>JAPDEO010000003.1:0-600000 GCA_027569155.1 Aspergillus haitiensis | reverse complement strand
GAACTTATCTCTGACGGCCGTCGAGGCCCTTCTCGCCCGCGGGGACGTAAACTTGAATATCCAAGATAAGCATGGCCACACCCCGTTGCACCGCGCAATTCAAACCACACCAGGTCCGAACACAGGCCCCGTCATCCGCACGCTCCTAGAGAAAGGCCAAAGCATCGACGTCACCCTCCGTACCAACAGTGGCTTCACCCCCCTCCACTACGCCATCCACCTCAGAAACACCAGCGCCACCGGTGCACTTCTGCCGTACTACGACCCTGATGACCACCTCTCACACACGCTCCCCAACGGAACTACCCCCCTCATATCCGCCGTACAAATGTCCAACTTCGACACCGTCCACGGTCTTCTCGGGTTCCAGAATCTGCACGTCAATGACCAAACCTTCAGCGGCCAAACCGCCCTCTCGATAGCGATTTGGAAGGGAGACCTAGCTCTCATTCGCCTGCTCATGTCCCATCCCCGGATGGATCTCACGCACCGCTCCCCAAAGGGGGAAACATACCTCCATCGGGCGGCCGAAGCCGGACATCCGGGGCTCGTGCAGCTCTTCCTGAAACGCGGGCTAGACCCAGGCGCCCTCACTTCAACGGGACAATCGGTCCTGCATTTCGCCGCAGAACGGGGCGACATCACTAACGTTCGATATCTCCTCCGATATGCCAATGCCAGCGGAGGAGGAGGAGGAGGAGGAGGAGGAGGAGGAGGACAACAGCACTCCACCGAATCGACGCGCGGAATCAACCCAAACCCCGAAGACAATACAGGATGCACGCCATTACTCATCGCAGTAACAATGGGACACGCACCTGTCGTCCGAGCGCTGCTCCAACACGGAGTTAAACTTTCCCTTATTGAGCGGGAGGCTGACCGGAAAATCTTGGAGATTCTCGACGAGGGAAAAGCAGGTGGGCCCCAACTGGAGATGTGGCGAATGCTAGTGAAGGGAGAATTGATTGAAGATCAAGGGATCGACGATATTCCACTTGAAATATACATCTAATAACCCGTCACGGCTGCGTCACTTCACCCAGATGGGTTTGTCTTGGGCCTTGGATTATTCTCGTTTTATTTGTACCCAGTTCCTCAGTTCTATGGGAAAGAGGAAGGAACATAAGAGGAACTTTTGTGACGGACCTGTCATTTATTTTTCTTTCTTTCTCTCTTTTTTCTTCCCCAGCGCACTTTCTTCTTCTTCTTCTTCTGTAGGATACTACTTCTAGTAACCTTATTCAGTGGTGTATCTAGATTACATTGTGTATCAAGATGGGAGAGACAGAGGTCTAGCCTAGTCAACAGAATGGTTCTAGATTCTAGTTGCATGATTCATGCATGTTTAGGCTCCCTGGGTCCAATGCAGGCTTGCATGAGATTCTGCGAGATGGCACGAAGAAATGCGGGGTCTTAAGAGGCAGCAGTTAGTGGTACCTAAGGTAGTTATGAGGTGCTAAGCTTGAACAAGTGACACGCAGCACGCCTGTCCCTAGTAGGTAGGTACCTAGCCAAAGGCCATACCTTATCTCCGGTCAATGGGGGTTTTCTACATATCTTGCCAGTCTAGAGGAAGGGTACTAGCTCACTAGGTACACAAGTTGTTGCATTGCATTCGGTCTCTATATTTAACTGGCTCCACGTTGCCGGAGTTCCTTCTCATTTCCAACGAGGAGAGGTTTGCCGATTCTTGTGGGTTGTGAAAATTTATATACAGAAGAAAGCTTGAGTTTTATTAGTTGTGCCCAAAATTAACCCTTGTCTATCAGGGGTGCATCGCAAAAGGCATTCGCAGTCTCATCATAGCTTAGCCAGGATCCCATCCGGCCTCAGAAAGGAGATATGATCTCTGGTTATGTGCTGGAGAGTACTGCATCTAGAGCAGGGGACAATATATATACATATATTTTTTTCAATTAGCCATCTGGACTGGTAAATCTGGTGGAAGGGTCGTGGTTGTCTTACCCTGCAAGTGCCATGGTGACCTTCAATTCTTGCTGCAGAATATCCACGGCCAGTTCGACTCCCTTCTGACCGTTGTACTAGGGTAGACTCTACCTTGAGCTTCAAGAAGATTGAACATACATGTCAATAGAAAAGCTTACCGCAAGACCCCAGACCTGAGCCCTCCCCAAGAAGCAATGTTGAGCGCCCATCGCTAGGGCTTTGAAGATATCCGATCCACGTCGGATCCCACCGTCCACGGCAATTTGGATGCGGCCCCTCGCAACCGGTACACATTCCCTCAGGGCATCCAATGTGGCTGGGACGCCGTCGAGTTGGCGTCCTCCGTGGTTGGAAATGAGGACCCCATCAACCCCATGTTGAATAGCGAGCTCGACATCGGCTGGGGTAGAGACTATTAAATTGGGGCAGGGCTATAGGTTAGTCAAAACGAACTGAAATTTTGGTTTTATTTGAGAGGAACTCGATATACATACTGCCCTTGACCCATATCTGCATCGACGTTTGTGCGCGTAACCAGGGAATGATAGTACCCCACTCAATGCTTGCATCTAGATGGTATTTCAGGTTAGATAGAGAATGATTCGGAAATAGGAAATATTCGAGCAAGGCTTACCGAATGCCATATCGGTCTTAGACCCGAAGAAATCATCCTTGCCCGTGGAGTCCAGATTTGGCCAGCACATATCATCGGGCAAGACGAAATTATTGCGGTGCTCGTTGAGACGCTGCCCCAGCACAGGGCAGTCGGCTGACAAGAACACAGCTTTGTATCCGGCCTCTACTCTCTTATATCAGAGAAGCTTTCGTTAGCTGGCTGCTCCAAGCACTGTAGGTGACGAGGTAGGTGTATTGCTCGAATTGATCAAGAAGAAGGGGTGTGAACGACGCGAGAGACAAAAAGCAAAGGCAAAGAAGAGAAAAGAAAAGAAATGATTATGTATCAGACTTGCCCTCTGCCCGCTTCACGAGTCGTTCCATCAGACCTCGGTCCTTCAGCATCAACAGATGAATTCCATATGGATTGCCGGTTCCCTGGGATGCAACATCCTCGAGAGATACGGTCGAGTGTGTCGCCAAAACCATGCCCAGACCTCTTGAGGCCGCTGCGCGAGAAACACCCATTTCACCCTCGACATGCGCCAGCTTTTCCATTCCTACGGGCCCGAAAGAAAACGGAAGAGATACCTAAGTTCGTATGAGTTCTGACCAGGTTGGTTGTATATTTCTCAGATTATGCTATGATCGTTTTTACCTTGGTGCCAAACAGTTCAGAGGACATGTCGATGTTTCCCACATTAACCAGACACCGTGGCCGGATCTTGTACCGGTCAAAAGCTGCTTCGTTATCTCGGAGCCTAGAACAGTGATGGAGAATACCGAGTATTAGCCCCGGTTATGGCGCTTGAGATACTGGCATGCTAATCGGGGTCGATACGTAATCAAGTCCATTGCACCTCCATTATGAAATTCTAGCCGGTGAGCCTTATACTCGTAGTAGCATGATATAGATCTCTCTCCGGATTTTAGACGTACCCTGGAACATTTGGGGTAACCGTGATTTAGCCTCCTTCTTGAGGTCTTTGATGCAATAGACCTTTCGATCTAATGTCTGTTCACGGTTCATCTTGCCAGGTAGAATAAAAAAAAATAAATAAAAAATAAAATAAAAAAAGCGTGTAACCAGGAAAGGTGGACGTCTATCCTCGTGACGGAGAAGCACTTATTTATTGTTATTACTTAAAACCGCGAAAAAAAAAAATTATTCACCGATGAAAAGCAGCGATAGAGACACAGACTATGGTGATATCTCGCATCTCAGTATATCATCCTAATGCATGCCGCATGACCGAGTCAGACCGCATGAATCCGGGCTGACCCTGTTGCTGCATCTGGTAAGACCGTGGCTCTGAATCCTTGCTTATTGTGTGACAAAGCTTACAGATCCATTGACATTCCCGGTTATCCTCTCTCCAAGTGGAGCCGCCCTTGTACGGCCTTTCATGATAGTCAATAATTCGGCTTCAATCACTACTCGGCCGATCGAGGTAATCAAGAGTCATCAATAGCTCATTTCTACCCTGTCAGAGTGGGGCTGGTTTGCATTTAGATGTGAGAAGCAGCCCCTTGCCGCGATAGGATGCAGATTCTGGGTCGACCGGCGCTATTAGCAGCATTCAAACCTTTCAGACTCTTCAGCGGAGAAACAAGAAAAGAAACTACCAAATAGGCTGGTATGGGTTAGGGTCATACAGTGTCTTACCGTAGCAATGCATCACTTCAAACTATTGATACGTAGACGCCATTGAGGCGGAAGAGAAAAAAAAAAGAACAGAAAAAGAAAAGAAAGGAAATTAATTATTGGCAATTTTCCTAGCTAGAGCTTTGCCAGTTCTACAGCTGTGAGAGCTCTCCTACGTGGCCCACCTCGGCGGATTTCACCCTGAGACATATGTTTGTTGAGTTTGAAGGCCCATCTTTGGCGTTGAACGTCCGAAGCACGATGCTCGAAGACATCAACCACATAACGGCCGATGGTAGGGAGGAATTTGAACGCACTACATACACATTAGTTAGAATGACCACCAAAGGTTGACCAGCCCTTGTTGGAGAGGAGGTTTTCAACCAAGGATGTAAAAAAAGAGTGGAGACTTACTGGCCACTATCCCCTGTAGCGAGAAACACATTGGAAATGTTCGGGTGGTGATCGATGATAAAGTTAGCATCCTGGGTGCTAGAGTACCAACATAAGCGACGCTTCATCCACGGCCGGTCCTGGAATTTAGGCAAAAGCATCTGGAGTGTTGCGCGGAAGGAGGCGTCGACCTCGTCCGGGAAAAAGTTGGTCGACATGGACAATAGCCTTGGAGCAGAGGCTGAATAGTTTGCTTGGGGCTGGCCCTCAGGAGCGAGTGAGGTTTCAAACCCATTATCATGGCACAATAGCTTGAGTATATTGTCTGTAGAGGGAGGGAAAATCCATATCCCGGAGACGAGATCGAATACAACCGGCATGTCCTTCAGTTCCGTGGCTTCATCTGGAGTGAGCTGGATGTAACCAACAGGATGAGCAGTGGAGATAGTGGCTCCCTGAGGGTCAATGAGATGGCTTGTCCAGGACCCAGTGGCTAGAATGACCCTCGAGCAGGGCATTGTCTCGCCAGTGCTGACCCGGAGCCCAACTAAAGTTCTATCATTGGATTGCACTAGAGACACCACTGTTCCTCGTGGTCCCGTAATGAAGGTGATCCCAGCCTGCAGACAACGGCGCACTACGTCCTGGATGGCCTTCTCAGCGTCCACCCAGCCAGCTTCTTCGTTCCAATATCCGCTCACACGGTCGGTCTTGCCACTATCAAGGGTAGGATACCTCTGCTGGAGTTCACGGCCGTTCTGGAAGCCCTGGTACTCCTGGCCCAAATCGCGCAGAGTTTGTTGGGCTCGCTCGATAAATGGGTGTCCATGAGGTCCAGCCAAAATTGCAAGGCCACATTGGTGGAAGAACTGCTTGTAGTCTCGTTTCCACGCCTTCAGGGCCTCCAAAGCCATCTCTGCGTAGAAAGGATCCCCATAATCGGCGCGGACAGCCCTCGATATGTCGACACTCGCACCATCAGGTACCGGTGGCATCTGGCGATCCAGCACGACCACATCCTGGTAGCATCTCTTGCGAAGCTCCAGGGCTGTACTTAACCCAAAAACACCAGAGCCAACAATGATTATACGCTCTGACTTGGGTGTCGGGATCGTCATGGCGGGCATGTCGTAGTTTCAGCCCAGTTTAGGCAATTTTTGCTTGCATGTAAACCGAGATCAGAGAGTGAGAAGCTCATGAAGCCTTTTCACTGGATCGGACTGGGAAAGGAGAGCCTCCTAGTAGCCGAAATAAGTAGAATCATGGAGATTGCCCCTCACGATTCAATGATGATGGTTGGTATTACTCAGTACTCAATAGCTTCATCCACCATGAACCGATAGGCCAGCCAGCCAGTATCCACTTCTTTTTTTTTTTTTTAATTTATTTATTTTTGCTTTCTGTCAAGAGGCCCTTTCACCGGCTCGACCGTGATATGGTATATGCAGATGTTACTGATCAGGTCACACACAATTATTCTATCGGCACGAGGCACGCTAGATTCCTCACGGAGGGAATCTAGTTTAGTCAAGCTGATCAATCACAACATTCCGGAGAAAACGATGAAGAAGTACAAGTCTGCAATACGCATTTGCCTCCGGGGTCGGCGGACCACAATTTACCAAGTATGCACTCACATGATCATCTAAACAAAACGATTCAGCCTCTCTCTTGCAATGTGGGCTGTGCCAAGGACAGAGCTTCAAGGGGAGCAGAACACACAGTAAACTAAGGGCAATAATATGAAAAGAAGGGGGAAGAAACGCAAGCTCTTCTAGACTCTGTATTCTTTGTCGTCTTCTTTTTTTTTTTTTTTTTTTTTTTTTTTTTACCTAATCTGAACAATAATGTAGGATTCTTCGACGCTGGTCCTCTGGGAGGTGAAGCTTACCCGAACAAATGGCTACCAGAGGCGCTTCCCAAATTTCAGCTCATCACCGCCTGGTCTTCCAGAATCCGTATGCAGGTTATGCAAGCCGCGGAAGCTAGATCGGGTGATCTACAAGATCGATGTCAACTCACCACCAGTGAGATTAGGTCGAGCCACTCCCCTACCATGGGGGAGGCCGTGAGATTGAAGAGCAATCCCAAAACGGACGTAGCCATCTGCCGATTTGGAATTGTCCCTCCCTTGTTCGAAGAAAATGTAGAGGGAATTTGAGCTTTTCTGTAACGGACAAAGTTCCCCTTGACCGCTACTCCAGCACCTTAGCCTCTTCACCAAGGCAGGTCGCCACAGGACAGCACTTCACTTCTGACTGATCGACCATTAGGATTTGGAACCTCATGTATACAAAAGAGACTGATCATTAATACTTACCCCAACTTAATTTAGAGTCTATTGGTAACTTTCTACTATGCAATGATGAGCTCCGGTAATGCCAATATCACCGCGACTGTCTAATTAGGGTGATTTGGTGTCATTAGAGAGTCTAGAGGGAGACTATGAATAAGTTTTTTTTTTTTTTTTTTTTTTTTGGCTTCTTCTGAAGAGGTAAGCTCTCCGTTAAAAAGGTTGGGAGAATTATTCAAGGGCCAGTGAGAAATATACTTCGCATCTGTTTCCCTTTTAAACGATAAACGGTGAATTTTATACTATGACTTTCCCAACCATTACAGATCGCTATAATGCAAAGCTTTAGATTGAATTCCAAAAAAAAAAAAATTCTCTTCTATATTCTAAACTCTTAGTCCTTAAAATCCAAACTACTTACTATAATGCAACATCTGTCATCCATATTTTTGGTAACCTATTACACTGTGATGTTCTAGGGCTAATAATTATTTTAAAAAGAAACTGATAGGGTCTCCAATCTGTATTTGGCAGGATAATACCTGAAAACCAATCCCCCTTCGCCTTTGTGCAGCGAATTATTAAAATGAATGAAAACATTGCCATTGTATACAGGAAACAAAGGATGTGCTCGCCGCTTGTGGATCATGTTAATAAACTTTATGTTTACGATGCAGCGCTAAAGGATTCCCCAGCTTGGTGCGTAATTGTGCATACAGAATAGGGGGCAAAGTTAGCTGAGCTCAGATGGGGGAGGCCTGGCCCTTAAGTGCTCCATATGTTCCCTACAGGTAGCTAGACATCGGAGCCAGAGTCGACCAAAGAGAGAAAGAACCGCTAAAAGATACTCAAGACCACACGACTGAAGATGGAGAATTCATCTACTCGCCATGTAGAGCCGGATGATCGGGACCGCTATGCGTTTGGACGGGGTAGCCATGAAATCAAGAGGTGAGGGTTGCGAAGCTGAACTTCAGCCCTGGTAAACAGGAGCTCAACTCATTAATACTCTTTCTTTTCGATTTCTAGACTCGCTTCGCAACATGTCGATCTCCTCAAGTTCTCTGGAGGTCTCATTCAGAAGCAAGTTGATCAAACGAAGCTGAAAAACATTGCCGACGTCGCGACGGGATCCGGGTGGGTATATGAGAATTCTAAGACCTGTAAAAAAAAAACAGCATCGGTAGCTAATAATACGTCGTCCCCTCTACCTAGAATTTGGCTCGAAGACGTCGCTCAGAAACTCAACGACCGGTCCAATCGCTACTACGGCTTCGACATTTCCGGGAGTCAGTTCTGTCCCGCCAATCCAGGCCAGGACAGTATCACTTTTGTGCAGCATGACTTTACCCTCCCGTTCCCGGAGCAGTATCATGGCATGTTCGACCTGGTGAACATCCGGCTCGTCCAGCAAGCACTGGAAGAGAAGAACACCAGTCGGGTCGTGTCCAACCTGGTCCAACTCCTGCGTAAGTAGCCAACTAGCGAGCCGCGTATGAAACGCTTCCCCTCCAGATTCATAAGACGAAGGTGTTGAAGTCGCGTACTCATTCTATATATATAAGATCCCGGCGGTTATATTCAATGGCAAGACGTCGCATTCAGCACTGCGAAATCGGTCCCTCCAAACAAAGCCCTGGATGCCATTGACGACGTTATCAGGGATCACATGCGTTTCCACGGTCTCTCCCTGAAGTACGTTCTTACCCCCCTCCCACCCATTTGAGTGGATAGACTTTTTTTTTTTTTTTTTTGCCTAAATCGCTTCTCTGTTACGTAGTCTCCCTACCCAGGTAGAGTCCTCGATGATCGCTAAAGGCCTCCAAGATGTGGTACTGCTCGACTATGACACCCCCAAAGACGAAGGTGCGCGGATCATGAAGGACTGTAGGTTCTTCATGCTGCCTACGACCTTGAGGTCAGAGGCAATGGCCAGGGGAGAAACGCCAGATCCAGAAAAGGTCAAGAAGCGCTTTGATGAGCTGACGAGCGCGGCAGACGAAGCACTGGCTGCGGGATATTACTGGCACTTTAACTTTCCGGTCATTGTCGCTAGGAAGCCGTGATTTGTTGAAGTCGAGTTGTCGAGTTAGTTAGAGTCTCCTTTGCCTATAGCTTCGAAATATGAAAGAGGATGTATTAGGTGTTAGGGACGGAGGTTTGTCACATTTGGCATTCTGAACCACTGAAGATCATCTAGGTTGGATACTAAGATAATGTATACAGGCTTCACCTAAGGAAGCAGATGCAAGAAATCCACAGTTCGTAGTCATCTTTTGAAGACTTTATTCTGTCGCACATACTCATTATATTCTCTACATTCCTACCGAGCTATTCTACCTTCCTCTCTTTCTCACCCCGCGAACTGCATAGCTCTACAACTCCTATTTACATGTTTAGACACACGCCTTATTGTTTTGCCCGTATTGTTATATTTTTTAGAAATTTTTTTTTTTTTTTTTTTTCCTTTTTCGTCTCGCTTGATAAGGCGGTTTAAAATTCTAGAACAAATTCGTAGATCGGGTCACGGATATCAAAACATGCGGATATTCAAGTCTTATATACGATGAGCAATTATATAAACGGCGTCGGGATACAGGCGTTATGGACTAAGCACCTATATGCATGCAATGGTAATGGCGGTCTGGTGAAAGGCAGGTTGGCGGATATCCGATGCAACACCTGGTTGCAATTGGGGTTCCAAGAGCTAGGTAGATTAATGTAGAGAAAATTTATCACCAAATAGAGGGGGAATGAACTAAAAAAGCAAAGACACCCAACGCCATATATGATACAATATGCTGGGTATGTCCACTATAACATCCAAATGACCAGAAACCGATACACGAGATACCATACAACTTCATGCTGTGCTAAGTCCGCAAAATGTACGTGTTTTGTCCCCATTTCAACAGGGAAAGTAGATAATACTAGATAGAAGTATCCGGTCATCAATCGTAGGGTGGGCTCCCTCTCCTGAGAAGGAGACCTGAATAGAGGTAAAAAATGGAAAATCAACTGAGTCAATTGCCAAGTCTGAACAGACAAGATCACGCTTGCTGGGGAGGAAGATGCGTCAAAGGTCGGGAATCCGAGGTTGCTGTGATATCATGAGGATTCTCCATTCCCGATGTCGATTGGGTCTGTGGTAGATAGGCTGTGTCTACTTGATAGCGAGGAAGGCCGGGGCCTGTCTGGTCGCTCAAGGTTGGAGTGTGCGATTGAGCATAACCGTGCTGCATTTCATACCCATCTGTGACGTCATCTTCGCTGGATGACCAATTTCCCTCGCTAGGCGACCGTTGGCGTTGGTACCTGTTAGTCATGTATGGGTTATTAGGTGTGGGCTGATATGATGGTGGAATCCCTTGATGGTTGGGAGAGCCCGTCAGTTCAGGTCCATTGTGCACGGTGCCCATCTGCTGCTCGGCTCCGGGACCGCGAAGTGCCGTGGTACTTTCGCTAGGGCTTATATTTGCGCCACCGGGATAGGACGCTTCTGTGCCCCAGGATCGGATGGGATAGGCACGGCCTTTCTTCCATGGCTCAGAAAGTGAAGGGAAATACTGGCGATAAGCGACATAGGCGCAAATAATACCGAGCAGAGAGCCAGAAATTACGTCAAATGGATGATGTCTAGCGTCCATGATCCTGGAGACTGCAATCAAAGTTGCAGCCAGGGATGGGATCATGACTAGAATAGTCTTCCAGACTTCGCCCTTATTGTCCATAAGATGGAGTTTTCCACTCATCCAGAGAGTGAGGAAGAATAGCCCGGCGAAAGATGCTAGCAGTTAAATTGATTAGAAATGTAAAGGCGGAGGTAGAAAGTAAAGTCCTAAGGAAGAAGTTCTTACAGCTACTGTGCCCAGAAGGCCACGATCGAAACCCATCCTTGATAATAGCGGGATCCCCTGTGCAAATCGACGAGTTTGACAAACCATAAGGAAGTGCATCATGGCTACCCGGTCTGGGTTGACATCGATCAATAATATCCGGTCGCGGCTTTCCGCAAGCGGTCTTTAGGGCCTGAGTAATAACAAACGCAAGACCCTGGGATAGAAGCAGCCCCAGGAAGCCACAATTGAATTCCCAGAGCCTATCCTTCCATCGGTATGGACCCGTGAGTCTCCTCTTTCCAGACACAGGATGAACGGGCTTATTGTGCGAAAACAGGCCATCAATGAAGAGCGTGTAAACTGCAATAATCACGAGGGGCGAGACTCCGGAGACCACCAATGCGAGTGCAATTGATATTCGCTCGTGGACGGCATACGGATACTGGAGAGAAATGTTTTGCAACGAAAAATGCTGATGATGCGGTTCGATGGAATCTAGAATGTAAAAACCGGCGATACAGGCTCTGGAGGTTGAGCTGTTGTTAGCGGGGAAATCATATCAACGGTGGCCTCCACTTGACATACACTAAAATCACATAGTCGGCAATATATCTGCAAGAGCGAGGATATTAGCAAACGACCAGCGTCTTCCTGTGGTTAAGGCAAAAAAAAAAAACTCACGAGATCACCACTCGTGGCCGTAGCCGTCGCTTTGAGAATGGGAGTTTGGAAGGGACACGGTCCATCGGGCCCAGGTGCGCTCCTGTGGATTATGTCAGATCGAGCCGTTGAGAAAAGAGGGAGAGAATTCGGTCTCCTTACGAAGAGAGTCACTACAGATGATTGTTTAGAAAGAAAAAAAGAAAAAAATGAATCGCAGCATCAAAATATATACAATTAAAAATGCGGCGCGACCGAAGCTACTGTTGAACTTGTAGGAATTGAGAGAGAATTAGGAAATTAAGCACGTGAAGATGAGCGTGTTCGGGAATAGTCCCAAAAAGAGGGAGAGAAGGGAGAGAAGGGAGAAGAAGGAAAATGAAGTAGTTAAATTTAAAATGCAAAAAGCAACAGGGATATTTTATGGTTTAAAAGAAAGATCTGTTTCATGTTGCTCTCTTGGCTAGTGAAATCTTACTCGTCCAGCCCATGATGCGCGAAATTGTGGCTCCATCATGTCCTTTTCTTTTCCCCTTTGTCTATTAATACGGATGTCCTGAATCTCCCCGCGCAGCAGCCCAGAAAACGCCCAGACCTTAGGAGAGTGTGGTAGCTAATCACCCAAGGTCAGTGACGCCAAAAGGATCCACACCGGGAAGCTCATTAGCCTGAAAATTTTATCTTAGTTGCTCAGCCACTTCGACTCTAGCGGGAACTATTATTATTCATTCGCTGACTAGTTATTATCTAAGGGCTGATGGTGATGATCTTTTTATTTTTGTGTCTCCCCATTAGGAAGCAGGATTCTACGCTCCAAATATGGTCCCTAACAACAAGTAAAATCATTCACCTACCCAAGCTAAGCCAATGTATACTGTATACTACTCAAGTAAAATATGCATCGTTAACGCCTTATACCTTCCAAATAACCAAAAAAAAAAATATTGGGAAGAAAGAAAAAAAGAACGAAGAAAACAACGACCCAAAACTAAATGACCAAACAGTGGCTTTTTCAATTAAATACAGTCTGGTGAAATTGATCAAACCTTAATAATGATGCTGCCTAGGATGGTGGGAGCAGCAGGAGTCAAGAGAGAGTAATTTCAGCGCCAAGTCAGGGTCTAAAAAAGGTAAAAAACGTTGCATATCATGCACGTGTTGTCAGGCACAAGACTATACAAACCTTGGGCTAGATAATGAAAGAAAGGTAAAGTTTCTTTAATTACATCAGTATTGAACCTTTCGTTATTATTATTAATATGCAATCATTCTTAGTAGAATGTAGTGTAAAAAATATCAGGTTATGTATACCAAAAAAAAAGCCGCCACACTGCCAACTTATGGAGCTAATTAATTCATCAAGGAAGTCGAAAGAAACATCCCAAAAATTTCTGCAGATAACTACCTAGGGCTCACATCTCCCAAGCCCTCCCCTTGAGAAGAGATTTGGAGAAATAAGAGTAGCTTACTATATTGAAAACTGGATTATACAAACTCTGCCATTCCGGCAACCAAGTGCTATAGTACCATCTTTGAAGGTTGCAAAGACACCCTCGTAGTTAGGAGGGAGCCATACCTCTCTTTGACCCCTCCGAGCAATCCACCGGCCCTCCTGCAGAGATAATTCACTCGTTGGTTCAGAGGGATTCGATGTAAAGCCGTCATGCCAAGATTGAATATTAAAAGATCCCAAGTTAGTAACAAGATGGGGTAGCTTGTTGGAGAATTCAATGTTAAAAACAATACGGTCAGTGTTTATTGTATGCTTGAGGGCGCCAGTAGCGGGATCCCAGAGCTTGATAGTCTTATCAGTAGAGCTTGACGCTAGGAGACGGCCATCTGGTGAGAAGGCCACAAACCGAACCCCACCAGAATGGTCCTCTAGTGTATGCTTGAGGACTCCAGTAGCGGGATCCCAGAGCTTGATGGTTTTATCAGTTGAGCCGGACGCCAGCAGACAGTCTGAGAAGGCGACTAACCAAACCCAGCCTGAATGGTCCTCGAGAGTATGATTGAGGATGCCGGTAGTGAGATCCCAGAGCTTGACGGTTTTATCACTAGATCCCGACGCTAGCAGTCGGCCATTCGGTGAGAATGCCACTGACAAAACCCTATCTAAATGGCCCTCCAGGGTTTGTTTGATGGAGCTAGTAACGGGATCCCAGAGCTTAATAGTTTTATCACTAGATCCCGACGCAAGCAGATGGCCATCCAATGAGAAGGCCACTGACCAAATCATACCTGAATGGCCCTCTAAGGTATGCTCAAGGGCGCTAGTAGTGGCATCCCGGAGCTTGATGGTTTTGTCAGTGGGGTCCCAGAGCTTAATGGTTGTATCAGTAGAGCCTGAAGCCAGCAGCTGGCCGTCTGGTGAGAAGGCTACTGACCGAACACAGCCTGAATTCCCTCCCAGGGTATGCTTGAGGACGCCAGTAGTAGTATCCCAGAGCTTGATAGTTTTATCATTAGAGCCTGACGCCAGCAGCCGGCAATCCGGTGAGAAGGCCACCGACCAAACCTGATTTGAATGACCCTCCATGGTATACTTGAGGGCGTTGATAGCGGGATCCCAGAGCTTTATGGTTCTATCAGCAGAGCTTGACACCAGCAGCTGGCTATCTGGTGAGAAGGCAACTGACTGAACCCCACCTGAATGGCCCACTAGGGTATATTTAAGGGCGCTAGTAGTAGGATCCCAGAGTTTAATAGTTTTATCATCAGAGCCTGACGCCAGCAGCTGGCTATCTGGTGAGAAGGCTACTGACCAAACTCTTTTTAGATGGCCCGTTAGAGTATGCTTGAGGATGCCAGTAGTAGGATCCCAGAGCTTGATAGTTTTATCAGTAGATCCCGATGCGAGTAGACGGCCATTTGGTAAGAATACCACAGACTGAATTCCACCCGAATGACCCTCTAGGGTCCTGAGAATGTCAGTAGCAGGATTCCAGAGCTTTATAGTTTTATCAGAGGAACCCGAAGCCAGTAGCTGGCCATCCAATGAAAAAGCCACTGACTGAACCCAGCCCGAATGGCCCTCCAGGGTATGCTTGAGGGCACCAGTAGTGGCATCCCAGAGCTTGATAGTTTTGTCATCGGAGCCTGACGCTAGTAGCCGGCCATCTGGTGAGAAGGCTACGGACCAAATCCAATCTGAATGGCCCTTCAATGTTTGTAGTTCTGAGCTCCAATTTTCTTCTACCCTTGGGCCTCTTTTTATTAAGTCAGGTAGTTCCTTTTTAAATTTTCTTCTAGTAATTGCCATTTCTGGTGCAAAGATTAATCCAGAAGTATAGATCTGTAATGGAGCAATATCTGCTATCTGACTATTCTCCAAGATAAATCTCTTAGCATCGACTAAGAATTCAGATACCTTAGAGCCTCCATCACCCTATAATTATTAGTACTAATCACCGCTAGAGACCTTATTAGAAGAGCCTATTAGGAAATCAATTAGTACTTACCTGTAATACTGACTGCAGAGTATTAATTCCTCCCAGGACTTCTGAGACAACGCCTAGTATGCTCATCACCTCCACCCAGTGAAGAAAATGTTCATTGAGGAATGCTTGTATATCATCAACCAGGCTTATGGGACTTGTGCTATGCGCCAAATGGTGGATCCAATAGCGACATGAATACTGTAATGCTGATGATAAATGTGAATTAATATTAATGCGTTTGGTTCCATAACTGTTCAAGCAGCAAATGTTTTTCTTGAGGCTTTTATACATGATAGCCAGACACTTTAATGTTAATATCATGTTTGTTTCCTTCTCACCGACCCAGATTGGAGACTTGCCACGAGTTTCCGGATTAAGAAGAAAGTCTCGGAATGATAGGTGGAAGAGCCTCACTGGCAGCTCATCATTTGGAATATTCAAGACTGAATGTAGCAAATTCAGACTAGTATTAATAGATATTGCGGAGACGCCCATAAGCTCTGAAAGGGAATTAACTGATAGTGGGCTCTTGAGAAGTATAATTATACCAATGATTTCTTGAATATCTTGGATTACTTTCTTCTGCATTACCCCTTTATATTTTTTAACAACACTGTTGAGAACTAAGAGATATGTTGCATCCAATATTGGCTCTTGGTTCTGATGTATAAGGATGTTGGTAAGACTTTGTATGGGGTCGAAATAACAGTCCCCAAAGACCCGACATATGGTGGCCGCATGGATGAAGGATGGGACTGACATTTTAAGAATAGTTTGGAAATTCACATCACCAGGCCACTCTAGAGGAATAGATCGCTCCTGCCTTATAGAATCAAGCTTATGCTTCAGGAATAAAGAGATATCACGATTTAGTATCGACTCTGGAACCTCATGGACAATCAAGTCTTGATAATCAGTTCCCACAGCTCTGAAGCCTAGCCGAGTCGGCAGCTCGGGTCGACTTGTCACAAAGACGCGTAGCCGTAGGAGAGTCGACTTTTGTACTTGTGGTAGAAGCTGAAGGATTGTTCTTATGTCATTATCATTATCACATTCATCCATAGCATCAATCACGACCAAAAGAATAGGACTCGTGTGACTTGTTGGATCCAGTCCTAGTAACGGTTTAAGAACCAGCTTTTCAAATTGTTCTTTGAGTGGCTTCTCTGAGATACTGGGATCGTCTTCGATTACTCTCATGATAACTGGCAACAGATCAGGGAGTCTGGTCAGCAGCTGGCTGGTAATAGTTGGAAATAATCTAGCTGCATTTCCTCGGTCCCCTTCATCTCTTTTAAAGAAGAAGCTTGCACCCAACAGCTCATCTTGTTGAAAGCGTTTTGCCAGAGTTCGGGAAAACGTAGACTTTCCAGTACCCTCCAGGCCGTTTAGCCAAAATATACTTTTTCCGTTTGACGAAATTGCCCATTCCTTGATCTCGTTAAAGAGCTCAGTTCTGGTGCCTGGAAGACATTCGCTTTCGTGTTGATCTATGTATGAGTCGAACTTCGCCCCGTGTGCGATCCGTAGGGCCTCAAGGTTAAATTTCGGTTCAGCGCGGCTGGAGATCGTAGAGTTTTCAATGCTGTAGGAACTAAGATGATATTAACTGTCTGAACCTAGAATGGATGACAGTAACACAAACATTTGATCGGCTTGTAAGGCTAAAGTAAATGTGGATTTGTATCTTAGAAGGCTTTGAGTTATTCTTTCCAGCTCCTCACATTTCAGTGGCCACTTCAGAGCTCGAATCCCGAGTTTCCGCATAGCTTTGGTTCTTTTCCGCGCATTCTTGGGATCAATCCGTTCCATCAAACGAGTGAGCATCAAGTTGCAACTAGCAGCATCATCGGCAAGAGTCTGAGAACCCCATAATTTTTCGCCATCGTGACTGTTCATGAGCTCTGCAAGCTTCTTGAGAATCTCTAAGAGACTTGTCGCCTGTTGCTGTAGCGAGGCAATGTCTTCCCTCGCATCCTTCACTTCATGGATATAACCACCACAAATTGTCACTATACTCCCTGTTAGCTGGATAACCGCCATCACGCTTGCGCAAGATAGTGGCTCCATGGTGAAAGTGGCGGCGAAATTCATTTGAGAGCCTGGGATGCTGAGTCCTCAAGGCTGATAGAAGAGGGGCATGCATTAGAAAACACGAGGCTATGGCTTACAGCGCATCTCATTGGCCCGCCAAGGAAAAAAATCATCTTGAGATGTGAAGGCCAGTAATTTTGATAATTTAGATAATAAACCCATATAAGGCACAATTCCTGATGGAAAGGGGAACCATAATGATCTGTAAAACTAATAAGGTACTACAATAATCTTCACCATAATGCCCCAAACTATTTCTAGTTACCACCGTTCTGCTGCCAAGGGTCCAGCATAGAACAAATACAGCATCTGGAGTAAAGATTCTAGAGGAATGCTTGTATCATGAAAACACTTGGGGTACAGCAACTCTATTCATGCACCCAAACACTGGAGAAGCTTGCATAACTGTGCATAAATCATATATATGGTTTAGCCAGCTTGGTAACAGAGCTTGTGAATAGATTCCAAGTATGCCTGAAATTGAGTCAGAAAAACTCTGTATCTAATAATTTACCCTTTTTTTTAAAAAACAAAATTCAAAGTAGATTTGACTAGGTACTTATCCATTCACAATCAACCAGCTATACAGTATTCCAAAAAGACAAGAAACAACAAAAAAAAAAAATTAGCTTTGCCAGTCTGATGGCAAGGATCATATACTGTGTGCCCTTCCAACTTTTCTCCTTCTCCCCCGGTCTTAAGCCAAGCAACATTCAAACTCGCCCCAAACAAGTAAAACCAACCTTCGTTGACTAAATTACTGATATCCAGAGCTAGGCACATAATTCTTATAAACATCACGAGTCATATAAAAATATTGGTAAATCACCTTCTTCCTCTTTTGAATCCTTTTCAATTCAACAGACGGTGATGTACAAGCCAATTCTAAATCACAAAGTTAGATGGGCCTCCAAATTCAGGTCTAGAAGGAAAGAAATGAAAATCACTTACGGCGAAGGATTGAAGTCCTGAAAGTAGTTCAGGGAAGTAGTGCCAGCATTGGTCATCTCATAACCGACAGCTTCACCGGCAGGACAAGAAAAGGTAGAAATCAAATAGGAGTTTCCGGGGGCGATGGTAAATTCACCAAGGTCCTGTCTAACAGCCGGGGCATTGTTGAAAGTGGTTGACTGGGTGGCAGCACTCTCCAGAGACTCAAACTTTACCTTGCCATCTCCGCTGAAAGAGAACGAGGAAGTCTCAAGATCTTCCTTCAACGGGAATAGGAAGACCAGACTGCAGGTCTTTCCAGCATCGGAAGCAGGAATATCAAAGTTGAAGATGGTCGAAATAGATGAGGAGACGGTGCCATTGAATGAAGTCCCAGCGGCAGCGTTAGGGGAAGAGGAATCGATAGGGATGATAAGGTGAGGGAATTCGTACTGCCCGGAGAGGTTCGTAGGACAGCTAGCTGTTGTAGAATGGGAAGGGGAAGGGGCAGAAGTAGTGGTGGCCATTTGAGAAGTAGTGGTGGTTGCAGAGGTCGGGGGGGTCGATGGGGTCACAGTTGCTCCGGGCTGTGAAATGGTGCTTGTCTCGGAAGTACTAGGTACACCAGACTCTCCAGGAGGAGGGGCAGTAGCGACAGGGCATGATGTCAAAGTGGTCTCAGCTGGGGGAGGGGCAGATGTACCAGGGGCGCTAGATGCTGGAACAGAAGTTGCTATGGTGGAAGATGGTGGCAAAACGACAGCACTTGTGCTGGTGCTGGTGCTCAAGCCACAGCCAGAGCAAGAGTCTGCGCTTAGCATCACATTCTTACATTCAGTAACGTCTGAGCTCTCAGTTGTGTAGATATTCCGTCCATCAAGTTCACCAGTTTTACACGCCACAAAGTCTGAATCGCCCTTGTACGACAACAGACCGTTCGAGTTAATATGAAATCCGGGCATCGGGGAGACACCCAAATCGCACTGGAACTGTGTAGTGGCATCTGCAGCGACATTACCTATTAGTACAATACTAATTAGGCGTTAAGAGGATTGCTTGCACATACCTGTAACAATGCATCCCCGTCCACTGCTGTCGGTGATACCGCCGTTAGAGTCGATACAGAACTGAGCCTCCGGTAAACCGCCACCGATACGGTTCTGGCCATCGCCGAGCTGGCCAATAGTTCCAGAGACTCCGCCAGAGGCTGTGAGGTGGAAACAGCAGCTGCTGCCTCGGGGTACAAAAGCATGAGCCCCGGCAGCCAGGGCTGCGAAGGTAGCAAGATTCTTCATATTGACAAGGCTATTAACGAAGCGAGTGAAAGCAGGAATAAAGGCGAATGGGATAGGTAAAGGTCCAGTTCGAACCGTTAGAACAAAGTCAAAGTCACTGTGTAGCAGAAACAAGTGACTTCCTAAGGAGGCTCAATATATTTATAAACCTAGGTGGGTCGAGGAAACTACCTGCTACTTGTCGCGTGTATCGAAAATAGAAACAAATATGCAACCAGTTGTAATGCATCTTTTCAGACCTGTTAAACCATGGAAATATGATGAAAGGGTGACCCAATCGAATCCCCTCAAGAAGCTAAAAATTATGCTGAACTTTGTCCGAGAAAGCCGAAACGGGAAGCTCCGGGGCTCAAAAGCAGGCGAGAGAGACGTCATCAGTACAGACCAGCCACTGTGGAGGTGATACCCTTGAAAGGTTCTCCGAGATGCAAACCTTGAAAGATGAGCTCGGTAGCGTAATCAGGCAACAACTCAGGGTAAGTGGAACCGATACATCGGAAGACGGTCAGCGATCCCTGATACATGGTTCATAGAAGGCTTCTTGCGAATCATGTCGTCTATTTTAATGCCATCCACGGTTAAAAAAACGTGATTCATACGGTTCCTAGTGATCAGTTCTATTCATAACCCGCCTGAGAAGAGGTACCTGGGTACAACTGAGACACAAGCCCATTGTTTGTACAACCGCATTTATGCAAGTCTCGAAAGACATAAGCAACTGCGAAGATAGGCCTCTAGCGGGCAGGGTTTAACAAACCCTGAATTATTACATCATGCCACGATGCCCACCGATTAGCCATCCTGGAAGTGGATTGTGGAGCAAAGAGCATTGTATTCTTCTCTCAGTGAGTGAACTAGCATCTTGAGAGACATTTGGCCCTGGGTATTCAACAGGCATCCACAAGGGCATCGTCATCATCGAGAGGAGTGGAGAGACGAAGTAAAGTCGAGACTTGAGAGAGGTTGGTCGGGGGAGGAGAATCCAGTACCCCGAGGCAACATGTGGATCAGGCCCGGAACCGCCACCAGAGGGCTTCAACAATCAACAGGACAGGAACTTGATTGAATAATCAATGATTATTCATGATTTATTTAACAATTTCTTTGTGGGCCATGTGTCCTGAACAAAAAAAAAATCACCCATTCTTTGCCACATAATTGTCAGCCTTTTGGTTTGAACAGGTATTATCAAAAAAAAAAAAAAAAAAAAGGTTTTCTATAGAGCTTATTTAATACAAAAATAAACATATCAAAGCACTGCCACCTAAACAGATTTTTAAGACAGGGTGGGATAAATATAGTTGTGTATTATTGGATAGAGACAGGGGGCACTGTCTGCTTAGACCGACTAAGCCCTGTCATACACAATGGATGCATGTATAAGCTTTTTTCCCTTTTATTTCGAAGGTTTAGTGGCTTAGAACCACTTTTCATTTCTATCTTTGTGGATACAACTCTTGCTAATTTCGGCCATTTTCCACTGTCAATAAGACACATGACCTAGTTTCTCTTCCCAGATTTGACCGTGGATCGTTTCCAACCTATTAATATTCATAAAATACCCGGATAAGGTGCTAAAGGAGGCTGACTCCGGAAGCTGAGTTTCTCGGGTCCAAATGTTAATGGTAGATGATGATTTTTCTCATGCTAAAAGCAGTGCTATTGGCCGCCTTGTCAGTATTACCTGTGGCACCAAAACTCTACTTTGGTAATGTTCTCTGATTATCATTATTAAAATAATCCACCTGACTGATTCATTGCCAGGGGGCACCATGGCTCTCACGTAAACACGCGTCATACATTCAGAAAGTCTCTTTATTTGATATCATCATAGCTTTCAGGGAAGGGTAGGATGTTTTGTCCGCTCTCCACTTACCTTGGTACCTCTCAACCTGTCGTGCCTTGAGAAGATTTCACCCAGTGATTTTCAGTCTTAATTTCCTAAACCCCATGTTGTCATTGGTGGTTCATACAATTGATCCTGATTATTTTTGTTTGTAAATACTATGTACTAGAATGTAGAGGGTGAAACGTAACTGTGTCTCTATAGATTCCACATAGTTAGATCTAAGTAGAAAGAAAACCCAGTCAGAGAGCCCTCGTCGGTGTATTGATTGATCTTGGAATCAAACTTGATGAAAATACCAATAAAACATGTGGTATATTCATATTCACAAAGTTGTGAGTCGATTCCCTTTGTCTTCTCTAAAGATGTCGAGTAGTCCATTGCCCGGTCAAGCCTACGACACTTAAAAAAGCGGGAGAAAGTCACAATTGCAACACTGCAATAAGAAATTTTAATATTGTTATGTAGGCTACCTCATTCGAGCAGCCCTAAATTTGCTCACGCGCTTTGGAGCTTCCTCTGTCTCCACTGGAACAATTTCCTGTTCTTCATCAAGAAAGCCGCCTTTTTGCTGAATCATACGGTTCCTCATCCTGTAGAACTCGCTTGCAATTTGCTTTTTATGAAGTTGCTCATCTAACTCATCCGGTTCGGGAGCCATGGCAGCTTCTTTAGACGTATCACGCTCAACAAGCGCGTCAGCAAGTATCTTATCTTTAGGTGGATTAGGAGCACCAGGAATCTCAATGTGATCCGAAATAGGTTGAGAAAAAGGTTTTGGTTTGGCAGGCTTTGCTGGAATCAAAGGTAGTGATGGAGATGGTGAGGACAAAACCGGCCTGCGAATGTCTGGAGATCGAGAATTGCTGCTAGATGTGGACAAATCCCCACCTACCTGACTTCCCATGGTATTTCTGGCGATCTTGAAGCGAGATACTTTCTTGGAAGCGTCAGTTTTGGATGGGGTACTTTCTACCGATTTTGTTCTTTCAATCACGGCATCTGATAGAACGGGGACGTCTGGTTGTTTTGAAGCCGCCAGTTTTCTTTCCGGGGCCGTCAGGTTAGGTGCTGGTGCGATATCAAGCTCATCTGCAAAAGCAACTCTCTTTTTTGGCTTTGCGTCCTCTCTGGTGGATTTTTCTTTCAAGTCGGAACTGCTCTGGGTCTGAACTGTCTGAGGTTGGTCAAGGTCCTCCTTGACATTCTTGGGAAGTGAACCAGTGTCCTTGCCAACATTCAGCATTCCCCGAGCATTAAGTTTAGCCTCTAATTCACGCATTTTTTGATGGTAATCTTCATCGAGGACAGGCCGGATGCTGCGCCCAAACTCGTCTTCCTCATCCTCATCTTCATCCTCTTCGTAGGAATCATATTCATCAATAGAAATGTCACTAGCATTTTCATCTAATTCAAGTTCGGCAACAACGGCACCGACTTCATTGAGTCCATATTGGAGCATTTCGCGCCGCAACTTGGCATCCTCGGGAGGCTCGTCAACATCTAGAACAGGGACTTCGGCTTGCGCTTCAGGTTGCGCATTGGGTGCTGTATCCTCTAGATGGGTGGAAGAAGGTATCTCCTCGGAGCCAACACTCCGATCTTGTGCTTTTTCATCTTTGGTGGTTTGCGCAATCCTCTTGGAAGTTTCTGGAATATCTTGCACACCAGCCTTCCTCAGAACCTCCAGTAGATCCGATGCCTGATCTCCTGGTGTAGTTGTTGAACTTGATATAACTTGGCCATTCTCATCAAGTTCTTCGACAATTTCAGTCATGGGGAAATCAGCAGCAGGCTCTTCAGGTAGTTGTTCAGCAGCATCCAGGGCATATAATTGGTTCTCTTTCGCACGAAGCCTCTTTTCCATGGTCGAAATATTAGTCTTCACATAGTCGATCCGTCTTAATATCATATCGACCACCTGCTGCTTAGACCGTGCCACGCCCTGCTTCTCCCCAATAATCACCCTCACTTCATCATCGTTGACTAACGTTCCTTCAAAATTGTGACCAACTCTCAAGATATCTTCTCCCGTAGCTTGGTCATCCAAGTCACTGATTTCTTCCTTTAAGCCATCGTATTCTGCCTCCCATGTTCGCCAGTGGTAGAGGGATCTTTGGAGCTTCGCGATGTTGTCTTCGAGTTCAAGACGTTGGCGTTCTAAATCATTGAGTGTGTTGTCTGGCACACCCATTGTGAGGTTTCGATAATTTGATAGTATATAACCCAAAATTCAAATATTAATAGAGCAAACAAAATGATTATAATTTTCTGTTTCTGATAAAACTGTCAGTCTTACAACTCGCGTCTTCGCTTTGACTGAGGGGGCAAAAAATTTAAGAGAGTTAAGTAGAAGATTCCGCGCGGCGGAACTGTGGCCGGGCTTTTTGATTGGTCCGTGCGGGGAGCTGGATTACAATTAAGAAGTTAACATCAAACTTCAGCTCTGAATCAAGCTTTTGCTGCTTTTAAGGCCACAATCTCGGTTTGCTTTTATATCTCTCACCAAGACTGGTACGCGCTGCTATCGCGATGCCACCTTCCCGTGAAACTACGGCGCACCGTGGGGATGAAGATGGTAGGCGGCTTGGTTTCTCTCCCTAATAATTGCGGACTCGGGGCTAACTGTATTATTTCCCAGAGGTCTGTCCTGTCTGCAAATCCTCGCGGTACCTTAACCCAGATATGAGATTTCTCATAAATCCAGAATGCTATCACAAAATGTGTGAATCGTGTGTTGATCGAATATTCTCATCTGGCCCTGCAAATTGCCCTGTAGCAGGGTGCCACAAGACGCTCCGGAAGAATCGATTTCGCAAACAGACTTTCGAAAATATAAATGTTGAAAGAGAGGTAGATATACGCCGGAGGGTTATGCAAGTGTCTGTGGTGTCTCTTCAACTAAGTTATCAAACAGAACAACGGCTAACTGTTATTTTTGGAGGAGGTAGGCTCAACCGTCGCGAAGAGGAATTCGATTCTAAGATAGACTACGACAACTTCTTGGAGCAACGAGAGGATATTATTTCCAATCTTGTCTACGGAGTCGATGTCGCCAAAACTGAAGCTGATCTCCAGAAGTATGCAGCTGAAAACATGCGCTCAATTAGAGCCAACCAGGTCCTCGAGGAAAAGGAAGCTTCCTCGTTCCAGGAACGGCAGAATCAGGAGAAGGAACTCGCACGTATGCGTCGACAAGCAGCGAAGGAAGAATATGAAAACGAGCGTCGAGAGCTCATCGCGAGTCGCGAAGATGTACTTGCCAGACTAGCAGCAGGGCGACCGGCTGATGCTGCAGCCATTGCAAAAGAGGGACACACAGTTTTACTGAAGAAGTCTTCCGCTCGACGCAGCGAAGAAGACCGAATTCGACAGAAGCAAGCTGCATTGCGTGGCTCAGACGCCAGAAAACCTGGTCAGGCTATTAATCCAGCGGCCGCCAGCGGTGGCTCTAGCCTCATCAAAGGCCTCAAGAAAATTAAGACTCCTGAACCGGAGAAACCCTACGATCCATTTGGTGGAATGGTCCCCAACAAAAGAGACTATTACACCTTACGCGAATCCTACCCTTCTTCCTACCTGGATCCTATCAAGCAAGATACTAGGACGCTGGCTGGAGGTTATGACCTTCAGGAGTACTACTCTCGCACCCTGCTAGAGGCTTTTGCAGGCTTAGGATGCTTTGTTGATGAAGAAGTTTCCCAACGAAACGTCCAAGGCTCTTTAAGCATGACCGGTCCAGCAGGCACAACAGCAGGTAGCAATTAAGTGTGCACAGTCTGCCTCATGATCCGATTATTCGACCAGCCAAAAATAAAAGGCTCTTGGATGATAGTAATTATCCCGCTCTCTGATACTAGGAATTTTCGATGATAAATACGATAGCTGCATAGCGATGGCGTTTTATTTTTTGAGTTTAAATTTTATAGTCTTGGATTCGTTGGGTCTCAAATATTTTAGAGGCCAGGTATTACTCATATTTCTTGACATAACAATGACAATGATAATAAAACATATAAATGGTTAGTTTGCAAGTTCCCAATAAAATGAACTAATAAAGCACGTAATGTACAAATAAGGCAACCTGGTTGTCCTTTCAAAGCTTTCCTCCAGTAATTTGCTCTCCCAACTTCTTGACTCTGCCCTGAATAAGATCCCAGCGAGCTGCCTCGCTCTTCTTGGACTCATTTACAATGGACTGAACAGTTTGTGGGACGCCCAAATTCCAGATATTATCACCTTGTTGATGATCGCTGCGCCAGGCCTTGTTCTCGCCTTCGGGGAATACTCGTTCAATTTCAGCCGCAAGTTGAGCCTCTGTCGTGATAAATGTCCGAGCATTCATGTACAGGGAATGTAAAGAGTCTTGTCGCTCCACCTCCTTTTGGATTTTCTTGCTTTCTAACTTCGCCCGAGACTGGGCCAGTCGCTCCTCTCGGCCAGGATCTGGGAGAACGGAGATGCGCTTGGGCTGCATGTCTTGTATAACGGAAGCACGAGTGAGACGCTCATCCTCTCTTTCGGGCTGCCGAAGGACACGCTCTCGTCGTCTCTGTTTCTCGGCGCTCCGTTGTGTCATCAGCTTGTCTGTTCGCTGCTTCCGGCTATGCAATTCCAGGAGACCCTCCCGGAGATTTTTCCTTCTCATGTCTGCCATTTCCCTTTTCCATTCCTTGTATTCGGCGTGAGGGCTATTCGGGTCGATCTCATGCTGTTTAGAGGGAAGAGGAGTCGCGGCCGCAATGTACTGCTCAGACGGCTTGTCCGCTCGTCGGGTGGTAAAGATTTCACGAGGGACGGGAAGGGTGCCCTTGACTCGCGGCTTAGAAGGCAGATCCGGCTGAATCGACTGAGGGACCTCAATGAAATTAGGAGACTCAGGCCCGACACGGCGAGTGGCTGATGAAGTAAAACCACGGAGCTGCACAGTGGCAGTCCGACCGCAGTTGCGGAAAAGAGACATGGTACGTATCAATGTTTGACGCCTCACGAACGCAATTCAGAGCGACCCAACGCGATACAAAGAATCGAGGTCGGGCAAACCAGTGAATCAATTAGCTCATGACCCGGTTGGATGGTGAGAAACGCGGTTCTGTTGCGAGGGTCGGAAAAAGATCGAAGCGATTTTCTCGCACCTGGCCCGTGCACCACTCCGCTTGGCGCCGCTCGAGGAAAAAAAAAATATTTTTTCACATCGCAACGAATTTTTCTTTTCTTCCCTTTCCTTTTCTTCTTCTCTTTCTCTCTGCGTTCCGCCATTTTTATTACCAACACTCCTACCTTTAGGATTCTTTTAAACAGATTTCTTTAGGTTACTCAGTAGGAGTTTAGTTCATAATGGGTACCGGAAAGAAAGAAGCCACACGTAAAGTGCGGCAGGGCAAAGTTGGAGATGGTATGGACAATGTTAGGGTGAAGGGTGAAAATTTTTACAGGTATTAATCCTTCGGCACATTTAAGATGCACGAACTTGGCTGACTATATGAAAGAGATGCGAAGAAGTTGAAGACCTTGAATATGTTCAAGGATGGTAAACCTCGACGAGACGCTTCTGGAAAGATCACTGTCGCTGCCTCCTACCAATCACGAGATGCCCCAGTCGCTAGGATAGAACCGAACCGAAAGTGGTTTGGCAATACGCGAGTCATATCCCAAGAAGCATTGACTTCTTTTCGTGAGGCAGTTGCAGAGCGTGCTTCCGACCCTTACCAGGTTCTCCTCAAGACCAATAAGCTCCCAATGAGCTTGATCAAAGAAAACACTACGGTTAATGGCTTGAAGCAACATGAAGCAAAAATGGCTATAGAGAATTCCCCATTTGGTGATACGTTTGGGCCAAAGGCTCAGAGAAAGCGGGTTAAACTAGGCGTCTCATCTATTGCAGACCTGGCAGGCGAGAGCGCTAAATCACATGATGCTTATGTTGAAAAAACCGACCTAGCTACTCATGATGACGGAACCGTTGTTGTTTCAGGAGACGACGTGGTGGCAGATGCTTCGCTAGGCACCTTGCAAACGGCACGAGAGTCTGTCTTCTCCAAGGGCCAAAGCAAACGTATATGGAATGAGCTCTACAAGGTCATTGATTCCTCAGACGTTGTCATTCATGTACTTGACGCCCGTGATCCAGAAGGCACACGGTGTAGGGGTATCGAGAAGTACATTCGTGAAGAAGCTCCGCACAAGCATCTCATCTTCGTTCTGAACAAGTGTGATCTTGTACCAACCGGCGTTGCAGTAAGCCCCCCCCTTGTCCCCATTTTTTTTATTTTTGCTTTGTTTTCTTTGCATTTCTTCTCGTTATCACCAATTCTACGGGTTATGTAACCCGTGCCATTGCTAAGTCAAGTCTCCTTCCCGTGACCACGCGTCACATTACACCATGGAAGTTTGTCTGTTACAGCTTTGGTAGATCGACGCTGATCCGCGCCGAACCTCTTTCTGAGGCTAGGCTGGCTAGCATTCGTTTTGAAGGCTTGTCGTTAAGGATCAAGCTGTGTTCTGTTTTTGAGTTGAGTCCTGAATTCGCCATTCGGCAATTATCATAGCAGGTCTCTTAGTAACATTTCACACACTCACACATCTCATCCACTATTTTGCCATTTTTTTTCTTGTTACTTGTTGGATACACTTCTTATTTAACTGGTGGTCGTTTTACTAACTTGATACACCAGGCCGCTTGGGTACGTCATATCTCTAAAGACTATCCTACCCTCGCCTTCCATGCCTCGATAAACAACTCCTTTGGTAAAGGATCGTTGATCCAGCTTCTCAGACAGTTTTCATCACTTCATTCCGACCGCAAACAGATCTCTGTCGGATTCATCGGTTATCCAAATACCGGGAAGTCTTCAATCATCAACACATTACGCAAGAAGAAAGTCTGTACAGTCGCTCCTATTCCAGGAGAGACCAAAGTCTGGCAGTATATCACTTTGATGAAGAGAATATACCTCATTGACTGCCCCGGCGTGGTTCCGCCGAATCAAAATGATACACCAGAGGATATCCTTCTCCGCGGTGTGGTTCGTGTTGAGAATGTTGAAAATCCAGAACAATATATTCCTGCCGTTCTCAAGCGAGTCCAGCCAAAGCACTTAGAGCGTACATATGGCATTAAAGATCCGGGTGATGCCATTTCATTTCTTAGTATTTTAGCAAGAAAGGGTGGTAGACTTCTACGCGGAGGAGAGCCGGATCTTGATGGCGTCGCTAAGATGGTCATTAACGACTTTCTCAGAGGAAAAATTCCATGGTTTACCCCTCCCCCTCATACACCCGGTGAGGAGAATGAGAAAGTTGAAGGTATTGAGGGGCGAGAGGGCAGGCTAGGCGAGATGGGTCGAAAGCGGAAGCTAGATGAAACCACATTGCAGGATGCGGAGGATCGCAAGGGCAAGTCTGACAAATCAGAGTCCGTATCCGACGATGAATTTCAGGGCTTCGACGACGATGAGGATGATGATGACGACTCTATTGCTAATCTAGAAGTGAGCGACGAGGAAAGCGGGGAGGAAAATGATTGAGGTTTTGCCGCTGCACAAGCTCCCAATCAACAAATCAAAAACTTTGCAGACAGGTACACTGGGTTGTTTGCTCTTAATGCAATCTTCCATTCTATCCACGCTGCCTGCTCCATCAGACACAAGAGATTTGAGAACTGCATGCATGGTTGTCAGACCATTCTTGGCAGTCGGGGTACAGATGACAACTGTACAATCTCTTCCGGACACCAACCAGAACGCGTGGCATTGCTCACTGGGCGTGGGGAATCCAGAAAGAAGGAAACTTAGCGGTGCCAATCCGCCTGTGGTTCCACCCGACATTGGTTGGGCATGCCGCTTGGGCTGCCTACTTCCCATACTAGCGCACTTGGTCCGCTACTGCCTTTAGTAGAATATTGATTTTCAGAATCTGATACATTCTGCATCATATTCTTCATCTTAGATACCCCTATGATTCAAAAAAAATATTCACAACCATTTGAGATAGTTTGCCTCGTATTGTTCTTTTTTTAAGCATCATACCTTGTCCAGCAAACAGTAAAAAAGATGGCGCTCTTGGCACAATTACCTCACCGCCGTAGCTCACGTGGGACCACACCAACGTCAGTTGCCTCCGTCATCTTGCTTCGAAGCAAAGAATAGCCATGTCCATCTTGCTACGGCAGGCTTCATATGGATTTTTAATGGCGAGAGCCCTTTGTGTTTACTATCTCTCAAGAGATGTGCCAATCTTCAATTGATAATGGCGGATGAGGGCATGTCTATTGTTCCATATGGATCGTCTAACCTTGATGTTGTGCTGTAAGTGCCATCCAAGCAAGTTTTAATTGCCAGTGGACTTTATTTTTTGACGAATGCTCCTTTGCCAGTCGGCATAATAAGTCTGTAGTAGTTCTTGATCGGGATTCTCAACAACTTGCGCTTCGAAATGCTGCTGATCACGATGACAACATCCAGTGTCCATACTGCCGGCGCCCGATGGCGGAGGGCAGTTCCGGTCAGGATAATCTCAGCTCAAGAGCACAACCCGAATTTATCAGTCCTGAGTACTTCCGCATGCTTCATAATAGCCTTCCTAGTTCCGTAAACTCATCTAATCCGCCATCTCCCCGACGTCGCCTCGCCCAGCCAGTTCTTGCGGATGGTCCAACAAGCAGTTCCAATTACCTTGGGAGTGCACCCACTACGGGACATGGAATCTCTTCTGCCGCTTTCACACCTGACTATTTCAAAAAGTTTTTCGTTGAGGAGAGGATTCTGGGAAAAGGCGGAAAGGGTGTGGTGCTCCTGGTGAGGCATGTGTTGGATGGCGTGTCCCTCGGATATTATGCATGTAAACGTGTTCCTGTTGGAGATGACCACGAATGGCTTGAAAAGGTTTTGGGGGAGGTTCAGTTATTACAACACCTCAGCCACCAGAACCTTGTGTCTTATCGACATGTTTGGCTCGAAAATGCCACTATTACTACGTTTGGACCGAGTGTTCCGTGTGCGTTCATCCTTCAACAATATTGTAATGCAGGAGATTTGCACAACTACATTTGTGCGTCAATGCAGACTTCCGATACCCCTCAGGAATTGAAGGAGCGCATGCGGCGGAGATCTAGAGGTGGATTAGAGGCCCCTACTGACCTTAGAGAACCCCGCAAACTCCATTTTGATGAAATATACTCATTCTTCAAGGACATTACATCGGGACTTCGATATCTCCATGCCAACAATTACATACACCGTGACCTAAAACCCAACAACTGTTTGCTACACAAAACGAGCGATGGAATACGTGTTCTCGTTAGTGACTTTGGGGAAGTACAATCCCAGGATGCGATCAGGATGTCTACCGGGGCCACGGGGACTGTGTCATATTGTGCGCCTGAAGTGCTACGTCGTGAATACCCCGAAGGTCCATATGGCAACTTCACGTTTAAATCCGATATATTTTCTCTCGGGATGATCTTATATTTCTTATGCTTTGCCCAGCTGCCCTATAGAAATGCTGACTTAATCCACGAGGAGGAAGAGGATCTTGACCAACTGCGCGAAGAGATAAGTCAGTGGTCCGGATTCGATGATGGTCGCAGAATGCGCCCTGAATTGCCAGAGCAGCTTTACACCTTTTTGTGGAGTTTACTATCTGTGGACCCTGATCGGCGACCTGACGCCGAAGAAATTCTGAGCCACCTTGAGGGACGATCCAATCCTAATGAAAAAATGCGTACCAAGAGAGCTAGTTCTTCGGGCCCTGAATTACGGTCAGGCTCTAGGATTCGTCCAGTTGATGGCTTAGCATCATCCTCTTTCCCTCAGCCTCCGGTACCTCAAAAAAAGACCTTCAATCGCGGTTCAGTTTCAATGCGGCATGATTCGGGGTACGAACAAAGTAGCTCGAGGGCCAATCTGACCCCATTGTTTGAAGACATGGGTCACCTATCAGAGAGGAGATCTTCTCTTAGCCCAGAACGGGACTTAATTATCCGACCCCGATTTTCCAGTGGTCCTTCTCATATGCCAGCTCCAAATGATGCATCCGAAGCAGTGGACGAAAATCGTGAACATCAAATTCCGCAGCTGTTGCCCCCACCTCCGGGAAGACTATCACTGGCACGGCTATTCCCGAATGTTTTGAGGTGGCAGCCCCCCATGCCCGCCTTGCAACTGGCGTGCTTCCTTGCAAAGGTTGCTATGGTTTTTCAGCCATGTACTCCACTATCCGTGAACCCGTGGCTTTGGTACATCCTGGTCTTGGTTGCAGGGATGACTATGCGGACCAGGAGTGTCAATGTACAGGTGTTTTCACTTCTTCTGCATATTGCTGTTGTGCTTCTCTGCATGAAACTGGGGCTTTTGTGTGTATGGCGTGGATCGAGTGGAGCCATGCTTATGAAATAGTCTGCTTTTGTACTTGTATTCTACTACTGCCTGCATCTTACTATAGCATGAGTGCATGATAAAGTGATTTGTCTCCCCCGTCGTTAAGTAATTACTATATAAACGTCCATATTCCAGAGTGGGGTGGCGTCCATCTCCTGCTGGTTGGAACCATGGTTCTTTCTGAGAATCCGGGGAGAGGGTGATTCTGTTTACCGACAATGGAGAGCTATCAACTATTTCATAGATGCGATTTAGCTCTAGATATTGATTAAATACACAGCGGTACAGCTCCTCAACCAATCGACAGTAAATTGAGACGTGAATTCGAGCTGCCATGGTCGTTTATATTCAGGGAGGCTGCGTTGCTCATATTTTATTACAAACAGTTTACCCCACATTCCAGCGCCAATAGTATAGTGGTAAAACACCCACCTCCCAGTCGTCTGGAATAAGTGGGAGTCTCGAGTTCGAACCTCGATTGGCGCACGCTCTTTTTTTTATTTTTATCTTGTTCCTTTCCTCTATCAACCAATCCCCGTTGCTCCGTGTCTCCTTTATTTAATGCAATCATAATTAAGCATGACATTCTTAACTTACATGAAAAGTTTGGGCTAAGTATACCTACCTCCTTCAGGAGAAGATGAAAAGCACAGACACTCGTTTGCCCGCCGAATCACTTGACCGAAATGAAAGGAGCGGTGGGAATCGAGTGAAAAATACTTTCATTTGCCTTATCCTCTCTTTATTTTTGTCTTATTCGTTTCAATCAAATTCCTCTTGCGGTTATCTGCTCCTGTACCCCAGAGAGAGCAGATAACAATCACCCAAGGAATTTATACAGGCAGTTTGCCTCATCGGACTTATCTCACTTGCACATCATAATTCTCCCCTCAGCAGGTAAGACAATAATAAGACAAAAGGAACGTGTCTATACTTAGACGGATCCTGCCCAACGAAGTAGGCAACGAATAAGATTCCATCCATTACTGGGATCTTAAACCCTTCCAACGGTTGAGGTTACCAAGGTAAGTCAGTCCAGTTGCCCCACGGTGACGCGATGTCAAAACTCCCTTTTACCCCACTTGATCTAGAGCGAGAAAAGAGAGAGAGAGAGAAGGGGAGCAAGACAGAGACACAGACACAGGAGAAAAAAATAAAAATAAAAAGAATGGGGCCCGACATGAACGTGAACTAAATTATTACTATATAGATTATCATCGCAAGCCCCTCCTCCCCCCACCCACCAACTCCCCTTGACTAGTGTAACCTCTCTTATTTTGCCAACCTTGCCCACCCACAGCTTCCTCTCATACCTAATCTCACAGCAACAAATAAATAATAGAAAAAAAAAGCATCATCATCACCAGAGAATGGATCGCTCCAAAAAACCTACCGCTATCGGCGTCTCCGCCTCCCTCCCTCAGCCCACTATCACCCTCCAGAACAATACCGTGCAAGCAACCCTGCCCACCGGAGAATCCGTCACAGTCTACCTCTACGGCGCAACAGTCACATCATGGAAATTGGCAGACGGCCGGGAGCAATTATTCGTCAGTGAAAGCGCAGCATTAGATGGATCAAAGCCAATCCGTGGTGGAATTCCAGTCGTATTCCCGGTATGATTATTATTCGTCTTCTTTGCTCCCCTTCCCTCGTCTTCCGAAACACTGCGCTTGCACATTTTCCTCTACCACATTTCAACCCCAAACTATTATAAAGCGAAAGAAACAAAGCCTACCTATAGCAAAAGAGGACCCCATTTACCCAAACCAGGTCAATTCATAATACTGAAAAATAAAAAAGAAAAAGAGCTAATTTCCGAGATTTCTATCTCTAGGTCTTCGGTCCCCCACCACAGAACCACGCTACATCCCTCCTCCCCCAACATGGTTTCGCCCGCAACTCAACCTGGGAATTCCTCGGGAAATCCAAGGATATCGATGACGCCGTGAAACTCGACTTTGGTCTCTCGTCTGATATGCTAAGCGACGACTTCCGGAGGAAATGGAGCTATGAGTTTGGTCTAGTCTACTCTGTGACCTTATCCCGGGATTCGTTGTCGACTTCCCTTCAGGTGCAGAATAAGGGCGCAGAGAATTTCGAGTTCCAGGTCTTGTTGCATACTTATCTTCGTATTGAGGTATGTTCTATTTACATATCCATATATTGTTCTCTTCTTCTCTAGCTCTTCGGGGGAAAAGAGGAGGGTGGCGGCAGCGATATCGGTGTTTCGTGGTCGGGTGATTGATATACCGAGAGGGATTACATTTTTACTCATTGACTGAAAGAATTGGCTTGACTAATCGACGAATCTCCATAACAGGACATCACTCAAATCCGCGTTAAAAACCTACAGGGCAAAACATACATTGACAAAACACGCAATGCAGAAGCTTACACCGAGGATTCGGACTTACTTGAGATAAAAGCAGAGACGGACCGCGTGTACAAAGAGTTGGATCCTACGGTGCCGATTGTCGTCTCCTCGACTACGGATGGCACTGCGCTCTTCTCGATCACGCGCGAGGCTCTCTCCGATGTCGTCGTATGGAATCCATGGGTGGAGAAGGCGAAAGGGATGGGAGACTTCAGTCCAAATGAGGCCTACCAGAATATGGTGTGTGTGGAGGCTGGGTCAGTGAGTGCATGGCAGACGTTGGAGGCCGGGGAGTCATGGGAAGGTGGTCAGGTTATAAAGCCAAAGCTGTAGATACCTCAAATTATTTTATTTTCCTTCCATTTATAAGGAGGGTTGAAAACTATTCATTTCTATTGCAATGTGAACAAAGTCATTATTATTTTTAGTGAACCATAAAAAAATATAAAGTACGAGGAATTTTATATATTAACAAGCAATCCCGTATAGTGTGAAAGGGCAATCTAAAATAGATATATATATTTCCATATAAACAAACAAACAAATAACAAATATGAATACAGATTAAAAAAATATATATATAACTAGGCACTCCCTTCGGAGTGGGAAAAAAATAACCCAAATAGCCAAATTTGTCCACAAACCAAAAATATATATATATAACAAAACCAACGCACATGAGGAACACTAGAAGTCGAGAATATGGATACTGAACTTGAAAAGTCATGACACCCCTAATTTTGGTACAACAGGGACCTCATGAGCAAGTTGTTGCGCGGCCTGCATATCATACTGTGGCCCGCCATAGCACCGTCTCCCCTGAAACATCCACCAGAGGCCCATTAAACCTACAAATCCCAGAGTGATCACACTGGTGTAGTTCATATTTTGGGCCGTGACTGGGAGTACGAAAGGGAAGCAGAAGAAGACGGTTGTGATAAGGATGTATACCACGGAGATGATGTTGATAGCCATTCCTAATCTCCTGCCTAGATAGAATGGTCCTGGGACAAAATTTCTCCTTCCCGTGCATACATTTGGTAAAATGGCACCAAGATAGGAGAGTGTACTTAGCACAATGTAAGATGAGATCAGGGCTTGGAAGGCTGTGGTGCTGCCAATGTAGATGCAGCCCAGACAGGTCACCATGGCGCTCATGGCGACGGTTGCGCGGACCGGACTTTGATGCTTGGGGTGAACTTCACTAAAGAAGAAGGAGAAAGGGGTGGCATTATCACGGGCGAGACTCCACCACATACGGCTGCCTGTTACAAATGTTCCTATGAGAGTGGGGAACGTGGCAAGAAAAAGGACGACGAGGAGTCCTATTGCGCCAGTGTCAGACCCGGTCGCCTGTTGGTAGATTGCAGCTGTAGGGAAGAAGCTTATTTTGCTGTGAAAAACGGAATCTAATTCGGAAATAGAATAAAAGAGCGCGACGAGGTATATAAAGGCAGTAACGAAGCTTGTGAGCATCTGTAGCATCATTCCCTGGGGAACCGTCTTCTCGGGTTTGTGGACTTAAGATATGTGTTAGCTAACTCACTCCGATTTGGGAGGATTATATTGCAGTATTGAAATTATGGCTTATGTGTACCTTCTTCAGAAAGATGGCTGATGCAATCCGGCACACCAACAGCAAAGGCGGCATTCAAAAGGCCAGTCAGAAAGCAAATCCCATCCGACCAGCCACCTGTATTGTTAGAGTAACTTGTCCAGACGTCAGAAACTTTTGCATGTCTTTTGGGCATGGTTGCTAAGACAACAATCGTTATTAACAGGCCCCCTAAAGAAAGTCCGAGGGAAATTCTGTTGATCCAAGGGATGAATCGGTTTCCTATACAGACAACACCGCAACAAGTCCAATTAATAATCTGGAACACGATAAAAACTTGCCATGGGTGCCACTCAATCTTGGGGTGTGCTAGCATATACATGGCAAGAATCTCGTTTCCAAGAATGGAGCTGATAGAAGAAGCCGAGAGAAGCCAGCCACATGCGTTCAGATAGCCTGTGAAAAATCCCACCACACGCCCATGCCTGCGACTCAGAACGGAAGACCAGTAGTACACTCCCCCTGCTGATGGCATTGATGATGCGAGCTCAGAGAGAGAGGCAGAGATTAGTGCGTAAAAGAGGCTAACCACAATAAGGCCATACAGGACCGCCATAGGCCCTCCATTTTGTAGTGCAGTAACAATAGTACCCCCGGTCAAAGCCCAGGCGCTATCATCATCAACTTTAGAAATGCACCCTGTAAGCTAGACGAGAAGCATCAAGGTGGGACATACTTTGCGATCACGATACCCAGGCTAGTCAGACTTAAAAGGTCGAAGTTGCGAACAAGCTCCGGCTTGTGTCCTAGAGCTGTCTCCAGTCGTGTTGCATCCATGGTGATCTAGGGTCTTGGTATGGGAAATTATATGACAGTCCTAGGACCTGCATGAGAGAGCAAAGACATTATCAGCCCACCAAAAATCAACTCGTGAGAGTAAAAAAGTAACCCATACGAGATTGCTAGTTCCGATTCACATTCATGCAAGGGCACTTCCCATGTGTTCACCACGTGTTGTGTGTACAAGATGACAGCCGAAGCCTGTCAGTTGGATATCAAGATCGAGAGATTGGACTGTAGGCAACAACAGAGTCGCACAAGGGTTGATGGAATGTTGAGGCTGATAATACTGTGACACCGTCGGTTGTACACAGGTCTGAAAGAGCTGCACAGAAAAACTCTGAGCCGCCCTTTCTTCATGGGTGCTTGGGAAGGTAGGGGGCGATCCTCCCGCAACACTATTTGCTGCAGTCCTTACATGCATATACTATCGCTTTCACTAGATTGGCGGTGTTTGACCTTACTTTTGTTTTTTTTTTACAAGATCCCAAGCTCAAGGGAGAGAAGATATTATTACAAGGGATATGTCGATTTCCAGCCATTCGAAGCAATGCGAGCTTATAAAGCGACTGAGTCAATTAACGTTATTACCGCTTGTCAGCACCAAGACACCAAGTGAATCACCCTGTCGAGCCATTCGAGTCATGGGGAGAGTCAATCCATGCCATATTGAGGTTGGCGACTCGAGCGTTGGAGTTTAAATCAGAATGAACAACCTTGTTTGGTTTCGTTTAGACCGTGAGTTTTAGCGGCGGATCAGGAAGAACTCCAGGATATTGAACTAACCGATCGGGGGAAAAATCACACCACAGGAGTTCTAGAGAATTGAAACTAGCTCGCTAGGCCGGGGTATAATAATATTCTTCCTTTCTGACGCTCCAAGGCTGATAGCATAGGAGTCCCCCTTTCCAGCCGGCCTGACCGCTACTCACGGTTGATTGCCTGGGCACACTGATGAGAAACTTAAATGCTCCCAGCAAATTAGATTCGACCAGTTCAGATGCACGGAGCCAATGGTTCGTCACCCGATCACCGGTGCTGTTTAAGCTCTGTCGATGATAGATATGCCGATCTTCATTGGTGTGAAACATGATTTTTGACACCCACAAATATTCATATTCAACCAGACTCCTAAGATTCATATGATGTAGGACATGAGCGGTATTTGAGTCTTGGGGATATTAATCGAGCGCAATGAGTTTCGAGTGGAGCTAGGGCGAGAACTTGCGAGATTTTTAGAGTAGGGAATTCCTTCGGATGGCAAAGAGAGACATGGCAGCTGAATGTTACACCAAGCTCCAACTGGCATGCACGATACGTTAACACAGCCTGCTTTCCCCTCCATTCATTGAGGAATTTAGAGAATGATTGCCAATGACTGTTGGTGCTAATGCTTACTTTTGGCTTAAAATACTTTTTGTCTTTAGTCGGTGACCCGTTGCCCGCCGAGGGAAATAAGAGGCAGCACGGGGCAGCGATTTGGAGTCCCGTTGATCTTGAGATGAGGAGTAACTCTAGCGTACCTGTAGGAATGTTGATGGATTATCCATAAAGTGACTGAAGATTAGATCGGAGAGGGGTTGTTGGTTGGTGGTGCTGTTTGCTCTCGACAGGAAGCCCCTTGCGTAGCCCTTCTTATCCCCTTGCTTTTGCCTGTCACCAAGGGATTGTGATGGCGAGTGGTATGCGTCCTTAACTACTGTGTTCTGATCGGCGAATCTGGTCCTCAAAGCTATCTGCCGTACCTCAATCGCGGATGTGAACGTGCAGCATATGGATCCACACCAATTAAACGGCCAACAAGCTTCAGATCCTTTAAAGCTGACCATATCGACTGCTCGCTAGAGCGCGCCAGGTTGTCACTCGATTGTTTATGACTTAGCCTTGGAGCCACGCCTTTGCTTTTCTTTTTTTCTTTTTTCTTTTTTTTTTTTTTTTCTTGTCTCCCTATCCCCGAAGCCTCTTGAGGGGGAGGGGCTTATTTGCAAGATGGGAAACGTGTCTCCCACTCCTCACCAGCTCATGACTGAGGGTGTTATTTTCTGGAGTATTGGCTTAGTGCTGTACGTTGGTAGGGTGTATGTATATTCCAAGCCCATTTGCCCTGCGTCCAAGGAAGGAGACTTATTGAATAAGGGCATCTCGAACAATCGCGAATGGGTCGATTAAGCGCTTGAGCCGTATGTTATCTGTGCCCTCCCTCTGATGTACTGAGGTGCCATTAACAACGTTCCATTAACAACTCAATGGCTTGTTTATAGTTGACGACTACGTGATGAGTGTGACGTTTGTGAGTTTGCACTAGCTTTGCTTTGGTTTATTTGAATGATTTGTTGAACCGAACTTCCACTCCAGGTGATCTATACGGCCTTGCTGGTCCTAATCCAGATATCCGCGCGCTATGCAACGAACCTCATGGACCCAGCCGACTATGATAGGGTCCTGAGTGATCCACAAGAAGTAAAAGATCGAATCCTTGGGAGTAAAATCGTCATTGGCCTAGAGCAATGCATGCTGTTCTCGACCTGGGGGGCCAAGATCTGCATGTTGACAATGTTCTGGAGACTCACCAAGAACCTCCGCTTACACCTTTATGTTAAGATTGTAGCGTTCTATGTAGCATTGGGGTTTGTGGTCATCATGATCACGTACTATGCAGTCTACTGTCGACCGTTTTCACAATACTGGGCCATGCCAGTGCAGAATATGCAGTGTGCGACCTATCAGCGCTACTCTATCACCCAGGCGGTTTTCAATATTTCCTCTGATGCCGCCATGCTGGTAGTGCCGATCCCACTTTTAATTAAGGCGCAGATGAAGACTGCGAAGAAAATATTGCTTGTTTGCATCATGAGTTTAGGAGTCTTCACCATCGTGGCGGCGATTTTAAACAAGGTTTATAACTTTGCCTCGCCTTTCACAACTACCTACCAGATATGGTATATTCGAGAAGCAAGTACTGCAATATACGTTGCTAACTTGGTATGCCTATGGCCATTGCTGCGAAAGGTTTTTGGTATAGCTGCTACCAAGACGGGAAGTACTCCAATTCACCAGCAAGGGATTCGACCGAGTAAAGACTCATCGGGCGCCTCAAGGTCTGCAGACATACCTGCTGTTAGTGCTCCCTCACGACCGTCTCTTTTCCTCGACCAAGTGAAGCGTTTCAAGGGCTTCGGGTGTCGGAAGTCGATTCAAGGGGTGGTGGGCCTCCCCCCACCAAGGGATGATCATGATGATCCACGAGGGAGCAAGGAAGTCATCAATAAACTCGAGTACAGAGACCTTGCCCAGGAGGTGGACGAGATCGAACTCAAAGCACAAAACAGCCATGGAATCGAACCTGATCTCGAGGCTGGAGAGATGTCGGGAACTCGAAGCCATCACGAGCGGAGAAGCCGGATGTACTGGGAGGAACCTTGAGGAGTCGCAAGGATACGGAATAATTTTTGGGCCTTGTTTTTCTCTTTTTTTTTCTCCCTTCCTCCCTATTTTAAAGCACCCGCGGGAAAACCTGGGTTCTGACCAAAGCTGCGCGGGGTGCAATCGGCATCGCTGATGTCGCAGCCACAAAAACTCTTGTTCCATCTAGAGCAGGTCGGTCGGGGAGATAGCACGTCTTGCATAGAGGACACCGTGACTGTCGCTTGGTAAACCAGGGATCTAGACAGGCGGCGTGGAAAATATGACCACAGGACAGCGACCGCAAGGAATCATCATCCTCAAAGTATTCCATGCAGATAGCGCACAAGGAGTATGAATCGCTCTCGGTATTATTATCTCCAGTGGGCGTGCCGCCATCGCCACTGCGCCGCGTCTCTTGAGAAACCTCCTTATCTTGGGAGTCGAGAGAGTGGACTGATGGAAGGGGCGACTTCGGGTCGGAGTGGGCATTTCGGTCGGAGAGAAGATTGGTTCCATGAATGTCCTTGTGGGGATCATTTCCCCGGTGAGAGGCCCACCACGAGCTATATTTCACTAGAGGAAAACGGGTTTCTAGTTCATTGGCAGTCAACACCACATGGCTATAGCCAAGGGGCCAACTTTCGGGGTCCAACGGGCGTAGGAGGCCGGTTCGGTTGCGAGAGAGGCGATGCCGAGTGCCAACCAGGATCCTAATGAAGGATACATTAATCTTAGATAATTTTTAGAATCTTTGGGTGCGGGAGCTGAAGGGGAGGAAACGAAGGAGGACAGAGAGCGGAGAACGGAATGAACATCTTGATAAGACATGAAATGAACAGCATGAGAATACAGTAATTCTAATTCTAGGATATGCAAAAAAAAAAAAAAAAAGGAGAGAGAGAGAGATAAAGAGAGAAAGAACCAGAGAGATAACTACCAGACAAAGACGAAGAAGACAGCTACACAGATGGGAGCGAGATAACCCAGTGCCACTGGCGACTGGCTTCCTTGATGCTCATTATCCGGCATGACGAAACTGTCTTGAGCTCATCAATGTTGTTCAAAAGAGAAAGGTTAAAATTAAAATTTCAAGTATAAAATTAGATAATAAAAAAGTTAGTTAGTAGGTATGTAAATATTAATGGTAATAATAATAGGAACAATGATAATCACAATGTATCTAAAAATTCACAATTCATGCATGATGTGATACAGGAGTGAGAGAGTGGATGGATACTCTGCTCCCCAAGGTATACAGATGGGGCTTCGGAGGGAAGAAAATGCGACATCAAACGGAGGGGGGGGCGGGAAGGGACCGAAAAAAAAACGGCCAACAAAAGACAAAAGAAAAATGATGGACAAGCGAAGATGAGGGGAAAAGAGTATCACCAATAATATTACTAGTACGATTATTATTTGCCTGTTCTGTCTATTCATAACCAGTTTAACTGTGGCTCGAGCCCTTTGTATTGTGGCCAATTCCATTAGTAGCTAAAAACCCCGCAACTGGGGTTATGAACCACTTCCATCTCATGTACGTAATTTAGGACAAGCGAAAATCATCGGGGGGAGAATGAAGGTTAAATAATTCACATTAAGTAAGGTAGTAGTCAATACTGAATCTACCTAAGGTACCTAGGTAGGGAGTACAGAAATAGCTAGGTAGTTATTGGGACAAGCTGTTAGTCATGCTTGTTGACAAGATATTTCAAATCCCATTATCTTCCCTTATCAAGAGCTGCTCTTCAGCGTGTGGATATGAAATGTTATCTCGACTTCTCAAGTGAAGTGGAGAACGGGACTTCCCCACAGTCGCCAAGTCGCCATCTTGTTACATTATTCCCTTTCCAACTCATACCCCCGAGTACTACCACGGGAAGCTGAAATTTCAGCCACACTCGAAGGCTATTGGTAGTCACGCCTGGCCTGGTAATTTAGGTACCTTCTGGAGGTATCCTGGATCATCACACGATCCTTAACCGAGGGAATGTGAAAAGTTGCACCACTGAATTTTTTTTTTTTTTTTTTTTTATCCCTTTTCCTTTTGTTTTCTTTCCCAACTTAGGATTATTGGTTACTCACCTTCTTATTCTGGAGATAATGGAGAAAAAGCTAAAAATGAACAGACTTCGAGAGATGATGCAGGATGCAGGAAGAGTAAATGATAGAAAAGGGAGGCAATGATTGGATAGGAAGAAGGGAATTTTCTCTCTGCTTGCGGGAGAATAGGAAATGATTGGTGGGTATTAGATTCCTATCATTGGATGGATCCATGGATGGACAGATCAGAGCGGAACTTGAAGTGACTGGAACTTCAGGTCAGGAGAACGTTACCCAGCAGTTATTCTAGGGTTTTTTTTTTTTTTTTTTTTTTTTTTTTTTTCCCCTCTACCTACGACGTCCTCGGTGGTGATTATTATTGGAGTTAAAATCATTTGATAATGAACGAAGAAAGTAGATCATTAAAGAAAAGACAAGAAAAGAAAGAGCAATTTATGGAATAAGAATGATGATACCTAATAATAAGAATAATAATGGTATTATTATTAAACCCCTCAAGATATACCTTAATAATCTAAGACATCAAAAGTCCAAAAACAGGAGATCAAGCTGGTAATTATCACACCACAGATGGCGTAAAAAATAGTAGTCATCATCATCGCCATCATCCTAATGGGTCGGCTGATATGGGGATGGAGGAGAGAGTGCTGATATCTTCCCCAAGTTGGCCTAGCAGAGCCCGAGTAAGGTTTGTTAGCCGCAAAGAAAAGAGTTTCCATCGCAAGATTCTAGAAAACAAACGACATCTGATGTGGTGGTGGTGGTAAGCGACGGCTGTGTAGAAGTGTAGCCAGTGCCAGCCACCACTCCTTCGACCGTACTTTAACTGTTCCTTCCTGACGCCACCGGTGCTCTCTGGCCGATTATAGGGGAAACGGTAGGCTAATTGGCGGTTGGATCACTTGTAGACTCGATCGCCATTTGGTGGCCTTGCGGAGCTACGTCCTAACGTGGCAAAGGCCCAGAAACGCCAAGTTGGAAGCAAATGCAAGCCAAGGAGCTTTGGCTGCTAATAATCTCCCACTGAGCGGCGCATCCCCAGACTGCCTCGATGCATCTTATTTGCCAACCATGTGCCCGATTGTAACCTCAGCCAGCTCGGCCAGCCCGATTTGCTTCGGGAACCAAATGTGGTTCTCTCTCTCGACCGCTCTGTATCTTCTGTATGGTCTAAACTCTGGATTGGGCCCCCTTCCCCTCCCCACCTTCACTCATTTCCCCCTCCCAATTTACTTTTCCTTTTACTTTTCGGGTCAAGGCTTGATTATCCAATGTTCAAATCGAACTAGATGTGTGTGTCTGACTTGGGTTGGCGTCGGGGTCCTTGTCTCTGATGGTCCCGACAGTTGAAACTCGTGCCATTTTGTTTCAATCCAGTACCTACCTGGTTGGCCTACAAAAGGACCTGACGATCACTTGCTCTCTTCTATTCCTTCTCCCTTTCTTTCCAACAGGGATTATTTCTCCCCTTGGCATCTTCCCACTCATCTGTTCTTCTTCCCGTTTCTTCTCTTCTCGTAATCTATTCTGGTGCTTCCCTCCCTCTCTATCTCCTTCTCATTGACCATCATCATCATCATTATTCTCCCTCTCTTCTTTTCATTCACCTGATTCAATTGATTCTCCTTGGGTGATAACTGTCGTCACTCTTCATCCCAATATGGAGGGCTCTAAAGACCTCAAGGAGGTGGCCGATGTAGAAAAAACCCCAGTCGCCCTTCCTGCCTACCAGGCCAATACTGTCGAAGAAGGCACCACAGATTATGAGCAGGAGGATATCTGGACTCGTCTTGGCCTGTCATGGAATTCCTTCAAAAAAAGGAGGACGCCAAATGCTGAACTCAGACGTGGTTTAAAAACGCGCCATATGCACATGATCGCTATCGGAGGATCCATTGGGGCCGGTTTCTTCGTTGGCTCTGGGAAAGCACTCGCGACTGGCGTAAGCCTTAAACCCCTCCCAACCAAAGGCTTTATTAATATATTGTGAGGTCTAATGAGTGACTTTAGGGTCCTGCTTCGCTATTCCTGGATTTCTTGATTATCGGTGTTATGATGTTTAACGTTGGTAGGCTCCCTCCCTCCCTCCCTCTCTCTCTCTCTCTCTCTCTCTAGTCTTCCTTCGAAACTAATTTCTTTAAACTTAATCTAGTCTATGCATTGGGAGAACTCGCGGTCATGTACCCCATTTCGGGTGGTTTCTATACTTACTCGACTCGGTTTATTGATCCTTCCTGGGGGTTTGCTATGGGATGGAACTATGTCCTCCAATGGGCGGTTGTCGTACCGTTAGAATTGACTGTCGCCGGTCTAACGATAGACTACTGGCAAGTTGATATAAGCGTAGGTGTTTGGATCACGGTTTTCCTTGTCGCGATCATCCTTCTCAATTTTTTTGGTGCCCTTGGTTACGCCGAGGAGGAATTTTGGTCATCCTGTCTGAAGCTCGGTGCCATTATCGTTTTCATGTTTATTGCATTGGTTCTTGTCTGTGGCGGTGGTCCCTCCAATGGCATCTACGATGAGTACTACGGGGCGCGCAATTGGTATGATCCTGGAGCCTTCCGCAACGGCTTTAAGGGCTTTTGCTCTGTCTTCGTCACCGCCGCCTTCTCTTTCAGTGGAACAGAACTCGTCGGACTTGCAGCTGCCGAATCCGAAACTCCAACAAAGTCACTGCCTGGCGCGGTGAAGCAGGTCTTCTGGCGTATCACCCTGTATGCCCCCCTTCCACCAATGACAAAGTTGTCGCGACGGTCAAGGATTAATTGAATGACTATACGTTTAGGTTCTACATTGTTGGTCTCACCTTTGTCGGCCTTTTGGTCAAATCAGATGACCCTCGCCTCCTCGGTAACGGCGGTTTGATCGATGTCCAAGCTTCTCCTTTCGTGCTTATCGCCGCCGATGCCGGGCTCAAAGGATATGATAGTTTTATGAACGTTATCATTCTCATTTCTGTTCTCTCAATTGGTATCTCCGGTGTTTACGGAGGTTCTCGTACTTTGACTGCTCTCGCTGAACAGGGATATGCCCCAAAAGTTTTCGCCTACGTCGACCGTTCCGGCCGACCGCTCTGGTCTGTGGTCTGTCTCATTGCCTTCGGCCTCTTGGGTTACATCAACTTGAACAAAGAAAAGGGTCCTGTAATCTTCGACTGGCTGTTGGCTCTCTCCGGTCTCGCAGCTCTCTTCACCTGGGGCTCGATTTGTTTGGCTCACATCCGTTTCCGCAAAGCCTGGGCTCACCACGGCCACACTCTGGATGAGATTCCCTTCCAGGCTGTTGGTGGTGTCTATGGTTCCTACCTCGGTCTCTTCCTTGTTGTCATTGTCTTGATAGCTCAGGTAAGAATAAACAATGAAGCCAAACCCTCCTCTCAGTGTAGTCTCATTGCTAACGTGCGATGTTGTCATTACAGTTCTTCGTTTCTATTGCACCTCCTGGCGGTGGCTTGAACAATGCTGAAGGATTCTTCAAAAGCTACCTTGCACTTCCCGTCGTCCTCGCCTTCTGGGTTTGTGGCTGGCTCTGGAAGCGTGAGGGCTGGCTCCGCACAGACCAGATCGATGTCGACAGCGGTCGTCGTGAACTTGATTGGGACATCATCCACGCCGAGCGCGCAAGGGTCGCCGCCATGCCCTGGTGGAGAAAAGCCCTCAACCTTATTATCTAGTCCCCTCCCCTTTCTGATCCTATTATTTATCAACTCTGTCCAATGATATTAATCCTCCCCGTGATTCTCAATCTCCTTCCACCTTTACCCCACAGCCCTACTTTCCTTCATTCCTTTCGCAATTGGCATTTTAGAATTTTTTTTTTTTTAAAAAAAAAAAGAAAGAAAGAAAGAAAGAAAGAAAGATTGAAAGAAATGTGGGGCCAAATTAGAGTTTGGGACAGTCCTGGTTTTTTAAGGAAGAGGAAGAGAGATTGATTGTATATGACCTGAAAGGAGATGAGGTCGGACAGGTTCTTGGTCATTATAATTAACCAATTTATTCTTAAAATTTTTTTCTGTTATAATATGTATATATTATTGAATGTGATAAATTAACGTTGATATAGTAGTTATAGCGTCAATATCCTTTTTGCATGGCCTGTACTTTACGTGAACTTTAAATTTATTATATTTTAACTACTTTATCACCCACTCACCCCCCTAGACATTTTCATTAAGTTGGGACAATAGTTTGAAAAATTTAATGTTATTTTATATTATTTTTAATTATTATATTATCTACCCTTCAAGAGCGTAGCATGTGAACTGAATGATAAAAGCAAAAAGTCTGTTTTGAATGTGACTAGGAATAATGATGCTATATAAATAATGATATCAACCCGTTAAAAAAGAAGCTTTAAAAACAAAATCTATATAATGACATGTTATAGTTAAGCATGCACAAGTACTATTGTAGGAAGCATGAGAAAATAATAAGAAAAAGTAAAGACGGGAAAAAGATATATCAGGTAAAAGAAAAGAGTAAAAAAGTACTCGAGTAAAATTGACAGGGCGCGTTGGAAGGCAAGGTTTTATTTCAGGATATTTTTGAGAAACCCTAGAGATAAGGGAGAAAACAAGGGGAGAAAAGAAAAAAAATTCAAAAATTCAAAACGCCATCGCTATGCAATTCAAGGTTCGCTGCCACTCTTGCTGCTACCGCTGCTGTGCCTTCTCAAGGCCTCATGCATTTCGAACCGAAGGTCAAATAATATGTTATCAATTTCTTTGACCGTGTTCCGGTCCAATGATGCCATTTTGACATCGTCCACAAGCCTGCGAAGTGAGGCGGTGATTCCTGTCTCTTTCGGGTCGGCAGTTTGGGGTTTTGCTTCGGTGGTCTTCGAAGTTTCGGATCTTGTAGTTTTGGTCCGGGAAGATAATGAGATATCATGGTCTGTCCTCATTTCTGCGTCTGTCATATGTACGTCATGATCGTGATCATCTTCATCCGCTATTGTTGTGGTGGCGGTTAATGGTGGTACGGGTTGTGCTGGTTCTTGGCTGGGTTCGGTTGATCCCCCTTGGAATAGTTGACGGGAATTACCGGCTTCTGCTGATGGTTCACGGGGACGAGAAACCTGGCTTAAGTTGGAAGCTTCAGACTCAGCAACATTGGTTTCCCGAGAAACTTCTGCGGTCTCAGATTGTGGATTCAACCGAGAGCTATCTCTCTGCTTCTTGATTTGTTTCCGTGAACGACCTGAGTGCGGGGACTTCCTGGGTGTAGGGACTTCCGCTGGAATCTCAGGCGCGGCGACGCCACTGATACGAGAAGACCTTCGTTTCTGAGAGCTCTCTTGAGTATCGGAAGCTTTATTGTCCCTCGTTGCTCCGTGGCCGTACTTGAGAGAACTAGCATTGGCACTAGCTGGAGTGCCTCTCCGTTTCTGAATCGCTGAGCCAACTGGGGTTGACTGAGTATTTTCAGTGATCTCGTTGACCTTTTGCTTCTTGGAACGAGACATTCGGGTATTTCCTGTATCTGGTGTCGCCGGCGTCGTGACAGAAGAAAGCCTTGATGACCGACGACGATCTTTGCGGGACCGCGCCGCCTCCTCCTCCCGTTTTCGCTTCCGTGTGACTGGAGCTCCTTGTGGGATTTCAATTGCTGGTGCATCAGTGGCTGGACTATCTAGATCCACCGCAAAGACTAAATCTTGTTCCAACTGTGAAGTGACTTGAGTATTCATATCGTCACTAAATGAGTCGGCGATGCAGTCGAATGGCTCTGGTTCTGGTTCTTGGGATTGGTAATCAACCCGATTCGGCCCTTTATGGGGTTGATTGCCCTTAGAGGGAGATTTTGCGCTATTAGATTCATAATTATGCGTCTGGGTAGAGCTTTTGTGTGTCTCTTCCACTTTAAGGAATCCCGACGACGTTCTTAAAGATGAGCGAAGCCCGCTTTTCACTGCCTGTTCTTTCCCATTTTCGTCCCGCAAGCTAGCTTGGCTACCTAGTTTGGATTGGCTGCTAGTGGTTTTCTTATTTTCCTGCCGCGAGGCTCGCTTCGACTTGGCTTTCTTCTTCTTGTTTTTGCCAGATTTCTCCCTCACAACTGGAGTATCTGGGGATTTAGACCGCTGTCGGCGCTCTGGACTCCCAAGATTCAGATCTGGAGGGGAGGATGGAGGATCAATATCCATACCAGTAGACAATGATGTAGAAACTTCTGTCCCTGCTGACTGTGTTCGACATCTTATACCAGGTGTAGGAGAAGATCCTAGAAATCCATCCTCGGTATCTCCAGGCACTGGAGGGAGGGTGGGTGTTTGAGGTGTTTCAGCATCAGATGTCGGACTTCGTAAACGTAGAGGAGTCAAGAATCCAAGCTCTCTGGGTGTATTGGTGGGAGGCGACGACGATCGGAGGCTGTCAATCATTAAAAGCACCTCGCCGTGCCGAGTTGTGTCTGCTGTTCTAGTTGGTAACGGAACTGAATGATCTCTAGAGATAGATGGATTCTCGATATTTTTAACTTCACTGTGTTGAGGATTGGACGACTCTTGTAGCGGTTCAGATGGTGTATTGATAGGCTCATGTCCCTTAGTGACTGGTGATGAATTCAGGCGCGCAGCATAAGAGGATTGAATAGGTTCATCTAATATAAATGCGATACGAGATTTTACCGATGGGTCCTCAAGTCTCATAGTTGCCCTCCCTGGGGCAAGAGGCCGTGTTTGGCGTTGAGAGCCCTCTGGAGATGGTGACCCAGAGGTCTTCATTGCGATTTGAGCCTCTAGATTTTGCAATGCTAGAGCCACTGTGTCAGAGTATCGCAAATTGTTTTGCGTTCCAAATGTAGTGCTCCAGAAGTCAATGAATCTCTTTGCTATTGATATGTGGGAAGACCCCAGCCCAGCACAAATTATTCGTTCAAATCGATGCAAACTAGAAGCATCATGAGGCAGAGCTCCTTGCAAAATATTTAAAACAGATGATGAGAGCGCACGGCACTAATCCAAAGTTAGAATAGACTGTAACCGTAAAAGCCCCTTGCTTCATACACTTACAGCAGTAAGAATCCTACTCTCAACACCACTTTCGACGGTAAGTTTGCGAGCTTCATCTTTCAGGTAAAGAGCAAGGGGTTCCTGTAAATTGTCGAGGAGGGTTGTACGAAATTTTGTGGCGCCGGAACCGAGAAACGATGTTAGTGATTCTATAAAGCCAGCAACGCTATTGATTTCCGTGGAATCAAATCCTTCATAGGCTTCACAAAGGATTCGACTTGCTAAATCGGATAACTTCTGAGGGAAAAAAGGCTCGCTGCCTCTAAGATCGGAGTCGCTATTTTTCGTTTGGTTCTCACTCGTAACTGATTCGGAAAATGGAATTGCAAGGGAGTGGTTGAAAAGGGATGCTGTAGGTAAATAGATATTTCGAACATTGAGACGCGTCATAATTTGAGCGAGAGGCTCCACTACTGTGGTTGCTATAATCTGGTCTCCCTTCTCGGTTCTCAGGACACGAATCAAGGCGCCTATTAACTGGTCCCACTCTGGAGAGATACCAGCAAACTTTAGCCCTGTCGAGAGAATTGTTATGACATTTTCGTAATCACGAGACACGGAACCGTCACGTTCGCGAGCGGATTCGATTGGAATAGAGCAAAGAGCATCGGCGGACAGCTGAGCCGTTGACTTCCAGACAATCTGGGCGAAAGCATGCCCCTCAAGATAATATTCATCCTCGTTCGGATATATATCCGCACATAGGCGAAGGAGCTCGAGCCGGGACCCTCGGGAGACTCTCCCGTTACATACTGTCTCAAGCGTACTATGTATTAATCGTAGGTATGAAGGAGTGGGTTCTGCGAGCCCAGAAACATCACTAACAAGGCGGAGCAAGTGCAGAATAGGACTATCAAGATCATTGTTTGCTTTTTGATGACGGTGCGTCGGGGTAGTTGCCGCCTGGTATGTTGCATCAGCGGTCTTCAGGAGCAGTTTTTCAGTGAATGGAATACGACCAAGCGCGACTATCATAGTAGTTGATAGAAACCGGAAGCGTTCAAAGAATGCGTCCATAGATCCATTTTCTGCGGCATTGAGGGATGTAGGGCCCGCCTTCCAAAGGCGCTGAAAAAGTCCAAGTACATGTGCAACAGCCTGCATAGATTCCGGAGACGGTGTAATTTCTTTGCTTGAAGCATACGACAAAGCTTTGGATAAAGAAAACCATGCCATGGCAATGTTGGACTTCTCAATATCGGCGTCCCAAACAGATGATTTAAAGAGATCTTCAAAAACCTTCAAGACCGCAGGAATCCTTAATCTTAACCATTTGCAATCGATAGTGGGCAGTTCTTCGGGAGTGAGTTTATTGTTGAGTTCGCTCACTCTATTTTCAGTCCAAACCTTGGGCTGTGCACTCCATAGCATATTGGATAGGGCATGGGCGACGCGGTCACTTAAACTAGTAACTGAAGAAAAGATGCTGGAAGACGGCGAGCCAATGTACTCCGTCCAAAGAATATCAAGTTGATGGTCGGACACGGACGGACGGAAAGCGTGGTATAGAAGATTGAAATAGCTCGATACGGCTAACTGACTTGGCTGCGATCCATTTTTTTCGTGTCTCTTGCGGTCAAACTGGGAGAGGATCGGCTTACTTAACAATCTCAATAATGACCGGCTCGCCGTTTCACTGGGATTGACAACAAGGACGAATCGATTCCATCCACATATGGCATGTGATTTTACCCGTGCATCAGTACAATTGAACCCCTTTTGAAGTACGAGGACCCATTCCTTGAAATGCTCCCACTGGTCGATATTGAACCTTTTACTCCTGAGAAGCATGGTGATAACACCCCAAATCTGCGGGACATGCAATCCACTTTCAGAGGTTCCCATCATCCTTGTCATGCGTTCACGTATTTCAAGGGCTAGCTTTCCGCCATTATCTAGAGGACGGTCGAAAATATCCCGAGTAGTTTTAGAGATAGCAACATTCGGACCGAACGTTAAATGAATATTTTGCCCCAAAATGATGGCCTTTGATCGAATATCTCCAACATGATGAAGTAGGCCAGAAATAAGGTGATCCATCCACGAGGTCGAATGGGCGACAAAAACAGACTTGGACTGCTGCAGTATACACTCATATATTGCCAACCTCTGCTGGACTATTCGCGTCCCTTTCACTTTGTTGGTAAGTTCATGCAGGACGTTGAGTATGCGAGTTGTCCTTGCGTTTGTCATGATTCTTGCATGAAACTTCTGTGTTGACAAAACAGACATGTAATGAACAAGGATAGATTTGGGAACTTTGGTAGGGTCTTCAAGACGGGCTATACAGTGATCGACGAGAAAAATTCTGAAATCGTCGGGTATGTGAGTAGAGCTCTGATGGTGCCATACAAGAATCACGCCGAGCTTGAGGGCCTGGATGAGAAGGTTCGTGTCGGAAGGGGTGCAGTTGGTAAGATCCCTGTTGATATCCCTTTGAATAAATTGCGTGAACAAACCCACCTTCCCTAGAAACTCATTTTCTCGGGGAAGATCCTCATATGCTCTCAATGTGTTGAAGAATTGCTCATAAGCGTCAACCCTCGAGGTAATTGACTCGCCAGCCAGTTGCTGGGTGAGAGACTCGAGAAACATGGCTAAGGATTGAGGGCCGGGGGATTCCGTGGTAGGTATATTCGTGTTACTGGTCTTGAGAATTGACTTGGTGGGTTTGCTATCGTTCGAAGGGGTAGGAACTTTCGACTTCGCAGAGGAATTAGCGAACGATGGAGGTTTGATGTAGTTCATCCATGGCGAGAAATTCACACGCTTGGACTGGCGGCTAGAAGGTGCACCTGCCGAATCATGGGCTGTGAAAGGAGATTCGGTTGGAGTGTGTATAATGAGGGGAGAATCTTCTGTTCGATCTTTATTAGACAGCACACGAGAGGTAGTCCTTGGTGGAGTTGGCGGACGAGAAGACAAAGGACCGAGAACTTCCACCATATTTCAAGATAGGAAGGCCAAAAAAAAAAAAAGGGAAAACCAGAAGGACCATTGCGATACAGGCAGGATAAGGACTTAGGCCAGGCTATCCATGTCTCAGCAAAAGGGTGACTTGTGGCCGTCCAAAGCAAGATTGAAAGTCCTTTTTTTTTGGCAGCGAAACGCCTGGCCTGGTTGAGAGACGCCGGGGGTGCACGCCAAGCCGCGCAATCAAAAAAGGACGCGCTTGTGGCTCAACTTCACGCGTAAAGTGGCTGCCCGTCGCGTTTGTGGCCTGAGGCAGAGAGCCTGGCTGCCTTACTCAGAACCGTCTGTGTCGGGAGTCAATAGGACGGCTGACTTGGTGCTTCGGTGGGGCTCTTCAACGATCAAGGAGAAGGACGAAGATGAGCTCATGAAATAGAATGTGGGTAATGTGAAGTGAAGTTACTCAGTGACACTGTCTCTTCTTTATTCCTCGCCCCTTCTTCTAGGTTTCCCTTTGTGCTTCAAACTCGCCGTAGGTCTATATTTGACTATCTGAAGTCAGTTCTTGAAATTTTCCGCGTTGCCCCCAGGATCAGGCCTTCGAAACCTTTGCATTTCGACTTCGGCTTGTTTGTTTCCTCTTTCTCTCTTTCTTATATAAGAGAAACGGAAGGAAAGAGAAGAAAAGAATCATCATCATTATTTGGGGCTTGACGCCTTGCAGCTCGTGTTTTATACCCTGCGTAATCTTGGAATCAAACAACCATAGAATCGCAGCACAAAAGAAGAATGGAATTGCGTATTCAAGGTGAAGGTATGAACATCTGGACTGATAAGAGGTCTGCTTCGAGGAATAACCTGTGTTAACTGTAAATGATACGCATCCTATAGAGAAGCTTCGGCAAGTGACCAAGCTTTTGGACTCTTTGGAACGGGATCTTGACGATAATTTGTTAAACTCTACGCGTAAGTTGAAAAGTGACACGTTAGGGAGTATACTCTGCTGACCCTTTCAAACTATGTTTTTCGTAGAAAGGACACAAACGCTTTTGCAGTTAAGACAATACGGCACCAGCCCTGATAATGCCGGGCCCATTTACTCGAAAAAGGTATTTCATAGTTCATGGTGCTATATTCAATCTACTCGTTCTGACTTCCAAGAAGGGACTTGACATTCTCACTAAATATGGTGTTGATGGGGACACGCGGGACGTACGTAACGCCGCCCTTCGATGCGTTGCGAATGCACTTTTATTAGACCCCAATATGCGTCAGGTCTTTGTCGATACAGGTCGTGGTGGTAAACTATCTGAAATGCTCAAGGTATAAATCTCAATTTTTTTTTCTTAATATACCAGCTGAATCTCGGATTAGTGCGATTCTTCGGAGGATGAAATGGTAATCAGTCGGATATTGTTCCTTTCAACATATGACACCACAATGGATTTCGAGATGTTAATCAATAACCATAGCTTGGGCGATAATGTTAACTATGTGAGTGAGACTCCCCCTTATTGGAATCGTTCCCCTCTTTACTAACAAGAATGAAGCAAATTCTCCGCCATTCTAAACAATTCCCGAAATCAGGACGAAAATCTATGTCTCAAATCGACGAACTTGCCCTTATTGATACCCTAAAACTTGTTTTTAATATCTCAAAGCTGTACCCAGACTTGTCCCCAGAATTTGCACCTTCAATTCCGTGTATTTTCAAGATCATAAGCCGTATCGAAATTCCGCTCAAGCCTTTGGACGGCCTTCTTGGTGGACTTTTGAACTGTCTGTCGACTCTGGATCTTGAAAATAAGAAAGGAAAACCATTTGACAGCAGTCCACTTTTCCCAACATTCAACCAAAATTGCAATGTTGACAAATTGATCAATATTTTGGATCAATCAGTGTCACTGTATAGTCCTGGCGACCTCGAAACCAAGGCGATACCACTACTTCATGCACTTGTGACCATCCACGAACTTGCGCCGGATAGCCCCCGAAAGTATATGCAATGGCTCCTCTTACCAGAGGATAGTGACAGGAGTCGCCCGATTGGGCAGTCTGACACGCTCTCTTCAAAGCTGCTAAAATTGTCAACTATGCCATTCCAGAATTTAAAAATCGCAATTTCTGAGCTTATGTTCGTGCTCTCTGGGAAAGATGCGGAGAATTTGACTAAGAACATCGGGTACGGATTTGCTGCCGGGCTTCTTGCATCACGTGGTATAGAGATTCCACAATCTGCAGGAGAGGCCTTTGCAACAAATTCCCAGGGCCTTGACCCTGAAATTAATCCTATTACCGGTCAGAGATGGGACGCAGAGAAGCAAGATACGGGGCCGCCCATGTCTAAGGAGGAGAAAGAGAGAGAGGCGGAGAGATTGTTCGTTCTCTTTGAGAGGTATGATTGTATATTGAAGAGTTAATTTAACCAGACTAACCTGTTGAATAGAGCAAAGGCAAATGGCATCCTCGGTGTGGAGAATCCTGTCACGCAGGCTCTCCGTGAGGGAAGATTTGAAGAGCTTCCAGACTCTGATGATAGTGATTAATGGATTGGATTACTCATTGTATTAGCGCGACAGTGCGGAGCCCATATTTATCGATTTCCCTCTCCTTGGATATTTGTGACTCTGGAGTGATGAGAATTCATTACTAGTAGCCAATATGACTCTATTTCTCTGTTTGCTACCTTCTAGGGAAGGTGGGTTTGTTCATGCAATTTATTCCAAGGGATGTCATTCCTGTATATAAATGAGATGGTCATGTAGTAAGACAGGAACGGTGAAATTGATAAACAGCATCTTAAATGACAGGGGAGGGCGCATGAGGGTCCCCGTCGACAAATAAGAAGTAAACAGATGTTGGAGCACGATAATATATAAACGAATAGTGAATATAGTAGTTGGAGATGCTGGTAAATTAGAGATTTATTCTCGATAATGCTAAATCTACCAACTATTGTCCAATTCTATATAAGCAGATTTCTATGCCAGTGAATTTTGAGGTATACTGGAAAGAGAAGGCGTGTAGAGGACTTGTCATATTTAATACCCAGGGTTGACAAGCAGAATTAGATAGAGGCTACTGATGACAGTGGAAAGAGCTTCATATTAATGGGATCTGGATCACATCTAGTGCTAGATTATAAAAGCGCAATGACTATGATGGCAATAGGTCTTTCCATAGAGATCTGTTTGCTGTAATTGAGGGGAATTGGTGCTATTTTCAGCCATAGATATATTGCAGATCTAGGCAGTTTTAAGCTGATAAGCTATCAGGACTGGCATCTTCTAGATTGCAATTAAACATGAAGGCTGTCTTATAGAGGCTGAAAAGAAGCTGAAAACTGCCTCAGAATTTGAAGATTTAATACTATCAGGATGTCCCTTACAAGGTAGAAATGGCCACGCTTGGGCAGGAAAGTTACGGTACCGCCTTCGATCCACGATGTGTTAATCGAGTGCCAAATGAAAGATACCAATTCCTTTATGGATTTTTCTTGCCCTTTTGAGCTAGGGGTGTTTATTTTATTGACCATTTTGTACTTTGGCCAGTGGACCACGCCAAGAAATAATCTGGAATCGGAGTCCTCTGATTAATCGAGGTGTTTTGGACCTTATGTTCCGTTGCTGAAGTCATCCATCTGGCATTGCGAGTTATGTGGTATTATCTCTAGACTCTTGAAAGGGGTTGTGTGGGCGGAGGTTCTGTAGGTGAAGATACCCTAAGATGGATGCAGAGCAAACCAGTAATGAATGCGCATTGCGGAGTAGAGAGTTCTTTACAAAGCATAGAGCCAGATGGGGAAAGTACCAGCACATTCGATGACGTACGGTTGGTTCAATACCTTACTTAGTGTGGCGGGGTTGCGGGCGGTCGCAAAAATTCTCAGGGAAAAAAAAGGCACCGCGGGGCTATATTTCCCAAAACCACGACCTGTCAGTTGCTTGGATATAGAAAGAAATATTCACTTTCGCCTACCATTTCCACCTATTTTTTTTTTTATTTATCTATCTTTTACGATTGCTGCATATAATAGACGGCAACATGTCGAAACCATTTGACCCCGAGAAGGCGGAGAATTTGGAGGATGTAGGTCATCCATTTTTTCCACCCAGACTTGGACCTGGGACGGGCCATGAAAGAAGATGCTGACAATCTGCCTAGATGGAGAAGCAATTTGCTGTGAAGGGTTTGTTACTCGGATCCCCGCTTGTGTAATGCACTCAAACTTACATTTGTAGCGGTGGAGCACCTGATGACATACTGGTCAATTCTCGAGAAAGTCCGCGGCTCCGATCTGAGACTGACAAAGATGGACGATGCAATCTACGAACATTTCAAAGAAGAGTTCCCCGATTTCGACCCCGCTGAAACAATCGATGAGGATAAAATGAAGAGCAAGGAGGGCAAGGAGAAATGGCGCAACTGGATGAACCAATATGAGGGCAAAATTCACGACTTCAACTTTGGAACAATGCTTCGCGCAAACCCCAAAACTGAATACGAGAGGGAAAACACAATTTTTGGTGAGTTTTTTGACTATTACATTCTTGACTTGTTAAGGACACTGCTTATCTGACGACCGGATAGCAATGCGCATGCAATTCTACGCCATTGAAATCGCAAGGTAAGATCCTAGTTAAAACGGTCCACTAGCAGATATAATTATTAACAATTTCATCAAAAAGAAATCGTGCCGGCCTGAACGATTGGGTTTACGAACAAGCCCAAGGAAAGAAGTAGCCTATAACCGCCTTGAGTGGCAGTCCCATCTCTCGAGTCAAGCTGGACCTCGCTACATCAGACAGTTGAAGTTCTTTGGGCTCTGACTGTCCCAATGATTTTACAACAATGAAACATTGTGGGATTGAGCAATAGCCCTTTGTTTTCTTGTCCCACTGGGTCTGGGCAATGTCTTTATGGGGGCGGCCTTGACACCACATTGAGTGACCCAGCACCTGTAGTGTATATTTTTTTTTTCTTTTTTTTTCCAATTATTTTGGCTCTCTTAGTGAAGAATTCCTAGCCAAACCATGTATATAGAATTCTGGTATTTTTGTGGAATTTAATGGTGAATGGAGCGACACGTGGTTGACCCCCGTCGCAGATTGAGGAACAATACGTCCTGACACCCTTTGATCTCCTTCCCTGAGACACATTCAACGCAGCAGTTCCACAAAGAAGAAACAAAAGACATGCCCCAGCAGTTAAACTACGAATAATTCCTTTCATTGAAGCCCTTCGAAGACATCTGAGCTCTCTCTAGTTCTTTCTGTATATTTTTAATGCATGTCTCGCTCTAATATAATATTTTCTCATTTTACTGCTTTCTATATCACCTCACGTCCTCACAAACCCAAGTATGAATATACCACAAAAATATTTTATCTAGGGTCACCATGGCTCATTACCACGATCGGACTCGAAATCCTGTTTGGATGGTGCTGTTCGAATTTACGACCATAAATCATACACCAGCTCTAGGGCTAGGAGTTGTCTTTGCTCTGCTCTCTAGTCTCATTATGCCTACATTTTCCATAATACTTGGTGACATGTTTAATTTATTCACTTTATTCGGAAGTCGACAGATTCCCGATGATAGTTTGATCCAAAAGGCATCCAACTCTTGCATCAAACTTGCTATCTTGGGCCTTGTTGGATGGGTCTTGAACGGGGTTTACTTCATTCTATTCGTCACATTCGGAGAGCTCCAAGCTGTTAATGCCCACAACATTATTTTTGAGTCTCTGTTGAAGAAAAACCAGCAATATTTTCAAAAACAGCAAGACGGTACTCGAACGTTCTTATCCTGCCTCCAAACGTATTTGCCCCTTTCTCTACGATCAAATCTTACGGTAATAATTCCAATTTAAACTAACCAACTGATTGAAGTCATATTTATGAACTACAAATGGCAAGTTCACAGCCTCTCGGCTTCGTTTTACAACATTCTTTTCGGGCCTTTGCGTCGCTCGGTCTCTCGCTTTATACTTCATGGAAGCTTTCCTTGGTTATTTTAGCAGCATTCCCAATATTTTTAGTTACAACCCCGTTCTTCTCGTCGAAAATAAACGAGAATATCGCGGCACAGAACAATGAGCTATCGCAAGCTTCCAAAGTTGTCAATTGCGCCGTCACTTACATTGAAACGGTGAAATGTCACAATGCGCAAAGCTTCGAACTTCAGAATTTCTTCTTGGGAATCGACAAGGCAGCCTCAAGGTATCTTCGACAAGCACATTTCAGTTCACTTCAAATATCAATTATGCGATTCGTGATGTTTGAAATGTTTGCCCAAGGTTTCTGGTATGGCAGCACCCTAGCTCTGTCTGGTCAGCTCTCATCAGGTGAGGTGTTAAGGACTTTCTGGGCTTGCCTGACAGCTGCCCAAGCTGTCGAAGCTTTATTACCGCAGCTCAGAATCCTAGAAAAGGGAAAGTTTGCTGCTGCTTCTTTAAGAGATATTATGAAAGAGCTCCCAAGTGAGATATCTGCAAAAGAGATGCAAGGCACTTTATACCCTGAACACTGCGAAGGAGACATTAAAGTGAGCAATGTAGGTTTGAATGAGAATCAGTTTACAATGTTATCGCTGACATATTTTGTTTCTCAAGGTATCTTTTCGTTACCCAGCTGATCCAAGTAGACTGGCCCTGCGTTCTTCGAGCTTCTTCTTTCCCGCAGGTACAACTACTTTCGTAATTGGAAAAAGCGGTTCTGGGAAAAGCACGCTTGGACAGTTACTCAGTCGATTCTACTTGCCATCTTCGGGTGAGATTTTAATCGATGGCATTCCATTACATGCTCTGAGCGTTACCTGGATTCGAAATAACATAACTCTTGTCGAGCAGAAGGCTGTTCTCTTCAAAGATTCAATATTGAAAAATGTTGCGTTCGGGCGTCGCGATTACGAAGATATTCGCAAATCTGATATGAAGGAAGCAATCAGTGCAGGAATGCTAAAGGACACAATTGAAAATTTACCTAAAGGGATTGAGACGTGTGTTGGCGATGGAGGCACGTTCCTCAGCGGGGGCCAGAGACAGAGGATCGCTATTGCAAGGGCTCGGATGCGGGACACACCAATTTTAATCCTTGACGAACCTACGAGTGCACTAGACGGTGCAAATTGCAATAATATGATGAGTGCTATTCGAAATTGGCGTAACGGAAAGACGACAGTTATTATTACCCACGACATGTCCCATATCAAGAGTGATGATTTTATTTATGTCCTTGATCAAGGTTTCGTTATACAATGTGGGTATAAAAGAGAGCTCGAAGGGCACCCCTTCATGAATCGGAAACTTATTCAAGTTGAAGCGAATCACGATTGGAGTGGTGATTCATCGGACTCCGAATGTGAGAATATCAGCGATAGTATATCTTGTGGAGCCTCGTCATTTAACCCTCTTCTGGATTCTGACCACCAGTCGGAATTCTCTAAACCAAACTATCTACAACAGCCAAAAGCATCTTTTATCAAGAAATCTAATATATCCCTTCCAAAGAATAGCATGCGTTCCTATTCACGCCAAGGAAGTGAATGGTCAAGTCAAGCAGACATCTCAAGACATTCCATACTAAACTCACATGATATTGGCATGAATGAATTGAGTTATGCTCGGGGTAGAGATCAGCCTCAAGAGACGATCTCAAATCCTGAAAGAATAAACTTTCATACATTAGCATTTGTGAAAGTGCCACTTCGTCGGACAATGCAGACTTTAGTACCTAGTCTTATATCAAGTGAGCGGCTCTTGCTATTCGTCGGCTGCATATGTGCAGTAGGACATGCAGGTTCGACGCCTCTGTTTTCGTACTTCCTGTCACAGTTGCTTGAATCTTTTTACAGAGAAGACTCACGAAGTGCGAAATGGGCAATAGCTATTCTAGGAGTGGCGGCCTGTGACGCATGTATCTCCTACTTTATGCACTATCTATTGGAATTCTGCGGTCAAAAATGGGTCGATAGCCTCCGTAAGCGAGCGTTTCGGAGGATCTTGGACCAAGATCGGAAATGGTTTGAAGAGGAGAAGAATAGCCCTACACAGATCAGCACGTGTCTGTATGAAAGCGGCGAAGAGATGAAAAACCTTGTTGGTCGTTTTGGAGGTTTCATCCTGATAGCTGTCAGCGTGACACTTGTAGCTGTGGTCTGGAGTCTCACAATTTGCTGGGAGCTGACCTTTGTGACATTATCATGTTGTCCAATAATATTTGCTATTTTGAGAGCTTTTGAAACAACCAGTAGTGTGTGGGATAGACGGTGCAATGATGCCAGAATGTGCCTCTCAAACATTTTTGTTGAGACTTTTTCGGAGCTCCGCACAGTACAAAGTCTAACTCTCGAGCCGTACTTTCACCAAAAGTACTTGAAGTCTGTGTCTAGGTGCATGAAAGTTGGACTGAAGAGGGCAGTGTATCTAGGGCCCCTATTTGGTCTTGTGGAATGCACTATCATATTTCTTAGCGGTGAGTTGTGGCTGGATCTCACAAAATTAGTTGGGATCTAATAAGACTATAGCGTTAATATTCTTTTATGGAACTGCTTTGGTATCATACCGAGAGTATACCGTAGCTGACATGATGACCGTGTTCTCGATTCTTCTGTTCAGCATTGGATATGCAAGCTCTGTTGTGGCTTGTAGTAAGTATTTAAGTACCCTCCTCTCACACCCTCCCTCAAATAGAGCTAATTATGTGTATGTAGTTCCTCAGATCAGTACATGCCGGGAATCGGCGACACAACTATTGCGCTTAGTTAACCTTCCAGAAGGAATCTCACACGAGCATCTCGGGCATCTAATTCCTTCCAAATCCACACCAGTGGAAATAAACCGGTTGAATTTTCAATATCCTTCCCGGGTCGGTGCATCTGTCCTAAAAGACCTGTCAGTTAGGTTCCCAGAAGGCTCATGTACAGCAATCGTAGGACCTTCAGGATCAGGAAAATCGACAATCGCGTCCTTACTCTTATCTCTCTATGAAACGCCGCATTCTTTGGGCGAAAACCCGACTCTTTCCTTTGGGGGGGACGATATCCAGGTTCTCAACATACCAGCGCTCCGTTCTCTTATATCTATAGTGTCTCAGGAGTCCTCTGTACTTCCAATGACAGTTTATGCTAATATCATCTATGGATTGGATAAAAGATCTCCATTGTGCCGGCTCCACAATGTGCGAGCTGCAGCAAAGGCAGCCGCCATCGATGACTTCATTTCATCACTCCCAAAGGGCTACTTTACACCCATTGGTGATGGAGGTGTAGGAATATCTGGGGGACAAGCGCAGCGATTAATGATTGCCCGAGCCCTTGTTAGACAGCCACAAATTCTAGTCCTGGATGAAGCCACCTCCAGTCTTGACCCTTACAGTGCAGAGAAAATCGGGAACGCCGTACAAAAGTTGGTTTCAGCTCAAACTAGATTAACGGTTATCATTATAACACACTCAAAAAAGTTGATGAAGATCGCAGATAATATCATTTTTCTAGAAGAGGGCCGGGTTGTCGAGCAAGGGAGGTATAAGGAATTGGCAAAACGACCGGGTGGCAAACTGAGAAGTCTCATTAAGCGTCAAGATACGAATAGACCACAGGAACAGAAAACATGAACGACATAACTTGGATATCAGAAAATCATTCAAAGGAGACACCCGCAAACGTGCGGTTAAAGAAGTCCAATGCCTGGTCCTCAGATTCGGCGGCTTGCCTTTCCATGTGAACAGAATCATGAACAGATGCTCTAACGCAAAATCCATGACTAGCTCCGAGATATACCTTGACCTCACCCTCTTTTTCTTCCATAATATTTTGGATCTGTTTTACCTGTTCCATCGGGAGTGCGTTATCGTTCTCTGCCAGTGCGAAGCTGACGGGAATTTTGAGCTTCTCAATATCTCCAGGAAGACTCAACATACTGGGATGTCCCGTGAAGCCAGCGTTGATCAAGGGGGTACCCTCTACTTCGGCGCCGTGCGCTAGGGTAATGGTGTGCTTTCCTCCCCAACAGAATCCAGAAGCACCAATTGGTAGCCGAGCGCCTTCGTTTTGGCGCACAGCGGCAAAGAATGATTCAACGATGGGCCAAGATTTGGCGGGAGAATTGCGATACATGAATGGAACCATGGAAAACAAAACACATGCAAAGTGGTATCTAATTAGGTTAACTGGCTAAGATTTTCTTTAAGACTATCCAAAGAGCTTTCTGGTGAGACGTACGGTTTAGATATCCAATCATAAATTGTGCTGAATTTGAGCAACTTACGGAGAGCATTTAAGCCCCAGACGGGAACAGCAGAACCTAAAGTCTATGTTATCATTTCAACTCCTTTGTATCATCCTTGACTAAATCATATCCCCTTAAACATTTTCGTATAAAGAAGAGAGAAGGTAGATCGATCCAACAGAAGGACAGGAAATCCTTACCTTTCATAAAGTCTGGCAAATAAACCTTATACTTCCCTTTCTCTGCATAAATATCCGCTAGAAGCCGGTTATTAACGAATTCCCATCCAAAGGCATCTGGGATGATAATGACAATGCCCCGAGCCTCATCCTCGTTCTCAGGGATAGCCACATAAGTACTCAATCCATGTACAGTGGTGACTTGACCCTTGGGGGTTCCGTCGTGAACATGGCCGCTAAAACAGTCGGGACAGGACATTCTGTTCCTCTTATTTTATTTTATTTTCCTTTCCTTAGGTCTCTTGAGTCACGATATTGTCTCTACCTTAGTATGGCTTGATGGGAACCTGGAAATGTGGTTATTTTCAAGTGCTGGTAGACTCCGTTATCTCCGTCTCTCAGCCTATCTCCGCCGGGGGGTGGAGAAGGGGAGGGTTAAATTAAAAATTAAATCACTATCAACCTCTATAATGAAGATGGTCTCTTGTAAAGAGAAACAGTGTGGTTCAGAAAGGGAACGGTTTTAACGGTTTTTCAGGACCCAGACTCGGAGATATATGTATGAATGACAGTATGTATATTACTATACCTACAGGTACTTCTGCTGATACAAACGAAAGGTGAGGGAGCTGGACCGAGGTTGTATTGGGGTTCTTAAAAGCCTAGATATAAGAGTATACCATGTATTTTTTAAAAAGAAAGGAAGGAAGGAAGAAATTAACAAAGATAAGAGCAACAAGGACAAAAAGCCTTTGAACTGAACATTAATAGTAGTGTAATTAACTGAGGACTTGCACAGTATGCTGAAGCATTGTTCCCTCTCACATGTGGATCCAGCCGTGGAGCGTGGAGTTCTAAAATTGGTGGCGAGTAATATTCGAGGAATATTATTATAACTTTGATAGCCTGATCAACACCATGACAACCACTTGGTAGCAGGATATTTGGTCATCGATCGTATTGTTTGATATTATAGAAAAAAAATATTTTCCCCCATAAATATAGCAAGCCTCGTAGATTAATTAGTCATAGGAGGATAATAAAATTAATAATACGCAAGTGAAATCAAAAGGGGATAACTAAAGTGCCCAGGTACCATAAAAGAGGCGCTAGCAACCAGCCACCGCCCGACACTGCGGATCAGCCCTCATGACTTTCTTGTTCCAGTCAATAATAATGAATATCTAGGAGGTTAGTTATCTGCCAACTGCCAACCTTTGCCCTACATCTTTCAACTCTTGCATGAAGAGTACAGATAGACTACCCAGGTCCCTAGAAAACACTTGGAGCCTTCATTATGATGGCGATTTCCCCCGTTGCCTATTCCCTCTATTGAGAGGCTCGAAAATTAGCACTTGATTGTTTACCCCCAATCATTACTAAAGTTATCAATGCTCAATTCATTCGGCCTCTTTTTAGAGTTATATAATATATTGACATGAAAATATATATATTCGCTCTTTTTTTTTTTTTCTTTTTTTTTTTTCGTTCTTGAATTTGCCGTTGGCTGTCAGATCTGACCCGCCTCTTGGGTTTTATTTATCATCTCATCCGCCATTCCCGTATGGGGAGGCCTTCCCACTAGGCGACCCTTATTTTCCTCATCTTCTTCATTCAGCTCAACCGCCTCGAAAATAATATCTATTCTCAAGTTTCCATACCTTCCATAGACCTGCACATGTCTCGAAATTAATAATCTCTTCTTGGAGCTATCGCTCGCTCTCTCCATTCTTAACACCAATCACTCTCCTCAGTATGCTGATCCCACCTCAGCTGCGGCTTGACCGTCGTCAGCCCCAGATTGGGGATTTCGGCAACAATCAGACTGAAAATCAGAATGATTCCAACCCAGGGGCACAGGGAGGTTTAAATGATACTACCATTACTGTGAGTTTCCTTCTCGGGGTCGGTTCTACCGCCTTATGTCACCTAGGTAGTATGATGTCGCCTTGTGCTTAGCTGACCAAGACCCTTCTGGCAGGTTGTTGCTAGTGTGATTGCAGCAATTGTATTTATCGCAATGGCCTACTTTACCCTAAGAACTCTACGACGGTTGAATTGCCGCCCGAAGTTTATCCCCGGTAAATATCTGAAAGAGAGATGGAGGCGATGGAACGTCGGAGTATCATACGGCCAAGTTCCGGATGGAGCATCGCTGCATCAGAATGATGGCTTAGAAAATGGTCCCTCCACTACCGTAGGACAGCAAGTGAACCAAACAAATTCCATTCGCCGCGACACGTCTATCCGCTCCATTATCACACTCCCAGCCTACTCCTACACCCCTAAACCAACAGAACAAGTAATCGCGCGCGAAGGAGAAAGAGGGGGCATGGACATGGTGGTTGAATTTCCAGAGACAGCTGAGGAAGAGGAAACTCGTCGCGAGGATCTTATGGAGTCGCTCTATCAGGTCCGTGTGCAGCGACGGCAGGAGATAGCCGAGCGTGAGGCACGACGACAGGAGCGTCGCGAGGCCCGTGAGCGCGGGGACTTTAATCGACTTGAACAGCTGAGGGAAGAGAGCAGGGCTCGTGCAAGGAGTCGGTCATCTGGAAATGGCAGCAATATCAATGTCTCAGCAGCCACAATATTAGCGGAGGCCCAAAGTCGTGGACGGGATCGACGGATTTCAAGCGTTAGTTACGCCGATGTGGGCTATGTTCGACATGACGGGTCCCGCGTCCGGGCAAGTTCACGAGACTCGGATTCTCGGCCTTTATTGACGAACGGATCTTCGATGAGTGTCGATGGTCCAGATCGGTCATCTGGGTCAGGCTTTATAAGTGTCCACTCTCGGGGAGACTCATATTCCTCAACCGTATCCCTCGCGACTAGAAATTCCGATCAAGACAGTCTAACTCCAGTCCCGTCAAACGCTGCGTCTACCCCGTCCATAGCTCCATCTACCTCCGGCCATGAGGAGGGCGATGTTAGTGCTCAGATTATACCTCCTCCAGATTACGAGCAACTAGATTGGGGAGATGCACCTCCTTATGAAGCTCCATCCCCGGAAGTGGGCGAACAGCCACCTCGAGTGCGAGAACTTACCCCCCTACCAACCATTCGGATTGACATTGCCAGTCCCATAGACCACAGCCCTACAACTCCCACAAACACTCAGTCGCAGGAACTTCCTGAACCTCAGATGGGAGGGACTTCGACTTCTAATTATAATGCCTCTACAACATCATGATTTTAAGTCAAGCAAATGGCCTACTGTTTTTTGTTACTTTTGCTCTTTCTTTATTTCCTTTTTCTCCTCGCCCATCTTCTGTCCTACAGATACTGGACTACGAGTATGACCCCTCACGACCCTGGCATCTTCTACGTGTTTTTCTGTAATGTCTGATTTGCGGCGATTTCATTTCCTGAATTTGTGTTAGCTAGCAAGGCGTTTGGGATGGTAATGGCTCTCAATTGTACAAAGGAAGGGAGCCATTTGATGGGATTGGACTGCACATAAACATTCGAGACGCAAGATCGATTAATAGTGGACCTACTATGATACACTAGAAAATGAAAACGTTTTATGTATTAAGCACTACCTGCCTATCAACTAATTAAGTAGCGAAAAATTAAGTAGGTATGCCAGGGATTCTCTTCACTCCCCAGTTCGTTGCTTGGCATGTTCCAGGTGGAATGACCGAAAGGCGGTGGAGAGAGCTGCAACTAAACCCAAAGCAACCCCAAGTAAACAAACCCAGCCTCCTCAATAAAAATATCCGTCCTCAGCATCATCATAATAATAATCCGACCCACTGAACCTATCTCTCTTTTTAAATGATTTTACAGTAATACTTGGCTGCGCAGGGGGTAGAAAAACAAATCAGCCTCTTTGTCTCTGTCTAAGAAACCAAGTTTAATTCTAAATTTCAGTTTATTTCCCTTTCGCTTGAGACGGTGACTTCCCGTTGCCTGGCAGTCGGAGACAACTAAGGTTGTGGTGGCCCGACACGCGCTAAAACATTATTGACCCTCTATCCCGCCTGCTTGAACAGTCGCCTCCAAACAAGAAAAACCATTGTATCCTAGGTACCGATAACGAACACCTCAACAATTGGGACTGGAACAAATTAAGAGGTGAAACAAAGTAAATTCAATCCTCATATCTCCTCTATCCTCCCATCAACGACGTTCCTCCTAGGCGTGAAACGGCAATTCGCGTCATCCGCACGAGATTATGTCGCGCGAGCCAACAACGAACAGCTTCGCGTCGTTCGGCTCAGACTTCGACCCAGAACACGAAGCTATTGCATCAACAAGAGAGCTCGACGATAGTCCTCGCCTTCCGGATATGAAAACTACTTCTAGGAAACAGCATTTTGGGCAAATAGAAGAAGAAGAGGAACCAGACTACGTGTTTAATACATCCACATTCGAACAATACCTTCCGAACTTCTCACCCATAAGAACATCGGAGGAAGAAGGGGACGACCATTCGAGTGACGGTGATATTCCAATGGAGACAGGACGGGGTCAGAGTAATCCTGCGCGCCAGTTAGATGATTCGCGGAACTCTTACATGACTATTGAAAACAGTATCCGGTCCTCGTCACCCGCGGTGCGGCTCGACTATCCTACTTCCACCACACCCCAAAAGCCGGCCATGCGCCATCATGCAAAGCGAGCTGTCAGCGAGAATCTCCGGAAAGATGCTCAAGTGAGGCGAGCGACCCTTGCCGCTCACAAGGAAAATCTCGACCCCAATTCTTCTTATAGGTCCAACCGCAAGGATCAGCGACGGACTCTATCTGAACTCCACGCCAAAGTCCGTGATTCCTATGATGGTTCCTTCCTGGAAGACGAAAGGCCAGCGGTTACCTCGAACACGACGCGGTCCACGCGCTTCGGAAACATCAACCTCTCTCACCAGATCGCGGACGCCGTAGAGAGGGCATCTCAGGAGGCGTACGCTAAAGAAATACGTCAGGCGAAGGGGCGAATCACGGCTCACGCTATGGGAGACACGGGAACGCAACAGTCCTTCCTCCTCCCAGATTTGCCAAACCTTTCCGAGTTGGTTTCAGGCGTCTATGAAGACGGCACACCGGTGTATACGCGTCAGAGCAAAGCACGCACCACGCGTTTCGTCTCACCTCCGGCAGATGCGACAGAAGGATCAACCCGTGAGCATATGCCGTTGCATGCGGTTCCAATTCCAGAAGATGAAAAGGCTCTTTTTGTGTCACTACGACTCCTACAAGATAAAGTTTCTGAACTGGAGAGGGCCAAGGCTGATGCGGAGAGGAAAATCGACGATATGAAGCAGGAGAATGCCCTGTTGAAAACAGGGAAATCACGTCAAAAGGACAAGAGCAGCCGCAGCAGCAAATATCATGAATCTGACCAAGATCGTCTCGCGCAAGAAAATCAGAGTTAGTTTCCTCCCTATATTCTTATATTTGCTTCCGCTAACTTCCCATCTGCAGAACTTGATGCGACCAATCTAGCGCTACAAAATAAGATCGACCTTCTCGAGCGGAAGGCCAATATTCAAGAGACCGCCTTAAAAAAGCTAAATCGAGAACGAGACATGGCTGTGTCCCAGTTGGGAGTAGCTTACCTCGAAACACAAGATTTGAAGAGCGAAAACGAAAGCCTTCGCCATGAAATCGCGGGGCTAAAGGCCCAAATTGGGCGGCTTTTCCCAACTTCTAAAGATCGTGAGGACACCACTATCCAATCCGAACAAGTCACCGCTAGCGAAGTCAGCGCGGATAATAGTCAGCAAAATACCCAGCGTAGTAGCAGCACCAAGGAACTTACAACCAAAAGCGCACGCTCAACGTCAAAGGCTGGGCGTCGAGGGGACTCTCGAGCCAGGGTCTCGACCCAAGTTGACCGGGAGATCTCAAAGCTGGAGAAGGAGCGTGCGGAGGAAGCTCTATTCTCGATTGATCTACCACGAGTGAGGGAATCATCTACTTCAAAGAAAGAGAAGTTGGGATCGCGTCCCCGAACAAGTAGTGCACAAACGAAGAAGCAATCGAATACAAACAAGCAACGAGTCAAGAGAGTCATTTTGGAAGAGGTCGATGTTACAGAACCTGTGGAATCAACCGCAGATGCAACGGGGAATACACGGAAGTCTTCCACCACAGAGCAGGATCTTACTCTTTTGAGTTTTATTGATGTGAGTTGTAACCCCATCACGAAGACCCGATAGGCTCTAGTTATATACTTATATGCATGGACAGGAACGCGAAATCGCTCAGCTGCGAAAGACGCTGGAGGAGGAGCGTCTAGCCCGCAAACGGCGGCAATCTAACCCAACGCTAGAGCTCAACCCCAACGACACCGGTAATACCACACATCAGAGCACGTCAAAACTGGTCCCTCGGAAGTCGTCTCTCAAAGAACCCAAAAGCTCGCTGCCTAGACCTGCATCCGCAATGGACGACCTAACTACAGGCTCTAGACTTGGCGCTTTAGAAGACGATAATAGTTTGCCCGAACCTGTCGAGCGCCAACGACGACACTCGGACCATTCTATAACCCCAGCCACACAGCGGCGCCGTCGCCGCATTGCTGAAGAGATGACGTCTGCTTTCATCCTTCCTGATATTACCATCCAGCATGGCGACCTAGCCCAGTCTTTGACGAACCTTCCCGAGCAAACACAGCGAGCGTTGGACCGTGCGACACAGCATGATGGTAAGAACTGTACTGTGTGCAAACAAGTTGTTCCCGGAGATTGCGACCATACTTGTGGAGCCATTAAAGTCCCCAAGCCAGTCCCCGTTTCGGAACGTATGCCAGAACCATCTGTATACAATGAAGAACCGACACTGCGACCTGCACAGTCGCCGGCTGTTGCCCTTGCAACGGTGCTGAAGGCATTAGAAGACGAGTTATCTCACTTGAAAATGCAACTTGTTGGCTATCAAGGTGCTTACAACAAGATGGATGCCTCTCTAAGCAAGCGTCAACGAAAATCTCTTGGAGAAAAGATTGAGAAGTTGATGAAAGATATTGACATGAAGGCTGATCAGATCTATGCGCTATATGATGTGCTCGAGGGCCAAAAGCAAAGTGGACACGCGATGACAGAGCAAGAAATGGAAATGACTCTTCAGTCCATCGGGGTTGACACCGATACTCGGAGAATGGGTGATGTGACGGGCACAACGGACAAGTCTTCCCACAAACCCGAGTACGATGTGGATGAGGACGATGAGGAACTGCCATGGGAAGGCATTGAGAGTACAGTAGAGATGACTCGTTGATTGATTTGGAAATCTATTTTGGAGAGAGAGAGTGTGTGTGGTAATGAATATCCACACTTGCTTGTGTATTGTTTTTATTTCAAAGGGTGTTTAGGGGATTTTTTTTTTTTTTTTTGTTTTCCATGAATACTTTATTTTTAACAGCAACAGACCCCATTTTGCAATTCAATCAATCCCTGGCTGTTTGTTTTCGAGGAGATGGAGATGACAATTGTAAAGGAGTACTAAGTATATACACTCATATAGGCAGTTAGCACGCAATAACTGAATTCACCAGTCTGCATCTGATATCCCCAAACTGGCATAGCGCCACCCACCAGAATTGGAAACCCCTCACGTTATGGATCAAATCAACCAATCATCGGCAATTTCCCCGATGCTTAGGTTAAGTAAGTACGTAGTTGCCTGCGGTTCTTTCTTTATCCTCCTCCACTCGCCTTGTTTTTCTTTCTTTACTTTCTTTCTTCTCAGATCATTCGCTTGTTCTGTGTCATCGTGGACGGGCGAAACTGACTGGCTGTTTCCCTCTCAAAGCAAACCAACCTTAGCTTCTTTTCCATTGATGGGCGTTTCTACTCAGCAGCATGAACCCCTTCTCCGTACCAACCATGTAGACAGTACAGCCTTGATCGGGGAAACGACCAACGCCCCTCTCTTACCCGACGGCTCGGCATCCCCTCAAAGGCCCACGAATAACTATGATGGTGATGACGACGATGATCGAAGTATCCGTACTGCCATTCACGATAGCGACTCTTCTCGAACCTGCCTTCTAGCCCCCTCGCCTGAGATCACAGACAGCCGTCGACTATCGCCTGAGGCAAATAACGATAGCGACAGCGACAGCGAGGAAGATGCCCCCCTCGAGTCTGCCTCTAGCGAGAAGCCAGTGACATGGTCCTCCTTACCGCATAAAGGCCAACTCGCTATTCTAACTATTGCCCGTCTGTCGGAACCCCTCACGCAAACCTCACTCCAGGCTTATCTATTCTATCAGCTCAAGTCCTTCGACCCCTCGCTTCCAGATTCAACTATCTCCACTCAAGCTGGGATTCTTCAAGGGAGCTTCACTGCTGCGCAGTTCCTTACTGCCGTCATCTGGGGCAGGCTGGCTGATACTGCTTTCCTGGGTCGGAAAAGAGTTCTTCTCATTGGTCTGCTCGGAACATGTATCTCATGTCTGGGATTTGGCTTTTCACGGTCCTTTGCGGCAGCTGCAGTGTTTCGCACACTCGGTGGCGTTTTGAATAGTAACGTTGGGGTTATGAGAACTATGATTTCTGAAATCGTCGAGGAGAAGAAGTGAGTATTTGGCCTTTTTTTTTTTTTTTTTGTCGACATAGGATAGCCGAGGTTTTCCTCTTGTTTACTCTCCGGTCTCTTATTTTTGCTCCTAATTATTCCTTAGCCTAAGAATCATTGAAATAAAAAGGAAATGCTAACAAGATACAGATATCAATCTCGAGCATTTCTTGTTTTGCCAATGTGTTTTAGTATCGGTGTGATCCTTGGGCCTATTCTCGGCGGAATGTTAGCAGATCCGATTAAGAGTTATCCGCACTTATTTGGCCCGGGATCAGTATTTGGTGGGAAAGATGGTGTATGGTGGATGGAGCGCTGGCCGTTCGTTCTTCCTAATCTTGTTAGCGCCATTTTTATTTTCATATCATGGCTAGCTGTCTTTATAGGACTGGACGAGGTATGGCTTCTTCTCTTCTGCCCACTCATAAAATATTCAATTCTGACTTAAACTGCAGACCCATGAAATTGCAAGGTACCGGAGCGACTGGGGTCGCAAGCTAGGGAAGCGCCTTGTCAACACCATCTCGCGCCATCGTAGACGATACTACCAGCCTCTAGTTAATCACCCGGATGATGAATCCCTGTACATCGATGGAAGCATAGCCAGCCATTCAGCCCCTTCTAGTCCAGCTCGAGCTCGAGTTCGAGCCCACGCGCATAAGAAACGCCCGAGCTTCAAACAGATCTGGACACCCAACATGCTTCTGACCCTACTTATCCAATTCCTTCTTGCGTTTCATACGAGCTCATTCAACGCCATGACGTTTATATTCCTCCCCAGCCCTAGACAAGCTAGTGATCATCAGGGCTTTTTCCGTTTCGGTGGTGGTCTTGGTCTACCCTCTTCTCGGGTGGGAATGGCTACCGCCATTATTGGCGTCATAGGGCTACCACTCCAAATCTTTATATACCCACGAGTCCAAGGCCGTCTCGGAACTCTAACATCCTTTCGTACCTTCCTCCCCTTCTCACCTATCGCATACGCTCTCATGCCATTCCTCGTCTTGATTCCTAATATTCCCTGGCTGGTCTGGCCCGCATTCACCCTCGTTGTCGGACTCCAGGTAATATCTCGCACATTTTCCTTACCCGCTGCCATAATTCTAGTGAACAATTGTGTCACAGACCCAACTATTTTAGGAACTGTTCACGGCGTAGCGCAGAGCATCTCAAGTGGCGCTCGCACTCTAGGGCCTTTCATTGGAGGCTGGGGCCTCGGCCTGGGTCTGAAATACAATTTTGTCGGTGGTATATGGTGGGCCTTAGCCCTGGAAGCATTACTCGGCTGGTTCCTCCTCGGGGCCATCTACGAGGGCCAAGGTATTGAGAGGAAAAAGGACTCGAGGTTAAGCCAGCCAGACCAGGCGGCGCAAGCGCCCCAGGAGGGCCGATGAGCAAACGCAAAAAAAAAAAAAAAAAAAACCACGATAGATAGATACGTACATATCTGCATATTTATGCTTATATCACCAGTGTTTGAATTACTGCCTGAACTTATAGGACATAACATGGTGCGTAATGTTAATCGGTATCGTAAGTATCTTCCCACATGGACTCCAAGGCTAAAATAAATACTGGTACGCCAATGTCTTGCGAAAGATCACAATGACCGTCATTTCGAGTCGTTTTCTGCTATCGTTCATAATATAAACTATAGCTGCACTGATTCACTGTTACGTAAAATGTGGAGGGATGAATATAATAATGAAAATATTATTGATGAAACCCGTAAACCACTGCAAAAGGGGTATGAAGCTATCCGGCCAAGCAATAATAATAAAACACCGAATTCAAATATCAAACCGTTCCGACCAAGTTCATGACCAAACATACAAGAAACAAAATATGTCCCAGTACAAGAGACAAAACTATTCTACAAGCCGGCTCCCAATAGCCGGTTTAAATGCTAAACTCTTACGTCTAGCAGCCTCCAGCTTGTCTTTTAGTTTATGAGAAGGATCACCGGGCGATCCCACTTTCGAAGAAAAGAGGCCCTGACGTGTTTGCTTTGGTGGGCAAGTTTGCTGGACCAGTTTCGAGCGTTGCGACAAATAAAAAGGAGTTGCCGGTGACATACCAATACTGTCCAGGTTGAAATTATAGACGGTGGAGCCAGGAGTTTTCGGTGTCTGCCAAAATTTCTGGTCCCCTTCGATGTGACCGGATTGATATTTCCTGGGCGTACTTGTGCTCTCAGGTGTTGCGGAGGAAGAAGTGTCGCGGGGGATGGGGGGAGTGTTGCGCCTAATAGTCTCAACTGTGCCAGACCGTCTTTTACTGAGCGATGCTCCAAGATCGGTTTTGATAAGAGTACCATTAATATTGCTCAAGGCTCGGGGCTCCATGCTCTTGCGGCGTTTGGCGCCACCACGAGGAATGATAGAACTATCAACGGCATAATGTGACTCGTCGAGCCATTTATTTTCTCGTTCGCAGCTAGAATCAGGTTAGCTTCAGAAAGGTGATTTGAAAACGTAGGTACTGGTGCATACTCAAGAACCCAGCCCACTCCGACACATTTAACTAGTCCTGCCGCGTGTCGAACCTTTTCCAATGTCCGAACGCCACCATCCTTATACACGACATGCGTAATTCCCACCTTCCCCTCCTTTGGGTCCACTCCTTCTACTGGAGATAAGCTTGAGCTCGGGTTCCATGACCAGTTCTTGATACATCTAGCTCCCATCTGTTGCAGAAGCTCAATGAATATGCCACTAGCATCCTCTCCCTCTGTAGTATGAACATCAACGTAAACAACCGCACCTCGCAAGCATGGTGGAGGAGCAGCGGGGCTCTTGCCACGGGTCTTCGAAGGGCTTGAAGAGCAGGAAGGGGTTCTGGAGCGCTGAGCCTGCAGTCTCTCAACTGACTTGCTTTCTGAATGTTTCTCTGGAGTAGGCTGGATCGAAGGACGCGGAGCTCTGGGGGATTTTCGTGGAGAAATGTTTGTCACTTCACCAACCTTGGAAGAAGCCACACGTTTATGGAGTCTAGGCGAAGAGCGAACTGGAGACGTCATTGAGAGCGATCGGCCTCTTTTGCGAGATTTCAAGGGAGATATTTGACCTTCAGGTTTCAAGGGCACCTTAGAAACAGTATGTACTGTCTGAGGCGGTGGATTTCTTTGGGCTTTCATAGGAGTCATAGGCACGAATTTCAGGTAAGCATTATTTTCCTTTTCTTCTTCCGACGATTTACAAGCAGAGTGATCAGCACTTGCAAACGTTTGCATAGTTTTGTCGCCAACTACCACCGCCTCGGGCGCTGTGGAATGTGGGTCACTAAATATCTCAGACATCGGCAGTCTAGGAGACTGTAGGACTTGCTCAATATTCTCTTCGGCAACTGGACATTGTTCTTGATCTTCGTAAATATTAACGTTATTTGTACCAAGGTTTTCTTCGGCAAATTCAAGCGACCCGCGGGTGGGAAGTGCTAAAGGAGTCGTTGAAACTTCAGAATCATGATGACGAGGAAGACTTGGCCGTCCCGCAAGCGAGAACACACCCCGTCGCTGGGAACGCCTAGGCTGAGATTTTTCCGGGGTACTAGCTTTCCACTGGCTTAGCTGCTCTGCTAGTAGCGTAAAACGTGGACCCTTAACGGTGGTTGACTGCGGCTGGGGGGCTTCATCCCTTGGGGGGCTGGGAGTATCGCGGACTGGTGATAACAGGGGGCCGCCAAGTGTCTCAGGCCCTTGATTGTGTGCCTCCACCGGTAAATCAGAGGGGGAATGAGGATCCATGCCATCTTCTCTGTCGTTTTCCATGTCCAGCTCTGGCCCAATGACACGTGCTGGGGAAATTGTAGAGACATTGCGCAGGAAATAATATTCACAGGCAATGCTCTCTGGCTCTTCAATTTCATATGGTTGGATTGGCTCGAAGCTTAGAGGGTATCTTTGGGTTATTTCGTAATTTTGTACAGTGTGGTTATCGAAATCAGAGTATTGGTCTGGCTGACTTTCATCATGAACAGAGCCTATGGGAGAGTTGATAGAGTCCTCACCACCGACCTGGTTAGTAGTTTCAGCCACACTTTCAACGTCTATCATGGCCACCTCTGTTGGGTTATCTATAAAGACATCTTCAAGTCCTTCAATTCCATCAAGTAGACTATTGCGCAATGCCACATCTGCCTGTTCGTACTCGTCTTCAAGATACGGATCTTGTCGAAATTTTTGATTTATTTCATTTTCTTGTTCTTGGTCGCAGAGCGAGTCATGTTCTTCAGGGGTTTCAGGGTTCTCGGGAGTAATTGAGTGAGGACTGTCTGAGATCAAGTTCTCATAGCGTTCATCTTCCTGGTCATCACCAGCTTCGCTTCCAAACCCGTCCAGGGACCCATTGATAGATTGCTCATCCTGATCTCCCTCGATTCGCTCCAAATTATCTTCGAGGTGTTGCTCAAGTTGTGCTTCATTGTGAGTGAGATCCTGGGCTTCTGCCATTGTGACTTCGTCCTCGTCGGGTATATCCTCCTGATTATCCCGGAGATCAGGATTAGTGATGTTGTCTTGTTCGTCATATCCCATCGGGGAAGCTGGCTCGTGGAAAGTATCGATGCGAGCCGTATAGTCTTCCAAATAATCTTCCCCATCTCCACTGAACATGTCGTGTTTGAATGCCTCTGCATCATCATCATCATCATCTTCGCTCTGTGCTTTTCTAGCCTGGTCTTCTTCCGCAGAGTCGACTTCCATCTCCTCGTCCAAGTCTTCGAGTGTGAGCGGGGTTGTCTCGATATTCTCAGCTGCGCTAGCACCATCCACATCTTCCTCTTCCAATTTGGGTTGTTCGATGATAGAAGGCCTCCTCCTTATGATGGAGCTTTTGAAAGGAGAAGCAACCTTCTTCGCGGGGCTTTGAAGTAGACTTGACTTGAAGGGTGTTGAGGACTGAGGTCCACAAGGCTGGGAGGAAATTGAAGTGCCAAAAATACCTCTCCTAGCTGAAGATTTGAGGGGAGAATCTTCAGATAGACTGAAATTTTGCTGGGAAGGCGCCCCGGTGCCTTCGGGCAAGAACAGATTTTCCCGTCGTGGTGTCTCCAAGTGTGCCTTCTTAGGTGATGCTTTCAAGGGAGAATTTTGAGATGGGGTGAAGTTGGGCTGGGAGAGCGGTTTCGTTTCGTCGTGAAAGGATAACCTCCCACGCTTTGGAGTCTCTCTCAGCGTAAAGTGGAATGGTGAGGGTGGAGGTCTGCGGGCAGGGCTGGACATGAAGAGAGACTCGCTAAAATCAAAGGACTTTGGAGGTTGAATGTACGGCTCGCCATTCTCATCGAGTGATCTGGAAGGCTTGCCGGGAGTAAAATTAATCCTTCTCACTGGGGAGCTGAGTCCGGTGGTTTCTAATACTCGTTTCTGGGGCGAATGGACGACAAGTTTAATATTGTCTTTGGCGCCACTCAACTCGTCCTCTTCACCATCCGAGCTCGCGTATGAGGAAATTACCTTGGCAACCTGTGTAGCCTTCTTTGGGGATAAAGGCTTTGTCCCATCGGTCTTGCTTGTTGCAGCTTTACGACCCCTCGTTGAAGGTGTGGCAGGCTTGCGAACGGGCTTAGCAGCCAGTCCCGCTGGATCCTTTGTAACAGCAGTACTTCTTTTCCTTCTTCCAGCAGTAGGAACAGGCTCAGTCATCAAATCCTCTTCATCCTCAGACTCCGAGAGGTCCTGGAAGGTAACCTTCTTCTTCTTGGCCGGCCCGCGCAGCATATTTGACCTTGCAGCCGTTGCGTTCGTCGTGATATGAACTTCTTTAGGGCCTTGATATGAGGAAGAAAACTGCTCACTGTCGTCGAGGCAAGTATTCTTCCGCGTATTTTCTCTTAGGATGTTGGCTGGGTTGGTTGACTTTGTGGTTCCCTTCGGACGGCCTCTTGATTTGGGCGCAGGTCCAGACTTTGCACTTTCCTCCTCCATTGTTTGGGTCTTTGTCCGTGGCCTTCCTGCCCGTTTCTTCGGGGCACCCGATCTTGCAAGCTCATCATCATCGCTCTCGCTTTCACTTTCCTTATCCGCAACTGGCGCCTTCCTACCGCGCCCTAGTCTAGTAGATGCAGAGGCAGTCGGCGATTTCGCTTTTGAGTTTGCAGGTTTCCCCTTTGTCTTACTTTCGATCACACCGATTTCATCCTCGGTCTCCTCGTCCGTCTCGGATTCGAGGGGCGCGTTGGTGGACCTGGAAACTGCCCTAATATTCCTCGACCTTGTCTCTGTTGTGGAAGTGGCAGTCTTGCTCTTAGCCGTCTTCAGGGCCGGTTTGCTCACGGCCTTGGTGGTCGTAGCCCCTTTGACTCTACCACGCGTAGCGCGCTTAGGTGGAGACTGAGGGATGATTGCTGCTCGAGCCATCCTGGCTAATTTGGTATCAAGGCAAGTTAATATGTTGCTATGTTACCCCTTTCTATTTGTCGTCCTTGCTCCTGTTCCTTCTTCGTTCGTTGTCGCAGGTCAAAAAATCCAGAGGTGTTAGTGGTGTGGAGGGGCTACACCAGTCATCGTGCGCATCCGACCGCGGCAATTGAATAGGTACAAGTTGAGCCAGACACTCAAATTCTGGGCATTAAAAAAGGCAGTGCAGATGATCGCATGGGCTGTGATATATGTCGATAAACTTGTCGTAAGTTGTCGTCAACATGCAGCTGGAGGATTTCAGGACCCTGAGACTGTTGAGTGAGGCAATTCCTGTTTGTGGATATGATTCCCTCTTCGGTAAGTCACGTGTTACGTTGCTCATAGCAACAAGAGCCAGAGCACGTGAATTTTGGGTGTATGTAAAATAATATGGAGTTCCTGTGAATTGATTACCTGATACCGTAAAGTGTTCCTATCGCGCATTAATGCCGCTTAGCATGGACACCGAAGGACTTCTACCTCAAAAACCCTCATATTCTAGTCAGCATATCGTCATCTTTTGTCCGCTAGTTGAATCCGCCAGATTCTCTTCAGTCGTCTGATCTTCGCAATACTCTAATAGATGAAAGAGAGTGTTCAAACCATTCTAACCAAATTGAATATAGAATCTGTGGAGGATTTCGATAGGCCATCGGTGCTATTTTTATGCTGATATCGCTCCCTTTATCCAACTTAGCAAGAGTTAAGGCAAGATAGGTACAACTAGTCAAGTTCAAATTTCGTAGGGCAGCTATGTGCGGCGTGGTAAGAGCACGTTTCTAAAATCAAAGCCCACGCAGCACCATAGACTTTCCACCGTCACCCACAGTTCAGAGTTACTGTCACATTCATCCAGAGTAATAAGTGATCGAATTGATTAAAATAAAGACCAATGACAAACATAAAGAAAAGAGAATAGAAAAGAGAATAGAAAAGAGAACAATTCATTATTCAACTGATTTTGTTAGGAATGGTCATTAGTCCATTTATCAAGTTCATCAATCCAATAGATATAATTAGCAAGACAATCACTATTGCCAAATATCAATATATTTACAAAAACGTCGAGCGTGCTGAGTCTCTCCTCTACACAATTGTGAAGATAGCCACGCTAGCCGCGACAACGGTGGACAGAACAGTCGGGAAAACACTAGTACCACTCGAGTCGATACTAAAATTAACGGAGGGGGCATATGTGGCGGGCTCAGTGCTATTGGTCGTACCATTCCAGCAGTACCTATTGAAGCAGGTAGTACAGATATCGGGGACCCGGGTATTGGTGCGCTCGAAGGAACGACTGAGGATAGCGCATCCAACGCACGCTGACCAGTCGGCGTCCCGCGTGCTATTGGCCATAGTGGCAACATTGTAGCCGTTAAGGATGGTTTCATCTCTGGTTGATTCTTCATAGCTGGGATCAAAGGTGGACATGTTGGAGAACGCGGTGTATGGAGAATTGGGAATGTACACAACTAGGGGTGCGGAGGTGTTGGAGGTGTCGCATCCAAAGAAGGTGGGGCGAGAGTTTAACCCGAGGTTGACGAATGTGTTTTGATCGGGGACCGCGGGGAATTCGGTCCCGTTGGCAATTCCCGTTGTGTTGAGGCTGCGCTCGTAGGTAGCAACAAGGGCGGTGCCGTTGGGCCAGTTGTAGGTGGTATCGGCTGAGGAGTCGATGGCAAAGATGACATCGACGTGGCGCTCCGGCTGGATCAGGGGGTGGAGGGGAATATTTTGGAGATCTTCACCACCGTCGACGAGGTCAAGATCACGCTGGTTAGCAGATGGTGAGGTCTCTGGAGACCATTGGTAGAATGGATTGGGCGAATAAACTGCAATATCGTTGTTATCTTCGCCAATGTTTTCCAAAACGTCGGTAAAGGCATTTTGCAAGAAGCTGGGCAGGTCGGTGCTGCCGATCTGAAGGAGAAACTGATTGAATAGACTAGACGAGGTGCCCATGACGAAGCCGGCATTGTCAAAGCCACGCACACAGCTCTCGTTGTTTGGAATCGACCCATCCACAAACCGGGAGCCTACGTACTCCAAAGGCACAAATCCGTAGATAGTTGGATCAAAGGTCCCGAATTCCCAGGGATTGAATTCGTAAACAGTCGCATTGCTACTGATCAGGAGTTCGTTTGGATACCGACCATCCGCAACCAAGAAGGGCATTGGCATGTTGCCTTGCTGGAAGTCTTCCGACAATGCAATGGACGACCAAGTATAACTTGGCCCGCCATTTGTGGCATTGATTAGCTGATATGAAAGCGCACGTCCCCTAGAAAAAAATATCTTATCAGATATCTGTCGATAAATGGTCCATCGGAAGACCCTGAGGGGTCCCTTTGTAGTCCTACCAGTAATCAGTAATGGATGTGGGATATCCAGCGTCCTCTTTGTCTTGCACTGCATTATAGATTTCCCTATAGTAGCCTATCGAATCCAAGAGCTGGATACTGTTTTCGTCAGGGCCTTCGAAGATGGAATTCTGAAACTGCCACACATCTCCATCTTGGGTGGTCTGTAGGTTAGAAATGGTTGTGAAATTGTTGATATAAATTGACCCAAGCAGCCAACCGCCGCCGCTAAGACCGGCCAAATACGTAGCGGATTGTAATAGTCCACCAAGCTGGCCGCTGGTAGTTGAGTTCTCTGTACGACTATCGAAGGCCTTGATTGCGCCCGCACCGTTCATCAATGCGCGATATCCTCCACCCGATACGGCTATACCGATGTTAGGCAGGTTGCTTGTGTTGCTCGCAGCCTGGTCAAGGTAGCTAGCTGCGTCAAAGTTATCGATGGTAACATGGCCAAAAAAATCCCTCAGCGCGGACCGGGTTTTCTCTCGTCGGGTATCCAGCCAGGAAGTCTCGTTTGGCGACAGAGACGATGCGACACGCACTGTCGGGCGACTAGCCGGACAGTCGACAGAGGACGGCGTATAGCCATCAGGCGCATTGGGTAAAGCCCGTTCTACAGCCGATGCTTTTATACTCCCATCGTAAGGAACTGCTCTAGCGCCTACGGAAAAATCATAGTATTATGTGAGTACAACCCGAGGTGAAAATGGGACAATGAGGGTCCACAGGAATGCAGGATCATACCTGACAGCGCGCCCACCAGAGTAAGGATCGATGTTCCGATCTTCATCTTGAGCGCAGGCTCACTTCCTGTACTGCCGCTATCATACAAGAACCAGAGAAGAACAATGAGAAGCGCGTGTGAAGACAAGAAAAAATCCTTGTGAAGCTCCCAGACTCAACAAGAAGGATTGAGCTAAATCACAGAGACCCCCGCCAGTAATCAAAGGAAAGGGAAGATAATAGATTAAAATTAAAATTAAAAGGCAGAAAACACGACCAGTTCCCCCAATTTTAAACCAGGGGGCTTCACTGGCCCAGGCACCTAGCCGTCGGAATTTAAGCCAAGGACGCCGAATTCTTGAACTATCCTAGTGGCTATGGTCAATTACGGGTCATGATTGGGGGTGCCAGAGGGAAGCTAGTGGTGCTTGGTCCATGATGTCAAAGGTCAGCCTAGCATCCGGGATTTCCGCAGCTGAACCAGGGATGGTGTGTAGTTAGCGCAACAGGAAGAGAATCATCAGCCTAGGCAGATCAATTCACTGTTACCTTGATTCCTTCTGTTGAAACCTTGCTCCATCATCTCTCACGGCAATAATTGATGGCGGGTTAGTTGGGTTCCCTCTGTTGCATTGATAATCTCAACGTTTGCAGTGGGGGGTAAACTTGGCTCCATTCAAGAGGAGTTTCTTTTCTTTTTTTGTCTGTTCATCCGCAATATTACCGAGTTACACCATACCCAGAATCATAACAATGACCACCACATATTCGCGGCGGAGGTAATCAATCCCGACAACCTCCTAGTCAGTCCCTCCTCGGCAATCATTGCGAGTTCACCACAACATTAACATCGTCTTAATCACTTAACTCTAGAAGCGTTGTAGAAGAGCTTAGCCAAGTCCAATTTTCATGTGCTTATAATTGCACAGATATACACCCCCTGAAAGACTAGGAAAATGATGATTATTGTGTAAGTAAGATGTAATAAGAATTATGATCGGCATTGTGGCAACCAGAGAAACCCCTCCACAATAACCAATTCTCCTTCCTCCAGTTACCGCTTTTCGGCCTGATTCCTGTCTATCAAGGCAGGCAGATAAACTGGCATAAACTTATTTCAAATCAATCAATTTACTACTATTCTTTGTATTTCAAAAGATAAATTGACAACCTTTGTTGACTCAATTAAGGTTATTATTTCTACTATCCTAGCTAGTAGATACCAAAACAGAGTGGATACTTTTCTTTAAAGGATCCCTAGCGACCCAGTTTTAGCCAGAAAAGCAAGAATAAAAGAAAAAAGAAAGGAAAAGAAAAAGAAAAGAAAGTCCGGACAAAATAAACTCCATAAACTTTGTTGTAGAATCCTGGAACAGAAATCATTTAGAGTATGAGAATACTGCAAGGGAAAGGCTTATAACTTCACCCCTAGAGATTTTAGAGCATCGGAAAGCAATGGTACATAGGCTTGCTATAATAGAATCGATAAGATTCGATGATTTAAAATAGATAGGGAAGCTATCATAGACTACAAAATTAGTTGCTCAACATCGTTTTAATCAATAGCCTTGGATATAGCAAACTCACAATGAAGTGTTGGGAGGAGGTATTTGGAAATATCACTCAATCTTAGGTGATATACTTGAGCAAGCTCAGAACTCTGAGACCCAACCCAAATAAGATCATCAAAGATTTTCCTCTATGGGCCAAGTGATCATCTAATTTCCCCATTCAGCCGAGAGAAGCAAAGGCCTTTAGTTGGGCTTTGTGAGTTGGTCATTCTCATATGCTCCAAGTGATGCTGTGTACCTCATGGTCTAAGCCTCCGCTCTAAAATAACACCTCGTACTAGTTGCTTTGACTCTGTAAAATTGTGACGCACATTTTGCCAGTATCTCATCTTAATCGCTTGTTTCATCTCTTCTTTTCATGTCGATGCACTGCGCTTGAGATTCAAGCTTGAAAACCGGCAGGTTACAAAGGGTCGGAGGAAGCTAAAGGCTCTTCCTCATAACTGTAAGCCGATATAGCCGGGTTCTCTCGTTCAACCGAAATAAACATCATAAACATTAACTTTCCTCTATTGTTTTTTGGCTGACATCATATTCTCATGATATTCCATAGGATGAGATGCAGTTTTCATCTTCTACCAGTTTACATGAATCTACTTGTCAGCAGATGGGCAGGAATAGCGGTCTGAACCTAGCTTTTATTGCGGTTTAATAGTTCTAAAAACAATTCGTCTCTTACATACATACTAAGGTTTGAACCTGCTTAGGATAGGTTAAGGCGTTTCATATCAGGTACTGGTTCAGCGATTACGGGTCTTCCAGATTTATCTGAGTAGGTGTTTCTGTATGTAATATCAAAATTATTTAATCAGGCGAGACATGTAATAATCTGAGATGAGGTGGTCAACGTGGGGCTCAGCCACTGGCAGGAGCCTCGGCTGGAGGGGAAGTGTGGTGCCAGTAGAAGTCTGTATAATAAGGGAACCTAACGTACAAGAAGAAAAGAGAGGGGAAGGGGAAAGAGTCAATTAAACACAGGATGATATTAATGTATATAAGTAAAAGCTCTCTAAATAAGTCTTTTGGCAAATCACAGTCCGAGAGACAGGCTGCTGCTGCTGCTGAATTATTATCAATATAATGTAGAGTCCCTCCAAGTTGCCTTCATATTGAACTGTTATCCATTGAGGCTGTGCGAACAGACTAAAATGGGGGAAAAAATAAATAAATAAATAAACAATGGAGCGAGGCTGATTCCTAACCACTAGATCAGTCATAAGCTATGTAGTCATCACCAAGCGAGTCTAGTTTCTTTTTCCTCCTCTTCTTTTTCATTTTCATTTTCATTTCATTCCACAAGACAAAGTAAGATCTGTGTTGGTTGCAGCTTCAGTTATCGACACCAAAATATCAGTTATCAGCAAATTGCCATAAGGGTACCAATGCTTAACCACTTTTCCAGTTCATTATTAGAGATTACTCATGTAAACATCAAAAGGTAGGTAGCGACGAATTGCCTAAGTTGAGCCAATAAAACCTACAATCCTATTCTTTTTCTTTCTCATTAGTATAATTAGCTATTCAGCTCCCACCTGTTCATACATAATATCAGTCCGCATTGTATATTTAGTCCCCCGAAACACTGCATCCCCACTATGAAGCAAACCATATTGTTGGAAGATAAGCACGGAGCCCGTCTTGGGGAAAACCCGAACATTCTTATCCTTCTCCTCAAAACGAGGCAAAAACGATGTCGCTCCACCTAAAAGCCTCCCCTCCGGATACAGATTTGCCTCTCCACCACCCTTCCCCCCGGCTCTCTTCTCCGCCAGCTTCATCTCACGCTTCAACTCTCGGCGATCCTGCTCCCCTTCCCCATTCAGATACAAATGCACAGTGAAGTACGAACACTCCCGCTTATCCGGCGTCGTATACTTCCCATCCCAATGGGGACGAAAATATTCCCCGCCCACGTACTTCAGAAACCGCAATCGCTCATTCAGGCGCGTCATTTGGTAGGTCTTTCCCCGTCCCACTAGCCCCGTCATGGCTGGCTGGTTCTCGATCCGGTCGATTCCCAGTTCCTGGAGAAAGGGCAACAATCTAGCATGCAGTTTTTCCGCAAGTGTGGGCATATCGGCGATGATCCGCCCGCAGTTTCGATCATGCGTGGAAAGCGCTTGCTTGCCGTTTCCGACGTTGATTAAAGCACGCTCCCAGGTCGGGGTGGTTGCTGCGTTGGGCTGTTTGTGGGCATCGTAAGTTGTTGACTCGGCGAGGCGGAGAAGCTCCTTACATTCAGCTTCGGTGAGGATGTCGTCGATCACGGCTGCGAGATAGTCCTTGTATGCAGGGATTGGGGGATTGGTGGATGTGAAGTCGATGCGATGACAGCGTGCTTTAGCGGGCGCTTGTGCGGGGAGAAATTCAGGGTTTATTTTTGGCTCCATGGCTGTTTTGTTTGCTGGGTCTGATAGAAAGATAGCTAGGTAGGTAGGTAATACCAATAAGTTGCAAATATTTCAAATTAGGTGCCTAACCAGTTCAAAAGAATTGTTTAATCAACGAGAGATTATGCGAACTGTTGTTCCTTTTTACAGGACATTTTAGGCTACCATAGGCTTCCATTCTCACTCTGTGGCTGAGTCGTCAAGATCAAGGCTGGGCAGAATCTATTTTCAGCCCCCCATTCTTTCATCACTTTTACCAACAAGAAGAGTCATCTAGAGGCAATACAATATTGATTGAGTCAGTGGCTCATATACAAGTTTCTTCTTTTTTGAGAAAAAAAAAAAAAAAAAAAAAAACCTAATCGATAAATAAATAAAAATGCAAAATAATAATAAAAATTAATACATAAGTTTTACGCGCGATAGCAGCACTCTTATTGCTTTAAAGAGAAGCGAGTCAGTAAATATATATACTTCCAGACCATTATACAGATTTCCGAAAACTCTAGCTGGGTAGAAAATATAAACGATCATGACAGCATTATATAAATATGTGTTCTTTGTCTAACTTTACCCACTTAATTATTCAGGTAGGTACGTAGATGATATAGCATTCATGGTTTCTTTTAATCGATGTTTTGCGTGGCAATATCCGCAACCAACCAACCGGGTACCTAAATCTATATATCTATTCATCTATCCATCTAGACCCTAGAAAGAGAGAGGTACTGTGCGCTAGAACCCAAGGTACGTGGACGAATGTTAGATGTCAGTTTTCTCGAATAAATTATTGCCAAAGGCCCGTTGTATGAGGAGCTAATCAGTTCTATGACTACTATTATGTACTTCCTTATGTATGGAAATTTAGGTCTAGTGTGGCTACAAGCTGGTAGTATGAACATAGGCATGTAAATTGGTTTTCTTGCTACCTAGGTAGGTAGCTTGCCTGTATTTGCTTTTATAACTACCTTACCTACCGTCTCTCTCTGAGGTATGTTCTATTTATGATGTGAAAAGTAGGCACCGAGGGAACATTGTATACGCCTTGCCTACCTATTTTACTGCTCTATCATTTTCCTTCTTATGGTTTTATCTCTCGGTTAATCCACCCATGTAGTGTACTCTCTGGATGGATTTATAAGAAATGGAATGTTCTGGAAGCCATGCCATTGCATTCTTATTTACTACGACAAGTCTTGACTCTGCCATTCTTAGTCCCGATACTGGGCCACTTAGGTAGCTTTTGTAACCGTTTGGCGTTCAAATGATAGGCAGAGGGTAGAGAGACACACCAAATGTGAGACTCTTGAGGGAGCCTTGTGGGGGGTGATCGAGTGCTCGGAGTGACGGATATATGAGTTTACCTGGGACCTTCGATTTGCTTTCCTTTACACCTGCCGGGAAACAAGTACTTAGCCATACAGGCACTATTTGAATAAACCTCCTACATAAGGGTTAGAAAATATAGTTCTAGAAAAGATACGTAGTCCATGGGGAAGCAAAAAAAAAAAAAAAAAAAAAAAAAAAAAGAGAAGAGATTAAAAAAAAAGGTGGTTTGGATATACGGGTCAGTGGTCAATCCTATATCTACATTTCCTACTGTGTTCTCCGACAAACCAGTTAATGCATGTAGAAGATTCATTAAAATGGTGTCACAGCGTGAAAGGGCCAGCCATAACATAAAAGCAGCCGATCACATGCACAGCGCTCGAGTCGAGACACCCCCCACCGAGTCCTCCTCTTTCCAGACTACCTAGTACTCTTGGGTGCCTTACTCTGGCGGGTAATTCGGAATATGCTCAGCAAGGCAAAGCCAAAGCATTGGCTACTATCTACTACCCAGGTTAACTACTAGGTCCTCCAGACTCTAGGAGCCAAGAGGTTAAGGCTTGAACGTGGCTGAACAGAGCACAAGCCAAGAAAACCGGCAATCAAAGTCCCTAGATACTATTTGTTTTTTTGGCTTTAAAGTTTCCTGGAAAGCCTGCCACATCTTATCGATGGTTTCCGTCTAGTCGGAAGCCTTATGCTTAACAATTCTGCCTTTTCGCTAGAGACCTTAACCCGCCGAAAAAACAGGGGAAATGGATGTGGGAAGGTTACTTGTATAATAGGTACATATTGAGTGTGCCAGACAGATGTTATTGGAATGAGACTCGATTGGGGTTGACTTGGATGGCTGGCGTGGCACCTAAATATTTCAAGAAGGAGAAGGGAAGGAGGGGGAGGAGAAGGTGGGGGGGAGTTGCTGCGAAAAGTCTGGAACAAGATTTCGAGATCAACAGGGGAACGACATTTTAACTCTAGCATGGTTGAAGTTTAGCTTCGGGGCAATGACTGGGAAATTCTTAAACGGGAAGTGCCTAGCTGATGTAAAAATGGATCGAAGAAGAATGACACTTTGTTGTTGGCGACTATTAGTAACTTGAAGACCCCATCTTCCCCCGAAACGGATATCCCTGAAGTTGGGATGGAAAAATTCGTAGGTCACACGTATCTCCCACGGATCCATCAATAATGGTCGATCAGATAAAGCTACCTACCCTAGATTTACTTACAGTAATGGCTGGGAATTATCCTTAGAAATAACAAAGGAATAACGATAAGAAAGCCGAAAATCCGTGTTATTTTATTTTATTTTTATTTATTTTTTTTTTTTAGTTCCATCAGCCTACCTTGTTTGCGAGGGAAACAAGTTTTTATTTTGTAGTGACTGGTTCTGCTATTTATGAGAGCCTGTCAACCGTGCACCTGAAAACCTACATTATTGACTTGTTCAACAATATTCATGCATCTAGATTATAAGGGACTGAATCCTTCGTCAGTGAAACTCTGCAGTTAATACCGAATTGGCTTCCACTAGAGGCTGACTTGATCAATCAAAGACATTCCCGAAGAGGTGATGTGTTGGGGTGCTGGTAATTTTCGGGTTAATTTTACCAAAAAAAAAAAAATTAAAATAAAAATAAAGATAAATAAAAATTAAAACAAAGAAAAGAAGCAACGGAAGGAAACTGCAATAATTTAATAGGAATTGGCCAATCAGAAAGGGATACTCGTGATAAGCTTGTCGGGTGACCTCCATGGCTGGGGTCGGCCTGGGCACGGACTGCCGAAATGGGAGCAGTTTGAATGCAACTCATCTCTGGATACCCCGGAGCTTCTCCGGACTTTCTCTAACTCGAGCGTACAACTGATTTGGGGGTTGTTATGTCGGCATGTATGATTTCCTTGGGAATTCATGGAAAAATGTTAAATGAAAGACAACTTTGACAACTACTTTGTAGTTTGACCATACTCACATGTATGTAAAAGCGGAAGAGAAGACCCCGATAATAATAGAAATTTAGCAAGGACTGGGTTGATCTCCGAACAACCCATGACCTTCTAAGAGACCCGCTGCTTACAACCAACTGTGTGGGATCGAATGTTCGAAAGGACTAAGAACGGCTTCCAGAACTGTCCAGGCTGGCCCCGTGATCGATTGTGAGTCTGCAACAGCTTTTTTCCCCCAATGTTCTCGACCAGCGCCCCTCGCTACTCCCTACAATCCCGCTCTTAGCCTCCTTCCGCCCAGCCCAGATTTGCCTCCATCCCGGATTTCCTAAATAAGAAATCCGAGTCCATCTCCTCCATTTTTTTTTTCTCTTGTTCGTAGACTCGACCAAATGCTGAATTCGTAAACCGGTTTACAGTCACAGTACGGGCCCGTAATTTTGCCTCGAGAGGCCTGCACTATCATCGTAGTTGATCATGGGAGCTTTTAGATGAGTTCATTATGATTTAAGGACATATCGGAGGCGAACTTCTTCTCCGGGACATCTATGGCTACACATCGCTTGATAGCTTGCGGAGGTTGATTTAGTTGATGTGAGATACCTTGCGACTGAAGAAATCTAAGAGTTGAGGCATCCGTATATCTACGTAGTTGGCTTCTGGTTCGATTAGTAGAAGCTCGTGGGATGGAAAAAAGCGAGTTTTTGATAATAGCTGTATTGGAGTCAATTGTTTGATACATACGCGTAGTTTCTAAAGCCAAATGACCACTGGTGGAACCTGACTTACCTACCCAAACCCGCCCACTCATTCCCCGGGTCTGGACCGAACCCACCTCCTCGCAGTTCTTCTTTGACGCTTATCCAAGTTTCTTTCTGCTCACATGAGCTCTCATAGCGTTTCTAATTCAGTACCACTCTCCGCTTGAGGGAGCCATCGTGAACTATAAAGACCCTTTGCCAGTTCCTCCATTTTTCCCTCACAGCATCGATAATCAATTCATTAATTTCTCTTGTCTTCATTCACTGTTAATCCTCCATTCATACTACTTTGAATATCCATCGGATATAACTTCCCCGCTTCACACATCACCCTTACTATCTGCGCCCACCTCATTTCTTCATTTTCTCTTCCAGATTCAACAGATCTTATCCTCAAACAACAATATGTCTGTCTCCATCGAAAGCAACGACGTTCCTGTCGCTCCCGTTTCCAAGCAGGAAGGTCCATGTGTTGGCACCAAGTCCAGACTTTCTGAATTTAGCTTGGCTGGAAAGGTTGTCTGTGTTTCTGGCGCCGCGCGTGGACTTGGTCTTACTCAGGCAGAGGCTCTCCTTGAGGCTGGCGCTCGTGTCTATGCGTTGGATCGCCTTGAAGAACCTGTAAGTTGCTCACCAGATGGCAACTCTTTCCTACTATGGATTTGTCAAACGGTCCTAATTTTGATATCACATCTATAGTCGCCAGAATTCTACACCATCCAAAAGCGTGCTAAGGAGGAACTGGGCACCGAGTTCCAATACCGCCGCATCGATGTTCGCGATACTGAGCTGTTGAATAGCACTATTGAAGCAATTGCAGATGCTGAAGGTCGCATGGATGGTCTCGTCGCAGCAGCAGGCATTCAGCAGGAAACTCCCGCTTTGGAATACACTGCAAAGGATGCCAACACTATGTTCGAAGTGAATGTTACTGGTGTTTTCATGACTTCCCAGGCAGTTGCCAAGCAGATGATCCGTTTTGGTAACGGTGGAAGCATTGCACTAATTGCGAGCATGAGTGGGACCATTGCCAATCGGGTATGCTCACATCTTATCTTCCTTCCCCTCTCTGCGCGGTCAACTTCTTCCCCCGCTTCTTTATAGGTCTAAACTGGTCGTCTCTTGACCTGCTTGTGTTACCAGAAATGCTAACAACTCCTTTTCCTATAGGGCCTCATCTGCCCGGCTTACAACGCCAGCAAGGCTGCTGTTATCCAGCTTGCCCGCAACCTTGCTTCCGAGTGGGGCCAGTACAACATTCGTGTGAACACCATTTCCCCCGGCTATATTGTCACTGCCATGGTGGAACAGTTGTTCGTGAAGTTCCCTGAGCGCCGCGAGGAATGGCCTAAGCACAACATGCTTGGTCGTTTGTCGGCCCCTCATGAGTACCGTGGTGCCGCAGTCTTTCTTCTCAGCGACGCTAGTAGCTTTATGACTGGAAGCGATCTGCGCATCGATGGTGGCCACGCTGCATGGTAGTTTCCTCGGTATTTTTTTTTCTTTGTTCTCACACTTGTCTTTTTTTTTTTTTTTTTTTTTAACTTATTACATTTTCCCTTTGGCCCTGTCCCTTCCCCCCCTTCGGCCTTTTCTCTTTTTTCTCTTTCTCTTTTGAGTACAGGGTTTGGCGTTTCCTAGGAAAGCAAGCGTGGTCACAATTTTCAAGATTTTACAACTTAAGTCATGAGGTCTTGTTATCTTCATCCCCAATTCGTGGGGCAAACTGCCTGGGGTCATCTTTTTTTTTAGCGTCACTGGTTTCGGCACACGGTTGTGATTCGACTTATTAGACCATTACCTCATCTCGAGTCATGTATCTTAATGATGATTTTTCCTTTTCCTGTTTTCTTTTTTAACCGACGGATAATAATAACATGTTTCTAATAACCTTTATTGCTTTTCTATTCGTCCAATTTCCCCCCTAAAAAAGACGGCATTTAGGAGCACCTCGACTCAAGTTGCTGGGGAAGTGTGCTGCATCATCCCACTTAGTGTAAGATCTGACAGTACGTACCCCATAATCCCACATGACCCACCAAGCCTATCGACCCATGCCCGAGGAGCTAAAACGTCGTTTCCCGGGGTCAGTTCATAGCGTATGCACGACTCGATTAAGCCATCACTCTTGTCTGGAGGACCTCTCCTCCTGTACGGAGACTGAAGACGCACGTTCTTCCCCTTCTGGGTTAAGAAAAAAAAAAATAAAAAACGTGGACCAAAGTCCTAGACCAGACACCAGACGGAACACAATACCCGACAACAACGCTAAATTGTTCATTTACCCCGTGGAGAAGAGCTTGGAATCTACTCACTAGTATGGAATATGGAGTAATAGCCCGATGTTTATCGCCCACCCAAGTGACGCTTTAGTGGTTGAGAGCCTTGGAGACCTCTTCTGTTTTGCCTCCTATCTCATTTCTACCCCTTCAAATGATGGGTTGGTCGATAGGCAGATTGTATGACATCAGAACTGATTAAGAGCCATCTTCAATACAATAGATACTACCCGACCTAGGTCATGCGAGCGAGATCTCCTTCTCCCCTACTTGATATCTTATTGACCAGTTTTTTCCTTTTCTTTTCTTTTTCTTTCTTTTGGCTTTTTTTTTTTTTTTTTTGTTCTGATTGTTCTCCCTGAAGATCCAGTAAGACGCTCACATTAGATGGTAGGGATATGATTGGATATGAACTTGACCAATTACATACCTTCTTCTTGGTACTTGTAATTCTTTTGCCTTCTAAGTATATACGGAGTAGGTTGGTACTAAAATACCTACCTAGTACCTAACTATTCCGTGTTATCCGACAACGAGCACATAACAACCTACCTACTAGGTACTCATCTGGGTACTAAGTATAAGTCTTGGCCACTGCGGGGGGGAGCACACCTATTAATCAATATGATTTAATGTATTGAATAACCAGATGTTTCCTACCCAGTTAATTAACCAATATAACAAGCCGACCGATTTCCCCCCTACTGTCGAGCCGTCCATACACGGGAAGTCTTTGACGGTCACGGGGAGGGTAACCCAACCCCGCGCACATCGGATGCATACCTACCTACTTAAGTATACTCGGGTCTCTACTAGGTTAGTTACCTAGGTAGGTAGGTAGGTAAGTAAGTACTACCTACGTTAGTATTCCCTAATCTTTGGACAGCTTTAGAGTTCACATACAAACATACAATCAACTCACCTACCCACCCCTAGGAATCCACTGGGCTGGTCAGGAAAATTCGTATCGTAAAAAAAAAAAAAAGATCGTCTCTCGAGTTAACTAAGTACCTAGTTTTTAGTCAGTCAGGACTTGGGGATATTTTGGTGACAAACCATTCCAGTGCCTGATTTGCGGATCCTCAACTCCGCTTTGAAACAGGCTAAGTACCTTAAGTATCAATCAGGCTTGCCCTCGATCAGAATACCAAACCAAACTACCTAGTGGCAGAAATCATGGTTGAATAAGAGGAGTTAGAAACTAGGTACTCAGGGTTTCGTAACAATAAGTAAGTATTGTATTTAATATAAAAGTATGTTCAAATAATCATACAACTACCCATACTATGGCCCAATATTTTCTACCAAGAAAATTTTAGAATCACAATAATAATGACGTTTTATCCATTTTTAAAGTAGCAGTAAATAAAACATAGGAGAGATAGTTAAAGGGTTCAAGGCAGTATTCTTCCGTCCTTGATCTTAAAAGAGACATTAAAATAAAAAGATAAGGTAAAGAAACAAAATGAGTAAAAGTATTAAACAAGTAGCGTACTAGAATAGTAAAATACTAAAGAAATACTAGAGGTCACCCTGCGCGTATACTGCAATAGGATCGTCCTAATTAATCCTTAGAATGATAAGCGTCGGGTCATTACATACAGTATGTAAGTAGAGATCTCGGGGACGTTCAAAGTGCGTGGCTGCAGGTAGATTCAAGAAGAAATGAAGGGGGGAAAGAGATAGCTAGCCTTGTTGGGAGTCTCATTCTTTATAAGTAAACTGCTCAACCTAAAGAAGCACCTTGATGATTCTGCGAGACTTACCAAAACAGCCCTGTATATTATTTCTATTGGAGTAGGGTAGCGGGGAATGAGTGTTCATTGTAATTCATTTCAAAGCAACGGCAACAAGTAACTACTACCTACCTAGGTACCTAGGTAGTTTGCAACTTTCATCCCAGAACCAATCACATCATCACATGCTACAGTAAGGCACCAGTCGACAAAGTGCCCTGAGACCGGAGCATAGTGAAAAAATCCCACAACATTTCCGTTATTGTTCCAAATCACTGATCCACAAATTCCCGCTTCAATTTCAAGGCGAGTGCTAGAACCTTGGTCCATATAGAGCCAGCGAGTCCGGATCCAAATCTGTTCGGGCATATTGGGGTCATCACAGGGAACGCGCAACCGCCTGTGTGGTCCGTAAGTGCCTTCTGAATAACCTGTGAATGGATTATTCATGTACACTATGTCACTGATTTGTGTGTGATTGGCTGGAACAAAGTCATATATTTTGTGCCTTGGGGATCTTTAACAAGAACTCCAGAGGTGGTGCGATACTCAAGGCTGCTTTCATCACCCCTTCCAGAACTAAGCATGATCCCGGGACGCAATATGTCATAATCGCCGTTGTCAGCGACCTCGCCGTTGAGATCGTGGATCCGAGGGGCCAAAAGTTCTTTTGGACTTGGGCGTCCCATCTCCTTTTCATATAGATAGAAGCAAGAACAGGACCCAACAGCCTGATATCACTTTACAAATAACCCAGTGTGTTCGGTAGACCCAAATCAAGGTTAGAGTCAACGCTATGGTAAGAAGAAATCTGATAATAGTCAGAATCGACAATCAGAATCAACAATCAGAATCAACAGCCAGATTCTCAAGTTTGTTGGGCTTGATAATGGAGACAAGGAGCGGAAATCTAAGTAAGCTGTATGTATGATGTAGAAGTGAGGCAGCGATGAATACAGAACAGAGCAATGATAAAAAGTGACGATAGACAAGTGTTAATTGGAGACGAACATTAGATGAAACAAGCAACCCACGGCAATTTAATGATGAAAGGATGCAAGGAAAGGGTCAACTAAACCATCAACAACCTCTGAGGACAGAGGCCGCTCTTTCAAGCAGGAAAATGTATCAAGTAGAAGTGGCGTTGGGTACTAGCATATATGTTCAGAATACCAAGAATGAACCAGAAAAGGGAGTTGCTACAGCTACACCTTTTTGAACATGTTTTGCTCATTAGTGGAGCCCCAGGCCTTTACCCATCTTGCTAAGTATATTATAACCCACAACCACAATCAGAAATTTAACTATCTTACTTGCGAGGGAGCTAGATAGCCCCTATAATAATATTATAGTCAGGGAGATGAAAATTCTTTAGTATATCTATATGCCTAATAATGTGGGTGACCTCACTAGAGCAGCTAATAGTTGTGTTAATTCTAAGTAAACTGTTAATTCTAATTGGTCTGTTAATTCTAAATTATAACTGTTTATCATATTTGTTCTTACTATATTGTTGGATCTAACCATTGATTTGGTTCCACCCAACACACTGGGTAATCTATAATGTGATACCTTAAAATTCTCAGATATCCCTGCAAAAAGGTGATCTTCCCCACAAAACCGGTGTGGCATTAGCCTGGCTGGTGTGGCTGTAGCACCTCCCTAATATAATAGTCCCTCGCAACTAGTCCATGCCAGGAAGCGCCACCCCGGAAGGGGCGTTTTTCTCCTTTATTCCTTCCTATCATTTATTTCAATTTATTTTAATTTTTATTTTTATTTTATTTTTTTTTTTTTCTGTCTTTTCGTTTTTTTTTTTTGTGTGGGGGGCAACTCTTCCAAGTTCCATACCTTGTCAGCTGGCACTTCTCACCTGTCCGACTTTTATGTTATAGGCAGTAGAGTTACCTACTATACAGAGTAAGTACGTCCGAGAAGAGATTATTGGATCAATCAAAATATTATATGAGATGATGATGATGCAAGGGGTGATATGATAGGTAGTGGATGGTTGCTCTTAGGGGTAGGTGAGTAGGTACTCAAGTTACCTACCTAACTAGGTAGATACCTAGAAGGTTAGATGGCTGATAGTTGACTGTGCGGCTATGAATTTATGTTAAGTAAATTAACAGGATTGTTTGTAGGTAAGTAACACATGCCTACGTAGGTACAGTGCAGGTGTAGCGACTTAAGTTCCTCCCTGCCCTCTCACGTGGGCGATCACTCGTGGTCTGTCGATCAGACAATACTGTACCTTTAGTATATACCTAGTTCCCTACTAATGATTAGTAGTAGTTTGTAGAGATGTTGTTTAATGTATTTTCATGTACCTCGTTACCTAGTTTGTAGCTTGAATATGTATGGACAATCTAACCTGGATAATAATGTATTCAAGATGCCACTAAATTATGTATCTATGTGTGTATGTGGGTAGGTAGGTACCTAGGTATGTACAGTACCTGGGTACATACCTTATATTGAGTTATATTATTAAGCTGTCCGTCGCCCCTCACTCTTTTTTCGCCTTCGTTACTTTTCCCCTATTAGCTGCCTTGAAGTGATGTTGATGATCATGGTGTCATATCATAAATATCCCTTTACTGCTCCATATGAGCTCGGTTGCCGTCGGCGTCGGGCGTTTGTGAGTGTACCTAGGTACTACTTATACTAATATACGGCATTCAGCTCCTATTTGAGTTGTGTGGCTGATCGTGTGTTTTCGGACTGGATCAAAATGTCCAAGGTCATGTTCAAGCAATAAAGACAGACATCCTTTCAGCTAAGATACATATCTCGGGCCAGGATCGAAGACTGAGACGAGCTCAATAGTATTTGCGGGATTTTAGGTGGTTCTATATAGACGTTGTTAAATTTCATGAAAGTGTACCTACCTAAGATAATGGAAATTATCGCATGACCCAATTTAGAGCGAGGGTCACTTGCAAACTCAAATTATAAACCTAATGCAAATTGAACTAGATATGGCAGTCCCGAGATCTCTACTAGGAACACGAAGGTAAGTACCCTTTGGACTTTTTCAAACGGTTCCACAAGCCACTCACTGCCACAAAGTATGTGATGGAAAATCAATCAGTAAATACCAACCTGGCCAGGATGGTGCATGCGAATGAGAAAGGTCAAGAGAGCTGACCCCCCCGGGAGAGGGGGCTGCATGGCTGTTTCATGGAATGAGCTCAATTCCTCTTCTATCTTTAAATCCTTCTGAAACCAAATTCCAAGTAGATTTGTCCAGCGTCCTTCAACTTACCTAGTACAGAGCGCCTCCGGATTTATGGCCAAATTGGCATTCAAGCTTTTGCCCAGCTTAATAATGGCAATTGTGTGAGAGGGATTTTTGTGGCTTTCTGTGGATGTCTAGTTAAGGCACCATAGTCCAAGTCATGTATATATCTGTTCTTGCAGTAGGCCTTGGGATGATTTGGTCTTCATTCACCATCCTCGCAGATTTCATTGACCAGGCCTTATTCACTAGACTTGCGAGCACTGTAGTGAATACCAAGACTTTCCCAGGTAGGACTTCCTTTTACAATAATTTCTAGGATTATTTCTCTATGTCCTCCCGCCGTTTAAGTTTTTATCATTACTATGTCTTTTAACGCCTTCTCCCCTTGGCGACCTGGACTCAATACTGAGAATTGAGGGATGCAAAAACAAAAAGAATGCTGCGTCCGCCCCTACGAATCCTGTGTCTGTACCTGCTGCTGTTGTTCCTGCAGTCACTGCACTCACCCCCGTGTCGACTCCCATAGTAGCCATTAAGCCTCCTACGATTACAGCTTTCCCAAAGTCGACGTTCGCAATGGGTATATCACCAGCAGGATCCTAGATGCTTCAGCCCTTAGGGGACCGCTCAACCTAGGACTTCACCTGTATACGAATGGGATATACTTGAATGACTAACGGCCTAGTCGAGCCGACTTTGAAGGAGATAATTTAGACTTCGATATTATTAATATGGGCCTTTCTCACCGTCAACTAATAAGATTTTGAGAGCCTTGAATCTTCAAACCTATGACCACAAGAGGAAGATTCTGTCGTGAGTATGGCCTGGTATTAGAACATTCTCCATTATTTTATCTTGCACCTGCACTCAATCTGATGACCTTTATTACTTCGGACACATGTCGCTTAGAATACGCTGGAATTTCAAAAAACCAAATCCATTACTTTTGCATAATATACTCATCTGGTGTGCAAGAATTCCCCTCTAGCACCTGGGTAGAGTCTGCTTCAGCATCCTGTCATACACCCTGATAGGCTCAACCTACGGGAGCAGGCTCGGGCCTGAGTAATTATCCCTTTAATTCTACGATCTTATTCACAGCTACAAGGCCGCCGATATATGAGAATAGGCAACATATTTGCTGGGGTTGACTATGAGACAGACTACTTTTTTGCATGATGATACTCTCGAGGGTGGAAAAAACAAAATAGATTCCATCTCCCTTCATGGCCTACCATCTAGCGCTCTGAGATTAAACCGAAAGATACCTCCATGACAGTATATTCTAATTATACACGCTGAGCCGGCTAATAGTATCTAACAGATAGAATAGAATAATTATCTAATACTGATGCTCACAACACACAAAAAGCTAGAATATTAAAAAAAAGTAATAACAGATTTGAATGCAGCATAGCACTGCGTCCTATATTTTACAACTAGTGTCAATTAAGTTATAATAGCCTCAATCGCATCCCATCGGGGCCTATCGAAGAGCGAGATGCCAGCTTGACGGCTCCCAAGAAGAATAGACTTAATCAGAACTATAAATAGTGATTCTACCTTTTTTCAAATAACATAAATCCCCCACAAAGGGGTTTTACATCAGTTCAATACAAATCAACAGTTTTGCTTGCCAGATAGATCCTGGGGTATCTATCAGTCTCCCTCTATACTACCTACCTAAGTCGGTGGGAGTCGGACTCTAATTTGAATTGACTCCTTATTCCTATATTCAGGCTACTCATGTCCGTGCTGATGACAGTAATACCCAGATATACTGTAAGCCTCATGTTGGGCATGTTGTCGGTGTATGTGCGTACAGTCTTGCTTTTCAATAACTTTGGGCTTATGAAATATTTAACTAGAGGAATCAGTCAGAGTATTAGTGCTGGTCGGCCTGAATATTTGAGGTTTCACCTGTAAAGGGGTGAGTTGTCTGTCTAGAGAACATCCAAGAAGTTGTATTACTTTAGATAGTAGTTATTCACATATATATACACATTCACCTGTATAGTTCACTACTTAATTGCAATACTTATTATTTATAATCTACTAAACATCTCTAGGTAGTATAACAGGTGATAGCCATATACAACTTAAGCATGAAAGTAGGTATATATTCTAGTTCTCACAACCAAAAACTTTAACCAAGAATATTCTTTTCATTTCTGCTTTTCATAATATATAATACATAATACATACAGATGCTAGTGAACTTCACTCCAACAACAACCACTTAAACTGCTTCACTAACAATCCCCTTGGCACCCAACCTCCCTACCACCCCCTCCTTCAACCTCAATACCCTCTCAATCTCTCTCGCACCCAGCCCCTGTCTATCTCTCATAGCCAAAACCTGTCTGATAGTGACGGCATCCAGGAACTCCCGCCCGGCAAAACTGCTCTGACCGACCTGTTCCGCCTCCTGTTCCGCCTCTTTGGCGATCCTTTGTCGCGCCGCTATCACTAACATGGCCGGATTCGCAGCCGGGGGGAAGATGGTCCCTGGTGTCGAGGATCCCGTGACGGGAGATGATGATTGGTGATGTGGTGATGAGGGTGCTGGTGCTCGTTGATTGACGGTGCTAGAGTGAGAGAGGGTTGGGAAGGGTGTGACGGGGCCGATTGAGCGAAGGGAGGCGGCGAAATCAGGGTCACGTCCGTCGAGATCGATTGCTTTTGATTTTTTGGGTGGCGCATATGAGAATGGTTCTTGGCCAGTGAGAAGGGAGGGGAATCTTGTCTTACCGGTGGATTTGACTGTAGAGGCTTGTTCCTTGGAGTGGTATTTTGGACCGGGAGCGGGTCTCGACTCGGGATGTTGTGCGGGTGGTGATTGTGATTGTGATTGAGATGGTGATGGTGATGGTGATTTGGGAGGAGAAGGTCGTGATCGTGCCGCTGCTGATGGAGGTGAAGGTGTGGTGGTTGGTTGTTTTGGATATTGACGGCGGGAGGCAGCTTGAGCCGCTGACCGCGCGGGTTTGGAAGCAGATGCGCCCATTGGAGATGTATTAAATTATAATATGGCGAAGTTAATAGATATTGGTGATGGTGGAGGGGATGCGATACGGGAGACCGAGGCTTCTGGTAGGTGGTGAGCGCCCAGAAAAGTATGTTGTTTTTTTCCTGAAGCTAGCCCCGAATTAGATAGCTGTCGGTGACGTCAGATTTCCATTCCTTACCAGAGTTCTTACGAGGTATTTCACGCATGAAGCTCTACTATACAAAATATATATATATACGAGTATGTAAGTCAATTTCAATTCTTATTTTGTGCTTCTGTATCTTTTTACTACTACAAAATGGCGGTGTGCTCTGCAATGCGTCTGTAAGCGGGAGTGGACAGACGACACGTTTGGAAGGGATGAAAAAAAATATAGTTGTATCTTACAGCCTGTCAATCCAGGACTGGCTGACTTATCGAAGGCCAGCAAGACGCCGACCCTGAACCTCTCCCAATGCGCGACTACCGCTGATGAATGCCACAGTTCCGACGGCTGCGACCGCTGGAAGAACCTGGAATAATGTCCATGAGGTATAGTACAGGAAGAAGATTCCCTCGATCGACACAAGGGAACCAAGGAATACGATGTGTGGGATAGGAGCCGATTTCAAGGCAGTGGGAAGATGACGGATATTGGCTCCAAGGAGAAGCCACTGAGAACAGACACTGAGGTTAGATTCGTATGACTGAGTCGGGGAAGCCGAGGAACTTACTAGACCTCCAAGGACCGGGAGAGCGGCCAGGACTATCACAATGAAAGCCAGAGTAATCACAATGGGTGGGCTCTGGGGATCGCTCTTGAAAATATGGTGAATTTCGGGGAGTTTTCCATATCTAGAAACTTCGTGCGTCGGCACGGGCTCATCAGCGCCGCGGGTGAGGGATAGCTTGAATGCGGCGCTGTTGTAGGCCTGGGAACTGCCAAAGGAACCGATCAAAAACCTGGCATCGAGGGGCTCAGAAGCAGAAAGGAATTGGATGGGAAGGTCTTTCGTGGTCTGAAGTAGATTGGTAGTGTTAGTTCCGTCTAGAGATTCTCTCTCATGCTTGGGATAGAGGTAATTGTAGGTGGATTACCAGCTCCACTCGCGATTTGCCATTTTCTTTTACGGCGAACGGGTAGGAAATATCCAGGCCAGAATCTGGATCCTGAAGCAGAAGAAACACCTGGTGTGCGCGTTTTGGGGTGTTGCCCTCCTGAGCAGTGAGGATGATTTTGAGGGTATCAGCGGTGCCGAGGGGAACGGGATCGGAGAGCGCTTTGTTGCTCTGGATTCTATCAATTGCGAATTTTCTCGTTAGACAACCCCAGAACTTTTAAAGTGATCTCCAATCATAATAAATCTAAAAAGAAAGAAAGATCTATGTTAGGATAAAGAAAAAAAGACATACTCGTGCTTTAGGCCCGATCCAACCCCAGAGCCCTTGGTGTGAACTGACACGGTGGCATCAGTAAAGCCCCAGGTGGCTGCGGCGACCGAGGGAAGCGCAGTTGATGCCAGCAGGGAGAGCTGGAGAAGGGATTGCCACCACTGCATCGCGGATGATGAGCGACCGCGGGGATGAGAATTGAGGGTGAAGAGAAGAGAGAGGGGGGAATTCGAGAAGAGACGGGAGTTTGTTGTGTCGACGTAAGTCAAACAACTATTAGTGATGTATGTATGGAGGACGTAACTAAATACAGATGCTGTAATGAGATAAGCGCCCGAGCGGCAGTTTTTTGGGGTTTGACGGTCCAGTGACCTTCCGCCCGCCTTCGCAAGCCCTAATTTCCTGCTTCTGACAGTCGTCGATCGTCGGGCTGCCAAATAATTCTTTCCTCGTCCCTCGACCAGCTTGTCGTCTCTCTCTACGCCTATCTTTCATCTCACCATTCTCGAATGACTCGGTAGTTGTCCCATTGTCCTTCCAATATGCTCGTCTCCGATTTCCTCTAACTCCGGGGGACCCTTTGCACCGGCAAAATTGTCTCACCTGCCAGCTCCCTTGCCCTCGCCTCACCCGTGACAAGCCATCTACGAGTTTAATTCCCCACCTTCCCCCCGGTCTTCCTCTCCCTTTATCGCAGGCCGATATCAGCTCCGTCAGCCGTAGGATAAATACATACATGGTATTGTGTTTTTTGTGCCGGATTCGTGAAGTGTCAAGGGCGCAATTTTGGCTCTGCAGGAGTAACCGATAGTCCCCGAAGTCCGAAGCAGTCCGTCTGCTACAGTTCAATTCGGATCCCATTCATTCACTAGCAAGGTGGCTATTACCACGAGAAATAGCCCAGATTGCTACTTTGATTGATTACTACATTCCTAAATCCTGAGGAAGAGAACGAGTCCTCGTCCGTCGCCGGTATCTGGTTTCGACCGATCAAATGGTCATTGGCTAGTAGAACTCGGCGGGGGTGGAAAATATTCCATTATAGTCCGAATATATTGAAACGTCCCGGGGGTTCAACCGGAAAATACAACCAAAAGTAAGAAAGCAAAACAGAAAGAAAAAGAAATGTCCAAGAGGGGGGAAATCCCTCTTTTGCAAAATCCCCTCATGTCCGGCGTGGATGGGCGGTTTGGGGACGGTGAATGAGCCCCGCCACATCATACCTAATCCTGTGCTACAATTTCCCCTCAATCCCCTTCACTAGCGCTCCAGTCACCGATGTTGAATACTAACACTCTTTTGTAGTGGTGACTAGAACTTCTGTTACTCGGGAACTGGGTTCTCCAGCAACCCCCTTCTTCGATTCTACTTCAGTAGGTCTTTCCATTCCTTTTGCTCTCATCTCTCTACTCTACTTGCTAACACTCTCCGAAGCACGCCTCTCGACGGAGTTCCTCTCGAGCTTCACGAAGAACCACAAGAGAGCCAGAACTTCACCCATCAAATTTATCTCAATCGTCTTATTCTCTTCCTCCAACTCCTCTTACCGCTACTTTTGAAGACTCGCTGCCTTCTGCAAAGCGTCGCAGGACGACGCAACGTAGCGTCAACTCAGAGGACCGCGTTCTTCCTTCAAAAGAGCTTGCAGATATCACCGATCAAAGATCGATAGTATCTGAATCGTCTCAACCACCAAACGGTATTTCATCCAAAGTCACACGGAGTCGATCCTCCATCCAGCCTGACAACGAGGTTATCGTGACTACAAAGAATAATCAAGATCAAGCTGAGACACCGTCAACTACCAAACCTAAACCCACAACTGGCGTTGACCAATCCCAAACTACCTTACATACGTTTCTTTTGAAAAAACCGCAATTGCGCCGTAAGACTCTTTCTGAGAAGGCTGAATCGACAGATTCTGCCACATCTGACACGATGGGTTCTGGCATGTCGCATCAGCGTGAGACACGCCAGTCGATGCCTGCAAATGCGGGCGTTTATGACACCGAGGATCTGGCTATTACCCAATCTTCAACACCTACCTCCCCTTATTCCACCCCGAAACCATCTCGTCTGAGAGATCGTAAAGCGAAAAGCGCTGCAAGTGCTAAGGTCTCCCGCTCCTCTGCACGCGGCAAGACCACTTCCACCCCTAGTGGTGTTGCAGTGTCCAAAATTGCGGATTCTCAGGGCACTCGAGCTATCACCTCCAACACTCCATCCAATGAATCCATCCCCCCCACCCCCACCAATGCCAATGTCACAACCCGCCTTCAGGATCTTAGGTCTATAGTGGCTACTCCTGTGACAGAACGTGAAGAACACGACCAAACTACTCCAAGGACCAAAAACCACTACCCCTCCACTGAGTTCGATGGCCAGGATGATAAAACCCAACAGTCCACCAAGCTTCGGAAGCGTAACACGGTGACTCTCACCCTGAGCCGAAAGTCACTGGAATCTGTTCTCCCAAAACCTCTTGACAACAACGAGATCCCGAGGGACATTGCTGCTACCCCTGTCCGTGTCTACGATGACAATTTACATTCCGACTATGATTCGGATATGTACAATAATAGTTGCCGTCTTGGTGGCATTGATGGCCATGCTGACACCCCAAACACCAGTTCACGCAGCACCACACGACCCAGAAAACCAACTCTGAAGGCTATTGAGTCCCAAGAGTCTGAACAGAGATTTCGACGCAAAAGAACGACATCTGTAAAACCCGAGAAACCTGAGAAATCGATCAAAGGAAAAGCATCCCCTAAGAACGAAACCCTTACCCAAGTTGGACTTCCCGAACCTGAAACCCCACAACACCAGGTCCTAGAAAATGAGATTTCAGAAAACGAGGCCTCTCGAGATGAGCATTCCCAGAGTGCAGCCCCCCAAAGCACTGGCCCTAAACGTGCATCCCCCAAGCGCACCGTTCCCAAACGTAAACCTCGCTCAGCCAGAACACGCGCGCGCCAGAGGAAGGAATCCCAACGTGCCACTACCCAGGGTGTGGGACCAGTGGCTCTTGGCACGCGACTATACCAGCTGGCTGTCGATGCTGTGTCAGAAAAATTTGTCCCTGCCCGCGAGATCGGCAACTGGATGCAAGAACTACAGGACGAGTTTAAGGCAAAATATCCTAACAAAAAATTCAAAGCCTGGAAGCCAGCTGGGGCTAATGATGCGGGTCGTCCGGGGGGAGAGGGTATGCCTACCTCAAGACAGCTTTCCTTTTTGGAAAGTTTGCAAAATTCTAATCGTTGGACTGACGCGGATGGATGGGTGTATACAGGTCAGAGCAACCAGCACGGAGAAGAATATGTTTACGTGCCCCATGGATATCAGTGGTATAGGCCCAACAACACTTATGGGGACAATGAACTCCCACAACCTCCCCTGCGTCTTCGATCGGAAGACCAGGCAGAAAAAGATCGCATCTTTGGGTTCCCCCCGTTGATTGGAGAGCGGAATATCCCCCGGGAGACAAATCTTCCTTTCACATATGAAAACATCCATGAAGAAAAGGCCAGGATTAAGGCTCGTGAAGCTGCTCTCGCTAGGGGAATCACGGTAAACCGATTCATGTCAGTCGCGGAAATCCAGGCTCTTATCAGCCAGCATGGCAGTCAGGAAGTTTTACCGTCTATCGCAACTCCAAAGGAGGCAACTCCAATGACAGCTTCAAAGGAACGCCCATCACGCAAGCGTCGCCGTACCACCACAGTGAGCAAAACACCCCAGCCTCCGGAAGAAGTGCAGAAGCCAAAGAGACGTCGCCAGGGAACGGTAGGACCTGTTCCTGGTACCACAGCACCAAGCACAGCACCAAGCACAGTAGAAAGCCCAGCTCCACAGAAGAGCAAAACAATTAAGCTCAGACTTACCTTCTCAAAGGCAGCGGAGGCTGCGAAAGCAGAGGAGGCAGCAGCAGCAGCAGCAGCAGCTTCCGCTCCCACAATCCCAGCCGCGACTGGCAAACATGCAAAGACTGAAAGACCCCAAAATGTTAGATCAAAGAAGCGAGCGCACTCTGAAATCGAGGAGACCATGCCCGAAGCTACCAACGACAAAAGCTCTAGGCCAAGCAAAGCACAGAAACGGGCTACATCCGCTGGTCCTTCTTCCGCAACTCCCAAAGCTGTTACTACCCCTTCTAAATCGAGGACTAAAGCGAAGGCTAGATCTAATCCTACTGCCGTTCCAGAGCCCAAAGAGGAGGCTCCGGAGGAAATGCCGAACGAAATCTCAAATGCTCCGACTACCGAAGATCCTGACCCAGCTCCTGAGGCTTCTACCACAACTCCAAATAACCGCCCCCGTCGTCGTGCGGCTGCTGCTTTGATGGCTGGATTCCAGCAACATGCAGATGAACGGGCTCGTAGGGCCAATTCACGTAAGAAGACGGTCACATCTGGAGATAGCAAGCCTGCCGGTTCTCCATCCAAGTCGATCCCCATCACTCTGGGTTAATTGACAAATTCGCATACCGTGGAATTTTTAAATCGAATCCTTAAAGCCGTTTTCTCAGTTATTTCCTAATAACAAGTCTGTTTTGAAATGACAGTTATCTTTCCTCCCTTGCTGTTTCTCGCATCTCTCGTCCGTTTTAGAGTCAGATGCAAAAATTTCCAATGTACACTCGGAGTTCAGGACGAATCGTTCGAGGTTTTCCAAGCATAGCGAATCATTTGTTAAACACCACGACATTTTTTACAGTTCTCTTTGGGCACAAACACCTTACTTCACTTTAAGCCGGGTTTGGAGTTTGTTTCCCTTTTCCACTATTCTTCTTAACCCAGCAACGAAACTAAATAGACAGGAAGGAAGGGGCAAATCGGTGTAATCATCTCTCATCCACAAGCTTCTTTCTTTCCATTCGCCACCTCAAAATCTATTTACTGAATCCTTGAACTCTTAACTTGTCCTATTTTGGTCTGAAGATCAATGTGATTCGTGTGTTTCCTTCTCTCTTCACCCCTTGCTTTATATGCTGATGACCGGCCGCTGAACACATACTTTCTCAAACCCATCCTATCTCATGAGCGTGTATTTCTCTTTCTTTTCTATTTTCTTCTTCTGCTTCATGCTCGACAAGCCCTTGGGTTTCACAGCACAAATTATCCCTGTTGTCAGGTATAAGCATGTCTTATGAGACTGCTAGAATTGTAAAATTTTCTTTTCTTCTTTTCTTTCTCATTCTGTTCTGTATAATGGTGGTCTGGTTGCCTTTTTAATTATTTTATTCCTTTTTATTCTATTTTTTTTCCCCCTTCTTCTTCCTCTTGGTCTTAATTTTCTTTTTTTTACTAGTGCATTAGGGAAGCATCACAGACATTTCAAAGCTACGGCGGGGTCAAAATTCATATCTGGTGGAATAAATTGTTTCTTATCTTACTTGAGACAGTTATTGTATGTACTTTTACAGGGACTCTTCTTCTTCTTCCTCCTCCTCTTCTTCCCTCCTTTTTGCTATAGTAAACACGTTTTACTAGTTGTTAGCCTAAGTCTACGAACCAGTAGACTCCCAGAGCCCTTGTCCAAGACATACATATAACCAAAAGGTTTTACAGGTTAGGCAGTACCTAAGGTGCTAGCTAGGTATGCAGCACCATTGAACACATAACTATTTGGTTTTTCCAATAATTAGATAGCGACTGGTAAGGGCTGAATATTAGGAGAAAAAAATTTTTTTCCTTTGGACGACTGGAGAGGAGAGTGAAGCAGCGTTTCGATGCTCATTGTAAAAGAAAATGCTCGTTAGAAATATTATAGTAATAATTAATTCACCTATTACTCTACATCTAGGATGTCATTTTGGCTAATACTAGGACTTTTTCACTCCATTCAACTAATCATTAAAATGGTGCTGAAAATGACCCCTTCAGCAGCTCTTTAATAGCACATATCAAAGCTCTCCAGCCCTTTTAATCTCTTCATTCAGGGTGAACGCTATAAAATATGTAAAAAACTAAACCACAATTCATGTCCTGTTATTGCAGCTGGTAAGAGCAGTGTTTGTCCCCGGATATCTAGCTTATCAATAAAAAACGCCTCCAATCCTAGAATGTAAAGCAGGCCAGGAAGATCACCTGATAAAGTAGCTGCATGAATGATTGATCATCTATATTTATTCACACATCTGAGGTCAATACAATATGGTAAAATAGTAATATCACCATTCATACCATTATGTTGTAAAATACTGTAAGTGCATGTAATATGTTAAGCATGTCACAAGCAATATCTTATAACTCACCCCGCCTCCTGATCCTAACTAAAACAAGAATAAAAAGAAAGAATAAATGGATTCTGATCAAATAAAAACTACCAAAGCTCAGAATAAGACTGCCCTTGCTGGATTAATGCCTGTAAGATCCCATCTCTACATCGCTGTCTTGTCCATCCAGACTTTGAAATCACTAGAAAATACTGATTGCATGATTTGGGCATGCTCCCAATAGTCCAGATACCAGCCCACCCATTCCCAGTCAATCCAGAACACCGGTGACATTATTCTCATCATCTTCCATGATATTGCGAGATGCAATGTCAGCATGGGTAAACACACTCCTGTCAGAATGTGGCAGCATGTCTGGCAATACATCTTTATACCGCATACCTCCAAAATGACATTTCCATGCCAGATAATCAATCAGTTCCAGGTCACATAATCGACTATTTCTAAGCTGGATAATCAGCCATTCCTAAGCTGGATAATCAACCAATTCAACTTGATAAACAATAGATTTAAGGCTGAATATAGATTGGCTCTAAACTACTCAATATCTGCCCACAAAGACTTCGCACCTAAAGCTCCCAGTGGTCATGGGCGCGTCACTCAGTACATTATGACATAACTATTCCAGCAATCGAGTTTTTTCCTCATCAATAACACGCCATTTTTATAGACCCCGTGTTTTTAGGATATTTTTCTCATGTACGGCTTCCCCATTACTTTCTTACTGTAGAAGTTTCCTAACTTTTTCTTTTTTCATCAAGACGATCTTTCAAATATTCAGTCTCTTCATTCCAGCTTCGTGAGCCAACTATGAGTGTCCATTGTTCTGGGTACGTGTACTTACGTTTTACTAGCATTATGAACTCAAACACACCACCGGACAAGATAATCTCGACGCAGGGACTAAGAGAGGTCTATGAACACAACGGACACCACTTCTATCGACGCAAAGGCACCGAGAGATGGATCGAGTACTTTCCTGCCGAAAAGCTAAACGCACGCACTCCCTCCTCCCCTGCAGACCCGCCGCTCTTTATTTCTCTCATAATGGAGGATCAGATTCAAAGTGAATTTATGCATTGGTCTTTATTCGTTCATCAGGATGGAAACCCTGGATCGGTGTATCAAGTCAAGGGAGATGCAGAATGTATGAGCTATAGGCCTTCTATCAAGCCTATTAACATCCTTTGTTCTGCGTCTTTCCGCAGCATCTATGACCTAGCTCCTATCAGCGAAGAACAAGCCGCTACAGTTGCACAAATAGCAGCAAGTGAACCACCCCCCAAAGCCACTAGTCGCGCTACCGTTACCGAAAATTGCCAAGGATGGGTGGTGCGAGTCATATCTAGACTTGTTGAGGCCAGGATAGTGCCGCTTGAGAAGCTTGAGATGGCGAAGTCAATGCTGCAGCCAATTTTAAATACCTTCATGTAGCATTGGACGGCATCTCTCAAACTATTCCTGTGCTCCTAGTCTGTGCTCCTAGCTGACCCGGTCGAAGTTTTAGCCTGTACGGCCACTTATCTATGACGGTGCGTTTGTCTTTCGACGCCGCCCCAAATACCCCTGAGGCAGGACCGTAGGATTAGGATTCCATATCACAGCAAACCAGAGGCACCAATATATAAGCTAGTGAAATCTTCAGTTGGAAAAGGTTGGAGGTCATTATAAAGCATACGGTTGAGCTCTATTTTAGCTTGCTGGAGTAGGTGGAGATAAAACAACACAGGAAAGCAGCAGTCAGTCAGTTAACGGGTACTTTACTATTCTATAACACAACCCAGGGAATTAAAGAAATAATACTCATTAAGATAGGCAGGCTCAAGTAGCAAGATTCGAGCTTGCAAGGGGATTCTAAGTTCTCTTTCGACATGGACTGACTACATTCCTACTTATCGAATGCGATACCAAACGAAGTTGGGTTGGGTTATATATAATTGATACAGTACCTAGTGATGATGATACAATATGGCGTGGTGGGCGGGTATGCTGAAAGCGGCAAAACTAACCACAATAGGGAACTCACAAGTTGCTCTCCCAAATAAAAAAAAAAAACTTGTCATCAATTCAGTCTTTCAACATCAACTTGACTAATAATATAATTATATCTATATCTCACCCTAATTTAATACAACATTAATAGCAATACCTAAAGAAAGATAACATTGCCCCTTAAAAAAAATAAAAAAAGCGAAAGAAGAGAATAGAGGGAGAACCTGGGTGCAAAATGTCAGACCGCAAACCCCGGGTCGTCATCGATCCACTTCGACAACAACAACAGGGACGACGACCACCACCACGTATGTCGCAACAAGCCGTGAAGGATATTCGACAAACGAAGGAGTATAAAGTCGCTGCACGGAGGTGAGAATCTCTCTATTCCTCATTTCTCCTTCCATTTCTTCTATCCCTTCGTTTAGTGTTTAGTATTTTAACAAGCAGCGGGCGCATGATAGATGGGTCTCAACGATTGTCGCATTACCGATTCTGATGTATACTTCGTATATTTTGTACGAGCGAAGTGAGTGCTTTCTGTTTTGCCCCCCCCTTTAATTACCTATTTATCGATGAAGCTGTGGTGTAGTCATGGATAAAGGGCTAATTTCATGACTAATCTAGCATATGGAAATCAACAGCAGAAGAGGTTGGGGGGGAATCTGGAGTCGTCTTCTATGGATAATAACGAGAAGTGAAATAATATGATGACTGACCAGTGATCACATTGTTTCATTATATCGCTAGGATTCTTATTTATGTATTTATATAGTAGCATCTGGTTGATTGTGTATGCATAGCATTATTTGGATTCTTTTTGTTTCTTTTTTTTTTTTTTTTCAATTTAACCCATTCCGGATGACAATGTTGCAAACTATTTTCATTATTCAGCCTGCGTGAAATGTAATGTGGTGATGTACACCCCTGATCCAAAGTATGTAACCCTCAAATATTTGCCTAATCACAATCTTGAAGACAAGGAGAGAGGGAAACAAAAAGTAGGAAGAAAGAAAAAGAAAAGTTGAATAATAATATCACTAAGATCTTCTAATCACCCTTATCAATCAATCCAAAAGATGCTCTGGGATTTCAGGACAGGGTCCCGCTGAACATAGTCCCAAAATCAGAGAACTTACAGAATGGTTATCCTCATAATGTCCCACAAATCCAACATATCCACGGACCATAAGCTGTTGGTTAGGACCATAATCAATCCAAGTCTTCACCTCGTGAATCGCAACAGGACAATCTCCGGTATACTGCTGGGTTTTGGTGCCCTCAGCGTCAGATGGGACCCAGTCGGAGCTGGTGTCCTTGCGTTCTTCTGGAGGAGGTAAGTTACGGATTACCTGGCGAGGTCGAGATTCAAGGTGGGGAACCCGAACGAAGCCTGGAGCGTTCGGACCAGCAGGAGGGGGCTTATCAGAGTCGCCATCGCTGTTACTGCTGCTGCTACTCTCGCTATAATTGTCCTCCAAGTATGCGGCATTGATGTCTTCAGAGTCGAATTCGTCATCGGCCCAGCCGTACTCGGCTTGGTAGAGCTCTTCCTCTCGGGCATTAAGGTTGCGGTGGTTGGTATAGGGATTTACCTGTCCCTGTCCCTGTCCGTGTGGTGCATGCGCATTATTTTCTTCTTCATCTTCTTCTTCGTCTTCTGCTTCTTCTTCCTCTTCCTCCTCTTCTAACTCTTCAACACCTTCTTCCTGCTCACCCTCTTCTTCACTTTCTTCACTCTCCCCTTCTTCACTCCCATTTTCTTCCTCCCCTTCCTCTTCTCCCTCCTCTTCCCCTTCGCCGCCCCCTCCTCCATCTTCATCATCCCCATCATTCCCACCACCATGACCACTAACAGGTTCAGGATCCGCACCTTGATCAGTACTTTCCGTCTCCACCTCCGGCCGAATCAACCAAGTAATCCAATCATCTGGCGGATCCGGTTGACCACCGGGTCCAAATTCCCCCGTAGTAACCAGCAACTTATCCGACTGCTTCACCCCCCGCAGAAAGATACACCGAAACTCATAATGAGACCGATAAACCCGCTCCCCAACCTTCCGCAGCGCCTGCTTCCGCAACTTCAACTTCATCCGATCCTTCGTCTTCCCACAGATCCGCCAATCCAGACCAAAGAACTTCTTCATGTAGTGGTTGAACAGGAGCGGCTCACGGACCGCTTGCCGCGGGAAATCAAGCGCAAATACCACCGACCATTCGTTCTCAGGGATTTTGACCAATTCCGCGAGTCGTCGAGAGAGAGGCGCATTCTCGGGATCTGCCACGCTTATGTCCGTCACCACGAATCCTGCAATGTCGTCGCCGCATTTGTCAATGATCCATTCGAGGTCCTCGAGGCTGCAGGCGGGCATGAGTCGTGCGTCTCGGTACATCTTTCTTAGGATGTCGCAGTACCGGCGCCAGAAGAATAGTCCATTTGGACAGACGAGCACGACGATAGACTTGAATTCGTCTCGGAGTCGGCGCCTGCGATGCTCTGACGTCTCGGACTCGTTGTCTGATATGTCCATCTTCTTCTTTCGTTCTTTCTTTTTAATTTTTCCGTTGCTATTTATTTTCAAACCTTTGGGTTTCTATTCAGAGTTAGCAATGAAATGAAAGGATACGTTGTGATGTAGTTTAATAAGGGGTGAGGTTTGAGGGATAGAGAGTATAAGAGAATGAGAGAATGAGAGAAGAAGAGAAGAAGAGAAGAAGAAAAAGAGAGGGGGAAAGGACAGAGAGTATTGAAGTGGTCTCAATTGAATGTTTCCTTATATTGATTCACGCGTACATTGAGTGAATATCGCATACAAACACGTGTTTGGACCTTCACCTACAGTGATAGGGTAAATTTAGTAGACAAGCGTGAATTATTAGATAGAGAGAAAGGTATAAATTTTTGGAAGAAAAGAGTGAAAGAGAGATAAGAAGAAGAGTAGAACAAGTAAAAGTAAAATGAAAGAAAAAACAAACATAAACTCTCTCTATTCTACTTTATCATCCCAATAACACATATGATCTATGCAAAGCACTCAGCCCAGTTTCCACCAGACCTTGCAAAACTCAAACCGCGAATAAAATCATCACGCCTGCAACGACCCAACCGATCAACCGAGCAGCCATGAAGATGGATCACTCGATCGTTGACCAAGATTCGCACAAGAGGTTCCTTCTCCCCATGACACTGCATCATCTCGAAATATGCTCGAGCTGCGAATGGAACTGTCCAGGCAGCTGAATAACCGTTCGTCTCTTCGATAGGCTCGACGAATGTCTGGGACAGCGGCTGGGTATCGTTGTATAGACCAAGCGCAAAGAAAACGGATGTCAGTGAATTATCATGGGAGAAGTCTGCATAAAGAGTGGCATCAAGTGGGAAAGTAGCCGGGTTTGAGTCCAAGGTAGAATTCGTGCAGGTGTGGTCCTTCACAGGGGTGTGGGTCAAACGAGCAATCAACTCATTCGTGAAACCGATTCCCTGCGCGGGTCCCAGGGGATTTCCGGCACCATAGCCGTAATATTTCGAGATTGACTGGATGTAATCATACTGCACCCACTCTGCCTCGCTGAAGAGGGCGCAGAACGGCGACAGCTTGCTGCCGTCCTCCGTGATGAAAATAGTATCAAAGGAGCACATGTCCATTAGACTGACCACGTCATCATCGGAGAGCGTAATTCCGGGCAGGTTCTTTTCCAACCGTTCCCGAATGGGGGGAGTGACCAACGATGTGAAATTGGCCTCGATCTCATCAGCCAAGTCACTCTCCTCAAAGGCAGTGCAAATACTGTGATCCAAGGTATTGTTGTATCCATCCCCTTCGGGGATAATAACATTAACCACAGGGGCGACCTGGTGGTGGTTTGATCCATGGTCTGCAAGCTTTGCATTTTGAAAACCCTCGATGAATTTCTCGGCAGATGCTACGACGCGATCTGACCCAGATGAGCGAATAAAGGGCACGACCTTCTTTGCAAGGGCCTTATAACGGTGGTAGAACTTGGTGCCCGAGTCGGCCATTTGGTTCTCACCAAAGGGGGTCAGGTCATCAGAGCCCAATGTATAGTTGTAGGACTCCAAAAATGCGTATTTGCCTTTGAATTGGGCAGTGGCATTGCTCTGGATTGTCGAGATGAGCTTAGAATATTGCTTACTCTTTGAGCTGGTTGGGTACCGTGCTCCATGGCGAGAGAGCAGCTGCACAAATGTGATCTGGCAGCTTTCGGGGACATCCTCCGAAGCCACCGATTCATGAGAAAGAGAAAAGTAAGGCGAGTACTGCCCCCAGAGATGCGACACCTCGTCAAAGCAATTGTACCCTTGATCGACCGTATTACATGACTTGTGTCTAAACGACGAAGCCGGTGCCTTCGCCGAAACACTAGGTATGATAATAATATCGCAGAGAAAAAGTTAGTCAAAATCAATCAACCGATCGATCAATCAATTGACCAAACCCAGGAAGAAGGGTCAGATTCTGATCCTAGAGAATACCTAGAGCACTCACCTCGACAGAAGATAAGAGAGCGATAACAAAACGGTTAAGAAAGCCATGATGATAATGATGGCGAGGAAGTGAGAAACTCTGCACTGTCCAACACACAGACTTCTACTTGTTCTTCTGCTAATTCCTCTTCTCCTCCAACTTTGGACCGGGCGGTCCTGGTCTAATAAGCCCTTCATTGTGCACGCTTCATACTGAGCCGACCCCCTCGAAGTGGATCAGGTCAGGACCGACGGCCTCGCTTTACGTCCTAACTAGGTTACAGGTACCAGAAAGATGGACAACGAGCAAGGTCGACGATTCCTACTCGGGCGCAGTCTCCACGATGATGAGCTGGACGTGAGCGAGGCATTCTTGGGCAACATGAATCGGAAATGCGGGCAGTCACAGGGTGGAGATTTGATAGGCTGGTTGTGAAGCACGTGGGTGCAGCCATTTCCATGGTTGGTGCTTTGCCTGCCCCAGGAATTCCACCCTCAAGCTTCTCTTAGTTCCTTGAGCGATTCTTATTTCTGTCACTTTTAGTAGAAGCATCCTCTTTTCTTTTTAGCTACAATAATGCTACTACAACCAACCGAAGGTACCTTACCTAGGCAACTGTTCTTCATTAGGACAAAACAGGGAGAGAAAAAAACTCAATATGGGTACCCAGTGAGGATGCATGAGGTTGTCAAGGTGTTTTCAAATGCATTTAACTATTGGGTACCTGTAGATATCGGTATAATAAATGTCTGTGGATTTCTTTGGTTGGTTCCTAAAATATTGATTTTTCCATTTTTGCTAATTATTCCTGCACGAGCACTATTAAATTAAGCAAAAACGCGGCCTGGACTACTGCACGTCAATATTACTGGGTAAGGGCGAGAAACGGGTCCTGGGCAAAAATACATTACTCATTGCCTGATTCATAACGCAAATTCTACAGAGCTGTAACAGATGGATTGCATCTTATATTTATCTTTTATCCATATTATCTCTCTACCCCAGCAGCTCCCTCCCTTTTTTTTTTTTTTTTTTTCTCTCAAGTCATCAATAAGTCAGGGTTGAAGAAACTATTTGCAGCACTCTCTAATATGTGAAGGAATAATATAGAGCTATAATATAGAGCAATCTCATGAATTGTACTATACATTCTATACGAGTATACCACAATTGCAGAAATGAACTTGACAGTTCACCTCGCAGAAAATTGAACGTGTCGCTCTTGGGCTCGGTCTCCTCCAAAATCAAGGCCATGCTGGAGGGTATCTTGGATAAAACACACACACAAAGGAGAATCCCGTCGATATAAAAACAAACCCCCAGGGAGCACCGTTTACCTGGCCAGACCCAAAGTGATACGGTGCAATGGCCAGGTAGATTATAAAATCTGAACGTAGGAAATAGAAACGCTCGAAAAAGAAAAGTATAAAAAAACGTGTTGACACAATTTGCCTTCCCTTTCGTACCCAACAACAAATAATCACATATTTGAGTATAAATGAAAAAGACGTATATATAGAGAGATAGAGGGGGAGGTCCAAAAAGAGACAGCACTGGGGGGAAATCACGACAACAAATGTATATATTAATGCAAAAGGCCGAAGCCTAGGAGAGTGATTAGCGAGAAAACAATGATTGAACATGAGGAAAGGAAGAAAGCCACCATATACATTCTACCACCGTTCAAATACACAGGTCTGGGTGCTGATCATCGAAAAGAGAAAACAAAAGTAACGGCTGCAGAAAAAACCTCCAATGCAGTTCAAATTTCTCGCTTTGTAGAGATTATAACTTCTTATGTTTTTCCAATGATTTCGGGGGAAGAATGAACAATATCCATTTCCGTCCGGAGAAAAGAAGACGGGTTTTGGGGATATTTTGGTGAGGTTTGGCAAAGGACGCATTGCACCAGTTTTTTTTTTCTTTTTTTCTTTTTTTTTTCCTTTTTTCTGTCCCAAAGTCAAAAACACGATTATGGTACTTCTTTCGATGTTGGTTTTATGAGCGAGGCCATGTTCCCGAAGTCTGGGTTAAGGGTCTCGCCTGACGCTCATCCGGTAGACCAGCTCGATCGGGCTGAGGTGGGGGGTATTGGGAGGGAGGAACGGACCAAGTTCCAGGAGGTCGTGTTGTAGGCAGGTTAGAGCCCGTGGGTAGAGAACCAGGCACGGGCGGATGTCCTGCCGATCCTGTCGTGGTCTCCAGTTCTCGTGCGTCTGGTCCAGACCAGCTTGTCTTACGGTCTCTGTCAGGGGATGTCGTTTCAAATGATGTCTGAAAGGATCGAGGAGACGTTGGTCGCGTGGGAACCTGCCCAGATGGAACAAGTCGAGCAAAATGGTCACGAAAAAAATCCCTCTCAGAACGATAAAAATCGCGTTGTTTCACTAGACTTTGAATAGCTTCTGCCTGCTTCCGGATCTCCTCCTGCTGGGCGGTGATCTTCTGCTCCATTTGCATCTCGTTTCTTTTCCTATTACGAAACCTCCTAGACGCGTCACTGTTGGCCTTTCGCTTCTCTGCTTGGCTTGAGGATCCTGATTTCAAGTCCAAGAAACAAGGTATCATGCCCGGAAGAGGGCCGCTATCCGGCTGGGACCCGCCCATGCCGATTGTCTCGTCTCCTGTATTCCTCTGGCCAGCAACAACCGACGGTATCCGGGTGACTGGGTCCACAGCTCCATATGGGGACGAAGTCATGTACAAAGGGGTTGGTGCAGCGGCAGCCGCCACTGCCGGTGAGGAGCGACCCAATTGACTGTATGCGGAAATGGGCGTTGTAGGACTCGTTTCCTTTGAGCTTTGGTTCGGGGTTTGATTTGTACTCGTTCGGAACGTTGGGGTTGAGTGAACGGATACCGGCGGCTGGTGTCCAGGAATTGGGTGTTGGTGTCCAGAGACAGAATCCACAGTTAGAGGTGAGTTTGGTGCTACCGTCTGAACTCCTGGCAGTGAGTCATGGGACAAAGGAGACTGAGAAACTCCAGGTTTCACAGGGTAGTAGCCTCCAGCGCCAACAAACCGCGCCGATGGTGAACTAGGGGTGACGCTTTGGTGATTTCTCGATCCAGGAGACAAGGATGGTCGTTTTGCAGGATGCATAGACGGTGAGGGTAAGTGGACGGTGGAGGACGAAGAAAATCGCGAATGTGATGGCGAGTTTAAAGATTGTTCCTGCAATCCCTCACGGCCACCAGCATCTACAGAAGCTTGGGTTCCGGCTCCCGCCTTAGCCGGATGATTCAATATAGAATGAACTCCAATAGAACGATGTTGCAGAGACTTCAGCGGTGGTTCCACAGGAGCAGATGGGTGCCAGGAAGGACGCCGAGAATGCACGGATTCACGACCATCCGCAGATGACGAATCCTCATCTACATGAGGTCTTTTCCTCTCAAGCGAACCGCGGCTCTCCAGTGGATGTGCATCGTCTGAAGGACCTGAAACCGGGGGGATCTGCGACATATGCACCGACTCTCTTTCAATAGACTGCCGCAGAGACCTAGGGCATGGTGGGGGCCCCCCTCGCTCCAGAAGAGCCGGAGACTCGTGAATAGGAGCGTGAGAGAGGCCGGTCGGCTGGGCAAGATGGTAGTCCGACAGCGAATGATATTGTTGGGAAGAATGGACCGAAGTAGAGTATGGTGGACTAGTCAACACTCTGATCCCTAGAGTAGCCACGATGAAGGGAAAAGACGGAAGTGAAGAGAATAAAGATGAACTTGATGTAGAGTGTGAAAAGGGCTGTTTTTGGAGTACGGTCCGTCTCCGTATTTATCCTTGGATGTCGGTTTTTTTTGATTTTTGTTTTTGTTTTTTGGGGGAGGGGGGGAGAATTCGTTTGTTCTCTTGTTCTTTCCTCTCGTTTCTCTTTTTTTCCCCCTTCTTTTTCCCTTGCAATTTTCTATCCTCTCTTTCTTTCTTTCTTTGTGGTTTTTAAATTTTGAGAGGGGAAGGAGGGGAGGTGGTGGTTGGGTAGCAAACGAGAGTTATTACAGAATAGCAAAGAGGAATTATAGTACCAGAAATGTAGGTTGGTAGTTTTAAGCTGGTATTAAGAAGGAAGGATACGGGAAACACAGGGTAAAAAAACAACAGGGTCTTTTCCCCAGCAATAAAAGAGAACAGGCCTCAGACCCAGTGAACCTAAAAGGAGGTGCAAGTAGATTCAAAAGTAAGCGGAAGAGATAAATTAGGAACAGGAAGAGAGTAAATCCCTAAAAAATAAAATAGAAGTAAATGGAGAATAAAGTTAGAGGGCAAAAGAGAAGAAAATCAGGGGAAGAAAGAAAAAAAAAACCAAACAATCCGACTGAAGAGGAGGATAATGATGACTTTTATGACTATGATTAAATTATTGCTTGCTCCCAAGAGATAGATTTAGCTGTTAGTTTTACTAAGTATGTAGAGACGATCGCACACGGTCTCTTGAGCCGTTAATAATGGCACATATTGCGGTGTGGGAAAAAAATAAATAAATAAATAAATAAAGAAATTAATAAAAATAAAATCGAGAAAATAGAAGAAAAAAAAATAGTAGATGGGGGTTAAGTGGAGACCTAACCAAATGGATGGGAGAGAAAAAAACAAAGCAAAAGAAAGGTAAAAATGGAAAAAAAGAAAAGGCCCAACCTAAACAGGTTGCATTTTTTTTTTTTTTTTCTTTTTCAAAAAACAAAAAAGAGAAAAAGGAATAGCAATAAGATTGATCAAGAAAATGCTCATGTCCACCCAGTACTTCTTACTTACTTGCTACATACGTAAATAGAGCTTACATACATACCATTTATTACGCCTGTATGTACGGAGTAGGTAGGTTGTACATACATGGATGAAGACCAGCGCCAATGCTAGGTATTAATCTAGAGAGGTTCTTGGAATAATACATGATAGGTGGAGGTACTTTGTAACAGATGGTCTTGACCTGATGAGTTCCTTGCCCAACCAAAGTAATAATAATAATATTAATATACAACGAATATGATAAAAATCTTCAAAATAATGGAAATGAAATAAAACAAATATTAAATGTAAAAATTCAAGTCCCCATATTTGAGAGAGCACGCTATAATGGGGCCGGCCGGGGAAGTCGGAATCTCGAACTGTCCTGGGTTTTGGGCAGGAAATAAAGAGAAATAATAATATCCTGATTTATGTTGGTTTTTTGAGAGAAAAGTGTTTGGAAGAGACAGGAGCAAGTGAGTTTCTGCCGCGGCAGCCCTGGTGGAGCGCTTGCTTGGTACCTACAGAAGATGTCTAAGGTTGAAAACTTCTCGAGACAAATCACCCTAGCCATAGCTTTAGATTTGTTTGCTCTCGAGTAGGTACGCCTTGTAGTTTCAAATCCTTGAATCATCCGAGCGACATTATTTATTGCTTTCCTCTCTGTCTCTCTCTGTAAGACGCGACGAAGGCTGGAGCAAGCCAAATAGGTCCCCCCAGTCACAACCGTCTTTTTGTGTTGGATAGAGTAGGTTGGTAACAATGACACTAACTTTGAGCTAGTACATTCACTAAGAGGCAACTAGCAGCGGAATTGGGGCTGGGGAAAATAATGTGAGTGAGTCGGGACACCTAAAAGGCGCCGTCACCATGGTCATGGACAACGCCAGTGGAAAACAGAATCACCTAGGATTTCAGCACTATACTCATTATAGGCACAGATGGACATGCAAGTCAGTAGGTTACTAGTATTAACCAGCAGAACTTAGGAAGTGAGTGCCGAGGAGGGGCAGCGTGAGTAATTTACCTCGTAGCGGTAGCAGCAGCAGTAGGTTAGTGCCTACGGAGTACCTTGGTTATTGGGTACCCCTAGTAGGTCCGGTTTAAACTTGCCGGTTGCTTACCGCCTCTCCATCATACCATGTTCAGAAGTACGAAATGCTAATCACATCTCTCGAGTCTCCAAGCTATATCAGCAATTATCTCCTCAGCAAAGGATTCCACTTCTTTGCTGCTGATCCTAAGCTAAAGATGAACTAATAGTTAGTTGTGAAATCATGGTGACGATTATTTTCTCTACATTCTGTTTCAGAATAACTTTCTCGCCTCTCAAAAGGTTTCCCCACCCAATCAAAAAGATGAATCTCGAGCCCAACTCTTATCTTCAATTGCAACCAAGTTCTCGACATTAAACTCGAATGTCATATTGCTAGTATTTACCCCCGCTACCAGCGGTGGCGAAAATAAATCCAATGGAAGAAACTATGAAGAAAGCATGGGGAATGAAAACAAAGCCATCGTAAAGAGTGTCAAGGGAGGAAGGAAAAAAGAAAAGAAAGAGAGAGAAAGTAATAACTAGAGAGTTCGCAGACTAGGAATTGATGGTGGTCCACTTGAAGCTGAGAAATGATCACTAGTTTCTCACGGTCAAAATAGAGGGAGGCGCAAGACACTAACGTCTCTGTAACCATCGGCTCTATTTCGATAGCTCCTACTCCTACCGACTGGTCCCAGAAAGAACAGAAACACTACCAGATCCTTCTACGGGCCTAAAACACGGCCCCAGCCTAGCTCAAGTCTGCAACGGGGCGGAAACTTTTACTCCCTCCATTCAAGAGTCCCGTTTAACTCGGACAGTCCTCATGTCTTGCATAAAGTGTGGGCAGCATAGTTTACCTCCCACCCTAAAGGGGCGACAGAGCAGGTGCGAGTCGCACCAACGCAGCCTTCTCTGGATTAATTGTCCTTCGTCATCTGCTGATCGCCGTTACCGTGTTTTGTCTGGCTCTTGTCTCCACCGCGTCGAATCTCCTGCGAACACAGCTGTAATCGATGGATGCAAACGATAGCCACCCCCCTCTCCTCCCCTAGTCCCTACTTAAGTCGTCCCACAGCCACGCCATTGGTGCGCCAATACTCCTGCATCCTGTTCAACAAATCCCGGAGATTCAAGACGAGAAGCCTTGGATAATCCTTGTCTTGGGTAGCACGGGAGCTTCCTGGTAGGACAGGTCACCCACTACCTTTACCGAATTGTTAACGGCTCATCTACTTTTGAGTGGTCCACGAAGAAACCTCAATTTTTCAATGCCTTCTCTGGCTAGTTGTCCATGCTGATTAGGCAAAAAGTCAAAACTGTCTTAATTTTTCCTGCTACGTCATTGGGCATCAATCAGCATGCAGGCAAGCAACAGAGTTTGCCAGGCGATGCCTACCATCCAAGTCGCCCTGCATCAAAAAAATGTTAGACTGACATTATTGTAGATAGTTGCTGTTCCAACATATCGGGACAAGATAAGAATCCTCCACAGCGGCTGCCTTGTCGCAAGGTTTGTCCTGAGGCCCTAATTTCGATTTTCGGCTTGACTGTTCTGGAACCTTGGAAATTTGCAAACATCCATTCCATCAACTGACTAGACTAATCTGATAACCACTCGGGTCATGCTGGATTAATAATCCCGAAAAATTACGGTGTATTGTTACCAAAGATAAATCCCCGTTTCACTTATTCATGATTCGCGAATAATCATATGTTACTCATGCTAGTACGAATCCGCAGGATTCAACCTTTGTTCCCTGATTTGATTTATTTAGACTTACAAAAGCGAACGAAAGGACTGTTCATTAGCCGAGAGACGGTTTCCATAGAGTAGAAGGTACCGTGTACTTTTGGGAACTCAAAGCAGAAAATGAACATAGTCACATCGAACGGATGTGTCAAGTGCATATGTCGGGACTCAAGGATCAGTGAGCTTCATCTGCTGCAGAAAGGAGCATATCACCTGCAGTGAGCCTGAGGATTTCACCTGCGATCTGGTTAACCCAAAATAATAATAATAATAGTCAATAAATAAAAAATGATAGACGGAGCAATGTTATTATTGGTCAAAAGCAGCAAATCTAATTCTGCATTTTCTGTGTTTCCCCCTCATTTTTCTCATAGGCGGGAAATCAAAAAGAAAAAAATAAAAATTACCAAAGTAAAATAAAGACGTATGTACTTACCTAACCTTTAGCCACTCTCGATTTTTGCTTATTTCAGTTAGAGTGTCTTAAACCCCAGCAATATCGTTTCTTCATTTAATTTAGTTAACTATTTGTGAGCTTGGTACTTGGTACTTACGGAGTATAGATTTCGCATCATATTCTTTTCTGTTGCATGCAGATGGATTATCATTATAATCGTCTGATGTTTGAGCCAATGCTGGACACTCCGCAGGACCCCGTACAAAGTAAAGCATATGAGACGATCCCCCTCGCCCATAATACTCAAGGGGAAGGGGGGTGGGGGGTGGGGGGGAAAGTACAAGTTAGCTCCACGGAAAATCGCACCTGAATCAATAATATCACTAATTGAGACACTATTTAGACCGTGTATCCCTCAGAGCCCATTAGGATAAACTAGCCAGAACTTGATTGGGCCCTAGTTATGTCAGCAGCAGATGAGGTGAGTGCCTGTGAAAAACTGTCATTTAGTGACACCGTCACTCAATTTCACCTCATCGAGAGATAAAGCAATGAGAGGAGGGGGCTGGGGCCAAGTCAGTTAACAAGCAAAGAAATTTAGTATGCCATACCAGCGAAAACACCTCAAAAAGGTAAGAACTAGAAGGAGAAGGGTTGTTCTAGTCGTTCGAACTAACTAGTTGAAAGCTGCCCAAGTAGGAGGCTCGGGATCCAAGAAGTTGAGGGCGAAAAAACCTGGCTCGCTTCCAGGGAGCTAGAAGCTAGCGACTCTATGGAGTCGTCGCTCGAATGATGCAGGTAGAAAGTGGAGTATATCCAGAATTACTCGATTGAATAATCTTGCTCCTTCCCGGAATTCTTTTCCATTCAGAATTAAATTACATTAATTTTGGGGATGCAAGAAGTGACTGATTGCCCTTTTTGCTGATGGGATAGGGAGGGCTTTTTTTTTTAAAAAAAAAAAAAAAAAAGATGAGATGATTTGTCTTAATTGAGCTGAGTGTGAAAGAGGTTGCATAGATTAATGCTTTCTCCCCCTTGTTTACATCTTTTAACATGGGGCCTTTCTTAGAAAGGACACACTATTTCCCAGGACTGCGGTTCATGGGTCCTGTGTGCTGAATTAGTAGTGGCACTTGCTTTTAGTGCGTCCAGAAAGGAAAGTAATTATCACCACGACCATGGTATGTGGAACTTAATCGAGACAAGTTTCCTAGGGAAAGATCAACTCTCCTTAGTCCTTTCTTTCATTATTTTTCTGCGTCTCCACAACGAATACTGAAAATAGGACTACATTACCGACCATCAAAGACATGGATAATTCATGTTATTTCGATTTCTTCTTTTCGCTTAGCCCCTCGTTTCTTTTTCTTTGCCTCACTCTTCATTATGACCCCCAACCTCAAGTGCCGCCCTAACCGCCCACCAGTTTGTATATTATCAGTAGAATTATTATTATTGCTGCAACGTCATGTTTGTCCCTCATCTCAGCGATATATCAACGCCTCCCGAGGTAAGCGAGAGTGAGACTGATTGATCTCAATTCATTCTCATATCATATCATATCATCGCGTCACGATGATTTCAACCTCCCTCCCTCCCCCCACGCTCTTTCCTACCACAGTCAGCTGCGAATTTTACAGTGTCTCCGCTCCCTCCATCAGCTCTCTTGTCGGCATGCTGTACTACTTTGCATATAGGTAGGTGCGTATGTATGTTGAGTGAGGAGTGCAGGATGCAGGATAAATCAAATTAACATATAATAATAACCAAATATATAAAAGTACGAGGGAAATTACTTGAACATCCACGAGCCTGCATGCGCCCGCAGCTCTGGTTGGGACCATTGATAGAACAAGAGAGGTTTTACTTTTTTTTTTTTTTAACCTTTACAATAGAGCCGACAACAGAAATGGGGCAGTGCAGTTTCACACTTGGGCTGCCAATATGCATTTCTTGAGATTGAATTAGACTTTTATCTGAGTTGAGGTATTGTATATGATGTTAAAAAAGTACGTAAGACCCTCCCTAGTCAGGAATAATGCATAAAACCAAAACTTCAGTCAAAGTGGTGGGGCAGATGAAGTACGAATCATATTCACAATGTCATTGTTAAAATAATATAAGTAGAGGAGGGAAAGAGAAGAAGTGGCAAAATAAAAAATAAATAAAATAAACGTCGGTCGAAGAATTGGTAGAGAGGGACAAGGTGTTACTGGTCAAGGATAGTGTAAGAAGCTTCCTGTAGCTTGGATTCCCATTGCATTCAATGGAGAAAAGTGATTAATACTTGTGATATCTCTGCATGCATGCATGTACCTAAATACCTTCTTGCATACAAATATATACTCTAATTAGAGATCTAGGCTCACTTGTCTATTAATGATGAATTTAGGTGTTGCATCTTAATATTGTCAGGCTTGGGTACTTCAGAAAAGAGGTACTTTTGCAAGTGGGCACATCTGGGTACATCAACATATACAATTGATTAAAAAGTACCTCTGTTTACATTCTACCACTTTGTTTTTGCATCAGCTGAAGCATAATTTTTTACATCATTTTTTCTTCCTCCTTGTTCTATCTACCCAGCCCCTTTTTTATTTTTGCTTTTTCTTCATCACAATGGCGGTAAGTGGAGTCGGATTCAGCTTGGGTCAAAGTGATGGATGGGATCCATCCAAATACTCCATATTCATACAATCATTCCTTCTCCAATATTCTAGGTTGGCGGATGGCCGACTCACGTCCTTCTTCATGACTTGTTTCGGATGTGTAGAGTTCTTCCCCATTCCCTATGCGAGATCTCCCTCCGATGTAGTTACACAAGGCTGTGAACACAGGAATTACTATCAATCCAGCAGAAAGCTAGCTCTTAAGATCGACCAACAACAGCCTCCAGGTGCTCACAGCTCGTGATCGGCCCGATTTTCATGCATAGGTATCCGCTGAAGGAGAGAATGGAGCTCCTATTTCAGGTTCACTTTAGGAGACTTTTTATGTTATTTATTTTTTTTATCTCCCTAAATCAATACAAGTGATTGGATAGTCTTTTTTTTTTTTTTTTTTGGAGTTTCCCGTTTATAATTTTTCCATGCCGTTAGCTCAGGATTCAAACATCGCACTTGGCATGAATTATTGGAGAACATTGTCTGAAGATGGAAGGAGGCTTGGATCAGCAGGAGCACCAAACTAATAAAATCAAACTAATTAAATGAGATAGATCGAGTCATGATCATAGCTCAACATCGCCTACTATTGACATCGGAAGAGAGATGAGAATCACTGCCTCCCTTGGTTGATGCCGTCGGAAGGAATCTGAGGGTCAAGGGGGAAGCAGACCCCGTGCTCATAACGAACGAGACTACTGCCAGTAGATCCATTATCCTTGATTTCTCCTTCGTCATTTCCCCCTTAATCAACATGGTGATGGTTCTGAATCGATTAATAGGTCGACTAACTCTTAATCCACCGCATTATTAATAACCTCCCTCAGGAATACAATAGTAGCTAAGTTTCATTATTCCCCGCTCGGTTTGATGATAGGCAGGTCAAGAGCAACTAATTAATTAGCTGGGTTCTGCAGTGTGATCTACCAGGTATCCAGCTTTCCGGCCGAAATTCGCGAGAACGCTCCACCGTTAGCTGATTCTTTGCTTCAATCATTCGAAGGCCCTGTGCTCCCATGCAGAGTCTCGGTAACTACCCTTTAGAAACTTTTAATGCAACAAATTTTCCGCCCAGAATTAGAGTCATCATGGCAAATCAAGCTAACACCTGTCATTCTCTCCGAGTCACGCGGGGAGTAAACGTGCTAGAATTAAATTTCATCGATTTCATTTCCCTGGATTAATTATTATTGATTAATATCATGATCATTAATATCATATTAATCAATAATAATAATAATAATAATATACTCTGTTTGTGTCGTCTGGCTAGCTGAGGGCGAGTGGAGCAAGAGTGACATGACAGGAACCTTCCCGCGTTACGCCTCACTTGGTCCAGAGTCCAGACAGACAAGGGGCTCAGGCGGGTGGAGCAATGCATGGCGAACAAATAGGATCTGATCCGATGGACATTTCATCGCGAAAACAGGATCCTGATTTGCATTAAAAATAATCATAATGGGCGAACCACGCGAGGCTTGATGTACGGAGTAGACTTTCGTGACAGCACACAAGCTCCTCGACATCACAGCCTTTTAGCAATTGTTGGTCCCTGGCTCTCCAAGAGTTTCCCTTCAGTATGACACGGCACATCTTCTAGGGCGTCCCAGACTCGCCCTAACAAACAGGACTTCTGTGTTTGCACACGTCCCTACCAGTTAAAATTCAGCCTTCTGACATACATCCGGCCGTTTCAACGACAATTCTGCATTATCCTCTGCATGGATCACCAGTTCTTTCGAAGCGTCCTATGGTCTGTGTCCATGATCTGGCGTTTTAAAGTATCGGGGCTGGTGATTGAGGTGAAGGGAGGAGAATTCAATCATTCATGAACAAAATTCCGAGAAAATAGTTGAAGAAAGAACAGCTTGTTTCTAGACCTTTACGAATCGAGATGCGCTAGACGCGATCATCGTCACTCCTGATTTAGAGAGACTAAAGTCGGTCATTCTGATTCTTTGGCTGGACCGGCAATTCGGCTTATTCAAGAGGGGCTAGTACAACTACTGCTACCTAAGGTACCTAACTCAAGTAGCCTCGAGGCGACTCAGGTATTAATCTTCGGATTATCTTCTCCAAATCCGTCTCTTCCAAGCGGTCTAGCACTTGCAGCTCTCATGAACCTCTCCGGCTTCCTCTTTTTCTTATTCTACTCCTAGGTACTATCCACAGAAAAGAGGATAGAGTGGAATTGAGAAGGGCGGGTAGAAAGCAAAGACAAATAAAATCAGCCCAATCTCTATTTATCTGGGGTGATCGCCTTCATAGTGCAAATCTTTCACCGAAGCAGCAAATGGTGGGCAGAGCTGGTGGGTCGAAAATCTAGTCGTTTTAACAATTGGGCGATGTGATGGATGGACCATGAAGGAGCCTGCCAGCTCAACCTCGAGGGATGCATAATCATCTGCGTCAAGTTGGGCAGGCAATTGACCTAAGGGGGAGTACCTGCAGGAGGCAAACAACACAGCCTAATTTTTGTACATACTCACACAATTATGTTGTTCCACCCTATGTGATGAACGGGTCTGTCCTTACTGAATCCAGCGTACATACAAAATGCGGTGTAAGTTGTTGGGGATATGCTAGTCAGATTCTGGTTGGGCTGAAAAAAAAAAAAAAAAAAAAAAAAAGAAAGAAAGAAAGAGTAAGAAAAGAAAAGAAGGAAAAAGAAAAAGAAAAAAAAGAGAGAACCAGAGCAATTTTCTACGTCAATAAACAAATAAAGGGAACCCAAAATTAAAATTCCCCGACCGTTGAGTGAAGAAATAGAACTAAAGAACTATAAAATTACAGCAAAAACAAAAAAGGGAAAAAAAATTACGCTTATGTTAACTTGAGACTTGGGACATTTATACATATACATATGCATTAAAGAGAAGATTCCCCTCCTCCCCCTCTCTCCTCCCCCCGCCTGCCAAATAAATATATTTAATTGACCTCTCGTGCAGCAGACACAAACATCACCTAACTGATAGGCACAAGAATAGGGATAGGTAGTGGACCTCACATGATCATTTCTTCATGCAAGACAAATAACTTACATGGGTTTACATGCATGATAAGCTGGTCCAAATGCCACTAAACTGGCTCCTTCACACTCACTAGTCAGGATCCAGTCGTCTCTGGTAACCGCTAGTATGGTAGGAGGTGTGTATGGTCAAGGGAAATACTATTACCTCCCTGGTATGGTAATTTGCATTTCTTTTGTTTTTTCTCCCTTCAGGTACCTCATCTCTGCCCAATCTCAAGTATCACCACTATCAATCACTATCAGGTACCTAGCGACCAGGTACCACCCCCGGGCAACAAGACACAATTTGTAATCATTTTAATTAAATCATTGTGATACTTAGTACTATTATCTGACAGTCAAATAAAACAAAACTTAATAATAAATCCATAACCAAAGCAAGACCAGGTCCTTCCCCCCCTTCTTCCCCCTCATCTCCCCCCACGATCCTGAGCCCCAGATGTTTCGATATAGATAGATGCAGGTGCAGCCAAACCTACCACACCTCACCACCATACACCAACACGACCCACGAGAATGCACTACAGTAGGTACCTCTCTTCCCTCTTACTCTCAACTCCAATCCCAACCTGCCACGACACAGTATCACCGAACAGGGACCGAAGTTGATGGGTGGTCCCCTCTTATGCAATGAATTTGTCCCCCCCCCCCAAAAGCCCACCACCACACCACCTCTCCTCTTTCTTTCCCCCATTCCCCCCTTTTCCCTCCTCCTGCTTGTCCTCCTCCTCCTCCTTCTTCCCCACTCCCCCCTATTCCTTCTACCCCTTCAAGAAACTTCAACATAGACAGAATAGACAAGGAATCGACCTCCTCATTAACAGGGAGGATCGAATTGCATTATAAGGTTGATGACGGGAGTTGCATGTAGTTTCATTTCCTTTCTATAACTATAGCCTAACATGTTACTCATGGGTCCAACAGGTGTATAGAATAAATACAGACCATGGAAGAATTAAGAGTATACAACAATATACTCGACAAGTCTGTAGAGGTAGTTACTACCTAGTATATACTGTACTGAGAAGCGGCTAACAGCCAGCTTTGCTACAAAACCTACTGATGATCTATGCTGACGGATTATATATACCATGCACCTCATTTAACTCTTACCTTAATGAACACAAGTAATCAAGACAGCTTTTTGGTTCTTACCTATACCCTTACTTATGTTTTCACTCCAGTCTCTCCATCTAGGCATGGATATCCATTCTCACTTACATCTCAGCAATCAAACATGTGCATATATATACATACATACATGCTTGCATACATATATACTACATACATACCTACAAAACAATATATGCATTCACATCAGTTTTTTATATCACTGACTCTTGTGCATACTACATGTCTACATAGAGATACTCTCTGCCTATCTCTATATACAAATACCTCTCCACATAATGGCTCCATGTAGGTAGGCAGATAGAAGATCTTAATTGGATTGACTATGTACCTATGAATATAGTACCACAGTGTTGTTGCAAGATACCTTTTCCACTAAAAATAATTAAATAATAAATAACAAATGGACCCTACAGCACATCAATCTTCAACTCTTATACCTACCTTACCTACCTAGTATGACCAGTGCCCCGCGGGGAGACACTAAATCTATTTTCGGAAAAAATACCAAATAGGTATTGCGGGGGTGGACGAGCAGATGAGTTTCTAGCTATGGATGGAGGTAGGTTCGTATGTAGGTTTTGATGTATGTGTACTGTATAGTCAAACTATCTCTATTTTATCTCTCTCTCTATATATATTTATAGACATCTATATGTGTATGTAGTGTGGTGTGGTGTGTGTATGTATGTATATAAATATATAGTTATATATGCATGCATATCTGCATATTACGTCCTGTATATCTAGCCATGATATACATTGTGACTGTTTTTAGAAGTAGATGATAAACACCTACCAACCTACCTGCTTACCTACCTATCTACCTAGACATAAAAAGCAACATATCTATACAGTGCGTGTTCGTACCTAAGTAGGTATGGTGATACTTATGGTGATAAAAAGAGTACATCATCACCTATGTATGTATGTACTGTACTATACGCACCTCCATACCTAGGTACCTTATTAGACAGCAGAGATAGACAAGCCTTACCTGCAAAGAATTTCTTCCTAAATCTAGGTAGTAATAATATTGTGTGTGCTGGATATGATATCATTACTTAGTGACTCGAGATGACGTTGAAATTAAAAAAAAAAAAAAAAAAAGAAAATAAAAAAGATGGGTTGTCGAGATGAGTGAGGCGAACTACCAGGTACCTACCCACTACCTACCTACATTAACTTTTTTTTCCCTCCTCTATCTATCTCCGTAGTTACCGTATGTACTTAGGTACTTAGTTAGGTATCTACCTATCTACCGCACTACCTCAGCCCTCAGCTATCATGATGACTTGGCTTGGTGGATGAGTAGGAAGGTAGGTAGGTAGGTAGGTAGGTAGATAGGTAGGTAGGTAGATAGGTACCTAACCACTTCACGCTTCACGCCAAAACCGGACAACTAGCAGAACCTAGTAGTTGAAGTGGCCAGGTAGCTGTCCCGATAATGTTTCTTAGTCACCCTGCATAATCAAGTAAGTTTGGATAAATATTATGTAGGGTTAGTTGGGGGTTTTTTTTTTCAGCCGCTCATCAAGCCCTTGTTTAGGTATGTACAGTACTTTGCCAACTCCGAGATTGATAGCAAGAGATCTGCTGCACACATACTCGTTGATAAAAGAAGAAATGATAACGAGAAGAATACAAATGAAGAAAAAGGAAAAAAAAAAAAGTTAAATAAGATAAAATTCCTAGGCACAGCGAGGTGTTTGCTCAGAATCCCAGTTTCGGGTACCAATGCTTCTGCTTCCTATAGGCTGACTTGATGACGTGAAGTCGCCTCAATACATAAGGTATCTATAATATAACCTTCTCCACCACCTACGTTAACAGTCAGATTAATTAAAGGAATATTTTGCCGAGAACGCACGAGAAGGAAAGGTGTTTAGGTCTCGAAGAACGTAGATTATGTGTAGCATATGTTTTGTTGGTAAATCAGTGTGCAGGCTGTAGGGCAAAACACACCAAGCACAAGTATGATGCGGTGAGAACTTTGACTCGCAGAGTACATTCTGCATATGAAGGGCAAAAACAAAAAATTTACATCAAGCCCAGTTAAAAAAAGACTATGTGATTGGCTGCGCAAAAGCAAAGAGCCTGTATCTAAATTATATTGCATCCCAAGTTGTGGCATCAAGCACGATGTGGTTTTCCTAGAGCCAATGCGGTATAGACACATAGGCTACACGAACTATTCGCCGTCCCCCTCCCTTGTCCCATTTTTGATATGTTGTCATTGCTGCTCGATGTTGTTCAAATTAAGCAAGGAATCACCCAACGTGTAAGATTTCATTCATTTCAATGCATGTAACATGTCATCATATACAGGAATAATAAAAATAAGTAATGGTTAGGAAGAAATTAGAGGAAGGGAGAAAAAGAAAAAAAGCAATGTGCAAAACGACAAAAATCCGTGACACTAAAGTTTGGTGCCCATGTTGACATGGACAGCCTTGATCTGGGAGTATGCCTCGAGACCCGCCTCACCCAATTCACGTCCAATGCCACTCTGCTTCACGCCGCCAAAGGGAACACGGAAATCGCTGTCATTACTGCTATTGATCCACACCATTCCTGCTTCGATTTCTGAGGCGACACGATGGGCACGCTCGATATCCTTCGTGAAAACTGCAGCACCCAGACCATAGGTGGTGTCATTGGCACGGGTGACAGCTTCCTCCTCAGTCTTGAAGCTGGCGATCACAACGAAGGGGCCAAAAACCTCCTCACGGTAGATGCGCATATTGTCCGTGACATTGGTGAAGACCGTGGGGGAAATGTAAAAGCCCTTTCCGTCCTTCACGTTCTTATAGGGCTCACCACCGGCGGCCAAGGTGGCACCCTCACTCTTACCGGCCTCAATATAAGACAAGACACGCTCATATTGCGCCTTGGTGACCTGAGGCCCCTGGAAAGTATCGTCGGAGAACGGATCACCAACCTTGCTAGTAGTGGCCACCTCTTGCTTGAAAAGCGTCACGAACTTATCGTAGATGGATTCATGAACCAAAATACGCGACGTAGCTGTGCAGACCTGCCCCTGGTTATACATGATTCCAATATGTGCCCACTTGGCAGCCTGCTCAATATCCGCATCCTCAAACACCACAAGAGGTGACTTTCCACCAGTTTCGAGGGTGACATTCTTCATGGTACCAGCAGCCATTTTCATGATTTCGCGACCAGTCATCGTTGAACCCGTGAAGGCAATCTTATCGACATCTGGGTGGGTTACCAAGGCGGTACCAGCGACACGACCGAAGCCATTCAGGATGTTGACAACACCAGGAGGGAAGCCAGCTTCCTTGATGAGGTTGGCAAGATAGAGAATGCTGAGAGGAGTTTGCTCAGCAGGCTTCATGACAACTGTATTACCACAGGCAAGGGCGGGACCTAGCTTCCAGGCAGCCATAGCGAGGGGGAAGTTCCATGGGATGATTTGACCAACAACTCCAATTGGCTGGCGCAGAGTGTAGGCAAACTTGGCGGGGGTGGTACTGATGGTTTGGCCGTGGATTTTATCAGCCCAACCAGCGCAGTACCGAATGCAGTTGATCACTTCGCTGAGGTCATCGTTCAAAGAGACGGAGTATGGCTTTCCTAGGCAATGCTATTAGTCAAAGGTAAATGGGAAGAGCGGGGAAGCGTCCAAATGAATTCTTACCATTATCCCATGTCTCGATGGTGGCCAGAGTCTCTTTGTGCTGATCAATTAAATCGGCCAGCTTCAACATCAGATTGCCACGATCTGTGGCCGGAAGCAGTTTCCACGAGGGATCCTTGAGAGCCTTACGAGCCGCTTTGACGGCGATTTCTACATCTTCCTGACCAGCAGCATAGACAGAGGTGATTTCAGATTCGTCACTAGAGGGTTCAATCAGATTTCCAACCTCCCAAGTCATCATAGCCTTCCGATATATCGTCATCACTTACGCAGGGTTGATGGTGGCAAACTTCTCGCCTGATTTTGACGCGATAAACTCATTATTGATGAAAAGACCAATGGGCTGGGTATACTTGCGCCCATTGGGAGCCGTCAGCTCAACGTTCACGTTAGCCATTGCGAATAGTGGAGATGGATGGAACTGGCGGAAGGTGGACGGAATGCGAGAGGAGCGAAGGCGACAAAGGTGGGCTCGCAGGGGGGATCGGGAAGAGCAAAGGAGCATAAAGGGAGGTGTTGATTAAATAGTCCCAGGAGGGGAAAGAGAAAAGAAAAGAGGGGGAGGAGGGGCGAGATGCATAAAGAAAGAGGGAAAAAAAAAAAAGGCGAGCTGCAAGTCAGTAGCAGTACCCAAGACAATTGGAGCTATGATGCGACATCCATGTGGTTAGACTTGCCGTTTTTGGGTTAGCCTCCCGATACACCACCATACTTTGTCGTCATTGTCTGCCTGAACCTCCAACCATTATCTATATAAGACCTTTTCCCCTCACATACACATTATCTTATCTTACATATTATCGCAATAAATCTTCCAACATCCTCTTGCTTAAATTACAACCATCACTCTGTCCTCTTGTTTCCCCACCTAAGTTAGTCCTGTATTCTCTGAGAAATTACAGCTGTGTACTTCTTTTGTTTCCCTCCATTTTACTCCAACTGAACCAGTGGAGCTGAATTTAGTACATCTCATTACCACGTGAATTATGAATTATTTATAGCCCTACAACTTTATAATTAAATTACTAATCCTTTATAGGACAATATACTTACTTATTAATAGGTATCATAGGTAAAACGTTTACCGCTCTAGCTATGCTAATCTATTGTGCTATAAATATAGTACCTACCTAAGATTGCCCAGATAACAACGCAATTCTACTGAAAGCAATATCATATCTCCAGTCCAGAGCCGGTGCTTCGTGTATTTATTTACAAATGCAAGGTGAGATTTGGTTGGACTACGAAGAACTAATCCTTATATACTAGTTGCTTAAATCTGACTCTTTATCAGTCATGATAAACAAAACCCCTCCTCATCACCCTCTGGCTCTAGTGGATAACGCCTCGTAATCTCTAGCGTATCTAATTAATACATGAGATTCTTATCTTGGCACTCAAACTTGCCCATGGGGTCAATACATCGGGAGATAAAACTAGATTTCTGAAAATTTCAGCTATACGTTGTAGTTAGCGGTTGGTTTTAGATAAAACGACCAACTCCCCCCCCACAAAAATGCATCCTTAGTTGCCAGTTTTATCGTCTCAACTTATACCAACTTGGCAATATGGCGTAAGTATAGCCAGACATCGCTAGAAGGCCTTTATCAATCAGAATTAAGAGAGGGAATGAATGGACTACTTAGATTGCAAATCATTAGTTTAGTTTACAGTAAGGTATGGTGTCTATTTTCAAATATCTTTCTTCTTTGCTATCTATATTTGCCTCGTCTTATTAGTATTCATACTTGAAACGACACTATTCATAATTTAAATATGGCCTGATTCCTGATATGAGATAAAATAAATTGCTCGATTAAACCTGGTAGTATAAAATTATAGTTTTGATATAGGTAATTTACAGTAATTTTCTGATAAGTCGTTCATCGGACCAGAAAACCTGGAGGGGGATTGATTCCCCGCTGCCGATAGTCACAAGCGAATGAGATCTCCATCTTTCACTCCGCCTCGCCCCTCTTTCGGATACACTTACTCTTCCTAGGCATCTACCAACATGAATAATGATTCTATGTTCAGGAACAAAAGGTGCTTAGATTTCGTTGGACTCGGCATCACCTACCTGAACTAGTCTGGTCCGGGGCTTCTTTGCTTCCTGGTGGTTGGGCTTCTAGAACACCCCAATTCTTCAGCTGCTGGAAAAGATTACCTGCCGTGGACTCCCCGCCGAGCCAATCTTCGCCACGCTCGGGCTGCTCCACCAGTGATAACGATTGAACTGGAAAAGAACGATAGATGTAGGAAGTGATTCTATGCGTATGCCCTTAACCAAGCCAAACTTATAATTACTCCGTCCCGGCTCCCTATCAGCCTTGACCTCCTCCCTCCACCATCAGTGGCTGGAGTCTGGCGGAAAATTGTTCCGGTCGACGATGAACAAAAAAAAAAAAGGCTTCCATTGATTGTACATAAGGAAAATCACTATACCCAGGTCAAATTCTCCCAGCAACCGAACTCAGAACCCCTGAAAGACTATAACAAATTATTTTCCTCGTATACTCCCTCACTCGCTAGACTCATCCTCTTCTGCGCTGGCATCGTCCTTGGAAGAGTCATCTTCATCCTCACTCTCCTTTGCTAACCCCATAATGAATTCCCATTGCTCGGGGGTTACGGCGGAGACACTAAGCCGAGATTGTTTCAGTATCTGGAGGTTTTCAAGCGGCCCACCAGGACTGGCATGGGACTTAAGCTCTGTTAGGGTAATTAAGTTCTTCAACTTGCTTCGAAATTCCACGTGAACCACAACCCACTTGGGATTTTCCCGACTAGATTTTTCATCGTAGTATGGGTGGGCAGGGTCGAAGGCGGACTCTGTATGAGGGAAAATTGCCCTGTTAACAACCCACTAACCAACATGACCGGAACCAGTACAAGATGAGACGTACCATCTGGGGTGTGCTCTTGAACAATCTCCATAATCCCGGCGATTCCGGGAACTTTGCAATTTGAGTGATAGAAGAAGGCCAGGTCTCCCTTTTTCATCGATCGGATATTATTGCTTGCTAGCTGCATGTAAGCATACTATCTTGGGTGGTGTATTGAATGGAAGTCTATTAGAAATTCTCACCAACAGGGTTGCGGACACCTAAGCAAAAATTAGTATTGATTAAGAGCAATCTAAGCCATCACACGGAAGTAGATGAGAGCCTACCATCCCAGGGCTCCGGCTCCTTGGCTGCGCGTAAGTCATCAATGGAGAACTTCACGTCAACACCTTTCTCGAGGCGCGACTCGGGTTCTGCTTTCATCAACCAATACGACACCGTCTTATCTTCCCCATCCTCCTTTGCGTTTGGTGAGTGCAACTTCGTAGAATCATTAGATCCATTCTGAGCTGCATACTTCCTTGGTCGTCCTACTGGGCGCTTTCCCTCCTTAGGGGTAGTTGACTTGGGCGTTTCTACACCATGTGAGCTCTTTGATCCACCATCAAATGGGTGCCTTCCAATTACACGCGGAATAGCGCACCTTTGGCTGACGGGTCCTTTCGAGGGCGTCCTCGCCCTCTTTTGGGTCCATCCGGACGTTTGGGAACTGAACCTTCTGGGTATTTTCTTGGGCGACCTCTCTTTCTCTTCTCTGTTGTGCCAGGTGTGGCGGGGGTAACAGCATTATCGGGAGCGGCCTACGCACGTGATAGAGTATTAGTTTGGAAGAGGCCCTAAAGATGATGAAAATGACAATAATAAGGATAAATGAGGTCGAAACCAAGGCTGACTGCCGTTCGTGTTTGGAAGGGAGCTTGGAATGAGCGAGTAGCAATAGGAATAAATCAATTGATGGATATGGGAAGCCATGTATAAGAACTGTGGGCCGCTTGGCAAAATGCGCTTGTTCATTTTCGAACCGGACAAATTCTGTATTTGGGGGCATCAAACTGAAAGAGATGTACACACCCTCTTTGCTGGTGAAGTGGTCTCTTCCGCGACTGACACACTCTCAGACTTGCGCTTCTTGTTAAGCGGCATAGCTGGTTAGGTCTTCACGTGCGAAACTTGCACAATGGGGCTAATATTTTAAAAAGTGATATTGGGTGACTATAACCGACTCAAGCTAAAAGCGGATAAGAGTTGAAAAGAGCGATGAAGACTCAGAGCGAATCAGTCAAACAACAGCAAACGACTGATAAGGAGTGAAGAACTTGATATGTATGGAGATACAGACGCGCCTATTAAGACCAACATACAAAAAGAAAGCTATTAGCCAGGTAATCTCTCGCTCACAGTAAGGGTAAAAAAAAGAACGAATATAAGGTGCGTGACGGGAAGCGAAATGAGGACTGCGAAAGCGAACGCGAGGAGCAAGGGACAGGAGACAAGGGAGGACAGCACCTGTCTTGCCTCGTGGAGAGATAAGGAAAGTGATGACTGTCCTAGGAGAAGGATGGGCGCAATGGATGAACTTACTAGTAGCCGGATACGTAAACGCGCGCACTCTCTTAGCCACAAACGGGAGACGTGAAGCTTTGTTTGTGGTCGGGAAAAGGATCAAGCTCGTCTGGACGCGAGTCTGCCGCGGTGGGCCCCAGGCGATCACATCACGTGACTAAATCGCCAGACTTCCTTTTTTCTTTTGTCTGTTTGATATTAACTAAGCAGCTCTACTGGTGACTGTTGTAGTCTCCTTTTCTAAGCATCGGCGTTTTCTCATCCTGCTGGGACAAGGTGGGGGGATAAAGAAGTGCGCCCGGAGAACTATGATAGTCCCTCTTACTCTAGCACGTAGGTAGGGTTTTTGGTTCCCTAGCTAGGAAATAACTAACTGCCTCCAGGCTGGCCGGCAATTTCCAATACTCCCTAATTGTGAGTCCACCAGTTTACTAACAGCCAGCTTGGACGGTGATTGGTACAAACCAAACCCCCTCACCAAATCCACTGCAATCGGCCTCGGAGCGAAGCACAAGTATATCTCCGATCACCTAAAATCATTAATTCGTGGACGCATCGAGAGTCGCAAGCTTCTTCTATATCATTAATATCTCCTTCAATTACTCTCATTGTCATTTTGCTTCTTCCCACCATCTTTTGCTTGGATGGTGGAATGCGCTGCATTGTATTTCATGCCGACGGTTGGCCTCCGCTCCACCACTACTGATCACATAGCCGATCCCTCCCTTCTCCGTCTCCACATGGCATAGTGTGCCCGCCGCCCACTTCCAAGGTCTGGGGGTTTTCGGGGAGTTGCTTTATCACCCCGAATTAAACATTAGTTAGGAGGCTAGGGGCTGAATAATCTTTCCTTTGCCTCGACTCGTGATGCATAAAACCCTCCTACTGCCTCTTCGTCCCTCCTAATCATGTAGACAATTGTGAGAGTATGCATCCCTCACAGGACCCTCGGCGTTCAGGCTCAAACCTCGGAGAAAACCCCGACATGGCGGGCAATAGAGGCTGCACGAATAGTGATAGCAGCAAACGAACCCAACAAGCACGACGGGGTGCGGACACAACATGCCATTCCACCTATCTCGCACAAAGCCCCATCCAGTACCTGTACCTGACCTTTGACACTCAACTACCACACCCTGTGGGTATCACCTCCCCACAACCAGGGCAGTCTGCTCCTCCCCCATGTCCGGATCTCTCCAACTATGCCTCTCCCTTTCTCTGGTCTAAGCCCCGCAAGGCTGTAATTACAGCCATCTCCTGCGGTGTGACGGCTATGTCAGCTTATGCAGCGGGAGAATATACTCCTCCGTCTACTGAGTTACGAGAGATGTGGAACATAAGCAAGGTTGTATACAACCTAGGCATCACCCTCTTTACCCTCGGTTTCGGTATAGCGCCCATGGTACTTGCTCCTTTTTCAGAGATCAATGGGAGAAGGCCGATCTTCGTATTGAGCGGTCTCGTTTTCACCGGTCAGTACATGGGGAAACTTTATTGTCTATAGTAATGCTTACATCTCCTAGTGTGTTTAATTGGCTGCGGTGTAACAGATTCCTTTGCTGGTCTACTGGTTGCAAGGTTTTTTCTGGGCATTGGTGGATGTATGTACCGTGAACCAAATGTGGTCGATCACATTGTTGCCCTTACTGACCTTGACTTTGGTTTACCCAGCAACATTTTCTACTATGGTTGGAGGTGTCATTAGCGACATATACCACGCAGAAGACCGAAATGCTCCGATGTCATATTTTTCGGGGTCTGTCCTCTTTGGGACCGGCCTAGGCCCGTTGGTCTCCGGATTCATCCAACAACGAGCGAGCTGGCGGTGGATTTACTATTCCCAAGCTATAGCTGCGGCCGCATTTCTTCTTATTCTCTTCTTTTTCTTGAAGGAGACCCGGGGGAGTGTGCTTCTAAGTAGAAAAGCGAAGGCCCTCAATGAGTACTATGGGGCACTCGAAGATGCCGGGTATCCTGGCTTGGTGTTTGGTGAAGATAGTTCGGTAGAAAAGCAGCTAGTCCAGCGTATCCGATGGAAGGTAAAGAGTGACGAAGAGCGCGAAACCATCGCTAAAATGATCTCTATCTCATGCTATCGACCATTCCGTAAGTCGGGTTTAACTGTTCTCGCACGATGTCAGGGAAATAACTAATCTTTGAGCCCAGATCTTCTCGTAACAGAGCCAGTTGTCTTCTTCTTTTCCCTCTGGGTTGCCTTTAGTTGGGCTGTTCTGTACCTCAAATTTAGCGCCGTGCCTCTTGTCTTCTCGACAAACCACGGTTTCAACATTGAGCAGAATGGGGCAGTTTTCTCAGGTGCGTCTCCCCAACGCCGTAATCACAGACACCACTTTTGGCCTTTTACTTATACAAATGTACAGCCGTTTCGGTTGCCTCTATAATAGGTACCCTATTAAGTGTTTATCAAGAGAAGGTAGCTGCTCGGTTTGGCAAAATGTCAAGCACTCCGGAAGGAAGACTCTGGTTTACGTGTGTCGAGTCGACTCTAATGCCAATTGGCTTGTTTTGGTTTGGGTGGACGTCCTTTTCCTCGGTTCCCTGGATTGTACCAACCCTCGCCATCGGCTGTTCAACAATAGGCATCATGTCGATTTATCTAGCTACGTTTAACTATCTAGCAGATACATACCACAGATACGCTAGTTCTGCAATTGCTGCGCAGTCATTTTGTGAGCCTTTGTTCCTGGGTAAGATAGTGTTTTAAGAGATGTCACTAATGAAGGTTTTTGCAGGCCGAAATATTCTCGGTGGAGTCTTCCCATTAGTTACAGATGCTATGTTCACAAATTTAGGATATCCCGCTGCTTCTAGTCTTTTGGGTGGAATTGTAAGCAAGAGAGACGGTTTAACTAAACTATTATTAAGGAGTCTCACAAACTAACGACTGTGATAGGGAGTTTTGTTGACCATCGTGCCTTGGGTATTAGCTATCTTTGGCCCCCGAATTAGAGCGCGAAGCAAATTTGCAAGTGTACATGGCTCCTTTATTATTATTTTCTCTACCTTTTTCCCGCCCTGCTCACCTTTTCAGATCGCATCTAACCTTTCCCTAGGAAATTATGCATCAGCATTAGTCAATAAATAGTACAATGGCCTGTATGGGTTTGAGCACTTACAGGCCGCTGAATATTACAGGAGATATATAAGTATTTATGTGACGATAACCAATTTACGGCACGGGATGTAACATATGTGTGTAGTATACTATGGGCCATTGGTTAGTTTTAGTCTTCTCGAAGGCCAAGGTCCGAATCCGCATATGAAAGGCCGTGCTCCCTTTTATGGCTTAAATTGTGCACTATTATTCTGATTTAGCCTTTACTGGTAAAGCTAGGCTGGATTCTTGGAAGCGGAAGGGTTTGGAATGTATAGGCCACAACCCTCATGAACAAACTTTGTATCCACAGTCCCTTTGCATTATAAACTCGCCTCACCTCCACTTGTTAGATATTTGACATGTGTTTATCGGAATCATCCTAGTCAAAATCCCGTGTGTAGCGTGCTAGAAGCAAGTCAAAGGTTGCATATAATCTAATCCTGTTGACCATGTTAACCGCGCTGGGGGTGTGTTTTTTCGCTTCAATTGAGAAGTTAATTGCTACCAATTGTTCCCACCTACCTAGATCGAGGCATTACTTTCAGTCGTCTAGGTAAGTTGATATTTAAGCTGGGTCTAGAAATTAAGCTCCTGACAAGATTCCATGCGGGGTATACAGGCAGAAAGGTTATCGATAGGTAGATTTGAGGTTAAATATAACGAGATACCTACCAACCTAGGTACCGATGAGGTAACTGTGGTTCTTGTATCTATATTTAGACGATGACGTTGGATTCTTTCCATCTCTGCGGTATCTATAGTTATCTCTTTCCCGTGTAAGATGTAATTTTAGTTATAGCAATAGTAAATGGGAGCCCCCTTCCCTTGGTAAATAGGTAGATAGGCAGATAGGTAGCTAGCTTCTAACTTCTCGAGTGACTGGGCGTAGTAATTCTATTTTCGATTTTTATTTTAAAGAGGTTCAGTTCTTCTTAGTTTTGTTGACTTCGATATTGTATGAAAAGAGCATACTAATAATTGTGAGATTGCATTTAAGAGAAATTTGCAATTCCGTCCGGGTCGCTGGTGTGGGTACTAGGTACCTTGAAGACGGAGTTGTCGATATGAAATGGGTAATCATAGGTACATCCGTCTCCATCTACCTCAGCTCGCTGGAAGGTTCCATGTTCCATCTCCCCTTTCCTACATGGTCTTGATACCTCCTGTCCGTCCCCGCCTTATGTCAGCCGGATTTGGGAAGTTTGGTGGGGGGAGGGGGGCTTCTTTTTTAGTATTCTAATTTCTTCTTTTTTCTTCTTAACTAATTGTCCCCTCCGTCTTTACTAAAAAAACAAAGGGTTAGAGTTATGATAATGATGTCCAAGATCTTGTCAGTTGGTGAGAAATTGCGCCATCTGTTGACATCTCCATTGGCCGCAAACTTGTCGGCCGAGCCAGGTAGGTCATCTAACACGAGTGGAATCGGCCGATAGACTCGTAAGAGAAACCAGCTTCGATGAGTAGAGACATTAGAGAGAGAAAAAGGTACGTATATGAATGCGGATGGGCAAATGGAGGGTGGAGGGATGGGCTTCTTTTTTGTTCATATCGAGGTAGAGCTCGGATGGACCAAGTCACCCCGTTTTCATGGCCTAACTAATAATAATAATGGAGTTATTCCGGAGAGGTTTGTTTCTGTTTCTGTTTCAGCGCACGGTTCCCCCGTTTTGTGCAGGTTGCAGTTAATGGAACCAACTTAGCGTCCCAAGGAATGCAGGAGTTTAGTCCCTGAGGAGAAGATGATGATGTCGTGACCGTGGGGCGGGAGACCCCTCCAAGAGACCTTCCATCAACCAACCACTGTTCTTCTGCCCTCGGGCGGTGATGGGATTGCGTGATTGAGGGCTGGAAGGGAGGGGGGAAACTAGCGGACTAGAGGGGTAACTTCACAACCAAACCTAAAAAAAAAAGATGAAGTCCAAGGTGGATAGAGAATTGGGTTGGCTGTATTTAGTCGTGGGGACTTCCTACTCCTCGCTCTTCCTCCTTGTTTCCTGCTCATTCTCCAACTTTCCCATTCACATCACCTCATAAATCTTCTTCTTCTATCCATCCTCACAATGGCTCAGGAACGTGCTGCTCCGTAAGTTACTTTGGCCCTTAATAGTTTTCTCTCTCTTGTCTCTTCTTCTCCTTCCTATTTTGCTGTGCCCCCCTTTTCCAACCACTCTCTAACTTACCCCTCTGTCAATAGCATCCGTCTCGGCTCCGTTGCCCCCAACTTCGAGGCCGATAGCTCCAACGGTCCCATCACTTTCCACGACTACATTGGCGACAGCTGGGCCATTCTATTCTCCCATCCCGATGATTTCACCCCCATCTGCACCACTGAGCTCGGTGCTTTTGCCAAGCTCGAGCCCGAGTTCGCCGCTCGTGGCGTCAAGCTGATCGGTCTCAGCGCCAACGGCACCGAGTCCCACAAGGCCTGGATCAAGGATATCGATGAGGTCAATGGCTCCAAGCTCACCTTCCCCATTATCTCCGATCCCGAGCGCAAGATCGCTTTCCAGTACGACATGGTTGACTACCAGGACACCACCAATGTCGACTCCAAGGGCATGGCTCTTACTATCCGCTCTGTCTTCATTATCGACCCCAGCAAGAAGATCCGTCTGATCATGTCCTACCCCGCCTCCACTGGCCGTAATACCGCTGAGGTCCTCCGTGTTGTTGATGCTCTCCAGACCACCGATAAGCACGGTGTTACCTGCCCCATCAACTGGCTCCCTGGCGATGACGTCGTCATTCCCCCTCCCGTCTCCACTGAGGATGCACAGAAGAAGTTCGGTGAGGTTCGTGTGGTTAAGCCGTAAGTTGTCCCTACTCCAGCTACCTTTATGGGTTAATTCGCGTATCAGGGATTTTTTAGTGACTAATTATCTCTTCCCATAGTTACCTCCGATTCACCACCCTTAAGAAGGAGTAAATTATGACGCGCTAGACCTTTCTTTTCAACCCACTTGCACCTGATGGAATTGTGGCCACAGTATGAAATTGGGCTGTATCTTCGAGAGATCAGTTAAAAGAAGAAAGAAATGAAAAAATAAAACAAAAGAAATGAAGGTTATGACATTTTCCTAATAGTTTGATACCATACAATTTAAATTCCTTCCTTTCCCCACCTCTTTCCACCTCTCTCAAAACGATCGTATGTGGCGTTCATAATACGCTGCAGTAGGAGCAGATCATCACTGGTAAATTTAAGCGGTACGGAAGGTTCTTCAGAGCAAGAGGCAGTTTTTAAGAAACTACCTACTATATTAGAGTTTGGAGGTTATTGCGATAGTGTGTCGCTTGTATATCCTTACGGGTGATGGAGAGTACCTACTTAGTACCGAGACCCGTACTGCAAGATACCTAGGTGCCTAATTTGGCTCCGTTCCCCTTTGTGTCCTAAGGTACCCAGGAAAGGAACTATCATTCGGCTCAGCCAACCAGAGAAAGGAAGAGGTCGGGCAAAGCCGTTGATGGGCCACCTTGCATGGGATAGCCTGGAGAAGGATGCAAGTTCGCATGGATGTCAGGAAAGTTGACTCGGGAGGAAGGCTCTGATTGCTGGAGAAGCACGGCCTCGGCTGACGACGAAATGCACATTAGACCGACATTGAATTCAAATCAAAAATGATGAGGACGAATGAGAGGGACGAGTGTGTTGGTTAAAGGTCTGACCTTCGTCCTAGTCATCATTAGTTTACGTTTACCTGACTAATAAGTAAGGCAACTAATTACCTATTATGTGGGTGGTTTTTTTTTTTCCATATGCCTGTTCATGATGGGTACCCCCTCCAAACCGTAGATATCGTGTGTGGTTCCTTGCAGTTCCAACGTCTAAGGTATCTCCAGAGTGTATTTTTCTCATTCCCCTTCTTGCTCTTTCAATTTGCTTTCCTTTTACCTTTTATCTTTTTTTCTTTTTCTAAACAAAAAAAAAAAGAAATCTAATCTCCCTCGCTTGTGGTATTCTTATGGTATTTCCGGCTATTCGATACTTGCAGGGTGTCGGCAATTGACGTATGTACTGTACCTACTTACATCCCACCTTTTTTTTAACCTTGTTCTATAGATGCATACCTGTATATGTATTCATTCCCCACTTGTGTTGTTTTGAACGTGTAAGCATTTTTATTTTTCTAATCCCCTCACCCGGTCTGTGTGTCCCATGTGGAGGTTTAAAAAGGAGGATTTTATGTGCATGTAAGATGGATGCTAAAAAGTCTCTTGCCCCTCCTCCCTTTCCTTTCCCTTTCTTGATTTTTATTTTACTTTTCTTTTTCTGTTCTGTTTCTCTCTTTCTTTTTTTGCCATTTTCTCCTTTCTCACTTAAGTAAATTTATTTTTTTTTAAAAAAAAAAAACTCATATTCGCTCTGATCTCACTAGTTGAGCCTCACCTGTCATGGAAATTGACTTCAATAATCATTCTTCGAGAACATCATTGAACGGTCATTGAATCCCCCCTTGGTTAGCTCGACTCCACCGCCCACGTCCAACCGATTTTGACCAGTGACAGCGCCTCATCGTTGTGACCGCCTTGGACGGTGTTAGAGTATTTTGGCGGCCTCAGGTTGAGGTGGTTGGCCCAGAATAGTATTCGTTCATTTAATTATCCCTTGCTGTAAGCAGACAAGAGGAGGAGGAAAAAAACAGAAGAAGAAGAAGGAAACACAGAAGTAGAGAAAAGGAAAGGAGGAAGCACCGAAGAAGAGAAGAAGCCGCTTGAACTTTATTTGTTCCCTCTAATGAACTACCGTTGTTGAACCTTGGGAAACGGAGTGTGTCTGGGTCGATAGCGGGGAAAAAAAGCCACCCAACTAGGTACCCTTCCTGATTTCGTCTTCTCCCGTTCACCCCTGATCTGGCCGTCCTCTGCTTGTTGCAACCTGGCCGTCAACAAGAAGACAGACAGGGATTTTTCTCTCTCAACTCCTCTTCTTGTGCGCGTTGCGGCTCGCGCTGCAGCCTAGTTCGCTTGTCGCCTACGAGTGTAATGCTACCCTGTCGTTTCGAGATTTTTCTAGTGCCGTGCACGGATATAAGCCGCTGAGAGCTGGGGGTGGAAAGGAAAAAAAAAAACCCCCCAACCAGACCAGGTGGGAAGTATTTCTTGAGGACTGATTTATTCGCACACATACGCACGCTGAACGTGTCTGTCGGCTACGAGCGACGTGGGATCGATTGCTGTCGACTGAACACACCCCTACACCCCTCCTCTCTCCTCCAGGCCAGGTTGGCGTCATTTCAGGAGTTATCCCCTTGCGAAAATGATGTCCAGAAGCCAATCCAGCCTTGGCCTTCTCGACTCGGCCAGGGAAGAACCGGTCTCAGGAATCTCTCCCGGAAACGCCGCACCCTCCTCTGCGTCCGGTCCTATCAATTTATCAGGTCTTGTGTGCAATGTTCGCCGTACCACTGGCCGGGAGCCCCCCCCGCTAGTCGGGGCAACCACAACTATTCTCGGTGACAGGCTCTACGTGTTCGGAGGTCGTATCCTATCAAAAAGTCGCCCCCACTTGACGTCGGATATATACGAGCTGGACTTGATACGGCGTCACTGGTCGAAACTCGACGCTACTGGCGATGTTCCCCGTCCGCGATATTTTCATAGTATGTGTGCCTTGGGGGATAACAAATTGGTTTGCTATGGTGGCATGTCTCCTATCCCCAATGCACCCAAGGAATCAACAAGCAGCAGCTCCCTCGGACATGAATCCCAACCAGAAGTTGTCGTCATGTCTGATATCCACATTTTCGATGTCCCTTCCCGAGCATGGACTCGGGTCCCCGCCGTGGACTCGCCTCAGGGCCGATATGCCCATTGCGCAACTATCCTACCTTCCAGCGCTTACTTCACCTCTGCCACTGCGCCTCTCTCTGCGATTCATCATAACCCCTCATCTGCTAACCCACACCAAGGCTCGATCGGGGTCGACATTGACGGCTTTGGCGGGGCGGAAATGGTAGTGGTGGGTGGTCAGGACAGTACCAATCATTATATCGAGCAGATCAGTGTGTTCAACCTCCGGAGTTTGAAATGGACAAATACAAGTGTGCTGGGACGAAGCTGTGGCGCGTACCGAAGTGTGGTTGCCCCCTTGGTTGGCATGAGTGTCTCGGATATTGGCTCTACGTCCACAGATAAGGAAGCGCATGAGCCCGTGGAGGATTCCCAGGCCGAAGGATGTCCCATGTTAATATATTCTAACTACAATTTCCTCGATGTCAAGCTCGAACTTCAGATCCGCTTACCAGATGGCCGGCTGATCGAGAAGCCTATGCCTAGCCAGGCCTCCCCCCCGGGGCTGAGATTCCCGAATGGCGGTGTGATCAATGGCCACTTTGTCGTAAGTGGAACCTACCTTACTTCCTCCAAGCAGGAATATGCGCTCTGGGCACTAGATTTGAAAAGTCTAACCTGGGGCCGGATTGATGCGGGCGGCTCGGTGTTTGGCCATGGGGGCTGGAATCGCGGTGTCTTGTGGTCAAGGAGGAACACATTTGTCATCCTCGGTCATCGCAAGCGTAGTCTCGTCGAGGACTATAACCACCGTCGCATCAACTTTACTCATTTATGTATGGTTGAGCTAGAGGCGTTCGGGCTATATAACAACCCGTGCCGGACATCGCCCACTTCAGGCTACATATCTCACAGCGCGCCTTCAGTCCCTGCCTCACTTCAGCCAAAATTGACTCAACTGACATCTGGTGGGAGACCATTTTCCTCCGCATCTGATGAACTAGGGCGATTTGCCCTGTCACTCCCTGAGATGGCCGACATGGATCTTCAAGCAGTCGGCGGTGAGCGAATCCCTGTGAATTCACGGATTCTAAGCCGGAGATGGGGTCCATATTTTATCCAGCTTCTTCGCGAATCCTCTGACAACCCGACCGCCGAGACGGCGACCTTGCGAGGCGCGGTGCAGGCATATCCGAGCCGCAACTCGAGCATCACAATCACCCCCTCAATTGGTCAAAACAGCAACTCCTCCAACGCCACTACCCTTGTCAGTAACAGCTCTAACCCACAGAAGTCTTTGATGGTGAACCTTGAGATCCCCTCTGCACATAGCTTAGCACCCTCCTCACGACCTCGAGTTCTTTACCTACCCCATACCTTCCTTACCCTCCAGGTTCTCGTTTACTACTTCTATAATTCCTCTCTCCCGCCGGCCGGATCCACCCTGTGCACCCCTCAGATCCTCTGTTCTTTACTTCAACTCGCGCGACCATACCAGGTAGACGGGCTTCTAGAAGCCACAGTAGAAAGGTTACATCAAGTTCTAGATGGACGCAACGCCGCTGCTGTCTTCAATGCTGCGGCTATGGCCGCTGGTGGTGGGCGAGGCACTGGTTTCACTAGCGGACCCGGTGGCACATTAGAAGCTTTGAATGGTGCCCATGCCTCGAGTGAACTTGAACCCCATCTGGGAACCAATGCTTCAAATGATAGTCGTCTGAATTCTGACTCATCTGACACCGAACATGGTGTTTCTGGAGTGTCTGTTGCCAGCAGCACAGGCGGTGCTATGGGCTCTCGGGGCATTCCTTTACGTATCAATACCAATCTTCTCAATCGCCGACAGCGGAGTGCCACAGGGGAACGTGACCGAGAAGACTCCACTAGCAATGCGAGCACCTCGTCGTTATCCGCCACGAGTTATGAACACTCTGACTCGGAAGTGATGTCTGGCGATCAGGGTAGTAGCTCGCGCCGCCGCCGCCGGGGTACCAACACGGAGCGTAAGATCTGGACTGGCGATCTTAGCAGTGTGATTGGTTTACAAAAGCGTGGTCTCCGTGGTCTCATGGAAGGTCGCCGATTGAGAGAGCGTAACACAAAGCCACCCAGTGGTGGAACACCAGCTGTGTCTGCCGCTCCTCCTGCCCTGCAAGAACCTAACGTTGCCCCAACGGCTGTAGGTGGACAAGTATAGGTTGAACCTAAAGCAACCTTTCGCCCACTTCTTCCTTTTCCATTTTTTTTTTAATCTCCTTTCTCCTATTCACATATCTATTCACGTACTTTTGTCAAATATCTCCCTACCTTAACCTTGGTACCCTGTTCCATAACTACTACTTGACATATATCATGAGTAACATTCTTCCTACACGACTTTTTCTTCTTCTTTTTCTCCTTCTTCCTCAGTTCTTGTCTACTATATGATCAAATCCAGGGGGTTCACAGGAAAGCGGGCATGAGAATAAAACGAGTATTTGCATTAACCTTGCTAAATTTAATTTTCTTCCTTTTCCACCACCACCACCACTATTATCCCAACTAATTCTTAATATGGCTCTAATGGAAAATCATAATGCAATAGCGTTTCCAGAACTAGGAGAAAACAATGACTATGCCCCTGTCATGTTATTAATATCTAATATGGAAATAGAACTTGAATGCCCTATTTAATTCTACCTGGTACATCCATCTATTTACCCTACACAACAACACATACAAGACATGCACTAACTGTTTTAGAGTTAGATTTGATGTCAATATGTACCTATTTAGATCATGAATAGCTTCCGTATTATATATACACACGTATATTTAATATGTATGGCTAGCTATCTCTTCTCCGACCCGGCCCCCGCTTATTCATCTATAGTGTATGCTTAGATAGATAGATATGAGGTCGATAAGCAGGCACAATTTAATTTATTGAGTTGTGGAAGATATATATAGTTGTATCTGGACGAGTAGCCCGTGGTTAAGAGGTTGCATTTGGGTTGTGATGGTTGAAGGTTTCTTTCAATTACCTTGGTAGTCTTCCTGCCTGCCTGCCTACCTACCTATGTAGGTAGGGTATCTGGCAGAAGGTGCTGCTTTACACCTTACTGGTTTAGGTGGAAGTCGTTGAGTACCTAGGTAAAGTGGGTGATATTAGCTTAGGTATCTACACAGTTTTTAATGGGTCCGAAGGGCGGTTTCTTCTGAGGCGGCTCTTGGGTGTAGGTCGCACGAAGGTGATTAGAGAAAAAGAAGGATAATTATAAAAAAAAAAAAAAAATAGAAAATTAATTACTTTCTCTCTTGACAGTTACCAACCTCAATCAGAACAAGATTGGGCAGCGGCTAAGCCCCCATTTGCTCCTCAGCCTGCGGGGGAAGGGAGCGATTCAAAATTATAACCCTCCAATAGTAATAATGATAATAATAATAATAATGATGATGATGATAGTAGTAGTAGTAGTAGTAGTAGTAGTAGTAGTAGTAGTAGTAGTAGTAGTAGTAGTAGAAGTAGTGCGTCATCATCAAATAAATAATCCTCATACTGTAATTGAACGACTCATGAAGCCACCGAACTATTTGTTTGTTTCTAGGCCCTTTTTCACACTATTAGTATTTTTCCAGTAGGAAAGCACACCCAGGAGGAAAAGTTGTGGGGTGGGGAAGGAAACAAGACAGTCACCTTTTATTTCCTTCTTTCTTTCTTTCAATTTTTTTTTTTTTTTTTTACATTCTGCATTTCGCATACCATATGGCAGTAATCTAAATCCTTCTATATGTCATCTTGCGAGGACTTGACAAAATCCATGCCTCCCAAAGTAGGCTTTGCTCCCGCTTAACGCATATTCCATCATCACCAAGGTCATCAACCGTAAGGGCCCTGAGGCTTTCTAAAGTAGCATCGGGAAATGAATGACGAGTACTTCCGCGCGGAATAAATGATAGGCAATCACCATTAAGTAGTGCGTGGTGATGGGGAGGATAAGGAGGAAGAACTGTTAGCTCGGGAGAGGGATGGACAAGGATGGAGAGCGGCGTTGTGTGGTGGAAACTGCTTCCTGCGGCGCCAGTACCGTTACCCATGGGGATGCTGGCCCCAGATTTGGCATAGCTGGCGTAATTGATTCCGCGCAAATCGACACGTTCTACTTGGTCCAATTCATCGTGGAGTACAGCCAGAACATCTCGCCAGCGTCCACCATCCCGGAGATAAATACTAACAAGTCGGATATCGCAGAGCTGACGGCGGTGACGACGCATCAAGGCAATCAGCTCCTCCGAGCCTAAACGCCAGCCTTGAATGCTAAGGGAGCGAAGTCTTTTCCAGTGGATATGATGGAAGATGTTCTCTAAAGGAAGGTCAAGCGGCACATTGGTCACAAAGCCTAAATGGATCGTGGTTAGATTCTTAGCAGCCATAAAAAAATCACGGAAGACACTGGAAATGGTTTCCATGCGTTCTGTTAAATCCATCTTGGAATGGAAAGTGACATCTAGACAGGTCATGCGGGCACCTAATGCGGAGAGTGTTGCAGAGGGAGTTTGGAGCAGTCGAACTGTCGCCTCTGGGCATACCTGAGGGGCAACGAAGCGCATGGAGGTGCAATTTGAAGAGAGTAGGGCGACTCCAAGGTTGGTGACTGCGCGCGTACAAGCAGGCTCCCAGTCCATTGCGAGTGTTCTCCCAAAAGGGCGATCGTGAATATAATCAAGCAATTGCTCGTCTGCTTCGTCTTGCAGCCGAAGAAGCTTGACTTGTTGAAGGGATGAAAAGGCTATCATTGCGTTTCGCAGCAGCTCCAGATCACGATTGCGGTCGGTCAAATACATCTGATCCTGAAACCGCGCTTTATGTATTTCGGAAGCCGGGACGTCGTCCGAATCGACCCCATTTAAGACGTGCGACCATCCTAGACTATATATTAGCTTTCTCACTTTTCAGGCCCAACAATGGCGGGACTTTCAGAGACGGTACCGCTTCCTTGGTAGAAGGGTCGCACCATGTACGTAAAATATCTGACATGACAGGCCAGCCGCATGCGTAGAAGGTCCTCCAGTCTCTGGAACCCCTTGGACGAGAAACGTAAAACAAAGCGAGGAAATTTCCGTGGCGTTCCAATTCGTAGGAACCTTTTGCAAACCAGTCTGAATCGATCCAATTCAGTCCTTTCGCCATATACATGCGTTGGGAGCCCATGGGATAGATCTTGTTGATTCACAGGTGAGGGCGTGTTTGAGAGACACTCTGCACCCAAGAGAAACGACAAAATATCACTGATTAGTTCGTCCGCCAACTTTTCGATCTGTGGTGGTGGTTCGGTCATGGTTTCCGCACAGCGTGGCAGCCGCGTTTCCGGCTCCTTGGACCACTCTCAACCACATGGAATCCAAGACAGCCGGAAGGGAGGCTCGTTTGTGGGATGGGAAGGGGAGGGGCAGGATTGAAAAAGAATGTGTACCGATCAAAAGGCTTAGAAGAGAGAAGTAAGATAAGCGGGCAGTTTAGTTGGGGTTAGGCGAGGAGAAGAAATCGACAATAAACTAAGCAAAGAAGCGCTAGAAGTTCGTATGGCATTAGTTGAAGAGGGGAGAGGAGCTGTAAAAGAAAGGGAATAAAATAGAAAAATAAAAAAGAAGGAGATCACCCAAAAATGGAGAGAAAAGACGAGGATGAAAAGAGAGGGAAAGAGAAAGTAGAAATAATAGTTGAGGTCGATGAGAAATCCAAAATCTAAAATAAATGAACGAAAGATATTAATTGTAATATATAAGAAAGGATAAATAAATAAATAAATAAAAAAGAGAGAGAGAGAGAAAGAGAGAGATGAAGTGATACATCCTGCCGCCTCTCATTCTCTCATTTGGACACTCAAGCAGTATTTCTCACTGTCTCTCTCACTCACATATTTACTCTTTCTCTCTAATCTCTATTTTTTTTTTTTTTTTTTTTTTTTGTCTCCCCTCTCTCTCGGGCTCTGTCTCTCTATCGACTGCAGAGAGAAGACGGCGGGCCACAGACAGCAGCGCTTGCAGCAAATCGACATGTCTGGCAAGATTAGAGCGTCCCACATCGTCAAATTCGTCGACTAGGTTGACGGGGATCACCACTAATATCTAACTCAAGAGCTTTCACTCTGGACCAACAGATGCACGAACATTGGACGAACGCTGCCACACCAAGTCACATGATCAAAGCAGTATGCGGACACAGCGCGAACCTGCAGGAGAAGTGGGAAATAAAGAAGAAGGATTGGTAGAGAGGACGACAGCTGGCTGGACTAGCAAGGGAAAAGGGGAGGGGAGGGGGGGGGGGGAAGGTCGAGTCGAAGAGGATGAGGCGGGCGGGGACTGGGGGGAAAATGATGCGACAAGAGGACGAGATACTGTACGTGCAGACGCCCAATGCAAGAAACCCCGCCGGGGGGAGGGTAGACGAATCACGATACCCTATAAGTTCAGGGCCTAGATTGGTTCCGTGACTGGCTCTAGAGGCTAGACGGTATTAATGAGATCCAGGAAATGCGCATAATAATACCGAGACTGCAAGTGTAGGCCCCTGAAGATTATAAGGACAGGGGGCATGGTTGGCGTGGAACAAACCCGAGGAGTGGTTGGGGAATTAATCAGTAAAGTAAGATGCTGATGGATGATGGCGTTGTCATGCTAAGGAACCATTGGATTGGAAACCTCCAGACAATGCTATTACTTCGTCGACTCGGAAGCCTCATGTGGGAAGATGGGTCTGACGAAAAGGATCAACACCGGCGATGGGTGAATGGATTGGGTAGCTTGGGTTCCTTGTGGATTGCAACACCAGCTGGCTCCAGCCCCAAAGGCGCATCCCCAAACACCGGAGAGATAAGATGGTTGGAGGGCTCTTTTCCAATAGTTATCCTCCAATGCATGACAGATGAGATGACCGTATTATTTATGATGATTATTTTAAATTAGAAAAACAAGATAATAAACCCTTTTCAGCAGGGTATGTCTCTGCTGCATAAGTAAAAGAGCTCGTTCGTCGTGAACTGAAACACGATTGATTAGGTATTATTTTTATTTACTTGAATTCAAATCCCGCGTACTGCCTGGTATGCCACTAGAACAATAAATAATACACATAGAAATTCTCCATGTTGTATTTAATACTAATTCTCTGATTCAGAGAACTTGGTTTTTGGTATCTTTTTACGAGAAGATCTGAGAGAGGAAGAAAGAAAACAAACCAAAACAAAAACCAAACAGAACACATACAGAACATGACAGGAAAATTAAAATTAAAACATGAGATATATACATCCCTTGTCATAGAGGGAAAGAAAAAAAAAAAGAACTAACAAATTATCCATAAAAGAAAATGAAATGATTATATTCCAAGCGGGTGGGTTTGGAAAGAAGGAAAAAAAAATTTTTCTTCACAGGATAAGGTACAATTCTTTATTAAATTTAAATTAATTATTTACATTGACTCTGTTTAGACAGTTAACTGGTCATTATATCATTGCTAGCTCCATTCGACGACGTCTGATATCGGTGCTGCTAATCTTTGACGCAAAATCATCACTATCACCGGGAGGGACGTCCCCAGTCTGCAGTACGTCGACTTCATACACCTTCAGAGGTTTCCACCCCCTTTTTTCGCGTTCTTGGTTGACTGCAGCACCTCCTGACCGAGTCTCCTTGGAAACTATCAAAGCGCTAAGGTTTTCCTCGGTGATCGTTGGCCCAAATGGGTCCGATATCTGCACGAATTTCAAGGTTATCCCGGGCCGAACCTTCATTAAAATCCCCTTTCCGTTGGGTCCGGGTTTAGAGATTCGCTCAATGCGCGGTGGACTGGCTGCAGGCGGAGCAAAATCCATGATGGCGGTTAGGAAGGCCCCTGTACTCCGGCATCGGTCATCCCAGCTCTCCATGAATTGCGCATACTTTTTATTCTTCAGCATTTCATCCCCTGTCACACCAATCGTGATGAATCGCGCCGAACTGGCATTTGCCGTCTCCACAGGCTGCAAGGCCAGTGCAACAGCGGTGAGTAAGAGTTTGTGTCCAATATGAAAGTGATCGAAGGTTCCCCCTACGATAACCGAATCATGTGAGACCGACTCTGCCGTGTTGTCAGGAAACAGCAGCTGTGACTCCAAGGAGGTCCAGCTGGGAAGCCCAGGAATTGGTTGCGGGTGGCCACCATTGGGATCTTTATTGATGGTATAAATACTACTGAATGCTGTGGCCAAGTCGTGACCTACGGAGCTATCTGGATAATAGACAGTGTCCCACAAGCGCCTTGAACTGGCTAATGTTTGCAAGTCGATGATGGGACCGTTCTGAAGGATGGGGGGGGATTCCTTGGATTTCGTTCGGACCGAATCGAAATCTAGTAAAATCACCCGCGAGTCGATCCCGCCGGGACCTTCCATCTCGATATTTTTTTCAGAGCATACTATTCCAATGAGCCTATATATGTGTTCCACAATCCGCTGAAGGCTTGCAAATACTCTGGTAGGGGGTTGGCATGCTGGTGATTGAAGACCTGGGAGCGAGAGAGCGATGTCTAAATAGGCAATACGGTTGGTCCCATTGACGTTTTGCAAGAGCTTTGGATAAACCGTGGACAGAATTGGTTCATATGCTTTTTTGAATTGGTCAAAGGAGTCAGAAGGCGGAGGGGGTAGAAGAAGCAGGGCGGAGGGCGGGGAGCTGCGATCTGAAGCCATCGCGGAGGGGGAGCGGGGGAAAAAGAGACCGTGAAGGTTACCGCGGAACTATAAACAAATCAAATAGAGCCCAAAAAATCTAGAAATGATCAAAAAGACTATAGGCTAGTAGTAAGTAGACGAGAAGATAATAAATGAAAAGAGATGAGAGGAGAGGAGAGGAGGAGAGGAGAGAGGAGAAGATATATGTACGATTGCTGAAACTACTTCCCTGATGACGACCAGGAAACACAATCTAAGGAAGCACCGCAGCAGCCGAGGATGCCCGGAATTGGTGGTGCGATGGGCCTGTATGTAAGAAAAATAGTGTTCTGTAATGTAATTATGATCTCCCCGCAGCCAGCTGAGTCAGCAACACGGGACTGTGTCGTGCATTTTGCTACCACCACCTAGCTATACGAGGGGGGCTCTCCTAGGAACGACTTGCAACGTTCTTCTTACTTCTCACTTCAACTTATCCCCAATCCATTCATTGCTTTTGTGCATTTTCTGCTCTTTCCAAGTCCTCAATATGCTTCAATAGACGCTGCATTTTGCGCCCCAACCTTATCCTAGGACCCAGACCCACTCACCCTCAGTGTAGCTGGAGCTCCTACTACCCGTCAACCCCTCCCGAAAAAGGAATTAACCAGCTCTCCAAATACTTTGTCCAGGCCTCTGCAATTGAGGAGCTAACAGGACGAGGAATCGCATCGAGAGTTACACTACTGCGCAGTACTCCGGCCCTTCCTCCCCCCATCTCGCTAATATACGCCCCACGACCAACCTCGTCATGTCGAATCCTACACAACCTTTCGAGTCTTCTCGACGAACGACTGTCTATGGCCGTCAACCGGAAGAGCTTCATATTCCGACTGGGGGAGTAGCAACCTCCAATTTGCCACGGCAACCAGCTTCTCATGAGTACGCCACGAGTCCTGACAACCACGTCCCGTCTATCAATATCCATCCTTCGAGCGCGCAGCAGAATCAGTATGGAGGTGGGAATGGTGGCGTTGGTGGAGCACTTCCAGGAGCGCTTCAACCAGGAAATGCCAACCGCCCGCCAGCAGTGTCAGTGAATACAGCTCCGTCTGTTCTTCCCACGCTTCCCCAGCTTTCCACGCAGTTGCAACAGCAGCCGCAACCCCAGCAGTCGCAGTCGACAGCGCCCCGTACCAACATGACCAATTCTCATGGACATTCTAGATCTAGTCCGGCTGGTTTTGAACAACCGAAATACAAACCGCATGGATCATCTCCGGGCGCGGGGTATCCGCCGACTCCGCAGGGCACCAAATACTCTCCCTTAGGATTAGCGGATATTCGGCCGTCTGGAGACATTTTGAGCGACCACATCACCAGTCCATCAATTACTTTCAACGGAGGAGAAAGTCAGGTACCAACCAACAGCAATTACCTTACACCTTGGCCTATATATGCCGTCGATTGGTGCAAGTGGCCGATTCCTGGAAGTTCTGGCACCTTCGGCGGGAAAATTGCTCTGGGAAGCTACCTGGAAGACAACCATAATTATGTATGAAGTTTCACAGTATCACTTTTTTTTTTTTTTTTTTTTTTTTTTTTCTGTTTTTAACTCTTCTTAGATACAAATCATCGATACACATTGGACACAACCGAATCCTGATTCCCCTGACGCAGCTGCTGGGGAAATCAAGCTTGAATATGTGAAAACCGCTGAGGCTACTCATTCATATCCTGTAACACGCATTCTCTGGGAGCCACCATCATCGCAGAAACAGTCAACTGATCTGCTAGCAACCTCCGGTGATCACCTTCGTTTATGGTCCTTGCCGACCTCCCAGCCTTTGCAAAGTTCCAACTCTATTACTAGGCCACCGGGGCAGCGGGACATGCCCACAGCAAAGCTCTCACCACTAGCCTTACTCTCTAACTCAAAGTCTCCCGAACATACCGCCCCTATTACTTCCCTCGATTGGAACACTATTTCTCCGAGTCTGATTATTACGTCAAGCATCGATACGACATGCACAATTTGGGATATCCCTACTTTGACGGCTAAGACTCAATTGATTGCACACGATAAGGAAGTTTACGATGTTCGGTTCTGTGCTAATAGTGTTGATGTATTTGTCAGCTGTGGTGCGGACGGTAGCGTGCGCATGTTCGATCTTCGCAGTTTAGAACACAGCACGATTATCTATGAGCCGATGGAGAAAAATGAAAAATGTAATGTTTCTCCAACTCCCCGATTGGACATACAAAAACTGACTGGCGGGTGTTTCTCTCTCTTTTTTCTTTTTACTTAGTGATGAGTCCGGGTAATGGTAGTCCTTCCACACCCGCAAACTTATGGCCTCCGCCCCTCTTGCGTATCGCTGGTATGTCCAACTTTTTTTTTTTTTTTTTTTCCCCTCACTCTTCTTTTCCACTGTTCGGTCCGTTCTAGAATAAGCAGTACTAATGAACCTAGCTTCACCGCACGATTCTCATCTTCTGGCAACATTTTCACAGGATTCCAATATTGTTAGGGTGTTGGATGTACGCCAACCGGGCCAGGCGCTTCTCGAACTCAAGGGTCACTCGGCTTCTCTAAACTGTGTGGAATGGTCACCTAATCGGCGTGGTGTTCTCGCATCTGGTGCAGATGACAGTCTTGTTCTTCTATGGGACCTCATCAACCAGCACAATGCGGCGCCGGTTCCGCAAGTTGCTCATAACCAGACCGGGCCTTCTGCCACCACATCCGAACGTGGTCCTGCTGCGGCCTGGCAATGTGACTACGAGGTCTCTAACATAAGCTGGTCACCTCAAGGAGGAACTACAACTTCTGGACAACCTCGCGACTGGCTAGGGGTCTGCGGAGGGAGGGGTGTTTGGGGAGTAGCTCTATGAGGTTCAGGATGGGGAGACCTTATTCCTACTATGTCTTAAATACATACCTATTCCCCCCGCTTTTTTCACTTCTCATTGGTCATTGCTGGTTGAGATTCCTTTTCTCTTTTTGTGGACCGTACCTTGCCCACTTTTTGCATACTTATCTTTATGTTCATTTTTCTTGCGCCTTGGGTTTTTTCCTTATGAAGTTGATGCTGGGACTTTACTCGACGTTGCCCAATCATGCATGTACTTAGAGCGTCTTTGGGTTGTTGGTACCAGGGTATATTAGTATGTTACGGTACGGTTCGGTTCGGCATGAGTTTATGAATGAATGAATGAATCATTATTATTGGATAGAACTGGAATTATGAAAGGTGTAGGAGGTGCTCGGTGGCGTATGCACCTGGCTATGTCGGTAGTACAGTCTTATATTAGTAGGTAGTCTAGCCCAGAATGTAGACCGCCCTGGGCAGAAAATCAGCATGGGGCGAAATTCAATTACGATACCGCCTCAATCCCCAGCAGCTCTTTCAAGCTCACAGCTCCGAAGTTTGGAGAAGCCAGCTTTCCCTATCTCTGCGCTTGGTATTTAGATAGACCAACTAGACTTATCCTATTAATCTAGAGGGCCAGAAGCTACAACGTCCCGTCAGACCTCGTCTATCTGAGCGAAAACGGAGCACTTGACTAAGCCAGGCCTGAGGTCAAGGTGAAGAAGCTCGTGTCACTGATGGCCTCAAAGGTCACGTCGATAGGATACGTTCTATCCATTGTAACTACCCACCTACTGTTCATAGAAGACCTCCCAACACGAGATTATCTGGGTTAGACTCTCCTCTCTTGACGGAATAGAGCCTGCTATAATTCCAATTCCATACCGCTTTTACTTTGCACTGCGACTTCGAGGGCGTTATACTTCTTGAGAATCTGTCCTTCGCCCACCAATCACCAGCTCCCGTATCCGCTAACTTCGACTTCGCCTTTTTTTTTTTTTCCCTTTCATCCTCTCTCACCTTATTTATCATCATCGCTCTCCGCTTCCCCTCGTCGGGCAACAAACCTCCCCGATTCGAATCCTAAATGTCTTTACTACCCTTTCCCCATCCCTGTCCTTGTTCTTTGTAGGCACCAACTTCCCTCCCTCAGCCGTTGGGGTGTTGTGGAAGGGGGTGTGTCCGCTTGTGTGTCTCGTGGTCAATAATACCTAATTAATTTGATTCTCCCCATCCATCCCCGATCGGTCGGAGAAAAAGGGAAAAAACAAAAAAAAAACAAAATATATTAGTCGCTTTTCTCCCCAAAAGGACAAATTTCAAGTCAACCGTCATCATGGATTTGCGCACGATTATGAATAGCGATGCAGCAGGTGCTGCCAACCAACCTCAATCTCCTTCTTCCCATCATCGGTCGCCGTCGCAAGGTTCTCGTAAAGCATCCGATCCTATCTATCCTCCACACGATCAGCTTCAACCATCCACCTCTTCATCGTACCCGTCCGCCTATCCTGGGCCACCGCAGCAACCCCCCCCTCTCCAGCGGACCCATACATCTCCCGACCGGTCGTCCTCCTACGGTTCACTTCAATCGCCCTATCAGTATCATCCAACATCGTCTCTGAATGCAGGCGCACAATCTCAACGTGGCCCGAGTCCTCCACCTGCCTCCTATGCCGCATCTACTTCGCGTGACTCATTTGCTGCGCCTATTGCCTACAATCATCCCCAGCAACAGCAGTCGCCGCTAACTCAACAGCGTTCACAATCTCTCCAGTCTGTCATTACCCCCTTTTCTTCCTCCACCCACTCATTCCATCCTAGAGAAAGCCCCCCTGCGGCGGCATCACAGTCATCATACCCGTCGCAACACTTTCCTCCGAGTCAGCCATCGCTTCCCAGCACTCCCCGAACCTCAGTCCCTCCCCCTTTCTCCCACCAGTCGCCTCAATCCTCCGCTCGTCCTCAGTCCTCCGGTCGCGATTCCCTGTCGGGCCGCGCGTCTAGCCCATGGGTCGGACAGGATGCGCAAACGCATGTGTCGCCCACAGCAGTTCCTCGTGCTACGCGCCATGATTCGCGACCTCGCGATCAGACACCGCGGCAACAGTCTATTCCGAGCGAAAGGCGGGAGTCCGATGAAAGCGTCAGCCCTAAAACAGCCTTCGCCCCAGGGTCCAGGCGCGAGAGTGCGGCTGGCCGAAGCGATCAGGCTGCCCCATCCCCGCTCAATCACATGGAAAATGGGACATCCGCTAAGGGAGCTCGACTATTTACGCAAAATCTACATGGCTCCCCAGCGGCAGCAGCATCGCAAATCAATAGTTCATCGCCTACACAAGGACTGGTGGTAAATGACTCTCCTATCAGCAAGCAGGGGCCTTCGCTACCACAAAAAGTAAACTTTTCACAAGACTCGAAGCCTGCAAGTTCCAGCCCGCAACCCCCCAAACGAAAGCGGAGGCGATATGACGAACCGCCAATTTACGCTCAGCGGTCAGTTCGAACCAAAGGAAGATGTCCTATGATCCCGAACCGGACCCCTCCTATTCCAAAGCACATTCGAAATACTCCCCAGGACCCTTGGCATCAACGTCAACAAATCGCTTTGCAGTCCCAACCACACGGGCCGATTGCTAAGATCAAGAAGGAAAGTCCATCTTTGAATGGACCATCTTCTGCTCCCCAGCAGCAGCCGCAGCCGCCACCGCCGCCGCCTCCCGAACCAACCCTGATGAAGAGTCTTGGCCCTTGGGAGCCCTCAATCACTGGATATATACCGCATGAGGAAGTGACAAAATTAGTTTGCGATTTCCTCTTCCAGCATGTCGTTCTTAGGAATGATGCGATGGCTGGCCCCGCTGGCGCGACAGCCGCCGGTCAGGGGGCTATTATCGAGGTTGAAGCAAAGCTCGGTCAATTGGTCGACATGGACCGAGGCGAAAGGCTTCAACTGCCAATATTGACTGAATGCGTTATTAGCCGGGATAATCCTCGATTCCGGACTAGCTTTGAGAGCACAATGACTGTTGTAAGTCGCTATACCAATGATATGCCCCACCACCGCTCTAATGACGAGAGGAATATGTGGTAGACAGAGACTGACTATCGAGCAGGCGCAACATAGGGCTATGAATAACTTTCTGAACGAGGCTGTGAAAGGGTCGATGCCGCAAGCAAACCCGGGGCGCATTCCACTTTCCTACGCACATAAAAAGGAACGTGATACATTCTATGAAGTCTCGCCCTCCGAGCTACCGCCTGTGATTAGACAAAATCTTAATCCTCGCCACAAGCCCAAGGTACGGGTGACAGTAGACCAGCGAACCGGGGAGGTTCTTGCCAAGATTGTAAAATGCCGAGTGGCCGACCTTGATGTCTTCAGTCCTCGAACTTGTGTCGACTGGCGTATCAGTGTCAACCTGGAAATGAACTATGATGGCGACTACCAGCACCTTCCACTGGCAGATACCGGCCGTGGCAGCAGTGATCGAAATAAAGACCGCATGAGCTATCGACACCTTGCGTATCAAATTGATCTGACCCAAGTCGCAAAGTCTGATGTAAGCAGCCCCTTGATGACCTCGCTCGCATCTTGTCATGTCTATCTATATTCTAATTATAATAACTCTTTGCAGCCATTACACAAAGGTGATTTTGAACACGAACTAGAAGTCGAGGTATCTGCCGCCGAGATTCGCCGTCAGGGTCACCTGGCTATCGCCAACGACCCCAAAAATCAATATGAAGATTTAGTTAAAGGCCTTGTTGATAATATCCGCGTATTGGCGCGAGCAGTCCCTCCATAATGTTGAGGTTAATTTGATCGTTCACTTCTCCCCTTTATTTTTTTACATTTATCATGATTTACATTTATTCTATTCTATTATTTCCCCCTCCTCCTCTTTACCCTTTATTCAATTGCTTCGATCAGTTAGTTCTAGCTTGCCATACTTCCGGATGTAATCCCCCCTTCTACTCTCTCACATCTTTCATATATTTCCTTTTCTTCCACTTTTTTTTTTTCCTTATGATATAGACAAGACTTTTTTTTTATTTATTGATCACAGGAAACAACATGAAGACAAAAAAAAAAAAACACAAGGTTTTGTCCAATAAAAAGGGCATATGATAAGAAGATATTGATACTCCCACCCTTTTTTTTTTTTTTTTTTTTTTTCTACTTTCATTTTTCTTCTTTCCCAGCTATGTTTTAATATTCTATTCACTTATTCCTTGCGGAAGGAAGGACAGAAAATAAAATTTTCAAAATAGTATGTATAATATAAATTTATATTTATTTTTTATTTGTTACTTGGGCCCATGAATCTTGGGTCTAGATAGGCAGGGCAGCTTTTCACTTGGCTTGAAAGCTAGCTTTATGTTAATTATGAGCATTCTATCTTTCACTGTAGATTTTAAGAGGAATGATGGTGTAAGATGAGCCCTATATTTTATGGAATATAGCTTAAACCTCCAAAAAGCCCACTTGGCTATCTGTATTAATCAGAAAATCTAGTGTACAAAATACTAACCAGATGTTTTATAAAACGCTCGTCGTTGTATTTATTAGTTTTACAGGTAAGATAATACAAATATGAATGGAAAATTTAGCCTACTTGACCATGCCAGTATGTTGTTGAAGAGGCTTAACAAGAACAGTGGGTAAAGATAACATAGTATAGAAAAGAAGGGGGAAGGGGCGCCCTGAGTTTTTTGGTCTTGAAAGACAGAAGAAAGGAAAAGAAGAAAAAAGCTACAGGACCTTCTTTTGGCTCTGCTTCTAATTTTACGGACTGGGCGTTCCTTCTTCATATCGGGGCCCCGCATCATCACCATATAAGCCTGCGGCTGGTGTAGCGGCCGCTCCACCCATCGCTGGTGTTGGGGCATCGTATGGACGACTGTCGAAATCGGCAGGAGTAGGTGCATCATAAGGCCTCTTGGATGGTCCACCTGGAGTTGGCGCATTGAAAGCTCCAGGAGTGGGCGCGCTATCTGCCCAGGCGCCAGGTGTGGGTGCAGAAACACCGGGGGTTGGTGCACTGCCATATGCTCCTGGGGTAGGTGCAGAGTAGGCACCGCCAGGTGTAGGTGCATCGTAGCCCCGGGATTCTTTGCTACCATTGCTAGCTGAAGCGCTAGCAGACCAAGCTGGAGTACGGCTACCGGCATTAGCTGACCCCCAGGCAGGTGTTCTGGACCCAGCTGCGAAGGCATCAAAGTCGCTTGACCCAGAACCAGCACCATACGGGGTTCGTGCGCCCGCGTTCCATGCAGGTGTGCGCGATCCAAGGCCACCGCCATACGCTGTTCGACTACCATCGTAAGGATTTGATGTGCGAGAGCCGTCTGCTTTCCAGGCTGGCGTACGAGAGCCGCCAACACCACCCCAAGCAGGAGCTAAATAAGTCGTTAGAAAGAGACAATACATAATAAAGTGAGAAAACTTACTTCTGGATGCAAGCTGCGTGCCCCAGGCTGGGGTTCTTGAGGAGTCCGCGGCGGCGACTGGGGTGCGGCCACCCTGCCATCCAGATGGCGGAGCTGCCGAAGCACCATGTGGGACGCGTGGACCACCTTTGCCTCCACGGGACATATCTATAGTTTGACCAGTGATTGGATCCTTGACGACAAGAAGCTCCTTGGGTATCGTTATCAATTTGTTTTTGGAATGAAGTTCCACGCGTGCCTGCACATCTGTTGCATCCTTCACGATACCGACAAGCCCCTTAAAAGGGCCTTTTCGGACCATAACAGTTTTCCCGACCATCCTGTCCCGCCCAAAGCTCCTCGAAGGTGGTGGCCCCATCATGCTGCCCGGTGCGCCATTTCTCATCAAAGCAGGATTCATTTTTGAAAGATCGGGACCTGATGACCTGCCTCCTTTAGCAGAAACGGTTACAACATTCGTGGTCCGGACCACAGTAATGCCAGAGTTTTCAGCTTGAGCCTTGTTGTGCAGGAACAGGAATGAGCGGTATATGTGGAGAATCACACCATTCCTTTGTTCTCCATACACTTCTCTGACAGTGTCTCCATGTCGAATCTCAGCACCGTTTCGGTCAGTTGCAACCGCATCACGACGGGGTGTGATTTTATTAGTTACTTGGGTGGGAAGAATAGTACGGATAGAACCATTTTGGTCTAGAACCCGCAGGGATTCACGGTCAACTTTGACAATGCAGGCAACAGTAGCAGCACTAGAAGATAAGTGGGTTAGAATATACAATGAGCGGGTGTATGGAATGGCAAAATGTCAACTTACTCAAGCTGTACAAGATCGTGAACATCAAACATCCCAAGTTTCCCATCAACCCCTGTCTCAGCTGACAAACGAAGATCCTTGCTAAAGACGGTGATCTCTTGCATACTCATATCGCTGAGAAGAGTGACCGTATCATCTTTCACTTGTACAACCATACCAAGCTCGTCTTGATACCTGCTCCCGCCAATGACTTTAACATGGTCACCCTCCCTGAAACGTTTACGAAGGGTCTTGACGGGAGCCTCGATTGTCTGGCCAGCGAGATCACCCTCTGTGACCACGAGGGTCACAATATCTCCCCTAGTAGAAGTAGTGCGACCAGTCAATCCTTGTTGTTCTCCCTTGAACACTTCAACTGGGTCTCCCGGAAGATAGGATTCCTCCGCTGTGGAGTTTTTAAGGGTTTCCGCTAGTGAAGCTAGATCAAGATTTGATGTACCATCTTCAGAGCCCCGAGCAAACATGGTAACTTCCTCAAGCCGGGGGTTCACATTTTTTGTAATAAGATGCTGCACCTTCATGTCCTTGATTAAGAATCCTTCGATGTAAGTTTCGCCCAGGTAGTTCCAAGACTTCCCACCAAGGCCAGACGTAGCAGATAGGTATTTTCCATGTTTCTTTTTGGCTTCAGCCTCGCTAAATAAGCGCTGTGGGGGGCGAGCAACAGCAGCGTTTGCGCCTGGACGCTTTCTCTTTGGATCGCTTATAGGAGCCCCAGTATCTTCATTTAGACCGTAATCCAACCGGGGTACTAATCGGACAGTCACAGCTAGCCCGTTTGTCTCAACTTCTTCGATCTGAGCCAAATCGCCTTGGTACTTGCCACGCTTGATGCGAACCCAGCCGCCGGGGTTGAGCTCTTCGGATTTTTGAACTCGAAGCAAATCCGGCATCTCTCTGACAGGTACTAAGATCATCTTCGTCCGAGGATAAACGTTTGACATGTCTTGTAAAGCATCCATGACATCAGCTTGCCGGCGGGCTTCGACGTAAATGTAACCACTCATTGCCCCGCCACGCTCAAACGCGGATATGATTTTCATTGGATTTCGAGAGCCAGGAGGACGTTCTTCAATACGTTTTTGGATAGCGAATACCACCTCACGTTCCTTTCCAGCCTTGCAGCGAACACCCCAAATACTGGGGTCATCAACACTGGGAAGGAGAAGCCGCTTCGGGACAACGACGGCGTCGGCAGCAGCGGCACGGTTGCGACCATAGCGCTCTTTGAGCATCTGAGCTTGTTTTTCAGCATCCATGCTAGACTCAAGTTCACGCTGGCGATCTAGTTGTCGATGTTGGCGGTCATCTGTTTCGGCTCCAACAGGGAGCGCATCCATATCGTCTGGGTGCATCTCGCCACCAAACTCGGCGAGCTCATCCTCGTCATCTTCTGCCTCATCTTCATCTTCATCCACACCCGCCTCTTCCTCAATAAAGTTAAGCACGCCGGCTTTCCTTCTTCGCTTCCATGGACGTCCCTATATAGTGAAAACAACTGCGGTCAGTCGCTGTGGCTGACTTGAGAGCAAAGGGGCGCAAGTTCAAATGAGGAGCTTACAGAAACGGCATCTTCATCGTCCTCATCCTCATTGTCGTCATCGTCATCATCCCCTTCTCCTTCTTCCTCACCACCCTCATCTTCATCCCCACCTACATCATCTGCATCATCCTCGTTTTCCGCATCGTCTCTATCATGCGTTCCCTGTGCGTCCTCATCATCGCTGTATTCCCGACGCTGTGCTCTACTGCCTGGCCTAATGTCTTCATCTTCATCGTCGTCCTCTTCATCTTGGCCATGGCGCGCACGCTAGTATCCCGGCTGTCAGTATGTCCACGAAGGCGGCTTTTCGCAAGGGCGCCTACCTTATGACGTCCATCCTCATTATCAGACTCCATTGCTGGCGCGGGGTTGAAATCATCGTCTTCTTCTTCGGATCCGAAGTCCTGATCTAACAGGTTTCGAGACATGATGGAGCTTTAAAGGATTTGTAGGCCGGACTGCCAGTTGGGGAAACGCGTTTTCGAAGGCGTCGAAGGGGAATTAAGGCTGAAGGGTTGAGTCCAAATGTTTTGGTGGAAAAGAGGCTTAGTAGTAAATCGCAATAATGCTGGAGCAACTAGGAGCCAGAACGAATGATAAATGGGTTGGTGTCTAGGGATTCCTCAAAACCGAGTGGAGGGTCGAGAGTGGTATTCAGTTGTCTGCCAAGTCCGTGATGGCAAGAGGTTGTGCTATCGGTATCCTGAGAGGGTAAGAAAACTAAGCTCGAAATAGGGGGAGGGAATATTAAGTAGTCCACACAGGAAGCAAACCAAGGTCACTAGCACATAACGACCTTCGAGCGAAAGGAGCGGCAGGAGGAGGGAGTTGAGATGACAACTTCGAAGGCGAAGTCCATCTGGAAAGTTGAAGACAGTTGCGCAAGTGGTTCAAATGGGTCGCTGGACCGCAGAGATGGGGTTCCCTTTCGGGAAAGTCCATGATTACGGGAGGCCATTCGTTGCTCTCTCGAGGAAGCAAAACCACAATATTACTTACTACCTACTTCATTCTCGTTAACTTGCCTCATCTTTCATCAATCTTCCTTCTACTTGCCCCATCAACCTTCATCTCCAACATTTGTGAAATTCTACATTTGACCCCTAGAACATCGGAAACGCAGAACTAGAGTTGATCTAGTTCTTGCTTCTGGCTGCATGTTGTAGTATGTAAGCAGCAAATATAACTACTGGTCAATCTAGCCCAGTCTTAACCCAACAACTGGCTTGAAGGCTGGTCTCTTTCTTATATCCTGCAACGCTGCCGAGCCATCCCGTACCTTTATACCCCATGCCAAGCGAGTATTGCAAGGCGACGGAAGATAAATAGCTGTCTAACGAGCGATCCTTATTTCATCATGACAAGGTCCTCGTTGAATTGCCGAATCTATTATGTTAAGAAGGGTATATTAGAATAGTCTTTCTCAGCGTTGGAACAGGAGAGCTTCCGAACGAGAGGAAACAATATCTAAACTTCTCAACACGTGGGGAGATATCGATTATGATCAAGGGCCTACAAGAGGTTCTCTATCCAAGAGACACACCCCTCTTGGCTTGTATGGTTGGTTTGCTTGGGTTCAATGCAGCGGTCTGTCGTTTTCTCCATTAATCGGAGCTTAAGCGCGGATAACTAGCATCTTCACAGTAGTCAACGCTGATCATCGATCATCTGGTAGCAAAAGGAAAATTGGGTCTGAGTCTCTACAGATGAAACCACAAAGGATTCTGGGGAACCAAGTCTAGGGACGCATCTGGAACCACAACCGTGTTTGAAGGTGAGGGGTAACTACGCAGTCTCTCTAAAAGATTATGTCTTATGACATTTTTTCATAAGATAATGGAACAAGTTGTCGTGAAGGTTGCATTTCAGGAGCCTACCTGCTTACTTCTAAAATCCCTTAGTTAGTCAGTTCATAACATCGACTGCCCGTTTTTCATCTATTCGATACTTCGGCGATTCCGACCAATGCAGGTCTATGTGAGACCTAGCATGACTGTAATCTTTTTTTTTAAGGGATTTAACACTAACATCAGCTTGGGGACCAGGAATCGCGGGGACAGCATCGAGGAAGCTTTCTGAGTCCGAAATTCTGACATCGAGGGACTAGGAATATGTAACTAATTCCTTCCGCACAAATCAACATATGGTTATGAACCCCAAAGGTGTTCACCAACGAATCAAAAACAAGAAAAGACGAAAATAAAAATTCATACAAAAAAAAAAGGAAAGGGGAAAAGATAACCTACCCAGAGATGGCAGAGTTTGAGCACCATGACTCGTGGTTCGCGTATTAGTTAGGTCTCCTCGATGGACCACTCGTAAGGCTGCACATCCTAGCACGAGGCATCGGATAATTGAGGGTCTAAAGGGTGTTCCGAGGGAAGTTAATAAAGGAATTCCAGAGAGTCTACTGGTCAACCAAAAACAAGTTCAACTTACTCCACCTTCCCCGGAATTGCCCATGGTGTGGATAGATAGGTATGAATACCCTATAAGACGAGGCACACCCATCCTCTCACACCCCTGGAGATTGTCTCTGCCCTCTCCTCTCCTATCACATTCAGTTTCCAAATGTAGATATCTTCATCTCAATGGAGAGCCTTCCAACTTGTGCGGTATGATATAGTTTATAACCAAGCTCTGGTGCCCCTTTGAATTTTTTTTTTTTTTTTTTTTCTCTTCAAAATGACCAGAGAACGTGCTAATATGGTTCAATATTAGCTAACGTGCTTAGCTCAAGCATTAGCAAACTCCACATGTTCGATAAGTGACTTCAATTGCATTTGCAATGATGCACAACTCAACGCACAACTGCAGCCCTGTGTTCTTCAAAGCTGCACGCTCAAAGAAGCGCTAAGTAAGTGTCCTCTGCTTGATAATCTAGCAATGCTAACAGACTGAACAATTAGCCACACAGAAGTTTTCTTATACAACATGTCAATACCCTACTTCCAATGATACCCATGCATTTCCTATTGTGAACATTGTGGGCATTGTGGTCGCCATTGTGTCCGTTTGCCTTCGAGTTCTTGGCCGTTTTTTCAACTCGACGATAGGTATTGATGATTATACAATAATATTCGCTTTGGTGGGCACCACCTTATCCCATATTAGGTGTAATTACTAACGCAAAGCTCTAGGCTACTGCTATCGCGATCGCAGGGGTGGGGTTTCCACGTATGTCATTCCTTTAGCTGCTCATATCAAATCTACGACTTATGAACTAACTGGCTCATAGTTGGGTCAAATGGTCTTGGGAAGGATATATGGATGGTCCCGTTTAACCAAATTGATACCATGCTACAGGTAAGTTACAAAGAGCCAGAAAGAAAGAAAAGCAAAAAGGCTAGCCCCTTCTTACTTGAGGAGACCGATTCAGCTTCTAACTAAACTTCATGCGTGATAGTTATTTTTTGTGGAGGAGACATTATACGTAGTTTGCATTGTTTTTATTAAGAACTCCCTACTTCTACTTTACCTCCGGCTTTTTCCAACTCCACTTCTCCGGAGAGCCATCCTGCTCACCCTAGTATTTATCACCTGCTGGGGGGTAGCTAGCCTATTTGCCCAGGTCTTTTCCTGCACTCCAATTAGTTACTACTGGAAGAGTTGGGATGGCGAACATGAAGGAAAGTGCGTTAGTCATAACGCTCTCCTCCTTGAACATGCTATTATGAACATTGTGCTTGACGTTGTCGTCATTGGCCTGCCGATGCCAACTCTAATCAGGCTCAACCTCTCCCGAGAGAAGCGCTTTGGGATGTGTCTGATGTTCGCTGTTGGTATCATGTATGGTTTTCTTCCCTACTTCCCGCAAGTTCTATTCTCACTCAAAACTATCTTCCAGAGTCACAATAATCAGTATCCTTCGTCTGGTAGAGGCCATAGGTTTCAACAGCACCACCAATCCCACAAGTAAGTTTTTCTGTTTCCCCCCCCTACTTTCTCTTCTTCGTCTTCCCTGACCAGTTTCTTCCTTCCCACATTCCCTTACATTACTTTCAACATACCCTTTGAGTCCGTAGTTAATCTTTAAAAAAAAATGGTGAAGAGGATTTCGTCCCTGTTGGCGTATGGAGCCTCCTCGAAGTCGACATCGGAATCATGTGCACCTGCATGCCCGGAATCAGAGCCTTAATAAAATTTATCTGGAAAAAAACTACTGCAAGACACTCTGAATATGGATCTTCTTCACGCGGGAAACAAAGTTCCGGTGGCGGCGCCTCACACGATCGATACCCCTCTCAATCAAACGAGGGCCAAAAGCCAGGCCAATTCATCCGACTTCAGGAAGTGGACCCTGAGCAACAACAACAATTGCTACGATCTGAGGCACCTAACAAGTATGATGATACTGACGGCACCGGCGGTCCCTTACCGCCCCCAAAGGCGAGTTGTTGGACCCGTCAAGATCGTCAGGATCGTGTGATACGTGTTGAGACGCAGATGAAGTTGCAAACTTCGGATCGATATCCGGACGTAAGTTTGAAGGATGATACTCAAAGGAAGGGTGAAAGGCAGCGGCAATATCAACAGCAGCAGCAGCAGCAATCCCGGACCGGGTACCAGGCAAATGTACAATCATATAACGTTTATCCTGGACGATCTGGCCAGAGTACGCGTGGGGTGTCAGGGCATTTTACTTGGTTTCGAGATGGGGATTCTTGAGAAAAGAAAAAGCAGGAATATTTAGCGGTAGGGGAACAGGGGGTCCAATTTATTATCTTGAGGCGTTGATGTCATTCTATGTTTAGTATTTATTGTTACATTTATATACCCTTATATGAGCTCCTTGGTTTTGTTTTTTTCTGTAAAAAGAAAAGAAAGAAAAGTAGATATTTTCTTTCCAAATAACACAAATATTGAATCATATAGCAGATTTCTGTGCCTATAGGTACTTGATGAAATACACATGGGAAATGCAAAAAGAGAGAGAGAGAGAGAGAGAAAGGGTCATAGTCCAAACACGTCAATATATCAATATAAACGACCCACCAGTAACTAGGGATGATTCATGCTGCCTGCCAGGGCGGGTAGGGCGGGTGCAACCAGATTTGCTGCTCCCTTGCCCAAGCTGTTGGTTTCTAGGCTGGAGCCGAAGGTTTTTCTGCTACTTGAATACAGCAGTACTTTTCTCTCTCTCTCTCTCTCTCTCTCTATATATATAGCTTCAGAATTTTATTTATCGTCTAGAAGGTATTACAGAGGTAGGAAAAGTTAGGAAGAAATACCCACCTATCTTTCCTCCTAGCTGATAGCCTAAGTTTCCTTTTCAACATTATCTCTTGATTTCAAACTGCCCATTACCCAAGGGGTGTGTGTATTACAATGGATAGCTATTCCATCATGGATTAATTAACGACCAAAAATTCGTTCAAGCCTCCCTCCAACTTTCTTGTTTTGGTGGCAGCCCTGGAAAATAGCCAGACATACTAGAAGGGAGTCCGGACATGAGACGTGATTCAACTTGGCACTCGAGACTAGAATTGAGACTCTCGTCAGGATCGTGGCCGGAGATAAGATTGGGTAGATCTGCAATTGAGAGACCAACGACACTGAAATGACAACCCAGTGGTGTCGCAAACCACGGGGCAATTTTGGCCCTAGTGAAGTCGCCCCTTGCGCCAAAAAAAAAAAAAAGAAAAAAAAAAGGAAAAAGGAAAACTTAGTTAAGATCAAGATAACACTCTGCTTAGAGTTTTCAGGCCGGCCTGATAGGAGCTTTGTCTCCTGTGCCCTAAAAATAGACCCACCATCTGGTAAGAGTGGAGCTTCATCACTATGCCCACCCCCCGTGCATCGTGCATTCATACATCCATCAAATTTCAAAAAGACTTCACCACTACTGTAAATTACTATCAAGGTTTCCTTGTGAAAAGACATGTTTGTTGCACTTTCAACCATCTTGTGATTCATGTGAAAAATGACTCTTTTACATCTCGCCACCGCAGATAGAAATTCTTCTCGCTCAAGTAGGTACAAAATATGTCGACCGCTTCGGATCCGCGTATTTGTACGTCACAACTAGATGAGCTCTATCCAACGAAGTCCAAGTTGAAGGTCTTGTCATTCTAAATACTGCATGTAAAAAAGCCAATTAAAATATATAAAATAATAAAGCTAATCTAACTGGGTATAGCCATTGTGCGTACGCTTAGGGTGGTGCCCTTAATGACTTCTTCGTGTTCATATGAAGCTGACGCCGCGGCCATTTCCTCGAATTCTACAGGTAATCTGGTAGCTTCCTAATCAAGCATGGCGGGGATGCTTTTAGCGTTAACGACCGGCCGACAAAATAATACTCTGTGATGTTCTTCTTAACAGCATAGGTAGGTAGGGACCACTCCTAAAGCCTATAATAATTTATTTGTTAATTTCAAGGGAATGTTGTAGATCGACGGGGGAAGATCGCCCACGGCTTTCTCCGTCTTGTCGCTACCCAACCATCGAGGTAGACGCGCGGCTACCTCAGGTATATTGTAATATGGGAGATTGGAGGGGGCCAGGCTTAGCCTGGTCAAGTGGCCCTCACCATTGCGGGTCTAGGGGAGCTGAAAAAAAAAAAAAAAAGAAAGAAAAATAGCTCGCAACAGCAGAAAGGTCATGCCCCATTGTTTACCATCTTACAGTGTAATTTCTCTCTGGGCGAACGCCTTAGTCCCCTCCCACCCCTTTGGCTGGGTAGGCTCCCAGAAGTAATTTACTCGTCTTTCAGAGATGATGTGAAGGGCCCATCTTGAGGCCATTGGAGAATTATTTACGCCTACTATCCCTGGGGTCACCTGTCAGGAGTGTTTTTTTTTTTTTTTTTTTCTCTTCCAGTTATTTCTTTCTTTACTTTGTCAAAACTAAGGTCACTGGATTGATCCTTTGCGGCATCGAAGTTTGTATGTGCAATACCTGGTAGAGAGTGGGAATGGATCATACCTACCTAGTACCTGCTGCTGGTCGGGGGAATACCAGGGGATTAGGCTGCACTTATGCAGGTACTCGTAGATGATCCGCATTCGATGTCACCTTACCTATCATTTGTCTATTTCACTCTCGCTGCTTAGTAACTACTAGGTAGTTTTGTCCCTGCTGATCATGACCCACAAAAAAGTAATCCAATAGATATTGGGGTTATGTTGGGGTGGGGGAAATGGTGGAGGATGTTCATCTTACTTCTTAATTTCTTTCTATTAAACACTAGGCACCATTAGGTTAGGAAACTCGACATATTCCCTTTGAGCTTGTCATTTTTTATTCCTTCCAAGCAACATGGTGTGGATATCCTTTCGCGCCTGCCTTAGTTGATGGGCTGGAAGGCTGTCTCAACTCGCAAAGTCTCAGCTCCGAAAACCTGCTCTGACCATTACCATGTAAAAAAAAAAAAAAAGGTAAAAAGCAGGGTCCTGTTTATTACGATACTAACAGGCTCGGTAGTATGATGGTAAAATAAAAAAAAAAGAAAAAAAAAATATATATATATACTTCATATATAGCCCCCAGGCTGTAGAGAAGCAGATGAGTTGAGGATTTCTGTATATTGAATGCTAGGTAATGATTTTGTCAAACCCAAATCATTCAATCACCTGGATAGTTGATTACTTAAGGAGCGGTAATATTACAAGAGAGGAGATTTTTCTACTACGCCCGGCCTCAGTAATGTGTTTGACGGAATGCAGGACACGGAAATTCGATGGAAGGGTAACTAGCCAACCGGAGAAGAGGGGTGGCAACTGGGAGGACGTCGTCCTTTGGTTTCCCCCTGCGCCACATCCACGCGGGAAAAGGAAAAGAAAAAAAAAATAAAAAAATAAATAAAAAATTTCAATATTGAACTATACAGAACTATACAGGCCCTCATAATACTAGGTACCGCTGGTCAAGCCCGAATATATTTTACATGCAGTCAACAAATCCAGAAGAGTGTTCGAGGGAGTTGTTGAAATGATCTCTCTATCTAGCTTGGATTGCAAGGCCTATCTCATACTTTAGCTACTAAGCCCTCCCCATGTAGAAGGGGTCAACCATTTCAGAGAGTTGAATAGACTCATCTCATCGGCTTTCCCAGGCCATGGTCGTCGCCTCTAGACACCGAGATTGGTGGCTCCTCAGTACCGGGAATACAAACTAGGTAATATTGATTTGCGAAACTGATCTGGGTAAACAAGCAAAACAAAAAAAAAAAAAAAAAAAAAAAAAAAGAACGCCCGAAACCTGCAAGGAGAGAAAGTGGAAAGTGTGGAGGCCCAGCCTTAGGCTTAGGCGGATCAATCTTGGAAATTGAGTCCCTCAATCGGTTTAACTGAGAGGCCTTCCTTATAAATAGGCAATTAATTCGTCTGTCGATTTTGAAGTTAAGTACCTGAATGGCAAGAATCTTATAAAGGTTAGCAATTTCCATTCTTGCGACGATATCACCTTTTGATTTTCCCAGAGGATAACTAGGTGGGTTAAACTGAATTGGATATTGCTTTCCATTTCGTGTTATAAAATATATAAGGGGTGGTATATTAACGCAACTATTGGTGGGAAACCAGGTCTCAAACATTTCCAACCACCCCGATCCCGTTACCACGGGCATTCCTGATCAGTTACCCTTCTCGGTTCCCCCCGCAAGAAACACGGCTGCCTACCCTCCCAGGCCACCAACAAAACAAGCTTTCCCACCTTGTAGCGCAATCTCCATACGGGAGCACAGCTGAGGAGATGAGCAACGCTACCCTGAATTGCAATCATGTTACGGACAATGTGGGCAACCTTCTGTGTTGTATCCACCCGGCTAACATGCAGCGGTATGCTACTCAAGGAGAAGATCACCCTCCCAACCACGATATTCTCCCTTCTCCTCCTGATTCCGCATGCCTTGTTAGCGCTATTAATAATGAAGGGTTCCAATGCAAGTGGGACGGATGCCTGCATACTGAATGGTTTTCAAATGCAGAGGCCCTTCGTCATCATTTGCTTAAGATCCATGGGCTTACTGGTAATTCTATATGCTTATGGGAGGGATGTACCCGCCGGAATCCAATCAAGCATAAATGTGATCTTCTCCGCCATATTCAGACAATACATTTGACACCAGGTTCCTATCGCTGTGGGTGTGGGAAATCTTTCAACAGGAAAGATAATCTCGTCGACCATTGTCGACGTTCGGGCCATTGTATGCTCACCGAATATGGCTATCCTGGGCGCCATGTGTGGGGAACACGCAATATATTTTGGGAATGATACTGGTAATATCCTTGATGGAGATCACCCATGGAGTGAAAAATCAACAGGTGGAAGAGCGACGGCCCATCTCTATGATATGTAGGGTAGGTATAGAATTGGGCTTATTCCAATGTACTTTACTATATAGGTTTTGTTTTTGTAAAAAAAAAAAAAAAGGTTTCAAACATGTAGGTACTATGGACTGACTGAAGACTGGTTTGTTTAACCTTGAGAATTTTATTTCTGAAAATCAAAATAGATATATTTAAAGATAAAACTAGAACGAGCTAAGTGGGGAAATCCAGGAACCAGGGAAACTTTAAGCATAACTATTTCAGAGGGGACGAGTTCGGCAAGATTTGTCTTGTTTGCACCCACATTGCACGTTGACGTAAAATGGCATATGGCTTGGTTAGTTGGCAAGGGGGGTGATAGCCCTTCAATGATTAATAAGATAAAGAATCTTTCCTCTTCGGGTGCCTTTTATTTTTTTGCCTTCGGGGGTCTATTTCTCTAGTGTGTGTGTGTGGTGTTCTGGCTAGGATTTGAACGCCAGGCATCGCATCTAACAAATATCTCAATATCTCAATATCTCAATATCTCAACCAATAGAGAGACATTCAGTTATATGATATGTAAAGATAACGTATGATCTGATAATATACACCAAGTTAAGTATAACTTATTTTTCTGATTTACCTCTGCCGATATAATATCAAATAAAGTATTCAGCGTTTCGCTGCCCGGGTATGTATTCTGTTATTATTATCATTACATAAATGACGTAAATTACACTGCAGTATTACCTGAATACATCTGAAACATCCCATAAAAGCCCAAGCAGAATTTGAGCAGGATTTAACCATTAAGGTAGAGGATATTGAAGTTTGAAAAATAAATTATTTTTGTATGAAATTATGTAAATTGCTTAGGCTAGTTGTTTTTTTCCCTATTGATATGTACATAAATACTTGTCAGATAAGTGTAATAGGAGTGACAGTCGATAGGTAGGTATGGACATGGGACGAGGAAGAAGCCCGAGAGGGAGGCCGAACACTCTACCTACAAGGAATCAGCCGTGAAGCTGGCCTCGGCCAGTACTAGTATTGACCTCGCAAAGCGTCGAGTCACCACCGGTAGGCTCTGGATATGACGTCTTGGGGACGGACAGAAAAGAGTATAAGAGGTCTGCTTACTTTGGAAGACCTGAATCAGTCTCTGTATCTATGGCGCGAAACCTTTTGTATCCTAACCACCTGATTCGTGCGTTCAAATTTAAGCAAGTAACCTAGCTAGCTTCCTTCCTAGTCTTGCCTAGTGCCGAACCCTTGTAGATTCGCATCCGATTCCTTGCCTAGCCGACGGGAGACGTCTCTTACATTGGTCGTCTAACAATGAGGCTCTATAAAGCCATTCCACATTTGGATAAAGTTACATAGCCATACCAGGCCACCAAATATCCAATATTTTCTTCAAGGCTTCCTTTAGCGTTGAGGTGTTCATGTCTAAATTTTGAGGCACGGATTCGAAGGGGGCTTTGCGTAGGATTCCAACGTCATTCAACGAGGTGGATCCCTGATATCTCGTCCCTCCAACAAGTTATTAATATATCTACTTAGATGGTCTAGTAAGTTAAACTTACTTTTAACGTAAAAGACAGTATTATAGAACAAGAAAGTAGATGGTTAATCAGAATCTTTTTTTAAGATTATTTTAGTAATTATTTTATCTTTTTTAGGGTCTTGGCTGCTGTTGCATGCATGTGTATGTTAGGATTTTATTTAATATATTATAAATAGTATAATGCATATCATGCAAAAGAGAAAATCTTATTATTTGGGTATAAAATATAGATAATATAAAGATATTTTTTATCTTATTTTGATTCTCACCAAACTATTAGCCAGATAATTAATCAAATGGAGAAATGGAAAAGTTGGAGGGATCTCCATCATAATTATAATTTCATGCCAAACATTTGATGCACCCGCAAACTCTGCCGCATGCTCAGATCAAGCATGATCTCCTCACTGCCGCCAGGAATAGCGTAGGCCCTGACATCACGGTAGAGGCGCTCAATCTTGCCGCCCTGACCGCCACGCGAGTAACTGAGACCACCGAAGATCTGACTTGCCTCGCGGGCGCAGTACTCGAAGGTTTGAGTGGATTGGGCCTTGAGACCGGCAATAGCACCACCGAGCTTCAACATAGCTTCGGTCTCGTCCATGGACTGACATTGGAAAATGATGTTCTCAAGCCAGTTGTAGGAGGCTTCGATCTGGCGGGCCATGTGTGCAAGCTTCATACGGATAACAGGGTGGTTGATGAGTTTTTGACCAAAGGTGCGGCGCTTGTGGGCGTATTTCATTGACTCTTCGTAGCAGACGCGAGAGAAGCGAAGACATTGAATGACGATACCAATACGCTCATGGTTAAAGTTTGTCATGATAACTAGTGGCACACATTAGTTAGCTTTTAGTTCGGGTATACGGGGTGCCCGCTCCTAGTAGATCATCTCACCCTTGAAGCCTTGGTTTTCCTTTCCAATCAAGTTCTCAACAGGAACTTTGACGTCTTCAAAAGTGACGTAAGTAGTACCGCTGCTCCAGACGCCCTGGCAGTCCATGCGACGGGTGGAAACACCACCCATATCTCGTTCAATGAGCAGGACACTAATACCGTTCATTCCACCATCACCAGTGCGAACGGCGGTTGTGAAATAGTCAGACCATACACCGTTGGTGATCCACTTCTTCTCGCCATTAACGATGTAGTGTTTGCCATCTGGGGTAAGCTTAGCCTCGCAGGTGAGGTTAGCAACATCACTACCGGCATCGGGCTCAGTGATTGCCAAACAGATGCGCTTATCGCCAGCCAAGATGCCGGGGAGGATACGGTCAACCAGTGACTTCTTGCCAAATTTCACCAAAGGAGGACAGCCAATTCCAAAACCACCAATCAGGTTCCAGACCAGACCACCACTGCCGACGCGCGACAACTCATCGGTCAAAAGCATTTCATGGAATAAATCCCAGTTCTCAGGGGCGACCGACTGAACCCGGTATGGGGTGTGGTTGACTGGGTATTTAACACCCAGCAGACCGGCAAGATATCCTCGCTCACCCATCTGCTTGTAAATGTGCTTAGGAACTTCTTTGCCCTCATCCCACTCGGTCACATACGGCTCAATCTCAGTCTCGACCCATTTTCGGGCTTCTTCACGGAGAGCGGCATGGGTCTTATTGAAATACGGGGAGTGGTACTGTTTGTATTTGGAGAAGCATGGACGGTCAGCGCATGGCACTTCCATTTGTAGAGAATTATTTTCAGGAAAGAGTGTGGGGGTTGAAGGCTCAGCTTACACCTTGATACCATGAGGGATCAGCAAAAGGAATCAAATCACCAAAAGGTTCCTGAGGCTCCTCAGACTTTGCAGAAGCTACATCGACAACGGGTGCTGATTGTGGTTTGGAAATCTCCTTCACTGGCGTGGGAGCGGGCGCATCCACCGCCTTCTTAGAGTCCAAAGAACCGATCTGCAGCGACGCTTTGTATTTTTTCAGGATGCCCTCATTGTGATATTTCCAGAACTGCTTTGAGGCATCCTTTCCGGCGACTCGTGTGAGAACTAGCGATGAGGGTTAGTGGTCGCCTTTTTTTTTTTTTCCCTTTGTAAAGCCTAGTCATAACAACGTACTTTTCTTTCCACCTATACGTGTTGACGTCAGTATCACATGTTACCCGATGCAAAAAAAAAAAAAAAAAAAAGACGTACCTGGATGCTCATCCTGGAATTTGGTCAGGTCGTAAACATCATCATCGATGATTACCCAGAGATTATCGGGTTTGTTATGAGACGTTACGTCGTCCTTAGTGAAGGTCTTTGACATGGTTAGGAAGGGAGGGACGGAGGGAAAAGCGCAAGAGTAGGAGAGAGAGTTAAATATTATGGAGTGAGATCCAAGTAAGACTAGGTATGTATGTTGATCGTGGGGGAGTAGATGCCACCAAAAACACAGTATAGATAGTTATGCGGGGAGATGGGGCAATAAATAGTAGTAGTATGGGGGAAGAATAAGAGTTACAAGGTAATAATAAACACAAACAGGAGGCAGGGGGGGGATCGCTCAATAGATATAGGAAGGGTCCACTTCACGGGGATCCATTACACACACCCAACTTACCTAGGCCATGAGAGACCGGAAATGAGGATTGGATGCACCAAAGGGTGGATAAGAACCAGAGTGGTGTCGGACGAATGGCCCCAAATGGATAGTAGTTTGAATAAGCAGCTGAGCCCTGGGCCTGAAGAAGTGGTTGAAGTTCAGGTAGCATAAAAAAAAGATGTCATTTCACATGTTAGCACCCTGACAGCAAAAACCTCAGGTGTCTAAGTATTCATTCAGAGGGAGATATTATTATCATTTTTTCCGTCACACGCTCCTGTTTCACTCACGTGTCTTTCGCCTCGGCCAACTGAAACGTGCCAATTGGTCGTGTTGAGGATCGTGTGCATTTCTTGATATGGAAATGCCGAGGTAGTATAGCACGTGACCTATCCTCCAGGAGGGACTGTTTGCCATGTGAACAAGAAGGGCGACTCGAAACATGACATCCACAGACGCCGTCTGTTAATCCTCCTTCCCGGAGCGAAAAATGTGAGTGGCCTCATTAGCATCATCGAGGATCTGATTTGTGGCCCACCACCGACGCTAAATTAATATTGAATGAGCTTCATATCGCATTCCTTGCCGATTGAGGCTAAGTGCTAACCAAGGGACTTTAAAAGAGGTTAGCGAATCGGCGACCAACCGATGATGCCAACGGAGGGCTGACGGAACGCCCTAATTGGCTCGGGCTTAGGTGCATACCATGTGAAGTTCTACAGTACACGGGCATCGCCTACTAAACTAGCTTCCGGTAACCAGAGCTCGAGTTCATACATACATATGTACGTACGTACTCTTGTATCATTTATGCTTAATATGTATACACTTATGAAAAGAAAACATTCCAAAATGCTTTGCAGCACTAGTTGCTGCAGTCACTCACAATGTAGATCCATAATTATCCTAGTAATACAACCAGCGCCAAAGTTGCATATGCTTTAGCAAGCCTACTACTCCTCCCCATCCGTTTCATACTCAAATTCTTCAGGAACGGGCGCTTCCTCCCCACCTTCATCATCTTCATCCACGGCAGTCAGAACACCTGCAGCAGCCATGGCCCCTGCGGCTGCAATTGATTCTGAATCCAATGCGGAGCGACCTGCCCCATGTTGGGGAGTCTGCAGAGCTGCTGCACCAATGGCAGCCTGCAGACGATCCTGGAAACTCTCTGGTGCTGCAGCGGCCGGCTGCTTAACCTCCTTGCTAGCCCTCATCTCAATCGTCTCTCGGGGATCCTCCGGCTTCTTATCTAAAACAACGACAACACCACCAGTAGGCTAATGTTGAGTTTCGCATTAGTTTAAGTTTTTTTTTTTTTTTTGGTGACAGAAGGGGAATGGTTTAGGGAGTAACATACCCGTTTGACAGGCTCATACCGAGGATCGGGGAAAGTAAGATACTTCAGTTGACTAGGCAGGACTCGAGACATATTCTCAAGTTCATATCCAACCTTCTCCCGCTCTACCTTCTTCTTCTGGTTCTCGACGGCCTCCTTCTCGCCATCTTTTCCTTCCTCATCGCCCTTTGTTGTGCCCTCATCGGTATCCATTTTGTCCGGTATTTGGTCGGAGACTTTCGGTGTGGTAGGGGTTTGATCAATGTCCATACTCTCCCTTCTCTGCTGCTTCTCACGTCGCTGTGCACGGCGCTTGGCCTGCGCTGTAGTGGATAGAACAGCAGTCTTGACCTTTTCAGGGGCCTCCTCAGTCTTCGCTTGCTGTTCTGGAGGATAATCGAAGAGACTCGGCCTCGTGTTGCTATGAAACTTGAAGAATGGCACCTCAAGTTTTTGGTCTACGCCGATGACCGAAGTAGGAGTGAAGCTGAGAGAAAGGAAATGAGTGAGCGGGAACCAATACCAGTATTGAGTGAACACGGCAGCTCCGACAATGCCGGGCATGTTGAGATTACCCGTCTGTGTTTGCAGACTGATTGTGCAGTTACGGCCACCAGCATCGATGATACCAAGAGCGACTGCACATCCAAACTTAGCCATAGCATCTTCATGTCTATCACCAATCATTTTCATCATGGCCTTTCGGAGGGTGCTAACGCGAGGGTTCATCGATTCATTCTGTTGGACCAGTACCATAGCCAGCGAAATCAAAGCTCCTTGTCTCACGAAGTCTGTAGAATCCTTAAGCATTGGCTCAAGAAGGTCAATTGCCTCATCCAAGCCGGTTCCAGCGCATGAGATACCGAGAGCCATAGCAGCTCCATACCGAACGTGAGGATTGTAAGACTCAGAAAGTAGCTCAACCATCCTGGGAACACTCTGGTGTTTTCTGAAAAGAATAAATCCCAAGCTAAGAACAGCAATACGTCGGACATCATCGTTCACATCGCTGACAGCAACGTGGAGGAGTTTCCGAACAGCTTTATTGCTGCTGCTACCACAGTAAGCGAGGGCAATGGTCATGATGCCACCATAGCGAAGAGTCGGATCAGGGTCACCAAGAAGACCATTAATCAATTCATCAGCGGCTTCTTGGCGACCATACATGATCAGGGCCATTCCCATGGCCAGACCTCGGACGATCTTCTCATGTTGAGTATCATGGGCGTATTGAATCATATCTTCAAGCACCCTCATATTACCAGTTCCAAGCATCACCAGGCCCATAGCTAGACCGACAGCTTCACCATTCAGAGCCGAATCAGAGTAAAGAACGTTCTTAAGGTCGTCGTAAATATCTTCATCGCCGGTCGCCATACCCGCAACACCCAAGCCCAGAGCACCACCGTGCTGGACAACTTCCTCAGTAGCATTCTTGAAGTGTCCGCGGATAATATCAACAGCCATGCCTCCATGGTTCGCGTAAATCAACCCAAACGCATAGAGAGAGCCTCCTTGACTGTAAACAGATCCTGACCCACCGACGCCGGCAATATGTTCACGAGGAAGGTATGGCTGCAAAAGCTTTTGCCCCTGGCTCAAGTTGCCGCGATGAATGACACCGAGTGCAGCAGTGGCAGTGAACTTGGACCAGTTGACAGCCTTGCCAAGCCACTCCAAGTTGTCTCGGAAGAACTTGTCGTGGGTGGTACCAGCGTGCATAAAAGCATTTGAAAGTGTAACTGCGGTGTGGAAAATCGAGTTTCGGGCTTCCAGGCTATCTCGAACTTTGTTCAAGATCGATATATCCGCCTTGTTATTGCGGTACAGGAATTCCAGGTTCAACTGAATAGTCTTTAGGCCATCAAGGATATCGAGGATGTTTTTATATGCAGTGTGGGCTTCTGAGGATAGTTTGGAGTCATTGTTAGCACCAATAGAGTTGGACTGGTCGTCAAGTAGTGGATCGGATTCCTTAGGCTCTTCTTTCTCTTGGGAGGCCGCCGCATCCTTCTCAGGCACGAGTTCGGCAATTTCTTGGCGAACCTTCTGAAGGAATTCCTGCGTGCTATTATCGTAGAGATCAAATGAAATCTGGTAGGCCACAGCGAGTGATCGGGCATCACCCTTTTCCACCAACTGCCGGAGAATGACCGAAGCCATGGAATGTTCATTGAGGTAGACCACGCATTTGGCAATGGAAAAGTAATCGGGTGCGGGGATTTCATTGAGCAGTTCGAGAATGAGTTTTAGAATCTTTAGATTTCAATCAGCCCGAGAGTCTCTGTACCGGAAGGAAAGTAAAAATACCTCGTTACGGAATCCTCGTTCCTGAACAATACCCATGCATATGTCCAAGACATATTCCATCAACTCCTCACTACGGCGCGACTCTCCATTTTGCTTCTTCTCATCCTCGCTAGCCCGGATAATAGTCCGTCGAAGGACATCCAAGTTCTTTGCCTCAATAGCGATTCCAATTACCTGGCGATATCGTTTTTGGAGGAAGCACTGCTCGAACAATCGCTCAATGACCGATTGTAACTGGCCCTGAACACCTCGCTTCAACACCAGTGGGGTCTCTACTTGCTTAACGCTAGTATCTTCGCCCCCAGGATAGACGGTATCTGCTCCAGCTACTTCCTGCCTAGAGAGTAGGGACTTTGACGGCAAAGCTGATTGTGAGAACGGTGTGATCGGAGATGTTAAGCTGGCCGATGTGCTAGTGGCGCCATCAACAGTGGGGAAAGCGGTATTCAAATTGGCAGACTGGTCGCCACCCACAGGTCGCTGGGCAGCTGAAAGTGAGATGAATGTGTCGACACATTTAGCTGGAGAGAGGATTATGTCAGAAATCAGCCTACCCTGTATCGTTGAAAATTATAAGGGACATGCATACCGATAATTGTTTCCTCAAACTCTCCACCGTTGTCTAACTCGAAGAGCTTCCCAGCACCAAGAGCAAATACCATACTCTCGTTATATTCTTGAAGGTGGTAATAAACCTTGGCAGCGACCAAGGCGGCAAGACCGCGTTCGGGGAAGGTCTCGTCTTCGTATAGCGCCTCTCTAAACAGCCAGGTTATTAGCTTTTTTACACAATAGATGTTATTTGAAACGGATGATGATGGAATGAATAAACGATAGGATGGGCGTAAGCAAATCTTGAGACAAACATTTGCGGAATAGCATCGACAACTTCTGTCCAAAGGAGGTCTATCTGAGAGTCTAACGTCTTCAGAGCAAACACCCGCAACTCCGGGTCAGGCTCAGACAAGAACCCGACGAGACCAGCAGCTGATGCAAGTCCAACCATTGTGAAAGAAAGGCCGTTGCTTCACGGCCAACCTAAGTGTGAAGAGGTGATGTCGCAAGCAGGAGGCGACAGCTTCGGGGGAGCTTCAAGACAGGTCGGTAGAGGTCGGTCAGGATGTAAAGACCTCGAATTAATATAGAATCTAAAAGGGATAAACACAGCAGCAGGCAGAGATGAAAAATCAAAGAAAACACAAAGGGAAGTAGGGTGAATGGGCAACAACGAAGCACACGTCAACGGGAAAGCCAGGCGGAGGGAAGCTGTCGAAAGGTTCCCGTGGTTCCTGCAGAAGGCCCTAGAGCTATCACGTGACCACTATGGAAGGTCGACGAAGGAGAGCGCGTGATGCTTGAGGTGAAGGCATGTGGACACTCAACACCGACAGCAAGAGGAAGAGGAAGGGGGAAAAAATAATAATAATAAACATAGCCACAGGAGGACAACTTGGAATACGAAGGCAACCTGCTGTTTTAGCAATCGCGATATAGCGTCTTTATCCCTTTTACATCTACCAACTTCCTTACCTACTTCCCTTGAAGCTATTTGCAAATAAACATGTCGACAATACTCCCTCAAAACATAAATAACAATCTAGTGCCTTTGCCTCTTAGAGCCTCTGTCTACCATCAGGATCCCCTTATCTACGTTAGCCGGCAGGCAAAGCATATCGAGCGTACTCTACAAGTTTTAATCGATGCCCAAAGCGAAGGACTCATGGCTGGTCTTTCTGGCCCACAAGCAGAAGACAGCTCATCTAATAGAAGTTACACTCCCAGTTCAGAGCCAAGTAGCCCCCCGGGCCTATCCACCATACCAATCCGACAGCCACCCAAGAAAAAAATAGGATTACGGGCTGCGCGGGAGGGCATCTTCAAATCGATCTGGGACTTACTGAAGCTTCGAGAAGAAGAGCGAGAGATACTCACCTACCGAGTCGAGGAAAGGGATCAAGCTCTGGGTGATATCAGTACTTTTAATGACAAAAGAAATGGGTTAGAGAAGGCCATCTCGACGATCCACGAAAACAGGGACAGCCAACGTTCCAAGGACTTGAAAGAAGAGAGTTGCAGGCTTGAAGGAGAGATTCATGAACTGGAGACTCGGCTGTCTCAAATGAAAGCAAGATATCAACATGTTACTCAAGAAATATCACAGATCGAAAACCACGTGGATTCCAAGCTGTCATCCTATAAAGCTTCACTGGCACTCTTAGAGTCAGATGTACGCAAATTCCTCCAAAACCCTCCAGTCAAACCTCAGCCGAGCAGCGCGATCAACGAAACCTTCTACTCTTTAAAACCTAGCAGACGAACGCTTGATATGGCACAGGAACATTGGAACATGGAACAACAAGAGTTACAGAGGAGGCAGAAAGAGGTGGATGCGGAAATCGTGGCGCTAGAAGAGGGCGGCGGTGTATGGAAACAGGTCATTGGTGAGGTGTCCGGTTTTGAGAAACGCTTGAAAGCAGCGATGCGCCAATCACTTCAATCGCATTCTCAACTGCTGCGGCCTGACGGCCCATCGGGAAGCCAACTCGAACACGATCTAATCCGTACCATTTTAGACGATCTAGGGAAGACCACAGCCCGTGTAGAACAACATTTGGAGTGTGCAGAGGAGCGAGGCTGGAGGCTGCTTGTTTGCTGTATTTCTGCAGAGTTACAAGCATTACGAGAGGGGCGGGAGATGTTGCTAAGAGTATTTGGTGTGACCGAGGAGGATTTTTGGCCATCCGCTAGCAAACCTGAGTCAAACCAGAACGGAAATACAGTGGATGATGGCTCTCAGGGAAATCCCCTTGAGGCCGATTCCCTTGAACCTCCAGCTGACCTACTAAGAGATACAAGTCTCCAGCCTACCCCAAGGTCGGAAGACGAAGATGATGAGCCAGATCCGGCTTGGCTGCTCCCAGAATCTTAACACATACCTGCCCCAGTACCTAGTTATGTTTGTTAGGTTTAAGGTAGACTTTAATGAATAGATGTATATACTTCATGCGATCCTTTCATAAATTATCCTAACTTTTTTTTTTTTTTTTTTTCCTTTGAAAAGTTTGGGTGAGATAGTTGAGTAGACGGGTTGGTTATATATACTTTGGCGTAGGGGGCAGTGTTGACTTGGAAGTTACCAGCAAACCCACCTACAAAGTCAAATTTTAAGGTTAACATCACTTAGCTTAATATTACCATTACTACCATATCTCTTTTTCCCTCTCTCCAACATTTAATAGCCTAACCTTATCTACTACTCCCTTTTGACCACAACCTTCTCCTGCAACAGAATCATAGAATCCGGAACTTGGACTCCACAAATAATAAAGAGTGTAAGATGCTGGGATGGAGGGCTACACTTGAAGACATCCATTATAATATATATAAATTTGTGATTATATACGTTACTTCTAGGAAGTAAAAGAAGTCTCGAGCGGCGAATCAGGGTCTGCCTTCTCGGAAACCGTCTGTGGGGTTCCAGACTCGGCCGCTTTGGCTGCTGATGGGGAAGCTGTCACTCCATCTACCACTAGTCCCTGAGCGTCCAATGGGCCGGTAAACTGTTTATGTGCGGTTGTGAACCATGTTACAATACTAAGCAGGGCAATAACGCCAATTGCTGCGCTAGTATAGTTCATGTTATCCTTGGTGATTGGTGCTAGGGACGGGAAGTTGAACGTGATGAATGCGAATAATAAGAATAGGAGCCCAAGAGCATTGATAAACAAGGATACAGGGAGGCGAAGAGCGAAGGGACCACTGAAGGCGGCCGTCCGATGACCGGTGAAGTGGCCTAGGAGACGGGAAAAGAGAGGAAGGGCATAAGAGATGTCTATATTGTTTTTTAATAGATGAGATTAGTAAATATCTCTCCTTTGCTGAGAGAAGACATATATATAGAAAGAGAAAGAGATAGAGAAATAGGAGGGGGGAGAAAGGGGAAGTTGCTTACAGAAGCCGGTTGTGGATATTGAGATGATGGTATTGAAACCAGTGACGGTACCAAAATAGATTGAGTTAAATGCCATGATCACTACTGTTGACGCGAAGATTGCGTTTAGTGGGATGTGTCGCTTGGTGTTGACCGTAGATAAGACGTTGGAGAAGGGGAGTCCGTTGTCTCGAGCGAAAGCGAATAGAGACCGGGAGCCCTCTGCTGTTAAGCTTACTGAACAGACAAGGATAATGACGGTCATCATACTGGCCATAAAGCAGGTTCCTACTTTACTCTGAGTGGAGTCGTAAAAGATCTGGATGACGGGTACACCCGTACTAGATGCAGCAGTTCCGTCAATATCGCCAATACAAAAGCACAGCGTTAAGAGAAAAATGAAGCCTGTTACCGCACCCATGCCAACGGACATGACAATGGCTTTGGGAGCATCTCGCGAGGCGTGTTTCATTTCCTCTGTCATATGGGCTGGCGCGTCGTAGCAGCACATGCCAAAAAAGCTTTGTAGAATGCCAATAATTGTTGCCATTGATTGGCCGAAGCCGGTGAAGTTCTGGAAATCCTGGAACACAAAGGAGGCGGATTGCTTGTGTTGGTTGGTGGCGAGTAAGGTGACAGTAATTATGATGAAGGAGCAAATATTCCAGACTAGGATGGACCTGGCGAGACGATTGAGCAAATGGGGAGCGAAGATATTGACTATCAAAGCCCAGATTGCCACGAGGTAAGTGACTAGGACCGCATGCCAGCGTTCAATAGTATAGTTTGGAAAAACCAGGTTTGCTTGTCCGAGGATAAAGTTGGCCGCAAAGGAATTATTGGCGGAGCCCATAGCCAGAATGCCTGATTTTGAAAGGCTGGTTAGTGGATGACGTTGAGATACAGGTAGGGAGGAGAAATTACCAGTGAGCATGAACCATCCTGTCACATAGGATAGCTGCCGGGCCACTTTCGGAGGCGCTAGAAGTGCAACCCACGAATATTGACCCCCAGCCACGGGCCAACGAGAGCACATCTCAGCCATCGAGAGAGCAACTATAATGGTGATGGCACAGACACCAATCCAACCGAAGACCATGACTGGGGGTCCGCCTGCGGTGACGCCGATAATGAAGACACCACTGAGCGCCGTCCAACTATATACAAGAAGAAAACTTGTTAGAAGAGCGATGGGCCACTGGCGGGTTTGGAGAGCCGATAGAAAGAGAATGGGAATATATACCATGTGACTATACTGAAACTAAATCCTATCATGTCCAGCAAGCTGAAGGATCGTTGGAATTCTGAGAAGCCATCCAGGGATTAGTATCGATCATTTGTAGTCGTTCCTCTCTCTACCTCTCTCTTTTTTCTTCTTCTCATTTATCTAGTATATCCGTTTCTCTTTCCGGCAGCATGAAAGAAAATTCAGCCTACCTTGTTTATACCCAAGATGCTCGAGGGTGAGATCCTCATTGGTCGAAGATCCGAACACATTATTATTGTCTGCAATATCCATAATGATGGTGATGGTGCTTAATGATCGTGGTGATGATTATGATAGATGGATTTGCTTGCATTCCTTGGCAATTATCATCCTCTCTCACTGTGGAAACATGGAAAAGGTAGGAGGAGAAATCGAGGGGGATTTTAATCGATGAGACATTATCTCTGATCCACTCCGCACAGGCTTGAAAAACAGTATACAGCTGTCTTATCAACAATGCCTTATCATCAACTCCAACAAAACAATCGACTAGCCTGTGACTAGCATTGGGCGATAAATTCCTCCATTCCCTCTCCTGGCTAGTTTTACTTTGTTTATCAGCGGAGTTCCCGTAAGAACTTTGACTCGATTGGCGCATTGCGTGCGTGTATCGAGCGTCTGTACAACGGAGCGAGCCCCCATCGGCCTCTCATTCGTCCCCCCTCTCGATGTTTCACCGCAGCTCAAATTATCGGGGACTCCGACTCCATCTTGATAAAACAGTCATATTTCTATCTAATGCCCCCCCCCCCTTCCCTGCCTAGTCACTATCTTATCGCCGATCGACCCCGATGCGAATGCGAAATTAAACAATTTTTTGGTTTAGCTTTCAAAGCGTAATAATAACCACTGGCCATCTCGTTTTGTAACGATCTGTCCACGGTGGAAAAAGGAAAGGAAATCGAAGAATGGCGATTTTACACACTTTACAAGGTCTGAGTCAGGATGGGATAATAATGATGGCTGTTCCTGGGACCATCGCATCACTAATGATCGCCACCGTCATCTATAAGTGTATATACCGAATCTACTTCCACCCACTATCCAAAGTTCCTGGCCCCAAAATCGCAGCGTGTACCTCTCTCTGGCTCGCGTACCACACATATATCGGGGACGAGTGTACCGTCGTATTCAAACTACATAAAAAATATGGGCCGGTGTTACGGGTTGCTCCCAACGACGTTGACATAGCAAACGGGGATGCCATTGAACCAATCTACTTGAGTCGCGGGGGGTTTCCCAAAACCGCTGTCTACTCCAAGTTTGATATCGACGGCCATCCAACCATCTTCTCCACCTTGACCCTGCCAGAGCGTGCAAATCGTGCGAAAGCAGTCGCACCACTGTTCTCCACTGCTTCCATCCGCAACTCCCAGGATTGTCTGTGTAACGTGGTTGATGATTTTGTCGACCGGTTACGTACAGATGGTAAGTTGGGGGAGCCTGTGAATGTGCTTCAGGTGGCCCGCTCAATGGCAATTGACGCAGTGAGCGCGTATCTCTTCCAAGAGAAATACGGCGCCCTTGCCGAGAAATCAGACGTCATGTCAGCCTCTCCATTTGTCGACGCATATGTTGGCGTAGGCGCATTTTTCAATCTTGCCGGGGGGAAGTTAGGTGATTGCCTTGTTAGCCTAGTCGATCTACTTAGTCAGAACTCGGCGACAAGGAAATCGTTCGGCGCAATGGACAAGTATACAAGTCGGTTGGTGGAGATGGCAGTCCCTCAAAGCGGAAGCTATCAGAGTCGATTACTGGAGAGAGTATCGATGACCCAGTCTCAGATTGAAGCGAAAGATGTTTGCTTTGCGGGCACAGACTCGACAAGTATGAATACCGCTACAATCTTGTGGTACCTTACCAAGTATCCGGAAATGTATGTTTCGTATCGCCTTCTCCTCAAGTGGTATCTACCTAATTTTCTTTCCTACAAAAAAAAATGGGTGTGATGGAATAACCTCTCACAAACTACGTAGTTACTCCCGCCTGCAAGCAGAGATCCAGGAAACGATTGAAAAGGGCGAGGATCCAACTTCGTGCGCGTATCTTCGGGGTGTTGTGCGTGAGGGTCTCCGGCTCTCCTGGGCAAACCCCATTCGACTGCCTCGGATGGTGCCGACAGGCGGATGGCAATACAAAGATTATTATTTCCCTGCTGGCACCAGTGTTGGCGTTGCGTCCTTCCAGTTGCACCAGGATGAAAGTGTATTCCCGGACCCACAGCAATTCAAGCCGGAAAGGTGGTTGCACCCGACGGACGACATGTTGAACAATTTCGTGGCATTTGGGAAGGGGACCAGGGCCTGCATTGCGCAGAACCTTGGGTCTATGGAGCTGACCCTGGCAACGCTTAAGGTGGCCCAGAGTGATGTGCTTCGCGGGGCGAGAGTAGTTCAAGATAAGATTGAGATTAAAGAATGGTTTAACTCGAGAGTCAAGGGAGAAAGGATTCTGATACAATTTGGATCTATCTAGCTTGTGAGGAGTGAGGGGTTAACATCATCTAGATAGCGCCTATATACATGCCGAACACATACATCCTTATCACTCTGGGCAATTAATCTAAGTCCTGCTTATCTACCTAATCCTACTCTATATTCATCCTCAATCGTATTCATCATTTCTCCCGCCCTTGCACACATCTCCCACACTTCATTATCATCATCTACCCACTCACGCGGAAAATCAAGAAATCGATTCCTCCAAAAGTCCCAGCGCGGTCGATTCATCCCAGACTCGCCGCTATATAAGCCCCCACCCCGCGTAGCCCTTGCCTGTTGCTCATCTAATACAGAGCTATCTTCTTTTTGCTCCACATTCACCACGCATTGATATAAATTCCTCCCTGAATGGAAGATCCACTTGCTTGCAGCTAGTATATGACATTCGACGGTCTCCTTTTTGTTCGGCTGCTTTTCAAGGGCATCACGGAGCGCCCAGATAGCAAAGAAGGGGGGTCTATGCTCTAGGAAGTCTGCGGAGAGCAGTCGCGCCGCGAAGGCGTTGATACTCACCCATGCAGCGGAGCTCGTGGCGCTTGGCGAATTGTTAAAATCCGGTTGCCCTGTAGCGTTTGATTATTAGCTCCAACATGTATATCTATGTTTTAGGGGAAGAAAATATAATGAGAAGTCTTCATACGATTCCACGCTTCTCTCAACGAAGGGCCTAGAAGAGGAAGATCTGCCCATATTTGGGTATTTTTCTATAAAACATCACATTAGTTGAAGTGGCAGCAGCAGCAGCAGCAGCAGTAGTAGGAGTAGGTATAGAAGAATAAGAAGAAGAAAGAAGAGAGGAGAGGAGGAGGAGAGGAGGCAATTTCCCTCCTTTTTATACGTTAAATACTCCTTCAGAAGAAATAAAATAATCATACTCACCCCCCAAATCTCCACCGTCATCGAACCACGCCGCTGCAACGCCCTCACAATCTCCAGAAGCATATCCTGTCCCGGATGGCTGGCGGGTACCTGTCCAGCGACCAAAAAGAGCATTTCCCAGAGACTCCATAGGAAGGATTCGATAGTGTCGGCGTCATTGCCATTGCCATTGCCCTCCAGGGTGGTCCCGAGAAAAGTGTCGATCTGCTGGGCTGCATTTTCTGCTGCTTCTGACAGTTTTACTTCTCCCGTCTGGTTCTGCCCATGATCTTGATCTCGACCTCCTGGAAAAGCATTGAGGGCAGAGTTGAGAATATGGAAGAAGGTGTGTTGTTGGCTGGTTGGTGTTGGTAAGAGGAGGTTTAGGTTTAGGTTTATTGGTTGGGGAGTTGCCATTTTGGGTTCCCTTTTTGTTTCTTTTTTTTTCTAGATTGAAGGCCAAGTGGGATAGATAGAATGGAAGAAAGAGGAGAGGAGAGAAGAGGAGATGATGAATCCTACCTAGAATATATATATGTTCAAATCAAATCCCTACATTTGAGCTCTAGGAGGGGCAAAACGAATCAACTACAAACTAGTCAACCACGTGGGGAATTTGAATGCAACCTTAGGAGAGAAAAGCCAGGAATTATTATTTTATTATCATCATTGAATGATAGCTAGAGAATTTACTTGAACTAATCTAGTACTTACCTTATCAATTAGGTATTGATCAACATTATCCCAGGCAGATACTATCTGGAAGCCAATGTCTGCTCACTCTTGAGTGGGATGACGAAATGAGGATAGTATTTTTATCGGTATAGACTATCTATCCGATGATTTACAAAATATAGTTCCCCACGTATAGCGAGAGAGGTCTCGAAAATCCATTAATAATGACCTATGTACTCTTCAACCACCTACCTGGGTAGTAAGTAAGTAACTACTATATACAAATTAAGATGTCACGGAATGTAACCTACTATCCCATCCAAACCATCCCGATCGACTCCGGTGCCGAATCCACAAACCCATTCTTCCTATACAACCGTCTCCCCGGCTCATCCGCCAATAGATTCACATACGGTTTCCCCTCTGCTGCTTCACGTTCAATATGCGCTAGGAGACTCTTGAGCACAACATCGCCAAGCCCGCGTCGCTGATGCGTCGGCAACACTGCCATATCGGCAATGTGGAAATACCACCCGCCATCGCCGATGATTCGGCCCATAGCCACCACCTCCACCTCCATTTGCTTGCCACCAGGGGCGAGTGTCGCCTCGATATCCGTATATGTGATGTAACAGCCGTGCCAGCTGCCTTGGAGGGCGGCTGTGGCTTGGGCGGCTGTCTTGGCGCTGAGTCCTGAGGTGGATCGAAGATGAAGATATTCGGGCACGGAGGGGTAGCCGATGTGGAGGGTGTAGTTGGGGGGGAGAGAGGGTGGTGTGGTTGTGGCCATGGTGGATTTTTATTTTTTTGGTTGCCTTTTTTAAGGTATGTAGGAGGGGGGATGATGGTGATGATGATGAGAGATAGAATACTAATACTACTTTGAGAATTTTAAAAACCCCATGGATAAATGTGAAGTTCTAGAGCTAAAGCATGGCCGATGGTGCCTGGTTCAGGCAACCTCCAGGCAGGGCCCAAAGAATTAGTCGTGGATTGTGGATAACAACAACTCCCCCCCTTTTCTCGGAACTTCCATTGATTTGTCTGTACTCTACTTCTAATCCGAATAGATGATTATTCAGTTATGTATTTATTATTATTATGATTTTACCGATTTCTAAGTCCCTTGTAGCAAGGAGATAGATGAATTTCATTATAATAATTTTTTGAGAATGTTAGAGACTATTCACAATGTAAATAATATTTAGATAGCATGACAACTAGATAGGAAATAAAAAAAAAAAAAATTTTTTTCTTACATCAATAATCCCCTGTGGCTATCCCATTCATTGCAACATGTTGACCATGGAACCCAAACCCCACTGGGCCATCAACCTCAGCTCGACCGGTTTCTTCCAGCGTACGAGCATCCAAACACAACAAGTAGCTCTTCCCACTCATCCCATCTAGCACCACGCTTAGCAATACTCCATCGTCTTCCTGGGTACCTGCGGGATCAGCGACAAAGATCGGCTCCCCGGGAGAGTGCGCGTGGCGTGACCACACAGCGACGTCTTTGGTTTGGCTGTCGAATTTCATGATGCCGTCGAAGAAAGTGGATTGTCCTTGGTTAACGACACCGTACGTATACCGGTGTGGACGGGTAGAGTAGGACGAGTTCATGGTTGGTAATTCAGGCCCGATAGATTCACATGCAGTCCACTCCTCTGTTGCTTTTTGGGTGTCGCTAACTGGTCTCTGGGGGAGAGACGGAAGACGAAAACGGGCAATCTTGGATGGGATTTTGGGCCCGGCATGAGCCTGACAAGGCTGTGCAGCTGGCGAGGAGGAAAGAAGGTACTCATAGTACAGCTTCGTGATTACGTCTGAATCCTCAAATATTACACACTCCGCCACAATGTCAGTCTTGGTGGCATCTTTGGCCGAAGGCTCTTGCCAGGCATTGCAGGAGTGGAAGCAGAAGAATGGGCGACTGTCATAAGTGGCAACGAGACCCTGCCCATGTTGACGGTCCACAACATACCACTTTGCAGGTTGCGATGCGTCAAAAGTCTGGAGGCCTGCCACATAGGATCCGTTTGCAAATGCAGCTGGGTTAATGTGGGCGTTCCAAACGCAGAGAATGACATAGTCCTCTGTTAGAAAAAGGGAGTGAATATATGAGGGGGTCCCCGGAAAGGATGCGAGTATAGTTGCTTCTCCGGAGGTGGCAGAAACATGGAAGATGCGATAGATTGGGGTTGGCGCAAAACTCAAGTTATAGTTATACATATCCCCTGTGTCAGGGTCGGAGCGGGCATGTGCACCCGAGAGTGGCCCATCTAATTCGGGATGAAGGCTCTTTTGAGTCGCGAGGCAAAGCGGCTCCAGCGTCTCGGGATCGATTCTCTTGAATTTGGCTGCGTCAGTCTTCGCATAGAGATTTTGAATCCCTACCCAGCGTTTCCCGTCCTTGTTATTGGCTGATCCACCATCAATTCCGGGCATATTGACCGAGAGGGTGACACCGATATTAGAGAATTCCGGATCCCCTCGAGCCTCTGCATCCTCATACTTGCTTTGGACCTTTTGATACATAGCCTTGCATGGGTCCCTTAAGCCTCCAAAAGTGAAATGATGCAAAGACCCTGTGAGCCTGACTTCTTCGATCAGGTGGTCTGTAGAGAAGCGTGAGTTATAAAAGACCCGCATACCAGGTTGCGACCCATTGGAAGCGATCAGTTGAAACCGATGAGTTTGGCTGAACCCATCGAACCAATGAGACACCCGGAAGGTATTTCCCTCCTCCGTGTCAACCTTATACCGACCTGGTCCGGTACGATAGAGAACTCCTGCGGTATAGGATGGAATATCCCCCCTCACCACCAACTCAACTGCCGTCTTTTGTTCATAGTTGGCATCAAACTAAAGCCCTAAAGTTAACAGAGACCATGACGACGGCCAAGCATCTGACTCAATTTAGACGTACCCCTTTTTCATTTGGCCAGTTGTTGAAATGAGTCACCACATCGGCTGGCTGTACACACCCCATGGTTTGATTGAAGTGTATAACTGACTAGGTAGTGTAGATGGAAAATATATAACATATAGGATCCAGGAAAGGCCTGTTGATCAGAATTTGCTTGAGAGATAGAGCATGATTTTTTGCCTGGTTTGTACGAGGGTGGGATTTATAGGTTGTTATTCCACTGGAGAAAGCTGACCAGACGTGCTAAAAATTGGAATACGTGATGTTCTGCGGGGGAATCCGTCCCGCGCTTGTTTTAAAACATTAAGAGCCACACTAGGGTTTTGTTACATTGTCCGTCACGATGAATAGATGCTACATTAGAGATGCTTCATCTAAGAAGTGTCCTAAATCAACAACCACCAATTGTTTTATTTATCCTCAAGTTGGGGCTCCCGAGTCCTCTCAGATGTACATTCAAGCCAATATATTTATGCCTGTCTGTGCATTGAACATCGGCTTTATGAGTGATGAACATGACCAAATAGTATAATGTAAGAAGACACAGTGGTATCAACAACCAAAAAGGAAGGCAAGAAAATCAAGAAAGTCGACTATAGGCTTGGTAGCAAACATCCCTCGAAGGATAGAATGTCTGGGGCCCGAGATCCCAGGTAGACGGCGCTACTTCTAGTGGTTTTACAGCGCGTCCCTTATCGGCATCTCCCCACTCCTTGGATGGTAGATCTGTAACACCAAGGCGTTGGTATGAGCACAACTTCCCCCGCGAGGAGCATTCTGAACACGGTTTCCCCCCACTGCATGATCTTTTCAGTCTGGCACAACCATCACATGCGTGTTTTTCCTTTCCACCTAATCGAGGTTCGGGAATCGCTTGCCCTGCATTTATGCGACCGGGACATGTTTTCCAATGGCGCCTTAATACATCCCTACAGCAAATGAACCAACAATTAGTAAACAAGCGGGAAGTATAGAAGGTCACACGTACCCTCTTTTGTATAAGGAGCCGCAAAAGTTGCACATAAAGGGTTTATCCGTCTGATCTGATCAGGTTTAGCGGACTGCTCTACCCACCATAGTTTGAATGAAGAAGACTACGTACGAGATTTAGAGTGACGCTTATAGTGGTCTAAGCGCTGGAAGACAGCGGCACAAATATCGCAGGTCCACTGCCCACCAGCTTGTCGGTCATTGCGATTGAAATTAGTTAGGCTCTGCATCCTCAACTCAATATTTAGATGTCTAGATACGAAGGAGAAACAGTGTTTTGTATTATGAGGATAGCGATCTGCTATTTAAACGACAACTTCTGCTTAGAAAGAGATATTTGTTAGTTAGGAGCATCTTCTGAATACGATCCTTCAGACCGCGGAAACGGTAACTAGGCTGCAGGATTCTTGCGAGATGATGGACCAGCAAGGAAAAGAAAAGGAAAAGGTGTGTGAAAAAAAAAAAAAAAAGAATCCTTGCTTAGGGGATATTAAGCGAAGGATCATCGATAAGGTTGAAGAAGACGGAGAATTAACGTTGTTGTATGTTGATGACGATGATGACGCTTGGGCGGGGACATAATATCAACCGACGGGATTCCCCCACATCTCGCATTGCCTCGTTTGCCGTTGCCTAATTCAGATTAAGTAGTAGAGTTCAACCAAAGGAATTTATCCGGCCCAACACAAAGGTAATTTCGGCAGCAGATTTCCCGGCGATCTATATTAATAGTAATAACCATCAATGGCCAATAATCGGTGTTATTTTCAGATGAGGGCTCGGAGATCAGACAGCCCCCAGAGGGTACGTTTCATGGCGTTTGCTGATAGCCATTCCTGACATATTTGAATATCGTCATCGTCTCTCCCGAAAGGGATTCGTAGAGTTAGGTAGCTGGCAACTGACCCCGATTCAGAGTCACTGTCTCCCGCCTCAGCATCCCCTTGACTCCGCAGACTGTGAAGACGCCCCACGAAGGATTGTTCCCACTTTCTTTGATTGAAAGGCGTGTTGTGCAAGAACCCTCCAGCCGTATTAACCACAATAAGGCGTTGAAGACGTGGCAAGAAGTGCAGGTCCAACTGTCCCTGAGGAATCATCTCCCTCAAGCCATCCGGCCGGACGATCACCAGATGGGTCAGCTCCAAACATCGACGCAACCCGTTTAGGAATTGCGGGGACGCGACATCGACGTTGTACAATGCAAGTCGGCGGAGATGCGGCCAAAAAGCCCAAATTGCTGGTTCCTGAATTCCTTCTACGGTACTGAGGTAAAGCTCGTCCCTAACTGAGCAAAACTCTTCGATTCTCCTCATACGTGCAAAAGCCCCGCGGAGCACAGGACGAATCCGCTGATGATCCTCCTCGGGGTATAAGCGGCGTAATGGCATATCGATGACTAGCCGAGTCAGACTTCCACAGATAATGGATGCGAAAGAGTCGATTTGCATAACTGTTTCAGGAAGGTTGAGGTTATCATCTGGAAACGGTGATAGAAATGCACTGGCTGGATAGAGATGTCTCCTTGGCTCAGTTGTGCCATTTCTCGCAGATGAAAGAGGTCCATGCCTCAGGAGTTGATCGAGCCGACTGCTTGTGTCAATATGGAGACAGTGTTTGATGAGGAGCTGACTAGCTGTTCGAGAAACAAGCCTGCAGACAAAGGTCAGGTTAAGTAGCGTGCGGGTCACAACATGATCCGGGCGAAATGCCAGAGGTGGGTTTGGAGGAATAAGGCATTCAATGATGTACAGGATCATCTCAGCTGGGAGTATTGTATGAGCCATCAGGAATGCCAAACTAGTATAGTTAGTGGTGATGGTGGTGACGATGGAATTAAAGAAGGCTTTCATAAACCTAAGAGGTAACTACCTCACTACAAGGAGGGAGAGAGCAATGAGACAAATAGAGCTGACTCATCCAGGCTGTGGCGGTTTCTTATTCACTATAGGACCTGGGATTATTACAATTTGCAGCTGTCCCAATCCTGTCTTTGCAATTTGCGATCTGAGGCACTTGGCAGGCTCTCCTTTATTCATTCACTGCGATATTGAGGTTGCGTTATGGCCCAATACCGTATTGTCATTTTTTCATGCCTAACTTACCGCAAATTGCTGGGGCTACCAGGATCCCCGGGGTAATACCGTGTAATACAAATAACTTCTCCACACCATTGGAGAGGAGGATGAGATGAGGACCTGGATCTGCTAGTATGTACTTCAAAGATGACGGTTACAACAGATAATTAACTGGTGTTTCCCTAGTTGCGAAGCTGTAGAGACCGCTATGTATGGGAGGAGGGACACCCTTCTTTTTTGAACCCATCTGGCTATCGGGGTCTCAACCAAAGACCCCGATCGTTACGAAAGAATGGAGATAATACCTACACCTATTGCTTATGCTAACCACACCTTGAGAAGACCACCAACAGCTTCAGGCAATAAATTCATATCTGGTACAATTAAAGCAGCCTCCCTGAATCCCGTTGATTCGCCGAATCGAGACCGGGTCCCATCGGATCTTGATCAGAGGGACCTTTGTCTCCCGCATTAAGTAAAGTTTTTTCCTTCAGAGCTCGGGGACCATCCCTGACGCAATATCAACCATGGATGCCACCGCAATTTGGTCCCCGACAGCGAACTTTGCTGAAAGATTCCTTGGGGTCCGAATATATTCCCTCAGCCCTCTTGCTACTGTAAATACATGACAGCTTAAACCTCTTCACAATTGTTCACTCAGACCACAAATCACCCTTATCTCATGTTCACGCCCGTCCATACTTCCCTTGGAGCCCTTCTGCTCTATCAGGGTTCATCATGCCTTCTCCTCCACAATGGTGCAGTATTTGGCATCTCATCTCTCCTCACTGGCTCTGTCTTCAATCCGAGTCGTGATAATGTCCCGATTATTGCTGGGTTGGTATCGAGTGTGATTCCAATATATCTATTTCTCCCCTCTTTGATACCAGTCTACCCCCCATCGCCCACGTCATGGGGAACTTTGCTGTCTACGGTGGGCACTGGGTTCTTGCTAGGCTGGGGAACGAAGGCAAGTCAATCTTGATCTTTAAAAAAGAGACCAGAAAATGAGAAAGAAGTCAGGTTAAGTTAGCTAACTGAACGACGGTGATTCCCTTACAGAATGGCCGAGGCTGCACATCAGGCCATATGCTCTGCGGTCTTTCCCGTCTATCGCCACGCTCATTGATCGCAACGGCCATCTTCTTCACAACCGCTTTACTCACAGCCAACTTCGTGTCCGGAGGGCAGAACATTCCTCCTTGCACGGGTGATCTCCCCTGCTATACCCCAACTTACCCATCGTCCGGAGATCTCTCATTTATGCTTGGCACGACTCTCATCACAGTTTTAATGAATATGTTCGTCATCCCGCGTGTTATGAAGCGCTCTGAGACGTCTAAAACGATATTCTCCTATCTTGCTGGACTCCAATTCGGCCTGGGGCTTTTCTTCTCCGGAATGGCCGACCCGGCCAAGGTCCTACGGTTTTTCGCTTTCCTCACCGATCCGTCTCGCTTCGATCCGTCTCTGGCGCTTATTATCCTCTTTGGGATTGGTCCCTCTCTCATCACCTATCTGTGCAAGAAGCCGGGCCAAAAGATAGACCCCAGCGGTGATAAACCTGCGAAACCCACCCTGGCGGAAACATGGAGACTTCCTACGGCAACCGTGGCTGATATTGACGGGCGATTCGTTGCCGGAGCAGTGGCGTTCGGAGTCGCTTGGGGATTACGAGGGGTTTGCCCTGGTCCGGCCGTGTTGCGCGCAGTTCTGCAGCCTGTGTGGGGAGCTGCTGAGATGACCGGGTATATGCTGGGAAGTTTGCTATAGGGGGGTTTCTTTTCTTTTTTCCTTTTTCTTGGGTTGTTGACTTCTAGACTTGATGATAAGCGAGCAACTACTCGTGAATTAGTGTAACGTTGTATCATTATTTTATCATAATTAATGGCATATCTACTGTGAGGTACACGGCTCGAGATTATTGAAGGATTCTTTTTTTGGGAAATATAATTTATGATCTATGGAGTTAACTTAGTATATATTTAATATGTGCAAAGTAGATACAACGGAAAGCTCGGGTCAAAAGGGGTATGGCATGTCATAAGGCAACAAGATGGGATTCAGCTTACAGCTCAGTTTTGTCCGAGTCACCGACCCATTTGAAAAAGCGCTTCTCATCTGCGTGCGTATCCTCTTCTACCGGATAAGGTGAACGGCCAGTCTTGGTATTCGGCATGAACCCTTCTAGCTCCATCCACTCGGCTGCAAATGCGGTCATGAGAAGACTCCAATCTTCTACGGTATCGAGATCTAAATGCTCCCCGTCGTCATCCATGGTATGCCAAACTGCAGGAAACCCAGTTGGACCAGCATCAATAATGTGCATTACTTCGACTCCACGCGCAAGGAAGGGAACGTGGTCATCTTCTATAAAATAAGCACGAGGAATTTCGTGTTCCGTTTTGTCTGCGTGGGTAAACCAGGATCTATCATCGGCCGATTTTAATTCATTCAGGCTTCGCAAGCGCTGTTCAATCTTTGCGAGTTTTTTGTAGGCCCAGTGAGTTGTTGGGTAGTAGGATTGAATTGTTGGATTCTTCGAGCCCAGTAGATCTAGAAGCACAAAGAGAGAAATTGAGGAAAGGGTGGTTTTATATATTGACATGGCCGGGTTTACGCTGAAATCCCATTCTTTTGCAAGCGCGCGTGCTCCATATAAGGAATCTGTTCTCGTCCACGATTGGAAGGCTTCTTCGCCATCCAAGAATAGCACCTGTATGCCTTTGTGGTCGTCTAACGAGTCCGCATGGCCCTTGGCCTTCATTGCATCCCACTTCTTGCTTAAACTGGAGTCGATACTTCGCATCGCATGCATAATCATCGCACATGGCGCCGCACTATCAATGGCCCCGATGAAACCCTTCGGCTCGTATTTACTATCATAATGTGCAACGAGGGTGAGCCGTCCGACATCGCCCTTGGCTGCCCATGGTGGATCGCGATACGCGATGAAGTTAACAAAAGGTACCTCTTTCCCCTGCGAAACAGGTGTAGTATACGTGGAGTTTTGGAACTCAACTGTCCAATCAGGGAGCGAGTTGCGGAAGAAGTCTACAAAGTGGCCAAGAACGGAAAGGGACTCCGGAGTGCCAGGCACGCGGGGAATGAGAATCGGCGACAAGAGGGCGCCATTATGAATATCAAAGTCATGTTGCGGTCGGGGAAGAGATCTTAAAGACTCGTCAGATAGTTCTTGATAGGCTTCCCCCGGGCACAGAAGCAACAGAAACGTAAGGCATATCGACAATATAGGGCGTGCCCAAGTGCCGTAAGCCGAGGAGGGCATAGCGAAAGAGTTGGTGATGTTAACTAAAAGTCGTCATAACCAGGCACCAGATAACTCGGGAAAGCTCCCAGTCAGCGTTCGCCCGAGAAAGGAGGAGCAAGAAAGAGGGAAACAATGCCTCGAGAGGGGAGAAGAGGATGAAAGAGAATCACAAATGCCGGAATTATTTGGATGTTGTTGTTGCAAGTTATGCATTAAACAATAATTCGTCCTGCAAGATGGCATCTGTAACACGCTAACACTAAATAGGAAATAGAAAAGAACGCCAAGCCCGTCGATCACGTTACTTTTTTGGCTTATTTGGAGAAACCAGTCTCGCGCAATTGTTGCTTCGACGTCATTATTCAAAATTACTATCCTGTTCACTCGAACGGTTCTGGTGAGGAGTCAGGGTCGTCAGCAATTAACTATCTGGGGGATGCAGCTTCAATTCCCTATAATTGATATTTAACACCATGTCACGCCTGGCCCCCGCCAAGATGCGAATCCCCGTGCTATTGCATCCCCAATTACGCTCCGCACTTCCCCGACCTGTGCGGAGAGATTTCTGCAACAGACTAGTATTTGCTCGGCTCAAGACGACACAACCTACATATAGGCCATCGAAGCATGAATTACCACATCAAAAGCCCAAGGATAATCCCCCGATTGGACCCCGAAGCTCCCAATCCTCCGCCGCAGCACATGGAAAGACCACAGTCCGAAGAGGTATGCAACAAACCCTCTCGTTCCCAGTACTGGCGCTGAATTGAACTTGCTAGGACCACCGGAGCGCATTCTGATATACCACGGTGGAACTGGCCGCACAATATTCCTGGGCATGCTACGGATCACAACAATCTTTCTCTTTGGCGTGTCCTGTCTGGTGGTGGCCCCAGCATTCATGTCCGACGAGTTTCCGCCCTACTTGGCCCCTGCTAGTAAGATCTACTGTCCTGTGTGCTTGTGTCATTCCAAGATCTGCAAGGCTAACCCCCCTGTAATAGTCGTGGTTGGAGGCGCATTGCCTATGATTTTCGTCTCATATACCTCTACCCCCTATGTTAATTTCGTCCACCTTGCGCTCCCTGTCTTTGCCCGGCGATCGCGAGAGCAAACCCTACAATATGCGAAGAACCTGCCACCGACGGCAACATTATACTTGAATACCATGAAATTCACAACAATCCCTAGACAAACCGAGGTGCGGATAGGGGATTTGGTGCCCGATAAAGCGCTGATTCGGCCAGTGACCTTTCGTAACCAGAATCCCGCTCCCCTACCTTGGTGGCGAGGGAAAACCCTTCGACAATTCTATGTGGCTGAGAAGAGCAAACCAGGCAGAGCGTCATCTACCTTTTATCCCGAGTTGTGGGAAGATGTTTACAAACAAATACAAAGATATGAACCGTCTAGGAAAAAATGAAAATTGAAGTTGATGCATGGTATCTCACCACTTTTTTAAAAGTTCCTATGATTTTGCGACAACTCCTAATTCCTAATAACACGGCTGAACCTGAGTCTTGAGCTCTCATGCAGGTCTCTTTTGAATCACTAGTCGTAGTCTTACAACATTTTCTATAACTTGCCTGCCATTCACTAAAATTACCTCAGGGATAGTTTGGAAAACACGCTCACTTTGACTTGATATTTGTGAGAGGGTCATGTAAAGCGTTTCACGCGCTCTTCAATTTCCATCCCCTTCCACTTTACTCAGCTACCTGACATCTTCAGCTCTTCTCTGTCCTTCTGTTTCTCTCTCCCACGTCCTTGGCCACTTTTTCTCGCACTTGCTTTGCCCTATTATAAAATCCCCTTTCTCTCATAAAGCACCTTCATCCCTCAACCCTCCTTCTTTCATCAGAATAACACAATCTTTCCATACTTACGCTGTCCCTTCTTTCTCCAATATACCTAGCAAAGAATTCTCCATAATGTCTGCCAAGACAAAGACCAAGCCAGAGAGTCTGCTCGGCCTTTCCTTTGCCGAAGCTAGAACTATGCTCCTTGGTATACTTTGCACTGATAGCTCAGGAAAAGTAAATATTAATAATATCCCTCTTCTTTTCTTGTTTTTACCCCGCTCTCATGATACCCATATTACCCTTGAATAACACCACTTTAAACCAAGACAAACAAGGGAAAAAATAATAAAAAACCCTAGCGTTAACAAACATTCTAATTAGGTTGATGCCGAGAAGCTGGCCGAAAAGGGAAACTATAAGAATGCCACATCTGCTTCCAGCTCGTATAACCAAGCGAAAAGGAAATTTCTCAAAGTCAACGGTGACATCCAAGATGGCTCTGCTGCTGGTGATGGTACTCGCTCGGTCACAAGCACAAGCACAGGCACAGGCACAGGCACAGATACAGTAGAGAACCAGGAAGGTAGCACTTCACCTGATATTACTACTACCACTCCTTCCAATAGCACCAGCAAGACTACAACACCCAGAAAATCCCAGGGAAAGAGAAAGAAGACTGCTAGCACACCTGTCACTGAGGCATCATCTTCCGTGAATACCAATGGAGGCGCTGAGGAAGGAGAAGCTCAGTCGTCCCCAACTCCAAAGGCAAAGCGCCAGCGAAGGAAGAAAGCAACACCCATAGCTACAGGTACGAATGGGGAGGAAAATGGGTATGTTTTCCTACCTATTATCTTGCTTCTATTCTACACTGGACACTATCTTATCCCTCACTTCTCCTCCCTCTCTCCCTCCCTCCATTTACTAACCCAGTGATTGAAAAAGTGACGGCGATGCTTCTCCTTCTACCACAACCACCACCTCTAAGGTTGACTCTGGGGCTGAAACTAATGTGAAGATGATGGACGTGAGCGGCGCAGGTCAGAACCTTAACGATTCCGCGGCACAGAACCCAGAGGAAGATGAGGATGAAACCATGGCAGACGTGAATATTGATGCCGAGTTTGACCAAATGGAGAAAGAGAAGGCAGAGACTCCTGCTTAAAGAGGGAATAGTACTGATCTTTCGTTGAGTTGGATTGCTTATCTTTCAGCTCTGTTCACTTCGATCCTTCTTTCTTTTTTTTTTTTTTTCCCTTTGTTTCCTCTTCGCCCATCGGATAGCCCTGGAAAGGTCTTTTTGTTTCTAAGGAGCGGGTGAAAGATCTATACCATGTTTCGCCTTTTTCTTTTTCTTTTTCTCTCTCTCTCTCTCTCTCTCTCTCTCTTTCTTTCCCTTTGAATCATGAGCAAGGGTAAATGTACTAGGGGAAAGGCAGAAAATGTGAACTAGAAAATGCTATGGCATAACTACCTGCTTTACTTTTGTATGTCAGCTATGGGACCCCTTGCTGAGCTGGGGATAGATACTTGGGAAATCGTAGAGCAAGAGTCGATACTTTGATTCAAATTGAGTCTTCGATAGAAATACCTTCGATCGTGTGACACAGATTGTATTAACTATTTCTTGTTTTAACTCTATAGTAAACCCATGATATAAACAACTGAAACCTGGAAGATCACCTACACGCGAGATCTCCTGAACGCCAAACAAACGAAATGGCTATAGATATGCCACGAGACACCGAAATACGACAAAGCAGATAGAAAAGACAGACAAGTTGGAGGTTGCTTATATAAAATCCCACATTCTCAAGGTATCATGAGAGATTAGACAAAGGAAAGCTCATAGGGCTTCGATGGCCTTTCGAAGCACTTCTAAGCTCCTATCACTAGTTTCATCCCCGCCATCCTGGGAACTTCCCGTCGACTCACGAAGTGCCCAGGCAACGTCACTCCACCAGCCAAGTCCTACGAGTGCCCCTCCCTTGCGGCGCTCAAGACTCTCCTTGAGACGACTGGTATGCTCCCATTGTTTGGCAGCCACTTCAGCTCTCTCAATGACTTTGTTCGGTATGCCACACATAGCGGCACAATGCATACCAAAACTACCCTCGGCAACGCCCTCTTCGAGCTTGTAAAGGAAGGTTACACGCCTCTCCTCATCATCAACGTGAATTTTCATCCGTTTAGGGGAAATTTCGGGGTGTCCCTCAAAGTCGGCTGCAAGTGAATGATAATGGGTTGCGAAGAAGCCCAAAGCGCCGATATGAGTAGCAACATGATGGAGAACCGCTTGCGCCACAGCAACGCCGTCATAAGAGCTAGTCCCACGACCAAGTTCATCAAGAATAACTAGGGATCGGGGAGTGGCTTCTGAAAGGATCTTTTTCGTTTCCGAAAGCTCGACAAAGAAGGTAGACTGTGCAGCAAAGATATTGTCGTTTGCGCCCAAACGGGACATGATCCGATCGACTGGGGTGAGGCGGGCAGATTGACAAGGGAGATAACAACCAATCTGAGCCATAATAACGGCAACGCATGTCTGTAGAGCTAAGAGTTAGTCGAAATGGAGTGAAATTAGGAGGGCGGGCTTGAACAAACCATGCGCAGAAGAGTCGATTTTCCAGCAGCGTTAGCTCCAGTTAGCAAGTCAATATTTGGTCCATCCCCGCCCAATCTCACGTCGTTGGGGATAAAATCATCAACAGAAGTAAGCAGGCAAGGATGGCGGAGCTCTTGAAACTCAAGAACACTCCGTTCATTATCAACAAATACAGGACGACAGCTTGGCTCGCCCAGGCTGGACGAAGCCTTGGCTAGACTTATCAAACAATCTAACTGGGAGACGATTCGAACGGCAGAAAGCCACGTAGAGTAGTGTTCGTCAAAGCGTTCATATAGTCGTTTCGTCACTTGTTTGACAACCTGGCCGTGGGTTTCTTGTGCTTCTTGAAGCTTGCGGATCAACGTTCGTAATTCGGGGAAGTAGTATCGCTTGACCTGCTTAGTTGCTGACATCTGGTCCCAGCTCTTCGGGATATTCTTAACTTTGACTGGAACCTCAAGCTGGTAGATTTCTTTTCCATTGTCTCTGTAGCAGATAGCAGTAGAGCCTAGCTCACGACGCGACCGCTTCAATAGATCATCGAGATCTTTGTGAAGCTGGGCGATGCTCTCCTGCGAGGCATCAAAGTCTTCCTCAATCCCTGGCGCTGGAACTAAGATACCGTCCTCCTTCGCCTTGGTATGATCGAAAGCGGTCTTCCAATACTCCAACAATTCACTTAGGTTGGGCATGGCGCTGATCAGCTGTCCAATAACTCCTTCCCCGGAGCCGCTGTCTTTGAGGAGGCTCATGGTATACTCGATCTGTTCAAAGCCTTCAAGCACCCGCACGAAGTCTTGAGGCTTGCAGTTTACAGCGTGAATACGGGAAATCAGACGCTCAAGATCAGGCATTTTGGTAAGTTGAGAGGAGAACTGATCACGGATGCTGGGATCAGCATTGAGGGCATCAACAGCATCCAGCCGTGCGTTAATTTTCTTAGCTTCCATCAGAGGATGGCAAACCCATTGCTTGAACATTCTTTTCCCAAATGGAGTTATGCAGCGATTAAGAAGTTGGAACAGGGTTCCATCAGAGCTACCGTCAAAAGAATTGGCGAATATTTCCATATTAATGAGGGTTTGGCCATCTAGGACTAAGCTAGAGGCCTTTTTGATTGGATCGTACCAAGAAAAGTTGCCGATAGTGACCAAGTCGCGGTCAATTTTCAAGACTCTTAGATATTGAACCAGAGCTCCAAAAGCCGACATTAGCAGCTCTTTGTCGCGTGCTTGCCGGAGGGCCTCGGGCCATGCCTGTAGATTGTCGTCATCCTTGGAGACAAAGTATTCGCTGGCGTCAAGTTCTTTTACCGTGATGTCGGCTTCCCAGAATTCTTTGCCAGGTTTTAAGTGGTTCCAAATCGTGGTTGGACCAGTGTTGTTTTTTAAGATCCGCAAGGCTTTTGGAGAAATTGTTGATTTCTCCAGGAGTAGTTCCTGTGGACGAGTCTGCGCAACGAACGTTTCGAATTTTGTCATATCCACATCATCAACAAACTCAGAAATGAAGAATTGGCCAGTTGCGGTATCGACAAAGGCGATTCCAAAGGCAGGGCGATCTTCGATAATGGCCTCTTTGATGGCGACACAAAAGGTGGACATATCATCCTGGAGCATGGAACCTTCAACGAGTGTTCCAGCTGTGAGAACACAGGCCAGCTCTCTCCTTATGACCTTATCCTCCTTTGCGGCACCCTTCTTAGCATTTTTACCGTCTCTCTCTCGCATTTCTTTACCGAGAGCGGACTCCGCCTGGTCCACCCGCGCGATCTTAAATCCTTTGGCAACGAACTGATTTGCCCAATGATCTAAGCTCATCTCGGGAACTCCAACCATGCGCATGTTGACACGGTCAGTGAGTTTCAAGTCAAACAACTGGTGGCCGATCGTGGCATCATTCTCATAAAGCTCGTAAAACTTGCCCTTCTTAAAGAAGACGACTGTATCCCAGAATTTTTGTTTGATCTCCCAGTACTGCTTCTCGAATGGTGAAAATTTGGACCAGGCCAAAGGTGGGATGTAGAGTGTCCGTGGATCGTACTCAGGGTGACCAATTGGGTGGCCATCAATATCTCGAATATTTGCAAGCCACGAATAGCGTTGCTCAGGCTCCGTTACGTGGGCCTTCTGCTTCACCTTACTCGATGAGCTTTTTGCGACAGGCTGTGTAGCTCGCGCCTGGCGTGGTTCTGAGCTATCTGGGTCATATGTCCACTTTGAAGCTGAACCAGAGCCTGCCTCTGGGATCTCGGAATCAAGAAGACCCTCCTCTATGACGGATGACGGAGGTAGCGGGGGTGAAGACTTGACTTTCGATTTACTTGCTGGCCGCTGGCGCTTTCTCGTGGGTTGGACTTCCTCATCCGAATCATCGGGAGCAATGAAATCGTCCATTTCTTCACACCGTTAGCAAATAGAGAACACACTCAGTATAGCTGGTTTTACTGACCGTCGTCTGAATACCCGATATCATTTGCTCCTTCAAATTCATCGTCACTGTCAGGAGACACCTTTCTCCGCTTAGCTGCCCGGTTCTGGCGATTTGGACGGAATATTTCCTCGTCATCGTCTTCACCTTCCGAGTCAGACTCCATGTAATTAACCTTCTTCGTGGCCTGCACGCAATTGAACACAGATTAGCGCTTATTACTAAGTGAATGAGTAACATCTCATAAGGGAGGGAGAAACTTACCCGACGCGATGGAGACGTTTTATCCTGCGTACCACCAGGGCTCGCCTGCAATGAAACAACGCATTAATACAACACTACAAAGTCGCAAAGCTTCCATCTCCACCATACCTGTGTCTTTTCCTCCTCCTCATCCGGCATCACCAAGTCACTGCTCGGAACTGGCGTTAAGTCCTGTTTAAATTTCGGGACCGACTTTTTCTTTGCGCTCCTCTCTTCGCGTTTGGCGGCGTTGGCCCCACGGTTTTCCGACACTCGCTGAGCTGGCGACGACGCGGGCTCTACATTGCGAACGGTGGATGGAGTAGATGGCGAAGACTTTTGAAAGAAACCAAGGATTGATTTTTGGTTCTTCATATTCTGGGTGCTTGATGTGGATCGTTTCAGCGCAGCAGACGGGGGAGTCGCAGAGGGAGGAGACGAGGCGGTCGATCCTTTGGCCATGCTGGGTGGGACTATAGGTGACAGATCTTTTCACTTGACAATTTAAATATATATTTATACCATGCCGGATGACAGAAAAAAGGGTCAATTAAACAAATTAAAGCAGAATTCAGAGCAATCGAATGGACATGAGGGAGTTAGATGAAGTAGACTGGGACTGGGGAAGAAACGTGATAGATTTATCGCTCCCGCAAGGAGAGTCCGTCACGCGTCGACGCGTTTAGTGGTTTTCGGGTGCCGCCCCCCAGTATGACCAGTCACATTTCCACTGGTGTTACTCCAAGGACAATCATACAAAATGTTTTGAATAATTTTTGCAATGTGATATCTGGTGTGACACAGTGAAACAGAAAAATGCTCTGGTCCTCCATCATCCTCCCATCCCTATTTAATAACCGCGGTTGTGATCTTAGATGAGATCTAGCAGTAATTCGCCTAGAGCGGCTGTAGTGGACGCCAAATCGAAATTCTATAAATACATATCATTTATTTACAAGTCTAGACTAAAGGTATAATGAGGTCTGAGTGGTGATAATACATGGTGAAGGTCAGCTCCAGCTTCAATCCGATTTTTGGGGGGTTGCTTCTTCTGAATTCGGTGCCTCTGGTTCCCATCCAGGGGCTGTCAGGCCCATCTCTTTGAATTCCTCATCGCTTACGATATTAACGATCTTAAATTTCCATTTTCCAAGCTTCAGAAACAACAATTTTCCATCAATGATGAATTCCTTGGTCTTTTCGGCGGGCCAAGTCTTGATTGGTGTAAAAGTCAATTCGTCTGACATGGAGCCGGAGTCTCCTGGGCGGCTTCCAACGTAACTACCTTTGTTTGAAACAATGCGATGACCTTCACCTTTAGAAGATACTAATCCAGCAGACCAGAGAATCTTGTTGAAAGGCTGGTCATAAATTAATGATCGGGGTAGTGTGACTTGGGCTGATGGCATGTTTGCAAAGTTGGTTTGAGGAGCATATGCGTTTCCTGATTGTGGGTTGGTGAATCCTGAGGCTGGAGATTGGGCGGTATTACTAGCTCGACTCGGGGTGCGAGGTAGAGGGGTAGGTTCTGCGGTGGAGGATCGAGATCGAAATAATTGTCGGTGTTGAAGAGCCACTGCATCGGCTTCTTCTTTCCCATGAATCAGCTCAACAAATTCGGAGGCAAGGGCATGCTGCGCAACGCGCTTGGAAGGATCTTTGCTCTGTTCTTCCATGACCCTGGAAATCTCAGGTAAAGGGAGGAACGTGAACATCTTCAGATAGCGCTCAACGGCATCGTCGGGAGTTCGAACGAAGAACTATGTCTGGTCAACAACCAACAACGCTTCGCTTTAGATTGAACACAGCTTAACTGACCTGGTAAAGTTCGAAGGTGGAAGTCATATCCTTGTCAAGCCAGATGGCGTTGCCAGCTGATTTCCCGAACTTTTCACCCGATGGGGCAGTAAGCAATGGTGTAGTAATCCCGATGGGCTTATCCAAATCGTCGTCCAATGGGTTCTGGTCTTGCTCGATAGCGGTATTTTTGCTGATCGCCTTCACAGCATCCATTCCGAAGAGGATGTTTCCGTACTGATCGCTGCCACCCACTTGTACCTGGACCCCTTTGCGGAAGAGAACCCACCAATCCCATGCCTGCATCAGAGGGTACGAGAACTCTGCAAAGGACATCCCATCGCCTTTAGCAAGGCGGTTTTTGACGCTACGGGGCGTCAGCATCTGTAGTTATCATAGAATTGTGGGTGGGGGATAGCCTCACGTGTCTCTGCCTAGCATGGGGCCAAGTCGCATAAAAGATCCTAGATCGCGAAGGACTTCAAGAAAGGGCAACTTGTTCCACCATGCATTGTTATTCTTCAGAGCGCGACTCCAAACCAACGTCTTTTTATAGCCATGTCTTGTACCGTACTTTTCAATGCTCGCGCCTAGTTTTTTCAATTGCATGTGCATACTAGCCATGTTTGCCTTCCGGATGGAGGAGTGAACTTGTTCCCTTCCCTTTAATCTTCCCGTCGGATCGCCAATCCTGGAGGTTGCGCCGCCCAGCTAGTACACAAGGGTTAGTACGGCTTTCCAACGCAAATGCCCTACAATGGGCTATTTGTGCAGAAACTGACCAGAAAAGTAACCGGCAAACCCCAGACATAAGCCCAGGCGAGCACCATGAAGGGTAACATATGACCGACATGAAGGGAGGGTGCCGTGGGATCTACACCAGCGTAGAGTCCAGCCCTCTTTTCCGTGAAAACGCGATGTAGGAGCTCTTTTTCTCTTTAGGTTCCGAGGCATATAATTAGTATGCAACATACGAACACTATACAAAATTGTCCAGAAACAGACACCACATACCCGACAACATCATGTAGCAGGCCTCTCTCTTCGAGGTGCTGTGCAAAACTCTTCCTCTTCCCTTCCTTGATTTCTTGAGCGAAGCCCGCCCATTCCTGCTTCGCATCCTCCATTCGTTGCAGATACTGGCGTGTGATCCATCTTCTCTGCCCCTTCTCAATTATATATGTGGGATAGAGGAGAGTAGGTCGGGTAGCATTGAGACGTGCTGCATTTGACTTTAAAGCCTCCACGGTGCGTGCATAGGTATGAAGACTGCAAACCGACCGGGGCAACTGACTGACAACTTTAGCTGTTGTGCGAGACCGCGCCGTGAAAGGCAACAGTCCAGGAAGCGGCCGCATCAGAATTAATCGAGGAAAGCCTGATGTGTAGCAAAAGAAGTGACAATTCCTGGTGCAAGAAGCGCTTCATAAGGACCTACCTGGCGAGCTACGGCTTTGATCCACGATAAGAAGCCGATCAATGAAGTAAATTTCCCCGCGGAAAATTATTGATGCGGAGCTCATTTCCTTACTAGGTAAATTTCACCAGTCGATTTACAATGTTTCTATTGATTCCTTTCTAACACGACCTTGCGCATTGTAACCGGTCACTCGACGTCTATTCAATAAGGTTACACTAAAGGGGAGGCTTTGTCGATATCAAGACGATTGCCAGCCAGGCAAGGGATAATGTCATTACAGAAGGTACGCCAATTACATAAGGACGGGAGGCAGATTTGAAGTATTGACAATCAATTAAACTAGTGGGAAGAAAAGGAGGGGTATTGTAATTAATATATGTACACGGTCGTATTAAAAAAAAGCCTTATATGCAAACTTTCAGATACGGGCATTCACAAACACCGCAAGGAAGGAGCATGTCGAGGACGATTCCAATACAACCCATAACCCAGAAAAGGGAACACCACCAAGTAATGTATAGAGTCAGAGATGCCTTCATCGCGTCCGTAAAGTAACAAGGTTGGTGTGCCGAACGCCTTTATCATCCTCCCCCCATCCGGCTCCCCGCGACCCTTGGGCCCCGAAAGGAGAGCCACGAGGCTCCAAGAGGGGAGATAGATCAAATAGAACACGCTAGGCTTTCATCATCTGGAGGAGTTGTTAGTGACTCGCTGACATATGGAATTTGGTACTGGCTGCCAAGGGAGGCACTCACTCGTTCAAAACTTGGAAGGATGAAGAAGAAAAAGAGAAAACCAGGAACGGAAATTTTGGCGGCTTAAATGTGTTTGCGCGGTGGATCATTGCGTACTAGTCTGTGTTAGGTGGGCGGTGTGATAATTCTGCCACCGGTTTCTTCGAACGTTTAGATGAGGCTTGCAATCAATCATCTGTTTGTACAGCCATTCTTGTTTACCTACTCTTTCAATTGCTCGGCTCTCCGAGTGGAAATTTTGCCAGAATGTTTCTGGCCCGGGCTGTGCGGACGAGATCCCGTCTCCGTACGAGCTATATCGAGATATCCAACTATGTGCGCACTAAACAATCAAACTCGGTGCCAGCATCATGTGGTCGCATTCTCTCGACTAGGCCATTTCATCGATATTCTTGTTTACACGAACAAGCGCCTACTTCTCCTGATCCTCGACAAATCCTAGAACAATACAAAAACGCAGGTGTGTGTATTGAGTATCTAGCACACCTAGAACCAGGATCGCTAATGTTCGGGTGGCAGTCGAGTTTCCTCCTGCAACCTTTGACTTCGAAACCTTCCTCTCCCAAGCTGGGCCGGGCCAGGATGTGGTTCTCCATGGCTACCTCGGAGTCCGAAGTGACATCTCGAAAAAGCTTTCCTTTGTGCGCCTCCAGGACCCGACCATGAAACACACCATACAACTTGTTTCGATTCCCCACAATGATTCCTTTGAGAAGCTGAGGTCAATGAAGCCTAACTGCCCGGTAGCCGTACGGGGAAAAGTTCAAGCCAAGAAAGCGAAGAGTGCAGAGATGCAAAAACGCGATCCGTGGGAGATTTTTGTTGAAGAAATCCAGCTTCTCAACGATTTCCCAAACGATATCTGGATGGCGCCGGACATGGTACATCCTCCGAAGCACAGACATCTACAGCTACGAACAAGCAGTGAGCTGCGCGACGCCCTACAATTCAGAGCCCAAGTACGAAATCTATGTAAAGAAGAGCTTGAACAATGTCGACCACCCTTTGTCGAAATCGAAACACCTCTCTTATTCAAATCCACACCCGAAGGCGCCCGCGAATTCCTCGTACCAACTCGGAGGCGAGGAATGGCATATGCGCTGCCACAGAGCCCGCAGCAATACAAACAGATTCTTATGGCTAGCGGGATACCAAGATATTATCAGTTTGCACGTTGCTTTCGTGACGAAGATCTTCGTGCAGACCGACAGCCAGAGTTTACCCAGGTGGGCTCAGCCTACCCCCGTTAACAATTGAGTTTGACATTCTAACTTTCTTTGTAATAGCTCGATCTCGAAATGTCTTTTGCGACTGCAGATGATGTTATGAGGGTAGTAGAGGGGATAATTCGACCCTTATGGTCGACTTTATTGACCGATAAAGCTCCCGAAGGCCCATTCCGAAGATTGACCTACCAAGACGTCATGAGCCGCTATGGGTCCGATAAACCTGATACACGTTTTGGAATGGAGATCTCACGAATCGGCCACCTCTTGCCAGTGGACCTTGTGAACAAGATCACTCCCTTGTTGGACCCAATTGTTGAGGTATTCAAATTCGAAGGTAATGACAATGATCCAGTTGCGACCGCCGAATTTATTACACAGTTTCTTGATTCTCCTGCTGGCGCCCCGTTCAACGAGAATCCAGAAGGTGGGCCCGGTGTTTTCGTATATGATGCGAAAAAACCTCTTTGTGGGCTCCAGCCATTTGGCTTCGAGGCTGCCGAGTACCTAGAAGAGCTCCTTGAACCCGATCACGGCGACTTGATTGTAATCCAAGCTCGAGAGAACGCTCCATTTGCCGGCGGTTCAACCCCGATAGGCGATCTACGCCGTGCTCTTCACGCTGCAGCAGTTGCATCAGGTTTCAAACCCGCTCCTACCGGCTTTGATTTCCTTTGGGTTGTTGACTTCCCTCTCTTTTCTCCTTCCACTGAGTCCGAACCAGGCCAGGGCGGTGCGGCCGGAATCTCATCCACCCACCATCCTTTCACTGCACCCAAGACTCCCGCCGACGTCGACCTACTGCTTACAGACCCCACCAAAGTCGTCGCTGATCACTACGATCTAGTAGTCAACGGGGTGGAACTCGGCGGCGGCAGCCGTCGTATCCATGACGCAGCCGTCCAAGAGCTCATCCTCCGGGACGTTCTCCAGGTCCCACCCGAACGTTTAGCCGAGTTCTCTCATCTCCTTGATGCCCTTCGTGCCGGCTGTCCACCGCATGCTGGCCTCGCCTTGGGCTTTGATCGTCTCGTCGCGCTTATGCTAGGTAAAGAGTCTGTGCGGGACGTAATCGCATTCCCCAAGACAGGGAAGATAGGAGAGGATCCTATGGTGCGTGCACCAAGTGTTGTCACCGAGGAGGCTTTGGAGACATATCATCTCCAATTACGCAAGGAGTAAAATGCTGGCCCCGCCTTCTAGAATCACTGATGTATCACTACAGCTCTTGTAAAATTTTTGTGTATATTATATAAACCTTATTACTACTGGTAGATAAAGATCCTACTAGGGCTATATCGCTGCTCTGGTAAATGACATGACTGACCCCCTTTGCTACATATTACATGACATTTCGATCGACCAAACTATAGGAGGTTAATGTGCCTCGCTACCCATCATTGTACTCATACAATTAACAGCAACGCTCTATTTACATTTTGATTCAAACCATGAGAAGGAGGGAGGGAGAAACGACAAATATAATCATACCCCCAATCTCTTATAAATGACGCCACTGCACGCCTAATACACAAATATAGAGTATACAGAACTGTGTTTTTTGTCTTTGATTTTTTGCTTCTTCCTTTGTTCACACATGACTTCCCTTGACTGGTGGTATATTGCTCGGTTGTGATTGTTGGACTTTTTTTTTTTTTTTAGTTGTTGGGTGTCATTTGCCCTCGCTATCTGCTTTAGTCGCGAAATGATCCCAGGCCGTATCACCCTTTAGGAGACCACAGTCTTGGCCGGAGTGGTGGTGGAACTTTGTCTAATCGCTTTCTCAGCTGGCTCCTCTTCCTCATAATATACATAGTCCTCATCGTCATCGTCTTCAGTCGGCTGGCCGAAGGCATTTCGCCAAACACCATCCCATAGTCCCTTCTTAGTGACCAAGCCTCCAACAAGGAGAATGGGAAGTTGCCAAATACTGGCCCAGAATAGGCCACGTGCTGTACCATTGGCACCTTGGTGTTTCCAGAATCCGTAGGCTTCCTTCACAAGCCAGCCATTGGCGACAGTGCTGCCCACCAAAAACCCATGTCCAACAACGCCAACCCACCAGAGCCCAATCGAAATAGGGAACATGAGGATGGAGTAGCGTAAAGCGACGCGCGCATTTCGGGCAGGATTAGTCCAGCAGAGCATCTTATAACCAGCTGCCTTGTACTCCTCACGAATCGTATGAGAAAGGGCGTTAAAATGGGGGAATTGCCAGGCAAAGAGGATCCCTCCAAGCAACCAACCGCCGATGCTATCTTCGCTTAATAGCATATCTCGCCAGGTGTCATGTCCTGTTGTTGCTGTTTGGCCGGCTGCGGCCACCCATCCCATCAGGGGGGGAATACCTCCCACTATCGCACCCACCCAAGTATTTATCACATGGATTCGCTTGAGTGGCGTATACACAAAGGCGTAGAGGAAAATATTTGCGGCTGAAAGAGCAGTCACGGTGGGGTTCGTTCCGAAGTATAATAAGCCCAGACCAGTACTGGCCGTCGCAATGGCGAAGAGAATAGCAGCACGCCTAGACAGGAGTCCACGAACCAACGGTCGATTCCGTGTTCGTGACATCAAGGCATCGTATTTTGGCTCAAACAACATATTTAATGTATTGGCGCTGCAGGAGGATAGAAATGTACCAGCGGTTAGGTAGAGAAAGGTGAGGGTGGAGGTCGAAAGAGTCGGAAGAGGGGTCATTGCGGGATCGAGGGCAAGAAGTGAAGAGATAGGGTACATTCCATACGCAGAAGTGGTCGTGAGAACGATTAAGAAGGAAAGGCGGGGCTTTGTGAGAGCCAGGAAAGCAGCTAGCTTGCGACGGAGGGAGGACTTAGGGAGTGCTGAGGAGAAATTGGACAGCTGCGCAGACGCATCGGGGGGGATAGCGGGCTCTGCAGGGTTCTCCTGAGCAGCTTCTTCCTTTAAGCGTTTCCTTCGGCGATGAGGCAATTCTGTATGAGCATCCTCGGAAACCGTGGAGCTAGAGCGGGAGCTGTGGGAAGGGGTGGTGGTAGATGTGGAAACATTCAACCGGATGGAGGAATTGATTGGGGCACCCGAGGTAAACAATCCATCTTGCGCTATAGATGAGTTCCCTGCTTTATTGGCGGAGAAATACGATTTGTTAAGTGATGTAGCAGAGGTTTGTCCATCAGTAATACTTGATTGTAATCGCTTGGATGTGAGGAAGCCGGTGATGGCGGGGGAGAGAGGACTCCCTCGACGTAGGAGACATTGGGAGCAGAGAAACGGGGATTCTCGAAACGACCCTAACCTCCGCAGTGATGAGCGGAGGAGGATCATGACGAGGAATGGCGAGCAGGGGACTCAATGGAAAGAAGCGTGAATGAAGGTCAGTTCATGTCCATCCAAGAGAAGTCGGGAGAAAATGTTGACAACGCGACAGAGACCAAAAGCGCAACAATAGCCTGTCTCTACAGATTGTATAACTCAGCCTCAAAACTCCTTAGCTCCTACTATAGTTGATCAATTACATCCAGAAACCTGGTTTATTGCAGTAATTTTACCTGGTTTTTTACAGCTCACCAGGATGAATCCGTCATTGACCAGATCGATTGGATGTTTTCCTATATATCACGTGATTTACAATAAAAGCACGTGATGACATATGTGAAAAGGCAGGCTAGCCTTGATTAGGGATAGTGTAAATCCCCGGCCGATGGAGGTTCGGGTCATCAAAGTACTGTGTCGTATTATTATTTTTCTTGCACATCAACAGTCCCAATAATAATCTATTCAGTTGCATGGTTTACCTTTTAATTATCCCTTTCGGTTTATCTCTTTTGCTCCCATCATCTCAATTTTGCTTAAACTTCATCCACATTATCCACGTCAACCATGGACGCCGTCCAGAAAACCCTCATTGATCCTCTCCAACCATACCTCCGCCCTGTGGTCTCGTCATTGCCGAAACCCGTCCACGATGCCATCATCTCTCTGATCGGATCGCCCTGCCACAACACTCTCCTCGTGGATCTCGATATCGCCCAAGATCCCACCTGCACATCCCTTGCTATATCAAAGGCCCTTGGCATCGCCATCGTTGGCGCCAGTGGCATCGTCAAGGTCCCCCAGATCCTGAAGCTCGTCCGTTCGCGCTCCTCCGCCGGGGTCTCCTTCGTCTCGTACGCTCTAGAAACCGCCAGTCTCCTCATCACCCTCTCCTACGGTGTTCGAAATCAATTTCCTTTCAGCACCTACGGTGAATCGGCTTTCATTGCGGCCCAGGATGTCCTCGTGGGTGTGTTGGTCTTGACATTTGCTGGTCGCCCCACCGCCGCGGCGGCGTTCCTTGCCGTTGTTGCCGCAAGTGTCTATGCCTTGCTGGTTGACACCTCAATCATCGATGCCCAGTCTATGGCTTATCTGCAGGCAGGTGCGGGTGCCTTGGGTGTGGCAAGCAAGGTACCTCAAATCTTGACTATTTGGAGTGAGGGAGGCACTGGACAGTTGAGCGCTTTTGCGGTATGTTTAGCAGCTCTTTTTTTTTTCCTACAAGAAAATATACATTCACAAAAAAAAAAAAAAAAAAAAAAAAAAAAAAAGGAAAAGAAAGAAAGATTGCTAACAATATTTGGCTATTGTACAGGTCTTCAACTACCTCGCTGGTTCACTCTCCCGAATCTTTACCACCCTCCAGGAGGTCGATGACAAACTCATTCTTTATGGATTCCTCGCCGGATTCAGTTTGAACCTCATCCTCGCTGCGCAAATGGTATACTACTGGAACAGCCCTGCCCAGCCCAAGAAACAGAAGCAAGCCCAGGCTGTTTCCCGCAAGCCCGAGCCAGCTACTCCGGCCGCTGCACGGAGCTCAGGCGTGTCTCCAAAGCCATCTGGACGAACACCCACGACCCGAAGACGCGGTTAGATAGGTCGACTAGGTATAATGCCAGGGTTTTTCTTCTTTTCACCTTTTATTTCTACAAGACGTTACTTTGTCTTTTTTTTTTCTCTCCCTTTTTTTTTAATCTCTCTTCTTGTTTTGTTTTTTTACCCATTGTGAAGTTAAACAAGTTGTCCTGGTCTAGGTCTAGGTAGAATAAATGGTTTAGCCTCCCCATCTCAACCCAGCAATGTGGTGTTATAGGAACAAACCTCGCAAGTGTGACGCCAGAATCACCGTTGTCCCGGTGCAGAACCTGTAGTCATATATCGTAGAATCTCTCCCAATGGCACCACCGGCGCAACAATAGCAACCTTTTCCTGCCCCTGCCCCTGGCCCAGACCTGGCGCTGCCCCTGCCCCTCCAGACCCCGACTCATCAGCACCATGCGTATGACTCGCAATATCGAATTCCAGTCCAACTCCACTCCCAGCCCTCCTAACCCCGACAATTTCCATCTCGTCTTGCAACCCTTGTTCCTCCCCATCCTCGTCCTCATTTTCATCCTCGTCCTCCTCATCGTCATCATCATCCTCCAAAACCCTCCTCAACCCCAACTCCCCCAACACAACCGAGATACCCCTCTCCCTCTCCTCCAACGTAAAATTACCGCCCCAATTCCTCCTCCTAGCCTCCTCGTTCGCCGCCACTGGCGCCCACTCCCATAGCGCGGCTAGTTCGGTCTCAGAAAGCGCCGATGTGTCCTCGAGTGCTGAGGCACCCGCTTTCCGGCCCCTGGCGACCCAATCCTCGACGCGTGGGTCAAGTTTCGTTCGGAGGAGTTGCTCTAATGTGCTTGATTGTGTGCGCCCGGGGTATTCGGGGCCAGGGTAGGCTACGAGGGAGGAAAGGAGTTCGTTATTCTCGGAGAGGTGTTCGGATATGCTGAGGAGATTGGAGGAGATGATACTAGCTTGGGATTGGAGGGAGGTCCTGTTTTTGGTTGGGTAAGGGTTAGTTTATTTAATCAATTAGTTGGTTGGTTGGTTAGTCGATAGGTTGTAAGTTAACGTTGGTTTGTTGGTTTGTTGGTTTGTTGGTTTGTTGGTTTGTAAATTGGGTTGGCATTTGATAGATGGTTGACAATGGTTGGGTGAAGAGAAGCGCTTAGGTGTAGGTAATACAGATAGATAGGCAAGGTGGGGTAAGAAGCAAGCAGGTAGGAGGAAGATCTTACCATGAAGGTAGAGGGTCACCTTGTTTCAAACTGCCAATTAATGAGCCTAGGGAGCGCGTTAATTGGACGAGTCGTTGGCGGGATTGCTCGAGGGTTTTAATTTGGTCACTAGTGAGGGTGGACATTGTTCTTCTAGGTAGATAATAGGCAGGTATGGAAGTAGGCAAAATCTAGACAGGCGTCTATGTATTCGTGGATGCGTAGATGAGCAGTTGGTTGCTGTTAAAAGGAGGGTGGGTTGGAGAGAGAGTTGGTTGGCTGATTAGGCTCGTTAATCAGGGACAAAGCATCTACCTAGTCGGTACCAGTAGGTAGAAGGTATATGGTGTATGGTTTATGGTGTCAGTAGAAACGCCGCAATAATTGGAAGATGGTGGGTGGATGGATGACAATTAGGGATGGTGGTTGTGGTGTGGTAGTGGTGGTGATCATCATCATTGAAATGAAGAAGATCCAACCAAGCATGGTGGAGGGCGGCAGACTGTGATTGATTAAGTGGGTGGCTTTTTGTGGTTTCCCCACTCCACAAGCTGTTTCTCCTCACCTCGACCGAACTACCTTCTCCTCATCCATCATCCTTCAGATGTGTTGGGAGAAGAAGAAGAATACCTAGCTTGGTTCTTGAAGTTATTATTAGATCCACGATGCTACCTAGCTACCGGCCTACCTAGGGTTCGGAATAAAAATAGCAATGTAATTTCTCCTCATCCTGATGTCCCTGGGTGTAATTGGTTCAACTGGTGCACTGGTCTGAAACGATGCCAAACTTGCTGGGCGCGTATTTCTTCCGTTTTTCTCTCTTTTTCTATTTTTATATGAAAAGGCTGGGAGGGGCAAAGGCATACCTTATAAATGAAAGGGGGGAGCCTTTTCTTCATAATCATCTACAAAATATTTTTATCAGTACTTTGTTTCATTCTTTCCAGCTGATGCTTTTAAAATATCGAACCTCTTATCGTTATTCAATTAATGGTTAAAATGGGGTAGGGTATCTATCAACGACTTTGCATACAGAAAGGTGATAACAGCGGGGAGAGAGGAAAGAAGCAATGAACAAGAGGGGGGAAAAGAGGGCATTGTGCACAGGAACATAGGTTTTGATATGGCTACTCAACACCGTCCGCCCTCTCCCCTCCTTCATTATTCATCCTCGAAATATTGGAGGATGGAACATAAAGACGAGCAACCAAACGCTAATCTCATTATAGAACGGCTTTCTTATATGTACTCTGCCTTTCTTTTTTTTTTTTTTTTTTTTTTTTTTTTTTTTTTCTCTTTCTTTCTTTCTCACTTTTCACGGCGGTGGATGTTTTGAATCTGAAGCCGGAGAGGAGAAAAAGGAGTGAGGGGGAGGGTATTTCTCCTCAGGTGAATAGGCCGTCGAGGGTGTGGCTATCACTGGTTCCATCATCTTGGAGTACCCAACTTCCTGGCTGCGTCCGTCTGTGTCGATGAAACCTAATCCTGCCATGTACCCTGGATGATACATCGCTGGTGTCACGGGGCTACTGTACATATCCTGCGCCTGCACAGGGTATTCAGTCGCCCACTGTGGGGTGCTGATAGAAGTATCATTCCAGCGAGCGTGGAGGTGACTTGACTGGTGCAATCTACGCATCTTCTTGCGCCGTGATCGGATAAAGAAGAAGCATCCGATCGCCAGAACGCAAATTAAGATCACAAAGCCCAAGATTGGAAGTGCAATGACTAATGCCAGATTACTCACTCCTAAACCGGATTGTGGAGTTGGAGAGGTCAAGTCCACCGTGGAGGAAGGAAGCATCGACTCGGTGAAGATTCGACTCGGGGTAATGGGGAATTGGCTATTGGTAGGCGTTTCGAAATAACAATTATAGCGGAGAGATTCGAGAACTACAATTATCGACAAGTGGATCGTGTTAGCGGCATATATGCTTGTCATGAATCAAGTGGGGTGGGAAGGAACCATACAGTTGGATAAATACGACTGCCTCGATGTACCCGCAGTCTGATTATAGCAGGTCTCGCATGTGTTGATCTCATTGTTCGCAAACGAACTCGTGCCGCACCAGGTGTTAAAGTTAGTACTGGTAAAGTCTACCAAGTCATATTCGAGGGCCGGTTCCAAGTCCGCGCATGCCACAGTGCATGGATTTGACAAGAATTCGTCTGTGGTGTTAGGGAAGCCGTAGACGCAGGTCGTAAAGGCGAATCGCAAGTTATCTACAAAAATCCAAACCGTCACGGTTAGAGTAGATCTGGGCAATGTTATTCTCGATGAAGATACATACAAAGGCCCCATTGCACATCTGTTTGTCCGGTGACGATATCAGAGTAAGTACTATTCAATTCACAGCTAACGCAGCTTTGGAATTTCTGGCCATTCGCGGTGTCACGGTAGTCATGATCGAGACACACAATTTCTGATGATGTTGTATTGCTTGACGGAGCGCAAATGCCTGCACACGGCGAACCTGGTGCAGTTCTCAACCCAAGTGTTACTGTGGGGAACTGGCTAAGTAGACCGAGCACTGCAGCCCATCGCGAGGTAGATCTGCGGCGAAATTCTGACAGACGGATCATGGTTTCGAAATAGATTCGAAAGGAAGAAAACACGACGTAAATCACCAATGCGAACAAAAAGCTATGGGTAGGGAAAGAGCCAGATGGTGGAGATAGCCCGGGTTGGCATTCAAATCACCGTATATACTATTTCTCTGTTGCTGCTGATATCGCCACTACAACTTGCTTCTGCTTCTTCTGCTTCTGCTCCTTCTGCTTCTTCTCTGTTTCTTTTCTCCGCCAGCGAAACGAGTGGAAGGAGCTACGGCATGCAAAAATGAGAAAACGAGGGAAGAAGGTGAGACGCGCAAACGGGCGACTCTTAGCCGGATGGCATTTGGGCCTCTGTATGTACACACGTCAATAGTGGGATCGATAAATAAGAAAACAGTGGTACGATCGGGCAGGACAGGAAGAAGTCTTGAAGTCCCTTGGCTCGTCAAATAATTAAGGTAGAGCATGAACGATGGGGGAAACGGACCTGCTTGACGCTAAACGGACCCCTCACCGCAGCGTCCGACGCCTAATCAGGGCCATTCGTCAGTGGAGTCGATGCAGAAAGTCTCCGTGCGTGTGACGGGGGGATGGTTAACTCGAGCCAGGGATTGGTGTTAGGCGACTGTGACTGTGATGAAGGATGCAGATGGTGGCAGGCTGATGGAAGCTTATTATTCGTTGGTCGCGGACCCCTCTGCAGGACACCATGCATTTGGGCATTATTATTGGAGGACTGGCAGATTCCCTCGTGCAGTAGTCTGTGATGACTACTCGGAGGACAGTGATAGAGAGCTGCCAGGTTCCCCTTTTAGGCAAAACAGAGAGTTAGGCCGGCCAGAAATCAAGTCCTCTCGTTAAAGTGATTGGAAGCGCAGAGTTTCTTGGTAAAATGTAGATTTTCGACTAAAACGGGACGGGAAGACTGTGATAGTTGATGGTTTAATCTAAGTCAATAAAGAGCGGAGCTAGAATGGGAAAATCAGGTAAATTTTATAACCAATCAGCAATCATTTCAGCTAAGTACCCCTCGCAAAAAAAGACCGAAGACAAAAAGCAAAAGCAAGTACACCAGAGCCCAAGATCGGAGATCTTCTCCCTCTCCAAACAAACCTCCTACGACGCGTCCCATCACTATCTCTTTGGTGATAACCGAACTTTAGGAGAGGAAATGCCGCACAGGATAGAAAACTTAAATATGTAGGTAAACAAATTAGATACAACAAACAACCGCCCGGGGAAAAAGATAAAGAGAGAAAACGCCACAAAATGCTGTTGTATGCTGTGCACTCGTCCCTGTCGTTCCCAATCAACGACCATCTTCCTAAGGAGAGCGATAATTTTAACAGAAAGAAAGAGAATGGCAAGTATAAAAAGAGAGCATATACATAGAATAATAAAACAAAAAAAAAAAGGATTGTGAGTTTTGTATGCATCAAGACGTATATCATCGCAAAAGGGCAAAAAAAAAAAATCATTAAAAAAAAGGGTACATGTAAAGGGGAATCTTCGCAAAATCCTGGCAGCAAAAGCCAAAAACATAACTAAAAAAAAAAAAAATGAATTAATCAGCGAGGGGAAAAGTTAAAAAAAAAAATGGACTCTGAAATTTCCGATCCAATCAATTTCATTATCCATAGAGATCATCATAAGATGGCACTAATTCCTGGGGAGCAGGAATCGTGTTATGAACGTTGGGTTGGCGAGGAGAAATCTTTTCATGATATGGAGAATTCCGCACAAGTCGGGGATCTTCTGGAAGTGAAGACGTGAAACTAGTTCGTTTGGAGCTCGCCGTGGCCGGTATAGAGAATGTCGGGTCTGTCGCAGAGCTCTGTCCACTATAGCGTCGCATCCGGGAGGTAACTGACAACGGAGGAGATTTCGAGATCCGAGATAATACATCACTCTCATCCGGCCATCTCGCCTTTGTTACCCCAAGAGCCGATACGTCGTCGTGCTCCCCTTCATCCGCCGAACTATCACCAAAATCTCCATTCTCCCAAGCCTTAGGCAGGGTTGCCGTTGTTTGTTCATGCGAGGGCGCTGTTAGCTCGGGGAGGAATGGCTTCTTCTTGACCCGGCTTCGAACATTCGCATTGTAGTAGCCCGTTGGCACGCTCAGAGGTGAGTCAGTGGTGGATGAGTTTACACCGATATGCTGTGAAGGAGGCTGGACTGCCGGTGGTGGTACAAGACCCCGGTGATGTTCAAACAAACCCAGAGGAGCCTTGTTCCGATCATGACCATGTTCCGGTGCGTGGCAAGAGGGTACTGCATGGACTCCACAGGAAGGTCGATCATGCTGACTCCAGGAGCCATCGTTTGGGGAAGATATAGCAGCATCACCCCATCGAGAATCGAATTCCGATGATAGCTTGCGTTTCCTTCGTAACTTTTGGATAATCTTTGTCATGATCTTCAGTGACTTCTTCAAGGGATTCTTCATGGAGTGAAACCCTGAGAAGCTGCAGGACTTAGTCAACATGAGTATAACGCTAGTTAAGTGAGAGAGGAGTATTTGGGCAAGTTTCCAAGACGGCTGGTGTAAAATGCACTGCGTGAAGAAGCAAAGGGTAGAGTGTACCTTCAAGTCTCCCTGGTAGTTATGTATGTTTCTCACTTCCCTTAGTCCTCTTAAAGACTCCCGCATAGAGGTCCAATATTGAAAAAGAGGCAAACAAAGAATTCCCTATAGGGAAGGGGAGTTTTGCAAGAAAAAAAAAAAGAAAAGAAAAGAAAAAAATATACCAACAATCCGCATGGGATGAGGTTAATTCAAACCATAATCGGTCAACATCAAGCCACGTCCAGCGAGCCGGCAAATGCACATCACATTCATAGAGATCTGCGGAAAGAGAAATCTATCCGGTAAAGATGGGGCAGAAAGGGAGATGTGTTATCGACCCGACAGTTTGGTTCACAGCCTGTCGTCTTTCCTCTTTCAGCGTCGCAGCCCGGCTCTACTCAGCAGGAGAGGGGTCAGTAGCCTGCCAACGCCACTGACAAAGTGGATTGAAAAATGGGTACGCGGGAGAGTAACCGGCAGCGTTTCTGGAGCGGCATAAACAGCGACTAGGTATTGATCATCCAGTTTGGTTATGCATGAGCAGAAGCCACCCTGACATATTGGGCTAAGACACCAATTCCAGGTTCCCGTGTCCGGTTGAGACGACGAGAAAGACCTGAAGAGACCAAGAAGGGGGGGGGGACGAAGATGGGGGTGGTAGGAGGGGCTCTCAAAAGTGTGCGGCGCAGTCAACCTGCGGGAGGGATGGCAGTACCCTAGTCATGGATGTTGGACGTGTTGAGCAGAACAACAACTGCAAGTAGGCTGACAGGTATCTTGGCAAAGCGCTTGTTCCCAATATGCTCAGGGGGTTGGCTCTCCATACCCCGAGGCTTGAGAAGGGGAGGTGATTCACTCTCGAGATAGTTTCCGGCCGAAATATCCTGGATAACTATCCCTGCGATGCAACCCAGAAAAACAAGCCATGACGAGAAAGGATAATGGATTTGGAGATGAGTGGGGTTTTTGGGGGGAGGAAACAAAGCAGCAGCAACAGCAATAGTAGTTAGTAGCAGTAGCAGTCGTAATAGTCGCAGTAGTCGAGGGGAACTAAGAGTAGATAAAAGAATGATGAGATGAAGGTTAGAAAAGAGGGGAATAAGCGGCAAAAACCAACACTCGCGGGGAACAGTGATTGGATGTTCGATTGAACAAGCTGCCGGTTGATCATCACGGTTGGCCCCGAACGAAACATACAACAGCTTTACGCGCCGTGATGAACATGGGTGGTTGTCACTAGTTCCTTTTTTTTTTCTTTGTTCAATTTTTTTTTACTTTCTCTCTTCTCGTCGGTTAATATCCATGATATTACTCTTTGTCATTGAACTAGTAAACCTAACCAGGTACCTACTTAACTCCGGCTCAAAGTCCATCACACCAAGTAGCCCCAGCAGTACAAAAGTACCTGCTTCCCAGGAGGTATTCAATAGATGTACAGGAGTAGCTCGAAAACCGGAGCTACTAGGTAGTAAGTCTACAAGAATATTTCCCTTTCCTAGAGAAATAAATAAGGGAGGGCATATTTCATTCACTTCCCTCCATGAACTTGAACCTATACTCCATTAAAAACTACCTACCAGTGGTGGACCCCCAATACCAATATACATTTAATCGGTTGGGGGTGGTCAAGGGTGACTGCCGGCGAGAAGCCACGAGCTTGTGATCTTGCTAGTGATTTTTTTCATCTCCCATTTACAGGAGTCATAGTCGTCGGAAATGAGTAAATTAAATGATTCATGACATATTAACCACCTACCTATCTAGTACCTAGTACCGACCTGGCTCTCATGAGTCCGCTAGATTAACTAGATTTTGCTGCAAAGCGAAAGTCTCAAATTTCAGCTGAAAGCAACCGAAGGGGAGGAGGGGTACTTGAAATCCTGTTGTCAATTGATTACCTACCTTACCCTTCCGCATATCAAGGCAATTTTACATCTTGATTTTCACAGCCGCTAGTGCCAGAGTTAAGCCTTTCCAGCTCATAAACGGTCTCAAAAAAGGTTCAAAAACCGAATTTCAGGAGTATCTCCCCAACAAAATATAAATAATGAATGAACAACAATGAGCAGAACCCTGGGCCATAGTGAAAAAAAAAATAAAAAAAAAAAATAAAAAATAACAGCGCCGTGGAAATGTATTATAATAATATTATAGAGTGCAGGTTAGATCGCAGGTAAGTCGCGAAACATTGAAATGGATTTAATAAGAAATAAATTCTGCCTAAAGGGTATATTTTAGTTTAAACCTTGGAAGATAAATTAGGGGAAATTCACCAAAATCAACTCTGGGAGTATAATTAATTATGCTTCTAGCGGCGCAAAGTATATATCATCCAAGACCTTTGACGTCTCAGCCTCAATCAAACTACCCAGCTTGGCGATAACGTGGAGACATTAATGTCAAGAAAATGAGGGAAAGAGTAGCAAGTTTAGCCTCGAAATATCGGTTTTAAATTTCAGAACCCTGGTGTGGGGCTATTCTCTGCATCAACATCTCAGAAGCTCCCAGCACCTTAGTCCGACCGCCCCAAAAGACAGAGAAATATGTATGTATGTAGCTATATACATATTATTCTTGCGCAGTGTTTGTATACACCGTGTAAATCACCCAAAAAACGCCATCTCATAAATTCGCCAAACACCCAGGGGAATAGTAATAATATAGAAAAAAAAGGTAAGACATCCAACACCGAAAGAAAGAAGTCAAAAAACCTCCCAGCCACCCAAATAAGAAGAAAGACAAGAAGACATCGCCAATATTTTTCCGGAAAAACAAAAAAGGGGAAAAAAAGGAAAAAGAAAAGAAAAGACAATAAAAAGGGTTCCCTCCCTTAGCTCTTTGGTTGCTATATTCTGAGGGCTGTCATTAAAAATCATTTCATCTTGTAGTAGTTAAAAATTCGTAATTAATTTCGAGAGAATGGGTTTTGGTTTGCGGGGTCCTTGTTGCTCATTATCCGCTGATTCATGTATTGTCGTTGTTGTTGGCGCAGACATACCCCTGGACCTTGAGCCTGAGCCTGATGCTGAATTGACCAACGGCCACTCTCCGGATGGGCGACCCTGAAAAGACTCTGCCTGGGATAGTGGATGTTGTTGTTGCTGGGACCACATATGACTTTGTGGACGTAGGGATGGGGGAAGCGGGGCCGACAAACTTTCTGATCTGCGACTTTGCGAGGGGAAGGGTCGGATGAAAGACAGTCGTGAGTTTCTTGTTTGGGAGGCGGATGAACAAGTGCTAGTCGTTTCCCGGTATTGAGATGGGTCGTAACGGGGATGAAGCGCTTGATAAGACGGAGGCGGGGCTTCGGGGACGGATGTCGCTCTGCTTCGGGTCGTAGTAATAGTTGGCGTAGTCGTCGCAGCGGTATGGGCTGGGGTATAAAGATGGGCATGAGACTGAGCCCTAACATGGGTATTACTGATGGGGATAGTGGCTGGTGTAGTCATGGCTGTCACTGGATATGTAGAGAAGGTCGAGGAAGGACGCGGCGGCATCATATTGAGATAATGGTCCTCGGGTGTGATAGAACGGGATTTGTTATGGATTGCTACTGCTGCTCGATAATCGATGAGTCGCTCCTCGCGTTGGCGGATACGATCCCATTTTCGCTTTTTGATGAAGAAGAAGATGATTCCTGCCGTGACTATAGAATACTCGTTTAATGAGGAGTGGGGTGGGTGGGGGTGGGGTGGGGTGGGTAGATGGAGGGAGTGAGGGTATAAGGCTGGGTCTCGAACATACTCGCAATTGTTGCAACACCGCCCACTACGACACCAATGATGATCGGCGTCGTTTTTGAGCTGGAACTGGAGGAATTGGAGGCCCCGTCATCGGTGGGGAGAGAGTACATGTCCCGGGGAGTGAAGGAAAACATCTTTGGCTATTATTAAGAATTTATTAAAGTAGGTAACGAAATGCGACGAAGAACGCTAAAGATGGCCCCAGGACAAGGGTGGATGAAGCAACTGGGTGGCTGAGCAGCGAGACAGACAGGGTTCAAGAGAATTGACGAAAGACGTTTGAACCAACGATCTCCATCCAGTGACAGGAGAATAAGCACGACACCGACAGAAGGAGGGAAGAAAAACCAAAAGATGATGATGACGGTGTAGATTCTTCCCCCGGCTGGTTTTATGGAAAACAGAATGGCATCAAGCGTATGGCAAGCGGCGTGTTTGAGGCTATTTTAATCGCCGAAGGAAGGAAGAATGGACGACTACCAACAACTTTGAGTTTAATCTGAAACGACAAAAGTAAAAAGCCCAAAAATAGCCCAAGCCTTCCAGAAACGGGGTAATTTAGGGAGATGTAAACTTAGCAAAGGGATTCATTGGCTATCGATGCTCTATTCTATTCGCACTAAGACTTCAAGCGCCTAAATCTACTGGTGCCAAGCTGAAGGATCGCCTGTGACAGATATTGAGAACTTAAAATAGCCTCGATCTGGTATCAGCGTAATTAAGCCGCTTGACTAACCAACACACTAACCAGCTAAACTCTCTGCAGTTGGTTAGTGACTTAATCTGGGGAGGTCTAAATTTGTCTCCAGCCTGCCTATCATCAGAACGCAGACAGTGCGCTTTTCCTTCCCTAACTGTTGGTAAACACCAAGGTAGGTATACTAACTATAACATAGGAATCTTATGAATAACAACAAATTTTACACCAACACCCAACATCCAACACGCTCATGTCCCAAGTCCTTAAATTTTCCCAAGTGCAAACAAAAACTGGATTTATCTATCCTTTCCCAAATTTGAGAAGCATCAAATTGATTCATCCATTCCTTATCATCATCCCCCCAACCTTCTCCCGCATATTCTCTATCCACTCTCCTCATCAAAAATTTCGGACTCACCTCATTCCATCTCTATCTCGCTTATATCGAACTATGGACTAATTATCAAAGATTGATCACTTTATTTCCAATTAGAGGCCTGCATAATTGATCCTCGTCGCGGATACTCATCTCCGGACCCTAAATCAGGCGGCGACCGATCTAATTGAATGTGATAGGTTCATCACTAACATTTAAAAACAAATCAATATATTACTGCCCGTCTTTGATCAATTTCCCCATAGCGCTTTCTAAATAATAACTATTGCCAAGGATGTACGAGGTCAAAGAAGCTGTCGACCGCTTCGGGTGATGTATTCGTACGTCACGAATGGACGATTTTATCCAGAATTGAAGGTCTTGTCATTTTTAATACCGTTTGTATAGCGAATTTAAAGACATGTAATAATAAAATAGGCCTTACCCTAGTTGAATCCGCGGTCGAATGTCGCCATGGTCATTATTATTTTATCGGATTCTAGGAACAATCCGCCTCCTTCCTCTTCGGGCGACGTACTAGCCGCCACGTCCGGCCGACAGAAGCTTATTTACTGTTAGTATTAGAGGACCCCCCAAATTTTAGACAGGGTGGTAGTGCTCATGATTTATTGACTACTGAAATACCTCCCATCTTTTGCTAACTTTCAATCTTATAATACCTCTCTCTGATTCACTTTTTCTACTTCCATAGCCATCTTTACTTTCTTTTTCTATACTTCAAGATGCAGGTAAATGATTTTCTTATGTTTCCGTTCGGCTCGCTGGGATTAATCCTTTGTGATACACTTTGTAGGGCGAGGTCCCAGCTCAAAATATTAGCTCTCTCGGCCAAGTTCTACGAGCGGTCGGTGGGTTAACAAAACCCAGTGGTCGTGGGCTGTTCATGTTTCAGTGCTTAATCGCTGGTAGCTCCTCTGCTGCACTTTTGGGGTTGCTTGGAGCTAGTCTCCTTGGCTATACCTTGACTGCTGGTGCAGCTGGCTTCGTGGGGGGATCCTGTCTAGGGTTTATGATTGGAACAGTTGGATATTATCGAACCAGCTACAATCAGAGCCTCTATACTTTTTTAAAGTACCCTGGATTGCTAAAACACCACATCTTGACTGATTTTGGGATGCATAGGGTGAGGAGGATGGAGTGCTTCTTGGGAGAAGATAACGAGAAGATTATAAAAGAGATCAGAGGCAATCTGGCGCTACAAGGAATGCTGATCGCTGCCTGGCACTCAGCGATCCCTGCTATTGAGGTAAGTATATATACACACCCCCGACTTTATGGTTTCGCTTATCTCTTATACTTTTTTTTTTGTAGTAGCAGATGGCTACAGCTGACTTATTTATAATTTCTCCTAATAGGATATTCAGAGACAAGAAGAGGAACTGTTGATTTCCAATTATGGCCAACGGCCTCAATTGGAGGAAAAATCCTAGCGTCTCGGATCAATTCGTTCTTTCTAGATTCCATAATTTGTGCCACATATGTATCTGTATTGTCTGTAGCATAGCTCACATACGCCAATTCGCCTATAATGATGTAAAATATGAATACCTAGCCTTAAGTCAGAATTTACCTTTATATATATGAGCTTGGTAGTTCGTCTACTAGGCTAAAGATTTTTTTAATAAAATAGAATAAATAAAAGAAAAAAGAGAAAAATGGAAAAATAAAAATGGAAAAAGAGGTAAAGCTCTCTAATACAATGTGTATAGAATCAAACTTCATCCGTAAGACTAATCCGCCTGAGCCACACTGAAACCAACGAAATTTGAAGTCATTATACTAATTTCCAGGGTGTTCTCAGTTTCCCCAAATTGCAGTATCAAAATAGGACTAGATGTTTCTTTTTTTTTTGCATATGCCACCCTTTTCTTTCTTGGGTGTGTTAATCGATGACGTAATTTCCAAAGCTGATGCGTTCACCACTCATGAAAGCTTCTCTACCTACCTACTCATACACAGGGAATTTTGCAACCACAACAACACTTCTTAGGTGCTAACAAAACTACTCTAGATAAGAAAGTCAAAATCCACAACTATACAAATAGAATTGAGAAAATTGCAAGGCTTTTACTATATATATGTGTGTTTTTGTGTGTATAGATAGAATCAAAAATATTATGTTAAGAAATATATATAATTTTATAGTAAATATCAATATTTAGGATCATGTTTCTTTAATCTTTCCTATGTTTGTTTATCTTTCCCAAAATATGAAATATTACTAATATTTAACATTATCATGCCCTATATGGAAACAGCCCAAATACCCGAATGTGAAGGGAAATGGTAGAAAACCCGAATTAGCTATATAGCTCCTCTGAATTCGGAACCATTATAGTAGTCAAACGACGCGAAGACCGGCTTTGCCTCTTCTCCATGACAAATAAACTCATTCGTCTTTCATGATCGTCATTATCATAATCCTCTTCTTCTTCCTCGTATAGACCCCGCACGTATTCTGGTTGGTACTTGAGGCTCTGGTCCCGTTCCTCCTCATCCTCATCATATACTTCATTCTCCTTCTCAGAGCGAACAGAGTAAGAGGGCATAAATGAAGAGCGCGGGCGTCGCCCTTGCCGAAAACTCGTCCCATATTGTGAGTGTGTAGGGATATATTGGAATCGCGGGACATGTTGCGAGCTACGGCGATGATTATTAGGAGGAGGAGGAGACGGAAGAGTGGTGCCGTTACGGATGGTTGACGAAGAAGTTGTTGTTTCTGCAACAATGGTAGGGTAATCCTGACAAATGGGTTTGTAGATAAAGGTAGAGTGACGATGACGGGGGTTGGGTTCTTGTCGTATTTGGTTGTTGTATATTTCTTTTCTGTCTTGGTCTTCTTCTTGTTCTTCTTCGGCCTCTTCATGCACCCTTTCCCCTTTTCTCCTCTCTACTAGAGGATGTTGTTGAGGTCGTTTATATCTTGTGAGATGAGGGAGAGAAGGAGAAGGCGGAGCGGCGATAGATTTAGGTCGTGGCTTGAGACGGATGGAGAGACGACGCGCAGGATTCAATGTGTTCATCGTGAAGGAGGAGAGGGGTTGACGGGGCAAGAACGAGGCTCGGTTCATTGGGCTCATACGGTCATTATCATTATTATTATTATTATTGATGTTGTTATCATTATTATCAGAATCGTAGTCATGGACTTGGCTCCAGGCACCGTCAGCCGGAGAAGAGATGGATGGATCACCCCATCGTTCATGCAGAGGCTGGTGAGGATGGGAGGTCGTACGGCGGAAACGATGAAGAGGACTGCTAACTCCGAGGCATGCCATTTTGTCTGTTTGAGTCGTAGATATAGTGATGGTGGTTGGCGCTAAAGGGATAGACGTAGATATTGAATATTGAAGGATACTCTTTCAAGTATAGGTCCCAAGCAATGCTCGCAAAGGTTGTTTGTTTTTGATTGATCGGAGACAGGAGGAGGAGGGGGGAGTTAAGGGGACAATTATAACGTCCTCCTGGTACGATTATCATCATGGTCTAGATCTAGGGAGGTAGGCTTCCTTCTCCTCTTACTAGGCGCTCCCACTAAACAAGCATCTTTACGTCGAGTTACGCAGCTCACTCTCTGTTGTCTAAATTTGACATCAGATCTCCAAATTAGAAACACTACTGGATCTGCTTTGTTTCAGCCACCAACTATGAAGAAAAGCTGCATGAAAATCGGCACTAGTATCGCTTCAGCTGTTTGTCTTACCCCTCTCCTTCATCCCGAACCCCGAAGGTCTGAGCTGGACACCGGATTTGCGCAGAATAGCCGCCGTGTGGAAGGACGGAGCGTTCGGCCGAATGATTTTATTATTATTATTATTAGCTTTATTATGACTATTTTTATTGTAGGCTAATTACTCTCCGTCTAGACTTTACTTCCATTATTAGCAATAATTCGGAACTCTCCTTATTTGGGAATGGGGGTGCTATTAATGGCTCAGAGAAGAGGGGTTAATTAACCTACTCCGTAATCAATTCCTGCTAATTCATCCTCAGATCTCCAAGTTGACCGAAAGACTAGTGTTGAAGCTAACGTGTGCTCCAAGCGCCATCCGTGCATTATCACCTGCAGCTTACTATGACCAGTTTGCTCCGAAAGCCCTATAATTAGTCTCAATTATCTCTTTCTCGCATGGGTAATTAAGGGGCAAAAGGAGGACTTTTTGGGTTTATTTTTGGTAGAACTCAGCTTGGTTTACTCGCCGTGGATCATTGATCACGAGTTAGGATTGAAAAGTGCCTATGGAAAGGAGTCTATGGCGGTTATTTTTGCCCCTCTTTATTTGATTTTATTGTTTTTTATTTTTATTTCTTTATTTTATTTTTTACATTACCCCGCTCCAAAATCTCTTCTGTTTGCCTTATGATCAGGTAGAACTTGCTGCAAACAAGTCGATCTCCCTCGTGAATTTGTGGACATATACACTTTATCAGTCGTTGCATTCACTGTTGGGAATTTCGAGTCGTACGTATCTACATCGTACTAAAAACAGCGCCATAGGCGAAAATACCATAGTGATCAATATAGGGTCCCGCACTTTGCTCTAGCCAAAGTGGGAGACGAAAGCGAAAGAAAGGAACAAGAAGAAAGGGTGTATCTAGACATTCTCTACCCGAACGCCATCCTCAAAGACCTAATCCATCCCTGAATCTCATCAGAAATCAAAAATAGAATCTACACGCATCGTATAAATATATGTCATCAATCATATCATTGAACATACACGCGCCGACCCCCGTTTCATACGGCGCCAAGTATCCTGGCCGAGATTAAACATCAAAACGGCCGCCTATAACGTAGCTAGCAAGAATCGTCCCAAGCACAGATATCATGATTGTGCTAATTATAATCATGATGAGCCGAGAGGTCAGGGGCGCCAATAGGTGTCGCGGGCGTCATACGAAGTAGAAAGCCAGGTGGAGACATCGAATTAGTAGATAATGTACCCTTACCCGGAGAATGAGATTGCGAGGTGCCACCGGCCGGCCGAAAATTGGGCGTTCTCCCAAACTGGAATGTGGATGGTGAGGCCGAAGATGACGTTAGTTTAGAGTGCTGGGGTGTGCATTCAGGGTCCGGGGAGAAGAAGGAGTGGGTGTGTGATCGCCGCGGTGGGAGATGATTCCCTATTGTTAAAAATTGCTCGGAAGATAAGCCTTCCATCTCATCATTGTCTGACGCATCAGCTAGCTCCGCTTCTCCATTGTCGACATTCAATGGACTTGGACTCCACTCTATCGAGGAGTAATCCAAACCCGAATGGCTCGAGGTCTCAAAGTTATGCGACAAGGATCTTCTTATCTGAGTTAATCTTGAAAGGCTCGGTTTATTCCCAACACGTTTTCGCTGATCTTGCTCATGGCTGCAGGAGCTTCTCCGTTGTCGCCCTCGGCCTCCACAGCTCTCCAGCGATGAATAAGGAATGCGGGTACTTGACAGGAGATCTATCTGGTGCCGGTGGCTGAAGGCGACTCTTGCCCGCATTTTTTGAATAGCAGAGTCTAAAGCCAACTCAATAGCACAGTGGTTTCGAATACGTCCAAGTTTGGGCCAAGTCGCTTGTTCGCCGCTAAGGCACGCCTTAAGCATGAAATCAGTGGTCGGATTCTTAAGTATACGAGGAAAATGGGCATAATGAATCTCGGGGTATATATTGATGTCCCCTGAGTATTTTTGATTCATGATGGAAATTGTTTTGGTGAAAGAAGTTGGAAAGACCCCGAATTCGGAAAGAACCGCCATTCGATGTAATATTTCATCTTTCGCAAGATGTGTCACAGTGTGGAAGAGCCGAGAAGGAACAGAAGATCGCGAGCCGGAGCTCTTTGGTTCATCATCCTTAGAAAGGAACGGAACTACGTGAGGGTTAACCTGTGACACGATGAAATGGTTGACATTGAACATTTCCGACAACCGAGTCATTGGGAGATCGCCATCAACAGAACCATCAATATATTGCCGGTGGAGGTCATTCCAAGGGACCGCCTCCCCTGTAAGTGGATCTTTGGCCATGAGCGTAAAGGGTGAAAATACAATTGGGACGGAGCATGAGACAGCGCTGTAGAAGGTTAGTGATATGATCAAAGAAAACTGACAAGCTTTGAGGGAAATTCCTACACAGCAGACCAAATCAAGACGTTAGGGGCAGTGATATAGTTAAGTAGCCGGGGAAGCTCGTATATTCCTGCGCTGGAGACACATATATTCAATATTCTTCGTGTTCGGTTGTATGCCTCCTGGAAAGTGATATCCCCTAACCAGCTCCTCATGACCTTTGCGAGATTTCCAATGTCCAAAAATGCCCCGTGCTTCAGGAATCGTGCCGTCTTTTTGAAAATATTGGCCTCTTCCTCGTCCTCATCAAACACCGAAAAATCACCATATGGGAACGAAGCTAAAAGTGCTGGAAGTTCATCTTCTGTGCGAGTGCAAAAGACTGCACAAACAATGCTGCCAGCAGAAGCGCCAGAGATGATACGCGGAAGGAGTTTAGCCATCCAAAGAGCCTTCAAAACACCAATATGATTCATTCCAAACGTGGCCCCTCCAGAGAAAAGAAGAGCACTGCGCCCAAAGGCCTGTCTTGCGGCAAGTAGTTGGTCGAGGATATATCGTGATTCCGCTGCATCACACCGGTGATCATCGGATACTTCGACAAGCGTTGATATGGTATCCACCGCAGCAGTGATATACCGATCGATCAAGTCTTTAGTCCCGAAATGAGTGTGCGTATACAAGGAGGCGTTACTCATGCCGCCCAAATCTCGAGTTAGAGACGTGCGTATTAGGAAGAGCATCCGACTAACATCACAACTGATACGAGCGGTTTCTAGCTGCCTGAGACGCTCCTGCACGAGATGGGAATTGTATTCGGTGCATTCAAGGGTCTCCTTCCAAGTATTATTACCTTCTAATTTGTCTAATTCACAAGCGCATTCTTTCCATTCTTCGTATGAGACAGCCTGGTGAACGGGCAGGGATCAGCTCACGTGGCCTAGTTTAGTCAAGTATAGGTGATGACGTTTAACTCACGTTGCGCATTCGGAAATACACCACTTGCTTATAATCCTCATAATCTGCAAGATGCTCTTGCTGGTTCTTGGAGAGGCCATCTTGTGAGGTACACCACGCACCGCCGGCCCATGTGAGAGATTCCCTAAAGACAGAGGAAATCGAGGGGAGAGAGATAGATTTCAGCCGAGACTGCACCTGGAGAAGGGCCTTACTCCGGGTAGCGGAATGGCTGGCCGGATGTTTGTTCTTCCCATGCCATTTTGAGGAGACTGTAGAAGGATCGGGAAAAAGAGACATTGCAGGTCATTTGGCCAAACCGAGCCATCCGCTTTACAAAGAAGAGGCTGCTAGACCTTTAGTTACTAAAGGTCCAGGAACGGGCTTTGGCTTTGGGCTTTAGCGACTGGGAGCCACAGCGTGCAAAGCGTAGAGTAGGTTCAGAATTGTAACAAAGAGATGGAAATAGCGATAGAATATGCCAGCAAATTTTCAAAGAGAGTGGATGTGCTGGGTTGTTTTGTCTTTTAGACTGTAAGATATTATTCTTTGGAATTTCTTCTACTGATCAGTGGGACTTCGACGTCACGGGGAACCCGATCATTCGGCTGCCTTAGGCCTACAGTACCTGCCAGTTGCCACCTTCCGGAGAAGGTTCCGGGGCACCCCAATTTTTAATTTTCTTTTCTCTTTTTTAATCTCTTATTTACCCCGTTCACTTTTCTTTTGCTTGGTGTGGGGTGGAAATGGAGCCCACCGACTTTTTACCTCCCCCTTGCGACAAATAGTTCCTGCTGTTCAGCGTTCATGGCTATCCTTTTTTTGGCCAGAGTTTTTGCCCTTGAAGTTACTTTCTTTCTAATTTATTTAGAATTGCCCCAGCAAATGGGGAGCACTACTATGAATCTATTCTTCTATTGAGGCGATATGATATAATTGTGTTGCAAAAATGTTTTCTTTTCCTTATAGATAGGTGATTTTTTGGATCTGTCCCACCCTTGCCTATCATCAAGATGATCATGCACTATTGGCCTTTTACTATATGCTGTCCAACCAGATATCACCAGACAGGGATCATGATATGTACAACCTAACACGAGGCGCAATATGATAATATTGTTATTATTATCCTACACAGTATACCTCAGCTGTAGGAACAGTGCAGGATTTCCCCAGACAAATTATCCCCGATCTGTGGGAGTCATGTGGGGTGTAAAATTTTCACATGCATTGTGGGAAGGCTGTTGTTGCATGTGAAAGTGGTCGTCACTCACTAGGGTGAACCACACGCGTTAAAATTGTCCAACGAGCGTTCTTCATGGTATCTGATTTGGCAGAAGCCACGCTGATAGATAAGATGTTGAGAATCACGCTTGCATTTGACGCAACCACACCCTCAAAGACTCCCTCGCTTGCAACTCAACACCATCTTCTCTCCAGAAGTGTCCAGCACCCTCGATCTCCACTGAATGAAATTGACTTTGTGGCTCGACCGAAAGTTCATTGGACCATTTACGCAGTTTACTCGCGGAGGTGAAAGTATCCTGATCGCCATAAATAGCTAGGGTTTGGTGCACACATAGCTGGACATTTGCTTGTGGACAGGGAATTTGCTTCCCTTTGCCTGAAGGGCTGGATCCCACTTCTAGCGACAGGTTGGAAAATAATGTGAGAAACAAATTCACAGGCGGAAGGAGTGGCGACACAAGAAGATATGAAACAGTTGCTTTCGAACGCTCAAACGCTTCTTTCATGCTCGGGACGTGATATGAGATTGAATTTGGTGAAGATATTGTTCGAGTTGACATGGCGTCTTCTGACCAAGAGCAAACCGTGTTTGCGCTAAGAAATATTGCGTGCATTGAGGTGCCGCAGGCACTGCCACTGAAGAGATCCACAATCATATCAACCTTTGGAAGGTGTGAAGCGACTAGCGAACCATAAGAGTAGCCACCCAATATAATGTGCATAGCTGTTGTCTCCTCAACCAAGTCATCTTCTGCTGAGCGGACTGGTTCCGGTGAAGAGACCTTTAGCTTTAGAAAGCGGAGATAAAGTATCATGAAACCATAAAAGGAAGCATAGTCTGCTAACTCAGGTTTCGCGGTCCAACTAGTGCGACCCTCCGAATCGCCAGCACCACTGACCACTTCTTAGCAAGGTTCCATCTCCACTTGTAGTCTTAACGTATAGAATATTTTGAAAGAGAAAAGGGGCTAGAGTTGAGGTAAACAAGGGGGTTGCTATAAATACCGGAAATTGAAAGTCCCCACCACATAGCCAGCCTCGAGCAACTCTTTCCCAATAAAGCCCACAACTGGGTCATCATAACATCCTCCAAGGGGCGCGTATGGATGTGCGACTATGGCTCCTCGAGTACACCATTGGGAGACATGCTTCCCATGTAGTATTTCCTGCGGAAGATAGATACGGCAAGCAATCTGAATGCCGTCGTATATAGATGGGATGGTAAATGAGTGCGTGGGAGACGGAAGATATGGAGACATTGCCACAAGGTTTGATTACAGATGCTTTCACCTTTTCAGGTGGATTCAAAGCCACGTTTCAGGGTTAGATAGGTATAGCTAGGTGCCTTAGTTAGGCAAGAGGTTAATATGGATGGATTTAGATAGTTTCGGGAGGCCACTGTGATTTCCTAATTAGGATGAATAGAGAAATGACTTGGGGCCTCTTTAAGGGTGAGCGTGACGGAAAAGGGCGGAAACCGTGGTTGAAAAGCAAAGCCTGAGAGCACTTTCCTAAATAATCACGAGTGTTTATTCAAACTCAATCATAATTATTTAGGTTGGTAGATAGGTATTACAATAAAGTGAAATAAGTGCCTACCTAGTCAATCCCCAGGCTCTCTGAGGCTTCTTCCTGCAGATAGAGTCCTTGGGGTTGAAAAAGACCCACCGAAAGGACCTGAGGATGGGGTAACATGGGACATGATTGGCTGCCATATGTTCAGCCCAACACAGCCGAAGAATCCCAGCTGATCCACCTCATCTCAGCACACCCATGGTCACACTCCTCATTAGACTCTATCAAAAGCTTCCCACTGCTCTGCCCACTAGTCCCTAGGGGAGTTATGAATACTACCGAATGTTCCCGCAGATTGTATCTGCTCTATCTGGAATGAGAGTAGACCTGGGAATAAGAGGATAATTTTGCTAGTGAAAGAAAAGGAAGGGAAAGGAGACAGAAATATATATATTAAGGGAAATTAAGATTACGAGAAACGTAAAAATTATGCCACAAGTAGTAAAGACTCATTCAAAGTGTGAAATTTTTTGAGATCGTGGTGTCCACGTCGTATACTCATGCATGCTATATTCATAAAATATCTAATTTAATCTTGCATTTTGTCGTTAATTTCAAGATCATCGAAATCATCCAGCAATTCATCCATATTAATCTTCGGGATATCTTCACCATCGTCATCGTTCATCATATCTGTCTCCGCAACACTCATAGCGTCGTCCTTCTTCTTCTGCTTGTAAAGGGCTAGAGTAGCTCGGAGCTCTTCGTCTTCTTCTACATCCCGCAAGAACATTTCGAAATCGGTCTCCACGCGATCCTTATCGCTTGGCTGAAGGTCTTCGTGTTCTAGGGCCATACGCTTGAGCTTCCAGTTTCGCTTATGGTGCTTCTGTCGCCGTGGGTAGAACTTCCGGACCAGGACAACATCAGGAATTGTTGAGTTGTAGGTGTTCGATGCTTCTATCTCATCGAACTGGTGATTATTGAAGTTTGCTCCCGTCAACATGTAGCCTAGGACAGAGTCTCCAGGATGGATAACGCTTCCAAGATGTGTCCGTGTAAAATACTGTTTCTCAAAGCTGAGGTCGGAGGCGCGAGCGACCGTGACTTCAGATAAAAACCATTTGCCTTTCGAATGGCCTGTGGGCTCGACATCTAGGACGATGAACTCGACGAGGTCTTTAGCTTCCGCGAGGGATGTGAAGGGAGCGCGCCAGTAGACTCGAGAGTTCAATTCAGCAGTCTGGAGAGTGTTGGGATCGAGGAATGTGATCGAAGTACTGATCCGCGTGCAGAGGAGGAGGGGAGAAATATTTCCGAGTTGTTTAGCAAGTTTGATCGGGATTGCCACCAAGTCGTCTTTGCAAATGGGGACAATCTTGGCGGAATATGAGAATTTATATGATTTGGTGGAGGTGTGAATATCTTCGGAAATTATCTGCTGTGATTTGGTCACTTCAACCGGCACTGTCGAGTGAAGGAAATCAAGGAAAGCTTCAGCATGGTTCCTTTGCGCAAAGAAGAAGTCGATTCCATTCCTAGCCTCCTTAATGTTGATAGTATTCTGATGGGCTTTATGCTTGAGAATGAGCTGTTCGAGATAGAGGAATGTGCGCTTGTGGAGGACCTGCTGGCGTACTTGGACAGACGCCCGCCAAGTATTGGGAGTGTACGATTTCGCACAGTCGGGACACTGCTGGTACATGACAATATACACGACCTCGAAGGTCTGCTGCAGAATAACACCATCCTGGACCGAATCTTGGATTGTAAGCTTGACTTTAATTCTCCGCGAGTGAGGTTCGGTCCAGATAAATCCAGCATCAATAACTCGAATTTTGTTTAAGCCTTTTAGTTTTTTTAAGCACAGTGCAAGTAACTCGCGCGACTCGAGACTCGCGACTTGCCAACTCGATGGGGGAAGCAGCCAGCGTTCGCAGTCACGGCAGAAATTTAAGACAGCCTCACGTTGGATACCCTGCGATATATCAACTGTAAGCTTCATGCAATCGTTACATATCGTCGCGCCAACTAATGGTGCCCCGCAGTTATAGCAGAGCACTCTGGAGGGGTAAAAAATGTTAGTCACTTGTAGCATTCGTCAAGAAAAAAGGTAAGGAATTTCTTACGTGGGAATCTCTGCCATAGCATCGTCCTGAGGTGCCATAGGCACCGGAGTATCCAAATCCATGTTGAATACTTTCTGATCAAGTTATACTGTTTCGTCTGACTTGTGATAATTTTTTTTACTTTTTTTCTTTTTTGATTTGGAAATTCGGGTTGATTTTTCAGCAGCTTAATAATCCGATAAGAAGCACGTGACTGATAAGGCAAAATTGATGCCTCAGGGTTTAAATGTTCGCCCCTTTACTATGTTGGATTTATTATGTAATTGCTCGGGCAGCTCAACTGTGGTTCTATTCGCTGTCTGTTGTGTGTGTGTCCCCCCTGACTGGTCGGGACGGATAGCTAGAATACATGAAGTTCCGGCACGGATTAACTATTTATCCGGTCCAATATCCGACATACTACCTAAGTCACGACTAGTAGTCGACAATGCATTTTTTTTTTGGCACTAAGACTGCTCATATTCCAGCATATCATTCATATCTACTGGCTTCAGTCTGTTAAAAGAATGATTTTCAATCAAAAGGAATTCGAGTACGAGGGTTCTCGAAACTACTGGCGTTGTGGCGATATGACAAATCGCCTTCAACAAACCCATGTCCTCTAGAGTAACTGTGGAACTAGTTACTTCTTCTGAACAACGGAATGCCCCGATTCTAGCATCGACACCTGCGCTCCAGTTGTTGCTGCTTGATCCATTTCAATCTCTACCATGTCATCTTCTTGCCATCCTTCTCTTTCGTCTTTTACCCGACGAACAAATGCTACATCTAAAACTAATGCAAGTACACTGATTGCTACGCCAAAATATAGTGCTGCCCTGTAGCCTCGAATAGGGTCCTTGTATGTTGCAGCAATATGCACTTCGATCGTGGATGCAAACCCCAGTCCTAGGCTGTTTCCATAGAGATTCAAGGTACCAATGATGGACCCGGCTACACCCTGTTGGTGGCGTTTAACTGTATTGCTGGCAATAATTTGTCCGGCAGTGTACACTAGATCGGGACAAAATGAGAAAAGCACCACAGACGGGAAGATCTGCGCCCAGTATGTTTGGTGCTCTGGAATAGTAGCCATCAGAACCGTGGAGACCATAACGGTAACGGTTCCAACTGCTAGAATCCACTGAGCAGCTAATCGGGGAATCAGCCAGGCTGCCAAACAGGCTGCCCCAGTACCGCAAATCACAAATGGTGTCCATCCGATGGCAAACTGTAGTGTTGACCAGTGCCACACTTCTTGAAGCCAAAGAATCTGGTACCAGATCAAAGTTCCTACTGCCATGTAGTTGAGTAAGATGACAAAGACTAAGATTCCGAAAGAGGGTGCCTTGAAAATTTCAGGGGGCATAATCGGATGGGAGGTCCAGTTCTCCCACATAATGAAGGCGATGAACAATAATACAGAAGTAATGAGCAGCGAGATCTCATACGGAGTAGACCAGCCTACACTTGGTGCTTGACTGGGACTGTTAGTAGAACTCTGCACCAAGAGGAAGAGCAAGGTGTGGACTTACTTCCAGACGAAGTTAAACAAGATCAAAGCGCTTGTTCCTAAAGCAGCTCCAACCCAATCAATTGTTCCCTTTCGAGCTGTTTTTGGTTCTCTAGGACTTAAAATCCACAGAGGAATGAACGTGAGAGCTCCGAGACATGCTCTATGGGTTTGGTTAGCTTTGTCACTAAAATCTTTAATAGCAGGGATGTGGAGTTACCCCATACATGAAAACAAAAAACCACTTCCATTCAGTATGTTCTAAGAAGGCTCCAAGGAAAAGTGCAGAAAAGTATCCCCCAAGGGGCGCTGAGGCACCGAAAATCCCCAAACTGAGGTTCCTGACTCGACCAGGCGGGTTCGTAATGGCAATCATCGCAACAGCATTAGGCATAATGCTAGCACCCCCTATCCCTGAGAGCGCTCGCATAGTTACAAATGCGAAAAAATTGTTGCAGAAGCCACTAGCAAGAGTACAGGCACACAACCAAGCACCACCCCACAAAAGCATTTTCCGGTGCCCGTAAACATCCCCTAGCCGGCCACTCATGAGAACAAATGTTCCCTGGGTAAGACTGCCTCTGGTGAGCATGATAACCTAGCTGTCACCGATATAAACTTGAAACTTACGCATAGCTTGCAGCTATCCATGTCGCGTAAGTCTCTTTGACGTGCATGGACTGACTGAAAGTCCTACCACCAGCTACACCAGCGAAATTGACGATCATCTACGGGGCATATCTGCTTAGTGCGCTTCATACTAGACCAGCAGTGAGGGATGTGAGTATACCTGGACAAGATTCGATAAAATAATCAACGTTGTGATAGTCAATTGTCGTGTCCGATTTATTGGCGTCAACGGGGCCCGTTGAAAAACCTGCTGAACCGGTTCTGGCTCAGCTGGGGGAGTAAGATTGTGTGGGACGGTGCCTTCATCTATTATATCTGTTGAAATGCGAGGGCTGATAGCTGAAGCTGGTTCTGAGGTGTTTAGCATTTGCGAGCTAATCTCATAATGAAGAGATGACACCAGTGCCATACTCTCTACTTTTACAGTTGTACACTTTGACAAGTCTACCACACAATGTTGAAGAATCGTTGAGTAGAAGTTGTCTGGGAGCTGGCGGCCGGGGGGCTAGTCTTAATACGAGGGGAGAATTACACGCCCCCCAACGTTTCAAATGCTGACATATCTAGCAACAATCAGGCGCGGTGGGGTTGGATATAGCCGGGTGAGGTTTCCCTTCCTTTTGATCACTAATAGGCTGGGTCTCCATGCAGCTACGAGTGGGGGCAAGAGGATGATGGCGGTCAAGTCCGTTGGAGAAGGTGAAACAGTGAGTCATCGACTGCTTCAGCCATGCAAGCATTGAGGGGTCTCCTGGTATCTTTTTCTAATCTCTTAAGTATCCGGACATGATGCAGTGAAACATCGCTAGCGGCTAGCGATTTATAATCAACACAATCTCACATTGTCAACCTTCCAAGCCAACCCTCGTTAACAAGTCTAAAGAAAGAACTATTTTCCTCTGAAGCAGGCAACCCAATTTACCCTGACTTTATTGAAATTTGGGTAATTGATTGGCGCAAAATGTGATAGGTCTTTCTCAGAGGTGTTGGATTGTATATCCAAGTATGTATGCATGGGGAGATCCTTACTCAAAACGGGGCTTAATAAGGCATATTAGCAGCCGGTTAGTTAGGGTGCTTTTTGATTCTATAATCTGGTTTTAATCCCCACAATACTGCCACTGGGTGGATCCGTTGTGCACCGAATTACCAGCTTTCAGTCTAACGTGAATGCAATCCAGCGGGACAAATTGCCATCACTTTCAAACTTGACTATGAAACACAGAGAAATGATCACTACGTCGCTAACCCAGACTGCCAGAGATATAAATCTCCTAGCTAAATTTCTATCCAACCCGGAAGTTGACGACCCGAAAACATGGCCATCAGTTGATTGTATCGTCATATGTGCCTCATCTGTTCTCTACAGTGCCGAAGTGCTCTTCGAAACTCTCCAAGTGAGGCCAAATCTTACACAACAACTACTTCTCTGTGGAGGCATTGGCCATTCCACCCACCTCATTCATGAAGCTGTCGCCAACCATCCACAATTTCGTAAACTAAGCAATTCAATCAACGGCTTACCGGAAGCTCGTGTTTTAGAAAGAATTCTTGATGATTTCTACGGGGGAGCATATATAAGGGCTAGTGGCTGCCAGGTCCTTGTAGAAGACGAGTCGACGAATTGTGGGAGTAACGCCGTTCAGGCTCGTAAAGAGCTGGAGAAGTCTGGCTTTTCCCCGAAGAAGATTATCTTAATCCAAGACCCAACGATGATGCTCCGAACAAAAGCCTCATTCGAATATGTGTACAGGGACGTAAAACCAGCCCTGGAATTCATCTGCTGGCCTGGGTTTACCCCACGAGTAGAGCAGTCGGAGCTTGGGGGGCTTATTTATTCAAGTAGCTCACCACCCAGGCTATGGTCTTTCGAACGATTTATCGATCTTGTTTCTGGCGAAATTCCACGATTGCGTGATGATGAAAAGGGATATGGGCCTAACGGGAAGGCATTCATAACACACGTTGACATTCCCAGAGAAGCCGAAGAGGCGTGGATGAGTGTGCAATCGTTATCGTACGGCACAAGACACGGGAATTTCTAAAGCCCTCTATTCTCGTTGCGATTATTTAATCATATATCAATACCAGCCAAAGCCAATTAGGACTTATCGATACCAGATATTCTGCTTTACTTTACGATTTCAATCTGAGATATAGATTAGATATTGTAGCTAGTGGTTTTGCTCCTGCTAGATGAATTCTTGTTGATGAGTCGTCATCTCATCCGCCTTTGGGACGCCATCTTCCAAAGCTTTACTTAAACCCAGTTATATCCTACGTTTTCCACTTAAATGGGCAGCTATTATTATGTATTTTTTTTAAGCATATTATACTTCTCATTTTGAGTTATTTTAAGGCGCAAGCAGGGAAGTGGCAGGCTGCCTTTACAGGTACAGTACATACATGCCCTAAATCCGAGCCTACACTCTACTGAAAGCTCATATAGCTTCTCTCCTTGAACTTTCTAAATTCAGTTCTGAAAAGATAGTATGGTAGGGTCCGTATATAAGGCCTGTACAACTACGGATATCAGGTCCACTCTCTGCTTACTTGAGCTTGGAGGAGTGGATATCCTCCTTCTTGGTACCGGGACAAAATTACGCACCACAAGGCATCTATCAGACAATTTTAATTCAATTTCAGGCACTTTATACCGCATGTTCCTCGAATTAAATTACAAATCCCTTCCTGTCTCTCACTCGGAGACACTCTCCAATGTACTATCAACAGACTGCAATACGACATCTCACACCTCCATCATGATAGTAGCAGATGTATTCTTCTTACTGGTACCAAATCTGAAGAAAGCTCCTTGGGCAACATTTCCACCACGCCTAACACTAAAACATGCGCGGGACAAGTATTTTCCCTTTGGAGCTTCGGTAGCAATATATGGACCTTCACCCCGAACAAGCTGAAAGGCTATAATTCGCCCTCTTTTGGTTTTGACACGGTCTCTGGCAGGATAGATCCCGCAAATAATATGAACGACTTCAGCTCAGCCATCTTTGCAGGCCGAGCCGGCGGCCTCCGCATACCCAAAAGTTGCTGCAGGAGTATGAGAAGCTGCTGGATATATTAAGCGACGTGGATGGACATCCTCTAGTCGAGATTCCAACAGGACAGTATAATGAGGATATGATATCAATGCAGTACTTCCCACATGCACAGACAACACACGCTGGCTATGGTGGATCGTTTATTAGGTGGTTGAAAAATTAGGGAGGTCTGGTGCGGTTTGATATATGTGAGGCTATCATAAAGAAGTTTCTGAAAGAGAGAGGGGCTAGAAGGGTTTAGGAGTGTATTTCTTTTCGTTGTCTGTTTTGGAAATAGAACTAACATATCGTTGAGGGCCGGTCTGGCCGGTTATTTTCTTTGTCAATGGGGAGAAGCCATATCAGGTAAAAAAAGAATAGATATCCTTTTGCTTCCATTCACAACTCTTTTATGGACTGAGTTCCAGAACATTCCTTCTCAAATAGACCGAGGGTCTAAAGGGTGGTATAAAAACCTACCAAACCCCCCTAAAGTTTGCGCTCCATCTCTTCTCCTTCCCTTCTCGCCATCTCTTATGCACAACACTTATATATCGCATCAATAGATATCTCTAAGTGAAATTAATTAAATATATATCGATCTACCATTCCACCAAGAAGAATACGTTCATGTCATAAATCTCAGCAACAGACCGACGAAAAATCCCCAGAGTCTGCTATGGAGACCTAGTCTTAGAGACGGTGCTTATCATACAAGGACATCGAGGGTTACGATTGCCAAGGGGCCACCTGCCGATACCTCCACGGCATTCCCAGATCTTGCTTTCGAGCAGACTGGGGTCGCGAATGTGATGCGTGCGACCGTGCCCATGACTACCTCGATGCCAGGCGGGCTAATGCAGAGGATTTGGACGACCATTTGGGGATGCTTGAAATTAGGAGATGATCTCTTAAGCAAGAAGTCTTTACTGAGAATGCACGTAATATTGCATTTTCAGAGCCTGCAAGCTGATGGTGTATTTTCGTCGCCCTTCTTTCCTCCAGCCACCTTCCTATTGCCACTTAGGCTCGCTCCTTGACATCGAAAAACGCATGGCGAACCGCACTGGGCCACATCAAGACCCCTGGGTCGGGAAGCCTGTCCCCCATAACGTGTGCTACTCCATAAAAGTTTCCATTTCGTCTCTTCTCCTTCCCCTCTCGCTATTTCTTATACGCCACACTTATATATCACATCAATAGATATCTCTAAGTGAAATATATATCGTTCTACTATCCCATCAAAGACAAGGCATATGTCCATGTCATAAAACTCAGCAACAGACCGACGAAAAATCAACCCTAACGTTTTCTACTCCATAGGACCCATAACGTGCTTAAATAAACAAGAGGTGAAATACAAACATAAGGATATACAGCATATTTTACTTTTCAAACCTTCATTCCTACAAATACCTTAATCATCACAAAACACTGGTCATCACAACCTTGCTTTATTAGTTAATTCTTTCCAAATATTATTTCCAGATATCAAGAATATGCCTATGGCGTCTGGGAAAGAACTTCTAAAAATGTAGGTGATTGGCATCGCGACACTAGAAAGGCTGGTGTTGAAAGTAAGTCCCTAAAGTCTTGCAATAAATTGTCATCTATGAGTGAATAACAGTATCTTCTCTTCAGGGCCTCAATCCCCAGATACAAGAAAAATTTTGACTATACTGTGTATAGGCTGGACTGTTATTTGGGAGCTGTGGATACAGATATCTAAACTACTAAATTTGTAAGTTATCTAGTCGCTATTCCGGGATTTACTATATCTGCTTACCTCCCTGCCTCTAAATTAGTCTTCGATACATAATTGGTGGTCATCAAAGGGCTAAGAAAGAAAGTAAAGAGAATAGTCTTGCAGGTTCAGATGAGATCAGTATCAATACTAGTCTTGTCAACTTCTTGAAATTATCACCAACCAGGACCAACCTTGTCACCTTACCTGGAGGTCCCGGAGAATTCCTCTTAAAGGCAACTTTGGTGAAGTTGTAATAAGTCTCCTCCAACGAAGCTCAACTTGATCTCTAAGAGCAAAGAAATCAAGAGAATGTTGGGTTTGTTTGCTTTCGACTACCTGCCAAACAAGCTGAGACACGGTGCAACCAGCAGGCCAGTGCAAGAAGAACCACCTCAGAACCTTTTAACTACTTGAGATCAAGGCTGTATACAAGGAACACTTGTTATCGATTCCGCTTCCTTATGAACTGGGAAAATCCCGCTACTTTCATTCAACTACTACAGGTTAAGGCATCGGCCTGAGCGACTAAATCCTTTGAGGGGTTTTCACTATCTGTTCACTCTTAGGATCTGCGTGTAGCAACTACGAGATCCTAACTGTGACTGTTACAGGGCTAGTCGAGCCTGTGGATTGCCCTTTTTCTGAATTACTTTTGACGCGGGAGGATAGTTTCATGCGCCCACCGAACATTTTTCAAGTGTTCATGCTTCCGTACGAATCTCTCTTCTTCACTTCTAAAACCCAATCATGGCAGATAACGGCGGCACTTTACAGGACCGAGAGCAGAGAGGGGAGGAGCAGCGTAGCAGTGGATGGGCCGGACGCCCGCCGATTCGTACAGGCAGTAGCCGCGTTTGAAGAGGCGCTCAGGGAACTTTGCCATACAAACGATCAAAAGCAGGTCTGGAGGTTCCCGCGCTTTGAACTCACTATCAGAGAGGGCTCCCTGTCCGTCCGGCAGGTAAGTAGTGACTATTTTCGTCCTTAACATCTTTCTTCTGACCAATATATAATATAGGTCCGGACGGGCAGACCCTCGTACGTAAATGCTGTGTTGATCGCTTCTTGGGGGGTCAAGATAAAGGGGGAGTGTGGCCACAATCAGAAACAGTCTTCTGGGAGACCGTACAAGTCCCTGGGTACTGTGGATGATGTCCGAAATATGCCCGAAACAAAGCTGGTGGAACACCGAATTCTTACTTATCCGCACACTGTGCCGAAAGCCTCAAAGCTCGCTCTGTACACAGAGGAGGAGAAGCGGTGGCAGTTGGACAACATACCTGCCATGGAGAAACCCGGCATTATTATGAGATGTACAGTACTTGGGGGGGGGGTCGTGCGCCGCCTGCAAGTGGCGGGACCATGCAGCGCGGCGCACCTACGCCACCCGCAACGAACCGAAATATGCGTTTCTCTCAGTCTGCCCTTGAGACTCTGGACTCTGTATGAATTTTGATCACTTTGCATGCCAAATCAAATCTGCCACTTAGACGAGCTTCTACTTGAATTGCCCTTTCGGGCTCGAAGGGGGATACCAATGTCACCCCGACTTCCGTTGGAGAGATAATTATCTACAATAGCTCCATGCTCTAGGTCAATACCGAATGCAAAGGCGCAGGCCTGCTTTTAGCGCTCCTTCACTCAAAATTGTGATTGTTGTGGGTTTCCAGGTTGCTAGGTTCGTAACGGAGCTGCTACAACCACAGAGAGCTCGCTTGCCCTTATTCTATGATTCCTGTGACTTGCTGGGTATCTTCTAGGATACATGGACTCTCTTTACATTTTACTACCTGGACTTCTTTATCGCAAATTCTAAAATCCACCGAATTATCTGTACATGGTAAGCAGGACGACGAATGCTTGTTGATATAAGCACAAACATCCATCCGGACATATCAGCACAACGAATAACAGTACGGAAGACACGGCAGCAAATCAAAGACTGAGAATCTCGGCTTCATGGAAATTTTTGCTTAATCTTGAATGATACTATGGTACATACCTGTTTAACAAATACAGCATTTAACTACTGTATTGAAGCCTAAGCCTCGCCGGTGAGCCCGTCCCATACGACTCTTATGCACAACCAGTCGAGTACAAAATGTTGAAGCGGCGGTGATTATACTCTTCAGCGAGTTAGCAATACTTTGATAATGGAATTTCTAAAGAACTTATGGCAAGAACCACGCTCGGGACTGAATATAATCCTGTATACAGGTTGGCTTCAAAATTTCTCAGGGTTGCAAACGCATCAAATCTTGCTTTCACAAATCATATTAACAAAATCGGACGGCCATTTCATGGCCCATGGCGTATCACAGGCAATGTGGTAAGTATTAGTTATTATTAATTATAGGTATATAACCTTATTAGACCTTACTAAAAGCTTCTAGGATATTCCAAAATGTGCAAATAAGTGTCCTTATTGCCTATACCAAACGTAAGTCATTAGACTCTATAACAGGATATTATTATCTATTACTAACTAGTAGTTACCATTCGTAGTCAAGGTCATAATGGCTCCACTATACGCAAGCATATCAAAACCCAACACATTGAGGTATGTTATTATGTTTATTTATTATCTTTAGCAATAACTGATAAAATTTAATAGAAAGGTGTTTTGCCCTGGTTGACTGTAAATCCTGCAACTGCTGGAGCCTCCAAACAGTATGTCTCTTCAAAATCGGACACCTATCCTAATATGAAAGAGAAATTGTTGGCCGTGAAAAATACCGTAATCTTAACCACTGAGCAAAAAGAGACATCTAGACGTCAACTTCCGCCGTTGGTTGATATTTTGGTCCATCTTCCAGGCTGACAGAAATTTCCGGCACTCCATCTGTGGGTGAAGATTCCTGTCCGTTTCGGACTTGTTGGATCTCCCAGATTGCCTCCCACCTCCAACAGGAAAACGATCCTGTCTGTGCTGGGATGACTGACTGATGAGTTCAGCACAAGCATGGCAAGCCATCGCTAGCACTCAGCAATCAAAAAAATATACAGGACGTGGGGGAGCAGAATAAGAATAGCACAACAATAACTGAACACTTAATTGTCAAATATGACAGGGGTAAAGAGAAAATTCTTTTTTCCACTTGAGGAAGATTTCAAATGAATTGGTATTGTTCTAGCTTTCTGAAGAAACTGGAAGATCTTCATTCCACCCCCTCATTTTTATGCAACTATCTCTATTCCAAAAATTACAAGCTACTTAGGCATCTAAAATTATTTTCCTTTCTTCCTATCTATAAGATTGCCAAAATATTCTGCTACTATCTATTTGCCTTGGCCTCTTTTAAAACCTGAAAACTATTGTATTTACGTTATTTCTATAATTTGTTCCAAACATTGCCTGCTTCACCCTTAATCTCCTTACTTGCGAGGTACTTAGGTAGGCAGCAGAACTGATCCATCGCCTAGAGATATAAGCCATGCGCGCGCTGTAAACCTATCACCTGTTATGAGCCTAGGTCTATCTAGGATCTAAATACATATACTCCGCCATAAAAAAAAAAAAATTCAAAATATAGTCAGATAGATTAGACATAGACATGTATTAGACTAGTAGTACATAATAACCAGACATGTTTTGGACTTTGTCGTTGCTGTTATAGCATTCGCCATGACATCCCTCTTAACACTTCATACTCTATATGCACTTGTACTTGGACTAAATAGGAAGCGTCTAATCCTCCTCCTCTACATCGGGCACAAAAGTCCTGGACCTTGTGAATTTGGTGGAAATTTGATTATGCACTTCGATCACCGTGGTAGATTGATTTCCCTTCATGTCTGTTGATTTCTTGCTACTTCCGGTGCTGGAGGCGTGGTTGCGGCCACGCCAGTTTCTGGGTAAGCGGTCGGCGGCCCATTTGAATATAGGTCGCATGTTGGAAAGACAGGCAGCTGTGATGCCCACTGCAGGCTCAATGCAGGTCCAGACGCTGCTAGGGACTTGGTTGTCTATTTTCACCCCAGGTATTAGTAGCTGTCACTTTTAATATGTGTGTGTGATTCTTGGAGGAAAAACATACAGGTGGTGTCATTTCCGGATTTAGACAATTTAATCAATGCAACAAGACGGATGATATCGAATATTAGCGTTCTATAGATGTTGTTAGAGAGAAAAAAAAATTCAACCCTATGTCTCTTTCTTTTTGGGAGGTGGGGGGAAGAATACAAAAGCCCAAGCATAAAAATCCCAGAAAGCATAATTTTCTGCACCCTGGGCACCTGAAGATTCCACACCACATGCATAGGCATTATGAGTATCACAGCGTCAGTGACTATATTGGGGACCTGAAGGCCGTAGAAGAATTTCGCCAAGTCGAAACATCCTCCGGGGATGGTGGGAGTCCATAGCTTCTTTAGAGGGACGCAGATGAACGATCCGGCTATGCAAACGCCATAGCACCAAAAGATGACAATGCCACCGACGACGTTTACTCCCATAACCATGTATTTAATGGGAAACAACCGTTTATAGAGGGCTAAAATGGAGAGCTTGACGAATGTGATGCATAGAGTGTAAAGATAAGTTCCGGTTGATAGAGTCTTTTTTTTTTTTTTTTTTTTTTTTTTAAGATTAGATTATTGATTAGCCGTGCAATATCGAGAGGGATTGTCAAGACATACTTTTAAGTAAACGGTGAGCTGATCCGGTGGGACATACTCAATATGTGTACCCAAACCATTGTATAGGACTACATATAAGTGAGTATGTAGGTAAACTTGAGCAATGAAGAAGTTAAAAAAGACAACTCACGAACGACCCCAGCAAAAGAGATTCCGTACTCAAATATCTAAAGCCAGTTATATGTTAGGCCGCAGAAAAAGAAAGGAAGCTTATGATTCAGAAAATGCGACTTACTACCGCCAAAATCATTAAATAGTCATCCAGAAACCACTTTGTCTTGGTAATATGTCGGCAAAGAAGTCGCAATAAGAGAGAAATGCTCGATAGCGAGAGAGCAATACTTGTGGCCGTAATTACTTCATGGCGTAAGTTGTCATGTGAATATCCAAGGTCGATATTGGATATATCGCTCTGGACCATGGCTGAGGTTTTTTGGCGAAGCCTAGGAATTCCACACTATAAGAGCTGATATGGAGGATCTGTGAGATCTCAACCTGTCCTTAAAAGGTCTATAATAGGGAAGGAAATCGGGTGGCTCATGACAGGAGGCCATCTCCTTTTTGAATTCTTATATGCACAATGATGATCGACTCCCTTGGCTTTCCTGGCTTCCAATTTATAAAAAGGGAAACTCTTAGATTCTTCAGCAAGATATGAGATGCCCCGCCCACTACTGCACTTCAGGGGCTATTGGAAACTGAAAAGGCACTCGTGACTGTCTATCAAACCCGCCGTGACAGGATGAGGCGTACCAGCCCCCTCGACCTGCAGCTAAATTTGATTGACTTTCATGCGATTGGCATCCTGCGGATACATATCACATTCCTAGCTGTCAATTAATTGGACCGATCTCAAGCTATGGACATGTGTTTCCATGAGATCTCATTGGCTCATCGGGATCGACGAAGACGTCGGATTCTCTGCTGCTACAATTGGTTTCCTCCTGAATCCGACTGATTGGTACTACTACATCCTGCAGAAAGAGGTTGTCTAATCAGAAAACCCCTAGTGTATAGGTTTATTGAAATAATTCAGCCCACGGGAGTCTCTCCGGCTCGATCCTGCAATACCTTGCGCACTTATGGCAGGTAGTGAAAAGGGAATCCAGACCCAGACCGAACCATTATGTCCAGGTGGTATAAAGATAGGTGCATCTGATCAAAAGTAACACAATGATTTCTTCAAGTCTTTTTTCCCACTGGTCGAGTGTATCCTTCACCTCTGGAGCAATGTTTGCTGAAGGTGCTTAAACCAGTAAGAGTACGATGAAACTTGAAATCGTTGCGAAAGCGATGCCCCTGAAATATTAATGGTCCTTCTGTTAGTAACAGCCAAGCTATTGACCCACCAGAATACTTACATGAATACCAAACGCTACCCCTGTCATATGCAGTCAAATTTCGTATGAAATCAGGTGCCCGGTGGAGTCTTTCCATGGCTGCCGCTATCATCCCAAAGGGTGACCGCGTAAGGCTCGTGAGATTCGCCTGAGCTCCCTCTATCGGTCGGGGCATTGCGCGACAGATGAAAATCTCCAATGTGAGACAAGCAAGACTGAGATATGACCTGAACTCAAATGAAATGAACTCGCTTCTGCTAATGACTCTCTTGTCGCGTTCACTTTCAGATCTGGTGGTAACGCTTCTTGCCAGAGATAAGAGTTTGAGAGTTTTTTGCCTTCGACATCGCTTGCAGGGAGGATCGTTGAATATGAAATCTGTGTTAAGCAAGCGACAGCTACTGCAGGGGATGGGGTCGTCTTAAGGCAACAGGCTGTTTTTTGATGACGACAGATGTCGAAGGATGCAGGGAGGTACAGAACGGGCACTAATGTTAGTATCGTTTTCATTACACATATTACAATATAAATGCAGATGAAGTGAAGAAGAAATCAAATGGATTCCGGATTATATCGAATTCACAAAGATAGTAACAGTAGGTACACCACGCAAGTGGGAAAATGTGCTCGACTAATCAGTTTATCTCCCTGACCGATGCAGGGAGTTAACCGACATCAACTTAGCCACGTTTAGCAACCAAGTTTAACTGATCGGAATTGTTATATGTAGGAGTTTAATCAATTTGTATATCTAGAGTTGAAAAATTTGTAAAAAGAAATCTATATCATTTGTATTTATATATATCATGAAATTCATCAATAATCGATCGGAACAAAGTCTTTAACCACGTGCCATTTCGCGCCATCCATAGGATCTCTTTGTTTTCTCGTGTATAGCAGGAAAAGCTGATCTGGGCTTCGCTTCCACTTAGAAAGGTCATGCCCTGCTGCAGGCTTTGGATCATCACGGGGCCGGAAAATGCATATGTCGAGAACACGAGCTTCTTCGGGAATATCAATTGCTCGTGGGAAAGCATTGTTTGCATTATAGAGAGCAGCAGAGGGCTCCTGTGGGTGGGTTTTAATGAACTCCTCCTCTATCTTCGTCACTGTTTCCGCAAGAACTACGCCCGGGGCACATTTATAGAAGCCTTGCATATTAGGTGCTCTCCGCATTAGTTCCAAGGCTCTCCGTCGGATGGATGACTCGCGGCATTTCATTGAGGTCCAATATAGGGGTAAACCAACACCCATTTCAAAAGTAAATGCCGGCTGGGTGCCGTCAGGGCTAGCAAGGGCATCTAGAGCGACACTTGCTTGTTCAACGACGATGCGAAATTCTGGAATATGTAAATCAAAGGCAGTTTCAGATCGACCTAGGCAGGTAGAAACAGTGACGGTCATTATAGCATGGTAGGCTAGAAGGAGGGCTCTAGTACCTGCGCCCGAATCTGTCGTTGAGGGGCTTTGAGTTTGAGTGGACTGGGTGAAGCTAATATACGCATGGTGCCAATTGCTGAGCTGGCTTTTAATCCTCCTTTGTCTTGTGAAAAGCTCTTGGGGGATATCGGTGTCTTCACCTGCAGTTAGGTGATGCGTAATAGCATCATGATGAAGCATCAACCCCCCAGCACAAATAGTAACGAGCGCTGTCCGAGCCGATTCAAGAGATACGAATTCATATCTGTCGTTCGTTTCCAGAATACTAAGTAAGTCGCAAAAAGGTACACCAGATATGGTAAGCGCAACTGTCCCGAGGCGGGTGAATAGAGGAATTATGGTGTTTTCAAGTAGGGTAGACTTAGTAGGAGCTAGGCTAGCTCGTAGCTCCAGGATAAGCTTCACACCCTGACTGTAGAGTCGAAGAGCTTCCTCTACGTGCCCTTGAATGGTTTCGATACATATAAATAACACACAGCTAATTAGGGCGACGTGAGCATCGACGTTACCAAGATCAATCTGGGCGCGTATTTTCGACAACGAGCGGGAGTACCAGATGAGCGCCTCGTTTTGAAGTTGATTCAGTGGCTGCGGACTTCTCTGGCGTTGACTCAGGAATACAGGAAATAAGCATTGATTGGGGTACTCGAACAGAGCGCTGATAGCATTGACTGCATCCCACACAGCGGGCTCGGTGCGACATATCTGAGGGACGACTCCTCCCCAGAAGTCGATATCCAGCCCACCAGAAACATACCGCGCTGCGTATTCAAAGTAGTAGGCAAACGAACGACGCTCTCGCCACGCAGTATTTGGAGCGAGTGATGGGGGGAGGGCAATGATGGAGCGCGTAGCTGGAGCTAAGGCGTATGAGTAGACAGCAGTTGGGGTGGCGTATTCGCATTTGTATCCACCACTGGTACATCGAAGACATCTAGGTTTTTCTTCCCCGCATTTTACTTTGCGAATTCTATAGAGATGATCTCATTGAGCGAGCTGTTTATTTTGCAGAAAGTTCAAGCATAACTTGGAGCTGTCTTACTTGCAAGTTTTGCATCCACGGCGAGACCTCAGCGGCCCGATCTGGGCATCGAGAAAGCGGGCTGGGAGCTTAGAAGGCATAGGTATATAGGTCTATCAGTGCACTGTCCAGGCGAACTTAGAGCTTTCTTTGACTTCACAGAATTTGATTAAATTGGAGCAGAGTGGGGAATTGCCAGAATGGGGTTGAAGGCAAAACACAGTTAGATCGGCGGTCCACTGATTGCTTTGTCGTCGCGGGCCCTCAAAAGGATGAACAAGTCACCTTGCGATGATAGTAGTTCAATAACCGATTCGACAAAAATGGGGGTTAGTGTGATTGAAAATCACCCTCCAGGCCAGCAGTTAGTTCGCGGGTTAGACAGTGTCTGGGTCGATGAAAGGATTTGATTATATTATAATTACCCTCCGAGGGCGGAGCTGAGGGGTCTTTGTTTTCCTCTCTCCACTACTCCATATGGGTCCCTAAGTTTTAGTGGTTCCAGAACTTCCATTCCATGTCACCCACCTTAAGAGTACACAAGCGAGACTACCTAATGCCTATTTTTAAGGACGGAACCACCACTAAAGATAATTACCCATGGTTCCTGTTTAATTTGTTTTTAACCGATGGCTCCAAGGAATCTAAAATCCTTTCCATGACAGATTATTCACAGCTACTCTCGTGACGGGTGAACACAATAAATTCCTAATTGACAAACACGCAAACGACCTACTCCAAAGAGAAGACAAAAGATGAAAAATAGAAAACCCTTATCCTTATGTGACGCCAAAATATAACATAAACCAAATCCAATGCCCAACATTCATGCGACGACCCTTCCAAAATTCAATCCATCAGCTAATGGTCAACTCCAGCCCATGAACCCTTTTGCCCCTGTTTGTTCTTCTTGTAAATCAGTTGTTCATCTATTGGGAGTATTGCTGGCTGGCAGGTGTTTCGATGTCTCGTTGGAAACGAGGCCCACGGGCTTCTCTCGCCAGCCAAAGTACGTTCCGTTGCCGTAACGCTCGCATATACTGGCTCTGTTCGGATGACATCTCTCCTGTTTCAGCCGAGTGAAAGCCGTTTGTTGAGATATAGTGGATGGAATATCCTATCAGGACGCAGGCTAGACAGCCGACTAAGACGAGGAAGATAATGAGTTCGTGTGTGATGGCCATATTTTTTTTTTTTTTTTTCGTTTTGTACGTTTCGTTTAGAGGAATCTATTGGGATATCCTGAAGTGATTAGGTTATGCGAATAAACTGTATAGGTACAATCATGAAAACTAACCAAGTGGGATCAACCAAGGAGGATAGGTGTAGTATAAATATATTGAACTTCACGAGAAGAGATTGAAATGCTAGAGATCCAGCCATCGGTCCTAGTCTATCATCCTTATATTTGAATCAAAAAAATTTTTTTTTTTTTCGCCTTTCTTCTCATAGTCCTATATCTAAATAAAGGCACTGGACATGTCCAGAGCTACGCTAAGATGAAGGGCAATTTCACTAACAGCATTTTGTATCAAAATATCCCCGGAACCAGAGACATGACCAATCCCAATCAGGAATAGCTCCGGATTTCATGACGTCATAAGCGAGCAGGCCAATCAGAATGGCGGATCTATAAAGAAGCGCAGGTAAACCATCCACTCATGCTTCAAGAATACCAAGTACATACCTTACAGTCCTGATAAGTCAATCCACCATCCTGAGTGCTAGATTTCTCAGTGGTTTCTGGTTGGGTTGATTGTCAACACGACCAACGAACACGACTCACATCTAAGCACTTACGTATCTACCTAGTCTTCCTTTAGATAATAGTCCTCGATTTAGCTGGGTCTAGTGTAGATTCCAAAATGCCGGAGTACCAGCTTGGTTAGGTCCTACTTTTTACTTGTCCTGGCCTGATCTAGACACTAAACATTTCTACTATTCGCCCCCTTCTCTCTGACTTGGAGGTTCGTTATTTCGTTATTTTCATTCTAGCCTATGTGGGTAGCATCATACGCCCCTATTCCAAACCTCACAGTTTTTTTTTTTTTTTTTTTTTTTCTATAAAACTGCTAATAAAGTATTTGGTTTTCGGGCCTACTGGTGTCAAACTAGACTCGAGCGGGTGGCCCTCTCCCAATAGGATGCCTATCTGTAGGTTGTTTATCGTGGAATCATCGAAAGCTGCCGAGAGATAGTCGAAAAACGCTCTTCTCCTACAGTGAGCTCAACAAAATTTCCCCATCACTCACTCAACTTCATTCTTGTGCAAAGGCTTGTTCCATCGGCACCTGCAGCTTCTTGAATTTTGTCCGCAATAGCGATGAAAATGACGACTCTGGAATAATGTATTGTTGTCTGCGGCAGTCCCATTGACCCTCTAAGGGCTTGGGCTGTGGGGAGGAACTTCCGCACAACCATTTGCTTTATAACAGGTTATATCTCAAGGTTGAGAGTACAGGGGACGCAAATATAATTTGGTGACGTGAGTGGAAGCCCCGGTAGCATCAATCATGCATGGGAAGGTCCAAGATAGTCGTCCGATGCCCCAAAAAAATTCACCTACGACCAACGTCTGGTTGCCCTACCAGCTTATGGAGGTGGGAATCCCCTTCCGTACCCTAAGCCAACAGTTCCACGGAAGCAAACAGATCGATTTACCTTGTTTTCATCATTCGTTGGCTCGGTACTATTACCGCAGCCTGTTGTGCATATCTCAGAATTCACCCCCCCCAAAGTATAGTTTATGCCCCTGCTAATGAATGTGTGTGCCCACCCATATGTAGGAAGATATGATTTGATACCATTCGAATGAACGAGGTCTCCCGCGTATTCATTCTACCCAGTAACTTTGTGGCCATTTCAGCTACCTTTTTATACTCCTCTTTTAGCGTCTGGTCGATCAAAATAATGCGAATAGTGATATCATAGGTTTGAACAGGTACTTGACTCCATTATTATATCATACTAAATGATCTTTCCTTAACATAGCAAATATAGGAAAGTTGGAAAGAGAAAAAAATCTGTCAACATATCCAAATAAATAAGGTTAGTAAGCCTTTTTTTTTTTGGGCTTGTTTTCCAGCTATTGTTTAATATTGCAAGATTGTGTTGGTGTCGATTTACCTCGTATCTAACCTTCCAGTACAAGCACACTCAAACTGCGGTCCAGGAGGATCTGCCTACGATCATCCTCCGTAGTGTCCCTCTCTTCTACGGGGCCTATTGCATGTTTCAATTTGTCTATCAACTTTTCTTCCTCCGAAAATGCCACTTGAGCCAAGGCCTGCCAGTCATCTCCAATCCGTGAGATATTCACCTGCATCAAAAATCTGATTGCAACAAGGATGACAAGTACGGTATTGCAGATTAACAGGATAATAACCGCCCAAAGGCCCCATGGTGTTGCATTTCGCTTCTGACCGAGCTGGCCCCCTGGTGAATACGCCTCAACAAAGGAGACCATTGAGACGTTGTCCGATTTGTCGAACTGGTTGAGCTGGTTGTAGTATTCAACACCGGCGAGACTGGTGATGAGGCTTTGAAGTGCGATGGCAGAAGAATAGTTAGTGAACTGCTGCTCGAAGAGCCCGTAGAGCCAGGAATCACCCATTACCCCGTAAATTGGATTGCTGGTGCCGAAATATTGTGAATCGGGAAACTGAGCGGTGTAGTTGCCCAGACCCGGGATACCTCGCAGCCCATGGGAGAGATCGGCGAGGTGCAGTCGTTCGGTAAGAGGGGGCAAACATCCGTTACACAGGGTTGGACCTGTTTCAGGGATGACCCCAATCGGACCATCATTCGAGAACTGCATGGACTGCGGAGCGGACCAGTCATTAGACGGTTGCAAACGCATGATACCGCGCCTTTCCGCCGTCCGGGGGCTTTGGGGGGAGATATAGCCGGTATCCAACTGGTTTGCAACCGCAGTCATATTGTAGGCATGCCTAGCCCAGGTGGCTGTCGGCTCCGTACGGTTTGTGCTGCTGTAAGCGTCTATCCGCCTATCCGCCACATCCAAGCTTGTATAGCACAAGCTCACTGCAGCCTGATCGCCTCCAATATCGGCGAGTGTGAATTCGGATCTGTTCATGGCTACCTCTGTGGAGAAATCCCCGTAGAAGACCCGCGGAGAGAGGAGCAAAAATGCAGCCCCCGATTTATTTTGGCCGGGGGAAGGAGGAAAATCTCGAAACTCGCTAACAAGCCCACCTGAAAATTGGGATCCATCTCCAAAGATGATCGCCGATTCGCTCAGCTCGCAGAGAGACCAAAAGAAGGACGGGCTTGGGCAGGCAAACTCGATGCGACCCGGGTTGTCAAGCCTCGGTGTGCTTGCCGAGGGCCTAACGCGTCCCGTTATGAAGCGGTCATCGGGCGACCCGACATCTTCAAGAATTGGTCGCTGGCAGGTGACGCGGGAATCTAGAACAAGGGCCTTTCCCGAGTAATTGCGGACAGATTGTCTATCCGGGGCGCTCAGAGGCAGAAAAGCACGCAAGCTAAGACCGGTATCACTAACGTTCTCCTGCACCGCTGGTGGTTCGGAATGCTCGGCAAACATCGGCCACAAGGATGGCAGACTGGATTCCCATAACGACAAGGATGTCACTGGCGTATAATTGTATCCAGGCAGCCTGCTATCATAGGTGAAGCTATAATTGACATTGGCCGTCTCATTGTAGCTGGGGACTAGCTGGAGGGCGACATCAGAAAGCAAAGCCGCCGACATGAATTGTGAGAGGGACATGATGGCGAGGGTAAGCAAGACGGTTGGGAGGACGAGCTGGCGATCGAGGCGAGGACCCCAGCGTAGCATTGGCCAGACCAGGTTGGTGAGAGTGGACAGCAGCCCCTTGTCCCCACTGGCGCGCATCATGGAGACTGCACCGACGCTGGCGAGCGGGATGGACGATTTTTCCAGAGCAATAGCGGCCAGCATGGACATGCAAACACCATCCTGGACGAGCACAGCCGTGCGCAGCGCAACCGAAGTCAAGGTAATAGCTCGTGGTGCCCAATTGTTGAGGATGATACGATGCCAGATTGAGTTGTCTGTCGTACCGTACCAGAGAAAGCCGAGGAAAGCGGCGCCACCAATGATCACAATCAATGCCCCAACGAGGGACAAGATGGAAAGGACGCCAAATCGCATCAAGGTGGTAGAACCTCTGGGCGGAGAGCTTGTCATTTTAGCGAAGCGAATCTGTACAAGGCTGGAACAACCACAGGAGACAGGAGACCGCAGAGGACCAAGCCGCTCAAGGGAGATATAGATATGTCCCCGGGGGTCAAAACCTGGTTCATTGGGTTCTGCCGCAAGAGTAACCTGACCTACCTGCCTATCTACCTACCCGCCTGCCTGCCGGCCTCCCTACCTGCCTTGTGACCTTAGCCTCCCCCAGTTTGTGATGTGGCTGCAGGTGATAATCACTCAATTACCTTATTCATGCCAAGCCTGCCTGCCTAACAGTTTGGGAGGGGAGAAGCACGTAACATTCATCCATTTTTACTCTTACGGCGGCCTTTTTTGACTCGATGTTCCAGCTGACAGGTTTTTGCTATCCAGGTAGTTCTTTACCCTTTTTTAGTGCGCATTGGCTCAACGTTATCCGCAATAACTCGGAAAGGTCATCACAAGAGACCCAAGAATGCAGTGGGACAGTGAAAGATCGGCCCCGCTAGCACCACCGGAGGGAAGTATGTATTTATTTATTTTCTTCCTTCGCCCGAGCCGTTAGCGCTTTGGTGGGCGTTCTGGAGTTCGAACTTAGGACCCAAGGCAAGGCAGCCAATGAATAGTTGTCTGTCGAACGCCTATATTCGTACGGCGCGAAAAGGACGATCTTATCCCAAAATTGAAGGTTTTGTCGTCATTCCAAATCCAGTCTAGGGAGCGAGTTAAAATACCCAACAGAATAAGAACGGGCCTCACGCAGACAGCAATTCGCGTGCTGCAAATCGCCGCAGTGTGTGGAATTTGGGTAGGACTCGAGTTGAATGCTCGTCAACGCCCGTGGCCATTTTATCGGATTCAAGGGATGAGTGCTAGGAAAGTCAAGTGCGCCTTGCAACCTATGTGGTATATTAACAATAAAGTATATTGATTGCTAAGATGGGCCGTCCAAACTAGTATTCAGCGCTCTGTAGAAGGCCTCTGATCACTTGAAAATCGAACCCAATGAAAGAGGCAACTAGAAATACCAGAAGAATGCCAAAGCACCTATGTAGAATGCATAGAATAACTAATACACCAGTAGAAACTGGCCCAAATGGCGCCTGTAGGGGTACTGACGGCCGGAAAGAAAACGAGGTATTAAGGATAGGTACATATATATATAGATATAGATATAGATACGAGACCGTCAACGTTAGAGAGCAAATGTACGGGAAACAGCTAAACACCGATTAAAGGATCGGGCCAGGTGTAAACTATATTATAATCCACCCTTTACCAAGATCAACTAGCCCGCATGCGGCCACATATTTGACCAGATAGGAACCCGGTATACCTGCGGATCTACTCTCCGCAACGAAAAGAATAACTCAAACAGCATATACAGTCTTGCTGACATTATCAACAGCAGGGAGACCGCCGTGACCCACGCAAACAGATAGTGAACCCATGTGGGCTCCGGCTTGCGAGACGCGACCATGGCGCACAGCCAGACGAGCAGTAAGAATAAACTCCACCCAGCGGCCGTGACCGCAGCGGCGATCTGCCACAGGATCCTTTCCGCTTCTGTGGGAAACCGGCTCGTCCAGCCGAGGAGATGCAGCCCTCCATAGACGAGGATCACGGCGGCCACCGCGGCGCCCTCCTTCCACGTATGACGGCGCGTATCTCCCAAGTTCTTGTAGACGTAGGCAAGCCCGTCAATCCAGTTCTTGCCCAGGTTCCAGTTGTTGTGGGAGAGGTCGCTGGCGATCTTGCCCAGCCCGGCCCGGGAGATCAGGTAGGGGTTGGTGTTGAGCGCTCTGGGGGAGGAGACCTGTTCCTGTGCGGTTGGATCCTGCTCCGGTCCAGAATTTGCGTTGTTCGACGTGCTGAACGGCCAATTCCTCCTGAAAGGGTCTGTCGGATCCTGCTCCAGCGAGGGCAGCGATGTGCTTGTGAACTCTTTGATGATATCATTGTGGGCCTCATTCTGCGCATCTAGAACCACCTCAATCGCCAGCTCGACGTTCAGCGGCTTCTCCCACCAGATCAGATACATGACCAGGGCGCAGTAAGTGTGCAGGCAAGTGTGCATCTCGAGCAGTGTGACGGGGAGATGTGCACCCACGCGGCCAAAGGATTGCACAACCATCCACAGTGCCTGATACAGAACGATCAACTTGGCGAACGTGTCGGCCTTGCTTTTATCTTGAATCTCCATCGGGTTGGGTTTTAGGATTCCCTCCTGTACGAGTCTGACAACACCCCAGGCTGTGAGGGTCCGTCTTTCGCCCTGTTTTTCGTCCCCAGGTAGTTTGAGATTCTCCTTGAGGGCAAAGCCGCCCATCACGGCGAAGAAGGCACATTGGGTATTCCACTCAGGCTTCTTTTCTTTCTTGGAGGCTGAGCTAGAGCCACTCCCCTTGTTCTCTTTGTACTTTTCACAGTTGCTCACGATGAGTCGGGCAGTCTTGCGCTCATACACCGCAAGCGTCAAAGTCGCCTCAGGAAGAAGAAGCGTCATAAAGCCCCACAACAGCTTTCGGAATAATCGGGTGTTTACAGCGCGTTCTATCAGTACGAAAATACCCGTGGGATGTGCGGACGGGGATTCGGACGCGGAGTCCTGGCTTCTTGCAGCTTTTACGGGTTTTGGAGCGTCAAGATTAACGTGAACGGTTGTCCAAATGCACAAAACTAAAGTGATTATGCAGCTTGAAATGATATTTAGAGTTCCACGCGTCGTGGAGCCTGACGTCCAACCTGTGAAACGATCTATGGTATCATTCGAGAACACGGATGATCTGATCTGAAGGCCCTCTGGCGAGATAGAGCCCTCAGCTGCCGCAACAGATCCGGTGGGAAGGGCCTGGATCGGAGCTAGACACGACAGGAGAGACAACAAGTCTGCCAATCTATTGACATGCATGGTTTCTTAGGAGTGGTGGTTGGAGAGTATTGACAATATCAGATGGAATTTCCACGCCGGGAGCGAGAAATTAATCGACAGTGATGGAGCTGGTTAACCTAAGTTTTTGAGACTGATCTGGAGGTGTTGTTTAGGAATATGTAGCCCCTCCATCCCTCCCTTGAGGCTCCCTTGAGGATCACCTTAGAGCAGTCGCCCAATCCCAGGAAAGAACGCCTCGTTGTGGTCAGAGCCAACCAAGAGAGGACATGAACAGGGCACTAGGAGATCAATCAAGACTAGAGTTTTATTTGACGATGTTAATTCCACACACCTGTAGATAAAGCTGCTGTCAAGCCATGATCTGCACTCCATGGGCAATAGCTGCAAAGGACAGAAGAGGGTACATCCTGGAGCACCTTGACCCCTCCCATTCCTCCTCTTCTGCTCTTACCTTAATTTATTCCCGAGCCCTCCACAACACGTTGCTGCCGGGTTGTCCGTTCGTGTGTGTCCAACAGACACCCATCACAAGTTCTCTCGGAGCTAATAAACTCCGCCAGCTAATCGCGCAATAGAAGGCAACGCACAAGGCGGAAGGGAGGATTATTTGTGGCGTCCCACAAATGAGAATCACTTCTGCTGGTTGGGGGAATTAAGGCAGGCAGAGGACAGGCTGAAGGAAATATCAGTGTCACATCACAAATATTTGCATCCCGCCGGACACTGTCACAAATTTTGGGCAGCGAATGTCAGACTAAATCAAGCATCTGGGACCGAGAGGCGACTCAGGCCAAACTAGGTTATTCCTCGAGTCGGTGGAGAGCTGGAGCTGAGTTGTTTGCCCCTAGTGGGTAAAAAAAAAAAAATGGATGGTGCGCCCATAGCCGATAATGGAATGAATGTAAAGAATGGTCTACTCGACCCACTTACCACACCCATAGCACACCTTTTTACCCCATGCGTGCATGCATGCATATCCAGAGTCAGTATTGATGCTCGGGAAAGCGTTGTACAACATGAACGCCAAAGGCTGGGTATGTACCGTTTGAATTGGCCTTCAAGGCGGCTCCCTGCACGGATGCCTATCATGGTATATGCTACTCCTCGAGAGCCAAGCGGCTGATTTTCTTGGGTGGTAGATCATTGTGTCGTATGCTGAGAACAAGTGAGATTAAACCTCCTCGATGACAGTCGATTAAAAGGATGAAACTCAAAGACGAGGCGGGAGCGGAAGGACGCGAAGAATGGAAGATACGAGGACTAAAATCAGGTATCCAACCCATGTGCATAATTAAGTAATTAATTTTCAGCGTGTTGGTTGGGTGGCTTATGTGCACCATGACTTGAATTCCAATTATTAATTCTACTTAAAATGTTATCGTATCCCTGAACATCGACAATAAGTAGGCAAATGGGCTTTAGAAGACTAACTCTAACCCTGCTGAAGTCGAGATTACGGACTGCGCTAATATCCATCTATTCTCACCTTAAGTCTTGGAAACGAGGCTTGGTATGGATGTAGCCATGCGGCCATGTGTGAGTATGCAAAAAGCCATGAGTCTCCTCGCCTGTTCTTTTACAAGGGGGGCCAGTAAGCAGATGCCACGGACATGTTACATCTACCTTGAACTGGACAATCGAAAATCGCCGGTGGATTATCTCTATTTACCACGCCACGATCACAGTGAAGGCCTCTACCGGCGCTAAAGAGACAGGACTGGGACTTCAACACAATCACCACGTATATGTTGTCTTCGGACGGCGTAGTGACTATATTGTGCCAATATTGTACCATCTCTAACCCCACGGCTTCCACTCAGATAGCCTCTCCCACATAGGAATTGACATGGAATGTTAGGAGTTGTTGAACCTGTGGAGAACGTGCGTAGTTCAATTTGTAGTATGTACGCAGTATATACTTAACCAAAGCCCGAAAATCGGATTACTTACGCCCTAAGAAATTCAAATGAGATGCCCCGTCTATCATCTGTCTTCGATTGTGAAGATCGTCTGGGGTAGCAGCCGCTAGCGTTGGGGGAAAGCATTTCTAAACTCGCTCGCGCTACCAATGTGATCCTCAACTGCGTACAGCTTCCATTCATCCATTCATCCAGTCTTCGGCCACTTCTGTTCTTTAGTTGGGAATTATAGCGCGCGAGACAATATGTGGGGAGGGAGGGAGTCTAAAACGAATACGTAAACGATGGCGCCCTGGAGCCTCTCTCTGACTTGGTTGGAGGTTGTATTCTACTTCTCTCGGTAGTGATAGCTCACAATAAAAAGAAATCGTGTGGAAATGGAGAGAAGAAAAAAAAATTAAATAAGAACAGGGGTTTATTCTTTTCTTAAGCCACTAGACATAGGGATAATAAAAGAGAAGAAGATCTGGATGGCTTAATATAGTCCAAGGAGGAAAAGTACATTGACAAACAGAGCAAACAAATATCGGTTAGAAGCGGAGATCAGCATGACGTCGATCCGAAGCCAACCGCATCCTCTCCGCATTCCATCCAAGATAATAAGGAAGAGCAGGTCGTCTCTCCCCCCACCTTGAGTTCTTCTTGTTTATCTTTGTGAGATACCCAGACATACCAATTATGTCCTTAATCTCTTCCTGTCGCATGTCCCGCGCTCAATGGCCCCGATTTCGATATATCAGCTCGCAACGATGGAGCAGTTCCATCTCTCAGCGCCCTGGGTCGGACCGGTAGGGATCACCCCTTTCCCCTCGTAACGTCGAGATAATCTTCATCTGACACAGCCATTATAATTACTGATATTTACGCCCCCAGTGTTCGATTTCCCGGCGCAGTGAATAGCAAATTCACCACTCAGATGGAATTCATCAACCCGTCCGAAATGCCTAGCATCCCTACCTACCGAATCATGGATTCCGATGGTGTCCTCGTCGATAAGAGCAGGAAAATACCAGACGTATCAAATGAAGATATTCTGACGTGGTACAAGAATATGCTAACCGGTTGGTTGACCGGGTCATGAGCCTTGAACTCAATGGCAAGAGCTCAGCTGACATACATTTCCCAACTCTAGTGAGCGTGATGGACGTGATTATGTTCGAGGCACAGAGGCAGGGGCGACTAAGTTTTTACATGGTAAATATCACCTTAATAAAGCAATATGTGCTTGTTTTTCAGTGAAAAGAAAAAAGAAGTGACAGATACTAAACCAAATTGACAAAGGTATCTGCCGGAGAAGAGGGTATAAGCGTTGGCTCGGCCGCAGCCCTTACCCCCGACGACGTTGTATTTGCCCAATATCGTGAAACTGGAGTTTTCCAGCAACGAGGGTTCACTCTCAAGAATTTCATGAGCCAGCTCTTCTCAAATTGTCATGACAATGGTCGGGGACGAAACATGCCTGTTCATTACGGATGTAACTACCCTCGCACGGTAAGTATCTCTCGCTCATTTATTCGTATATTAACACCAACAAAAAAGACTAATTCAAACAAAACCTAACGCCAGCATACAATCTCATCTCCCCTTGCAACTCAAATCCCTCAAGCCTCAGGAGCAGCCTACGCACTAAAACTCCAAGCCCTCCAAATCCCGGATATCCCACCGCGCATCGTCGCTTGCTACTTCGGCGAAGGCGCCGCCTCAGAGGGCGACTTCCACGCCGGACTCAACATGGCCGCCACCCGCTCCGCCCCTGTAGTCTTCATTTGCCGAAACAACGGGTACGCCATTTCCACGCCAACACTGGAACAGTACCGGGGTGATGGGATCGCTAGTCGCGGAATCGGTTACGGGATCGACACGATTCGTGTAGACGGGAACGATATCTTTGCCGTGTACCAAGCCATGCGTGAGGCCCGGAAACGGGCACTCTTTCAGGGTGGACGGCCCGTTTTGATCGAGGCAATGAGTTATCGGGTTTCACATCACAGTACGAGCGATGATAGTTTTGCCTATCGGGCTCGGGTGGAGGTTGAGGACTGGAAGCGGAGAGATAATCCCATTATTCGGTTGAGGAAGTGGTTGGAGAACGAGGGCCTGTGGAATGAGGATCTAGAACAACAAACGAGAGATAGGTTAAGGAAGGAAGTGTTGAGAGAATTTAAGGAGGCGGAAAGGGAGAAGAAGCCAGCGATCCGGGAGGCCTTTGAGGATGTGTATGATGAGGTAACGGAAGAGGCGAAAGAGCAGATGAAGGAGTTGAAGAGAATATTGGAGACTTACCCTGAGGAGTATGATCTGCGGCAATACCGAGATGGCATTAATGGACTCTAAGCAGCTACATGCATGTGGAGTAGTTTTGTCGTTGTTATTTACTCACTTCATAGTATAGATTTTTATGTTTAGAGAATAATACATATACAAATACCTTGAGATGGATTCATTTAGGATTGACAAGAACATCATTAAACTATAGACTGTACAGTATGTACGTCCCAGACTTCAACATTCAGCGTGACTAACTATAATCAGGTACCTAGTATTTACTCAGAGAATTGCGATCGATGAGGAAGAAACGGAAACTATTTGTACAGCTAGATATAATCATACATAAATAAATACAAGAAATTGTTCATCCTTTAGTCTATGGCCACCCATGTAGTTAGAAAAAGTTGGCAATCTCAATCAGGTATTCAGGTTGCCAAGGCCTGCTGCGCTAGTTTTTTGTTTCGTTTGACTAACGCATTAAGTTTCTTGTCAATGGCATCAAGCTCCTTTCGCGATGTCTCGAGATCCTTCTGAGACTTGACAGCAAAGGAACGTAGCTCTTCATCCGTCATACCAACTACGTCATCGAGGTCTGGAAGGCTACCCATTACAACGCCGGCTGCCCCTAGCATATGCTTAGCAGTCGCAGCAGCAAAAGAACGGACCGTTGTGGCTGTTGCATTCACGAGTTCTGCAGTATTGGCAATGGCCCAGTTATGATTCCGAGTACTGTCGGCCTCCATAGCGGACAAAACATTTGGTGGAGCTGTGCTAGTGGAAGAGGTTGCATGATCATTCGTTGAGACAGCAGCCATGGGCGAACTAGACGAAATGCCAGCCGATGTCTCGTCTACCCAGCAGATATTAAAATTCTCGGGTGTGGCAAAGAGGGCATCGAGACCACCGCCACGGTTAGTTGCATCTGGTTCGGTTATTGGGACAGCCGGATATTCTTGAAATGCATCTATCGCCCAGGATAAAGCCTTCTCAAGAGATAGGTATCTGTCCTCCTCTTCGGGAGATAAGTGACGCAAGATACATCCACGGGGACTAATGAGACAGCGATTCTTCAACTGGGTAGAATCAGGGTTGATTCGGATGGCCTCTCCACGAAGCAATGTCTTTCGGTGTTGTTCAGTCAATTCGATGGGCTGCTTCAAGCTCTCATAGTCGTCCGAGGTACACTTCATATCAAATCGCTGATTCAAGTTGGTTGGATTGAAAAGGGGGTGGTGGTTCAGATCCAAATCGCCAGATTTATGCAGCTGGGAGAGCAATACTTGTAAGGGCGAAGTCCGCTCGGCGAACATTTCCTTGATTGGCATGCCACTTGCTTCTGAGTCTTTCGTCAGTTGAAGAAAAGTATTTTTCTTACGCCACATTTCGCTCTCCTGGCTTGGATCCGCAACGGGCTTTCCATCATTCGAAGCAGGCCTGGATTCCTTAATAGAGGGGGGTTCGGTAGGTTTATCTTTTTTAACTGGTTCATTATGCGGTTCGGATCTATCGACTTCATCATTCCCGCTGGTATTAGGGCCCTTTGTAGTAGCAGGGATGTTCTCGGGTGCCAGGTTTGGTGAGTCTGTGGTTGTGGGGGGAGCCTTTTTAGTTTTGCGTTTTCTTCCAATGATGGGGGCCTGCACAGTTTCTTCGGTTGCCGGGCTAGCCTCTTGCTTTTTAGCTTCAGCCTCTTTGGCTTTCTGTCTTCTCTCCTTTTTGGCTTGACTCTTGGTTATGGCTCGTACGGGCGCGGAGCCAATTCTAGAAGACGGAGGGGGGGAATTCGTACGAGAAACCGAAGCGGAGGTGTAGAGGTCTGCCTCTGATCCGAGATCACCGGGCGTATCTGGGCGGCTCTGAGATGAGATGCTAGGCCGCCTGGAACGAACTTTAGCTGCCGGTAATGATGCCACTGACTGGGTGGCAGACGGGGGAGGGGGAGTCTCTGCCTTGGGAGTGTCAACCACCCGAAGTACACGAGGCTGACGAGGAGCTGGTGAATCCGAGGTTCGTGAAATGCCAGTCAGTGGAGTATTTGGGCGAGATCCAATTGTAGAAGCGGGGCCGGGGGCCGGACTTGCGGCACTATGGCCAGAAGGCTCTCCTCTTACAAAATCAGGAGAGTGGGATGTGTTAAGAGGAAGATCCAATTTCATCAATTTTGCCTTCGTAACAATAGGCGACGCCTTGTTCTCCTGAGCATCTTGTGATTTTGGATAGTCTTTTTTGTCAACTGCGACCGCTAGCTCCCTTTTTCCCTCGACTCGACTCTTGCTTGCGGATTTAGAAACGGGCGAGCCGAGTGAAATCTCAGCAGCTTTCTTAACTCGGGATGATGAGGGTTTCTTTCCCGACGTATCTTTCGTATCTGGAGAAGTTGCAGTGGAACTATTTTGCTCGGTGGAATCAAGCGGAGTTCCGAGCGCAGGGAAAGCAGAACTAAAGCCAGGGGGCGGAGCTGTACTTGAGATTGTTGGACTCGATGGATTTAACGGGCTATGCAACAGCGTTGATGCAGGGTGGGCGTGTGGCAGGGGTAGGCCAGGGGGGAGTGTGGGTGTTCCAGAGCGGGCAGAGCCTTGCGATTCACTAGGCAAGTGAGATCGAATTAAGAAGCCGAAACTATCAACAGTCCGTTTATCCTTTGACGGGGTGCCGAGGGGCGGGAAATCTTCGTCAACTAAACAGCCATTAGTTAGAGATTTGATTTGCCTGAGGTGAGTGAGAGATCAAATGTGGGTGATTAAATAGGTCCCCCGATGGCAAAATCAAAATCAAAATCACAAAACAAAGTCACAGCATCAAAGCATTCAGAAGAACTGAACACGCGGTCAAGGAATACGCCAATAGAGCCCCCGGGCAAAACAGAACATGGCGGGCAATACGAAGGGGCAGTCATAGTAATTACAAAAATGTCCAGGCCAAGCTGGCTGCAATAACACACAAGGGCGTGAAGTCTATATGAACAATAAATGTGAGAAATTGGTTTCATATAGAGGACCCCGCTTCTGTTTATCAAAGCTAGGGCAGGGAGGTTAACGTACATAAAGCCATGACCAGACCGAATGGGCCACCAAGATGCTGATATTTCAACCCAGCTTGGATGCAAAAAGAAAAGACATATAAAGACAGCCACCGAGCCACAGTAGACTTAGACACAACGTGACCTTGGAATGCAACGATGCGCTTCACTCAAGTGGACGCCGAATGAGAAAGGAGAAAGGGGAGGGCAAAGAAAAAAAGAAAAAGAAAATAGAAGAGCTAAGACAGATATGAAAACATAGTAAGGGTTCCATAAAACATAAACGCCCAAGGCACGCCCCAGTATCTTGTTCTTTTCAGAGCCGTTGCTAAAATGCTTCGTTGCAGTGTGGAAATATGTCGCAAAGTTTCAACATGGAATTAAATCCGAGAGAAGAAGGGAGGTTCATATCCCATACCCGTCTAAAGAAGTATGATATCATGTCGTAAAAAAAAAGAGGGGAAGAAAAACAAAAGAAAATAAAATAAAAAATCGAGGCCAGAGAAGCAAGTTAAAGCAGGCAAAGAAGTTTTTTAGGAGACAAAACAGAATGCAAAAGGGTAGTCATCATAACAACAAAGAGGAATGTGAAATTAAAACAGGGCCAGGGGACCAAAGGAAAAAAAATATTATCACCAGCGGTTAAATCCGCCACCGTACATCATATTGTACCCACCTTGGCCCTGACTCCCATATAGTGCTTGCCCAGCAACAGCATTGGCACCGACCTGGTGCATCCTCGCCTGCAGGATACTCGGGTCCGCAAGATCTACTACACCGCCTCCACCGGAGGAAGTGTTAGCGTGTCTGTGCTTCTTCCCCTTCTTCTTCTGCTTCTGTGACCCAGAGTCGGAGAGATTCCCCGTCTGAGAGCCATAGAAAGAGCTGAGAAGGCCATTTACAGGAGTCAGGGGAGGGGGGGTTTGGTGCTGGTTCAGGAAAGGAAAGATTAACTCACGCTTACTATCTTGCCCTTGTAGACCACTCATACTTGTACCACTGCGGCCGCGCAGCAGCTCGCGCATCAATTCCGGATTGGCATCTTGTTTGCCTCCTAGTCCGAGACTCGTATTCGAGGTGAAGCCGTGCCCCTGTGCGAACATTCCACCGCCGCTAATAGGAGGAGTACCCGCTGTCTTCAGGCCAGGAGGGGGGCCCTGAACGCCACTGGAGTAGAAGCCCATACTGTTGAGAAGATTGTGCTGGGGCGTAGGCGCAGCGAGCGGATTGGGTGTGTTGGATTGCATCAAGGATGCTTGTTGATTAAGCATGCGAGTATTTGGGAGACCCTTGGCGTTGATTTCATTCGTAAATGAGAGCCGGGATGAATTCTGGCGATTTTGAGCTTGAAGTGCATTCATTTGCGCTACCTGACTCTGCAGGAGGCCCTGCCGCACTTGTGCTGCTTGATCAACACCTGTAGATGGATCCATCAAACCAGCCTGTTGGTTTCCAGCAGATTTGAGAAGCAACAATTGTTGTTGTTGTAAAGGCGTTAGACTGCGAGAATTGAAGTTAAGCCCTTGGAACTGATGGCTTGTTGCGGAAACAGGAGATCCAACTACAGAATTCGTAGTCGTGCCTTGCTGAGACGGGGGTTGGATAGCACCATGGGACTCACGGCCAGGGCGCCCTCTAGGTGGATGAGCATCGTCTGGTTCGCCACCAAGTTGGAGACTCCCGCTTTCGCGCCCTTCTTCTTCAGCGGCCGCAGATTGAAGCAACTCTTGTTCCCTCTTTGCGCGCTCTTGCTCCGCCTTCTCCCGCATCGCCCGGCGCTTGACCCCACCATACGGGTCAATAAAGGAGGGATGGTTTTCAATAAGAGCAACCTCTTCCGCTGGCAGGCCCGCCGCCGAGAAGATGAACTTGAAGCAGGGGGAATTAACAGCTTTTACTAGGCCGTCTAAGAGAGGAGTTTCTTGTTGCGCCGCGACTTCGCTGGTCGTCGCAGGGGATTGGGGCGATGGAGAGCTGTCGTCTGGTAATGATGGGGTCTCTAAGCGTTCTTGTTGACTTGTTGGCTGCTTCTCAGTGCGTTTCAGCTCATCTACACTCGTAACGACTGAGGCGAGGGCGGGTCGAGGACTTTGAGACGCTTGGCTACCACTAAGGCTAGCTCGTCTTGTTCGGTTAATCGCTGTATCTTTGTTGGCCCAGCTAGCGGAGGATGGGAGAGCAGAGCCATCAAGCGGACGGCTACCTGTTGCATCATCCTTGCTAGGCTGGCGGCGCAGAGGTTGGGAGATGGGTTGGGCGGAAGACCGTGCCACGTGTGGGGGGATGGCGGAACCAGGGCCGCCCCCGACCCCATTCGGACGTTGACTAGAGAGTGTGTTCATCGAAGAAAGGTCCTGCCGGCTATAACTATCGCTGTCTTCTCCCGTCTCGTGCAAGAAGGTACAATTCCTATTGTGACATTGTTCGTTGCGCAGGAAGGACGAGCAGTATTTCGTTGTACCGTATTGTGCACTGCAAACGGTTAGTACGATATTATACGCGCATTTAGACAATATGCAACGGGGAGAACAAGGAGACAGGCTTTGCCTACCGTAACACCCGATCACCGTTCGCTGAGCCGTCTACCGCATTAATGCAAGTCGCAGCATCAGCCTTTCGCGCGTAGGTTACATAGACACCGATACCCTGGTTGGGGTTACCACCGGGCTTCGCTTTGCTAACAACAATCTTTTCAATGTCTCCGTATTGGCCAAAATAGTCCTTCCCACGAAGGGTCTGAAGAAGTTGACTCTCATCACGTATTGTGGGGTTGAGACCGATCACGTAGACGAGGTTTTTCTGTACAACTCGGACGCCCGCTAAATTCTTTCGACTCGAGGCTTCGATTTCACGTTTTTCGGCTTCCTTCTTCTTTGCAGCAGCGGCTTTCCGGTGTTTCAGTGCCAAGTCCGCCTTGAATCTAGTTTTGCGGGATGTGCTGTTAGTGCCAAGAAATCCAGCGAAATAGGAAAGCGACAGTGGAAGAGCACGAACTCGTCTGCATCAGGCACCTTATACTGGATGGTGCTCTCATCATAAACCCGTCTGCAATTAGGGCAGCGTCCTTCTTCACTGTGGGTTTTGATATTGTTATAGCAAAATTGACAGATCTAGATCCGATTTGTTAGATATCCGGCGTCGGCATCGGGTTGTCGCTCTTAAATTGACGCGACCGTAGCGGCGAGGGAAGGAAAAGGAGGGGTGAAGCCACGTACCTGATATCCACACGGACATGGCTTGAAGTTCTTGTCGGAGAGATCGAACTCCTCAATACAAAGAGGGCTAGAACGTGGCAGAGAGGGGTCAGACCATCTCAGGAGCCTATTTTTTCAGGCACAGACAAGAGAAACACATACCAGAACTCATCGTCATCATCAATGACAGAGTCAATCTGTTGGCGATTTGACATGATTACAAGCGTTTGTGAACGGGCCAAAGGCGTAGGAATAAATGGAAGGAAGGGGAAATATAGTTAAAAAGTTCAAAGTGACAGGCAAGGTCAAACGCAATCGCCCATTAACCAAGCCAGTGGAAGGGGCAAAAAGAGAAAAAGTCACGGGGTGAAAAGAGCGGAAATGGAGTATGGAGGCGAAAAGGTAGGTAGTTATGAAGAACTCCTGAGAGGTGGTCGAGAGGAGATACCAACGGGGTGGGCGCGGAGGACAGGAAGGACAGGAACAGGGAGAATAATGAGACTGAGATGGAGGCGAAGAGACTGAGAGAAAGTTGAAGCTTTGCTCTGTTGGGTTGGGTTTGCACACGTTTGCCTGGTTTGCAGCACGTATTATGTCATCCTTTGTTATCACCTGACTTGAGTCACGTGTAGCTCATCCAGTGACCGACCGGCAAAAGCTCCCTTCGATGATTGCAGAGACGACGTCCGTCCTCCGCTGCCTCCCCTTCACCTCCCAATTGTCACCCCTTTGCTGCTGCAATCGCTGCCTCCACCATGGCCTCCGCTCGCTCCCTCATGCGGCTGGGTACTGGCCGCTCTCTGGCGTCGGTTGCCCGGTCATCCCGCAATTACCGTGCTTTCTCGTCGACCCCTCTGCAGTATCAGAGCGAGACGGATGTCCCAAATATGCGCCAAGCAGAGCGTCCTCGTACGTCCGTTAGATTGCATCTTTTGGGGCTAAGAATAATTTGGCTAACAATACTCTCAATTGACTAACAAAACAGCCCAGGGCCCACTCCGCGCTCCTGTCGTGAACCCTGCCGACAAGTACCAGGACAAGGCCGACAGCCTTCACACATACGGCCAGTATATCATGTCCTGTCTGCCCAAGTATGTTCAGCAGTTCTCCGTGTGGAAGGATGAACTCTGCATCTACGTTCCCCCATCAGGCGTTATCCCTGTTATGAGCTTCCTGAAGAACCACACGGCCGCCGAATTCACCCAGATTTCCGATATCACCGCCGTCGACTATCCCACCCGTGACCAGCGATTCGAAGTTGTCTACAATCTGCTCAGCGTCCGCTACAACTCGCGCATCCGTGTCAAGACTTACGCCGACGAGGCAAGCCCCGTGCCCAGTGTCACCGGTCTCTTTGAGGGTGCCCTCTGGTACGAGCGTGAGGTGTACGATATGTTCGGTGTCTTTTTCTCCGGACACCCCGATCTCCGACGTATCATGACCGATTACGGTTTCGATGGCCACCCACTCCGCAAGGATTTCCCCTTGACCGGTTACACTGAAGTAAGATATGATGAGGAGAAGAAGCGCATTGTCATCGAGCCGCTCGAACTCACCCAGGCTTTCCGTAACTTTGAGGGAGGCACCGCTGCCTGGGAGCCTGTTGGATCTGGCAAGGATAGGACCCCCGAATCGGTATGTTATCAACAGTTCCCCCAATCTGCTCGCCTCTTCCCCCCCCTCTCCCCAGCACCAGTATATGTTGCTCACACAGTATAATATAGTTCAAACTCCCTACTCCCAAGCCAGAGCCGAAGGAGGAAGAAAAGAAATAGAAAGCTTATGTATTCGTATTCTCCTTTTTTAATGGTTTACTAGTCCTGTATGTACATACCGTTGCGTCTTCGCTAGATGGAATCTGTTCGTTGTCCCCCCTCATCATCAAACATAAGCTTAAAAGGAAAAGGGTAAAAAAAGGTAAAGATAAATCTAATAACCTATATGTACTAAAATATGCATGAAGTAAAATTCGAAACAAGAAGGAGAAATAAAATATATATAATTCATATCTAGATCTCCTCGGCAACATAAAAGAATTAAATACGCTGTAGAGAAAAAAAATCATTTTTGTCTTGGCATGCGCGCAAAACCATCATCACCACATCAACTTCTTTTCTCTCTCTCTCTCTCTTCTACTTACTTACCTACAACGTTCCACCCTCCAATCCACCCCCAGATAATAGCCAAAGAAATAAAATAAAAAATAATTAAAAGAAGAAGAAGAAGAACAGGGGGAGAAGAAAGAAGGAATAAAGAACGAAAAGATGCCAAAGCGGAAACTGTCAGACCTTACCAGTGACGAACCACATAAACTTTCATCATCACGAGAAGATCGGCAAACACTGAAACTTCAAGCTCTCCGACTGGAGCAAAAATTCCAACATGGAGTGATCGCTCTTACACGGGCGCTGAAGACGGCCCGCGGATTCGAGAGACAAAAGCTAGGACGAAGAGAAAAGACTGCGAAAAGTCAGGAGGGTAGAGAGAAAGTGTTGAACAGGTTGGAGGAGGAGATTAAGGTGTTGAAGGTATGATTTGTTCGCCTCTCCGGCGGAATGCAATTGATAACTTACCGTGCGAATTCAACGTCTCATTTTTCATTTTTTTTTCTAGGATCTGGATCCCACTACCGTTGCGCAAAAATATCTATTCAAACAATTAATCAAAACGAAACGAATTGCTGAGAGTGCGCCATTCGTGAAATTTCAACAGTCGACCAAGATTTCCGTAGAAGGCCCACGAAGTACGGCAGAAGCGAATGTCACCGCGCGTTTATACAAGTCGAATCCAGTACAGAATGTTTTCCCGGGGATTATGGATGGGATTCGGAGTTTGCTTGGGGTAGACTCTGTAACGGATAACAAGGGCAAGGACAGTGGCAAGAAGACGCCGAGTACTGGAGAGGGGTTTGACGCTAAGAACAAGGAAATACTAAAGAATCAAATGCGGGGCCAGCAGGACGGGGAAGATGCGGCGAAAACAAAGTTACGGCCAGTCCGGGATGGTGCTGATGATGATGATGATGATGATGATTCTGAGGAGTCCAGTGAGGAAGTTAAGCGGAGAAAAGACGTAGACATGGAGGATGTGGAGGAGGTAAGCGATGACGGGGAAGATTATGCGCAATTCGACGCCCGAATCGCATCAGACTCAGAAGGTGATGATAATATGAGCGATGACGATTCAGATGGAGGATCGAACCATGCAAATGTGAAACCCAAACCATCACTCAACCGCGACATGTCCATATCTCTTTCACCGTCACCTGAGGACCCCGACTTCGACTCCGACTCCAACTCACCACCACCAGCATCCAAAAAGCCAAAAGCCAAAACAAGCAACCAGAAAGCAACGAGTACAACATTCCTACCTTCCCTCACAATGGGAGGATACTGGTCAGGCTCTGAAACCGAAGCCGAGGATATCGATGGCGGCGCAGAAGAGCCACCGAAACGCAAGAACCGAATGGGTCAGCAGGCGCGTCGTGCACTATGGGAGAAAAAGTTCGGTTCCCGGGCAAACCACTTGAAGCAACAAAATAATAGCCGGGATAACGGTTGGGATGTCCGTCGGGGCGCAACAAGTGGGGAGAACGGTCCCAGAGGCAAGCGTGGATCAGGGAGGGAATTTGGGAACACTACTGGACGATCTCAACAAGGACGAGACTTTACCCCCCGTAGTGGTGGTGGTGGTCATGCAGGTGCACCCAAGAAACCTCAAGATGATAAGCCACTTCATCCTTCCTGGGAGGCGGCTAGGAAGGCCAAAGAACAAAAGGCGGGCGCTTCATTCCAAGGAAAGAAGGTTGTCTTTGATTAGGGTTATGACAAGATAGATAGAGCATGCATTCTCAGCAACGCGACCAAAAGGAGGAAAGTTTTCCAAAGCCTTTTCTATCTAGGAATATAAAACATAAGAGGAAAGAAATACTCCTATTATTATCAAGGCAAACAAGTATTGTTTCTCTTTCCGAAAAAAAATATATATTAGTGTATATATTATTGAAGAGACACTATCTAGGTATTTTTAACTAACAACACTCAAGAAAAGGGCAAAAGAGACAATGTGGAACATATTGGCTAAATGGAAAAAATATGCAATCAAGCCAAAATCCCACCATGGAAGGGATGGAGGGAAATAAATAAAAGAGAAACAGAGACATAAAACATTAACACCATTATGCTGATTTAATGAGCAGACGTCATGCGCTATTTAACAATCATGATATATATAAAGCTGAGGTATATCCAGTTCGTTGATATGGTTAGATTATTCACCCATAAATTGCATCCACCTAGTATCTGTCTTCATATCACTAGGAAGAGCTTGCTGTCCATCTGCCTCAAAACAGGGAATAGCCGTAAACTCGCCGAGTTCCTGCGGGAGATTGGAAACAAAGTGATCAAAACCGATATGAGGCATCTGAGACAAGGTATGCGACATGATGAATTCGGGCGAAGGAGTTATATTGGTGTTGGGAACACCCGTCCCCTCCATGTGATCGTGACCATTAGAATGAAGGGTTGCCGAGGGAGGAACTGAGACGGGAGGGATTCCACCTTGAGTGGACGGATATTGCTGCTCCTGGAAGGCGAGATTTTCGGGGGATATGGGGCCAGTCTTCCACAGCATCTCCCAGTTTTTGAAGCGGTCATAGGCAGATTCGATACTACCCGAATGCCCCGAAGCTTGGCTCTCACTCCATTCTTCTAAGCGCCTAATCGCTCTTTCGAGCGTCTCAATGACACTAACAGCCGACCTAGCAGACCCGACACCCATCGACATAATCTTGATTAAGGCCATGCCTTTCTGGAGAGCCTCGCGTAGGCGCTCTGTGCGTTTCGTCAGACTCTGGGCTAAGATCACGAGGAGGGCAGCACGACAGGAGCTAAACTCCGTAAACGAGGCCCGAGCCAGGCCAGTCTCATCTCGGAGGAGTCGGCAGAGATCGATAATTTCCAACGCGGCTTCGACACAGTCGGTGACAAGGATCGATCGATTTTTTGAGAGCCCGGAAGGTGTTTTAAAGGGTGAGCCATGAAAGACGGGCGAGATGCCTCTCATGCTACTAAATAGAAATGGTCGTCCAATAAAAATTCGCGTCAAGCAATAGTCTAGTTTAAGATGCACATTTGATCGGAATAGTGTCCCTGTGGGATTCAGGTCCCTGCAGTCGGTCTCTTCGGGTAACGTAGTCCACCAATCTACAAGATGCTTCCGTAGATTCAACAGTCTTTCAAGGCAATCCTGCTGTTGGCCTTTTGGAGACCTTCGAAGGAGAGAACTGGAGATTTATTGTTAACGATCACGCTAGGCGTAGGATGAGCTAGGTACGTACATCTCATTTGCGACTTCTCCGAGTTTCAGAGTTAATGTGATCAAGGCAACCATATTCGTGTGGTTCGTGACCTGTCCTGGAGACCTCAAACCGGGAAAGTCCACAGGCATAGCAGCATCGACGTCTGAGTCCGAGAGTGAAACCGGTCGTCCATGAAGAATGCTAACACGTCTTTGGGTGAGGGAGGAGCATCAGTATCTGATCCGCAGGAAGGAAGAGCAAATGAGGTCTTACTTTTCAATTGTATAGGCCGTCCAGAACACTCGATTCCGGACTTCAATCATGTGTGCAGGCAATCCTTCTCCACAATATTTTCGATGCATCCCATTCTGAATGGCCATTTTTAGGGCAAGTCCGAAATAGGTGTAGCAAAGACCTGAAGTGTCGAGGGGTAACAGGTATGTTCCAATCAGTAAACATGCCTGAACGCTGCGAATAGACGCAGTGGCGATAATATCGGGGAGAAGTTTCGAGGCAAATTGGTAGAAAGTAAGGCCGACCTCATCCTCTGAAAACCCATGGTCTTCCAAATTTGCTGATATGGACGACAGGCGATTCACCGGAGTAGCGGATTCCATATGCGCAAACTGCGTTCCGACCGCGAGAACCATCAAAAGAGCACAGACAGAGCCGGCATCATTACAACTAAGACTGCCTGGGTTTGTATAGCACGTATTGAGCTTGTCCCGTAGCCAGTCTTCTTCCACGTAAAAGTTATTAGTTTGTGCATACTTAAAGAATATTTGAACCAAAAAATCGGCCACATAACGAGGTGGGAGACAGGTGATTGATGCGGATACTATTGACGACCCTGACTGGAGTTGTGTCGCACGCCATCGTTCCTCGAAAGGCTCTGATTCCGTCGATGCCTGCGAATCCGTCAGTATACAGCGATCCTAATGGCCAACCGAAGCGGAGAGGCGAGTACCTCTGGGGTCGCCGTTTTCATCCATTCGTCTATTTTCTTTCGGATTTTCATAGAAAAGTTCAGGTAGGAAAATTCTCCTGAATACTCTGTAGAAGGTGTTAGCAACCGCCGACGCCGACAAACGCTAATGCAGATAATCAAGTCAAAGTATAACAGGGAAAGCAAGAAGGGTGTGTGGGTACAGAGAAAGCAAAAAAAAAAAAGGAGGAACTATACGAGTAGTATTATCAGGCAGAGCCTTGATCGTAAAGTCCTCATCTTCAATCGCGAGATCCTCCAAGTCCTCGCTATCCAGCTGAATGGAAGGACCTCCCTCTGACTCGGAACCACGATGTTTATTCTTCAATTCCTCGGCAGTTTTACGGAGTGACTGGATATCCAGCGAGAGATTCGGGACATAATATTGTAAGATACGTTCCATATAACGGACTCGCTCAGCCTCCAACACTTCATGGCGACTGCGTGCTGCGCTGCGTTCCAGGATTCTAGCTCCGATTTAGGCGGCATAAGTACCCACATCCACAAGTAAAAAATAATATCGAAGAACTTACGAGACAGACGAGGATCGCGCAAGTTTCTCCGCATGATCAGGATGTGTGAAAACACATTGGCGGCGATAACGCAGACACCGGCGACAGGGCACACCTCCTTCGCATTTCTCCTTTACCCGACGACATCCATCGCAACTAGAGGGAGAGAAAGAAAGGGGATCAGAGAGGGCACAGTTTATTTATCATTATTGTTCATTATATTTTCCCCTTAGATCTCAAACTCGTTTCAAAAGATCAAGATATGATGTCCTTCGACCTAATTCCGATCAAAATACAGGGGAGAAACGGAAAAGAGAAAAGAGGGGGGTAGTTGCGATAGTTCAGGGTCGCGTGGGCCACTAGGTACTTACGCTCGCACCGCTCTTTTGCGGTTCTCCTCCGAAACGCGGGGTCGTTTCTGGTGGCCCAGTCCAACGGGAGTTGATGGGACCTCGTCCATATTAGCGGATGATCAGGGGGGATTAAGGATGTTGGGGGGCATTGTAAGTAAAGTGTCGGAGAAAGTGAAAAAAAAAAAGGGGTGGGTGGGGGATGATGAGGACAAGTTTGGGGGGGAGAAAAGTAGGCGATGAGTGAGGAGGAATCTGGATAAGGCGAGGATTTTTTTTATCCGATATGAAGGCAGGACGACTTCTTCTCTGTTAGCTTCTTGGGTGCTGATAAGCGGCCCGTTTATGTAACTCCTCACTAAATTGGCTAGCGAGCAGTCTATTGGTTCAAATTCTATTTTTTTTTTTTTTTTTATTCTGGGGTGACTTGCTTTTACCTATCTGTAATTTTATTTCCTTTCAAAATCATCTATCTTTACCACTCGCGATTGGATGGTCGTTTAAATTATTTTCTCTGCGTCGTCAGCCTCGGCCCAACTTGCCAACTCGAACACACCATCCAAGGAAAAATATATAAGGGACGTTCACACGCTAAGACCCTTTCCATTTAGCTTCCCCTATTCTACAGACCCCATTTCTTTACAGGGGTCTTGGGGTATTCGTTTTTGTTTCGAAAAAGCCGTTCTTCTGCCTACCAACGACTATGGACTATTCCAACGGAGAGACAAATGAGATTAGGCATCATCTAAAATCCGTCCACTTCAATCCCCACCCCTTGCTCGATCCCAACATCAAGTAGCTGCTTCCCAATCACCAGATCCATAATGCCCATGCCCACACATTTGAAAATCACATTACACCCATCTGGGACCTGAATAGACTCGGATTTCCCCAAAGTCTGGTACAATTCGCCCAACTCGATTAACTGGTTCTCTGGGACCTTAGCCCGAATAATCTCTCCAGATTCCTCTAAACAAGCCTCCTTCGAATCCACGTAGATCTTCCCCCCTCCCGACAGGAGAGTCTCACTATCGATCTCCTGCATATGGGGTCGATACGAGCCAATCAACGAGATGAACCTCGGCTTGAAGCCTGACTGAAGAAGATACGCAGACGGGAAATTAGGCTCCGTCGACGGTGTGCAGCTAAAGATCACGTCGCATGAGGCCAGCTCAGCCTTGAGACATTCCTCGTAGTCATCCGTATCTTCCTTTGCCAGAGTAGTCATCACAACGGTCGGATAGGTGCATCTTAAATCCGTAATCACCTCCTTCTCTATCTCCTCGAGACGCTTACGACCTCGGTTGATGAAGGTGATTTTCTGGACCTGTCCGGGCGCTAGCAGGAGGAGAGCTAGACGCGCATGCCATTCGGCTTGTCGTCCAGAACCAAAGATGACGATGTGTTCCTTGCGTAGAGAGGTCGCGCGCACAAATAATGACATGATAGCCAGCGCCGTTCGGAATGCTGTGATCTCTGCTGCGCTGAGGAGACCGAGTAGTCTCCCCTCGGGGGAGAAAATGTTGATCACCCCGATAATGCCCTGCGCTTTGGATGCCGTGACAATTTTGATCCCGGTGCTGGCGGTGTTGGAGACAGGCATGAAAAGAGATAGATTCTCATCTTTGGTGGTGATGGTCGTGCGTAGGGGCTGGTGGACGAGTCGCTCAGACTCTGGAGAGTTGGACTGTGCAGAGACAGTTACCAGGGCTTCATCTAGGACATTCAATAGACTATGGCATTGTTCTGGGGTTAGACGCCTCAGAATCTGGGCCACGGCTGGCTCTGACAAGAGATGCATCGTTAGGGTGGCGTGAGGAGGATAGTGTCTGTAGTTGTTGTAGTAGGAGTGGTAAGTTGTAACTCCTCCTAGTGTATAAAAGAAAAAAATACCGGTTACTTAACAGAAGATCAAATAAAATCAAAAAAGCTTAGACGAGTGATTATTACTGCCGTTCTCCTAATAAGTCTACTCCGTAAGTATATTAATGACGATCGATCTGGTTTGACCGGGAATTGGCCGGCGATGTCGGAGTGACAGCTCACAACCCTTTTTCCGACCTTAACCGATGGATGTCTTCTTTTTATCACATCGCACCATCCATCCGCTCAGGTAGGTAAATGGTGATATAATTGCGGAGGTATCTGGTTGAAGGGAATATGACGAACTAGAAATACAATCGTTTTATTTCTATTAATTTTTATTTATTTTCGTGTTGAAAACAAGTCATTATCATTATTACACCAGAAATCACTCTGCTAACGCTATCTATATGCAATTCCGCCAAAGAGGACGCGGAGGGAATCAAACAGCGAAAAAAGAATGCTAAAACAAAGACAAAGCCACACAACCAGGCAGAGTGAGCGCAAACGAATACTCAAATAGGAAAGTAATAAGGTAATCCAAGCGTGGGCCGGTGTTCCTTCATGAATCAGTTTCCGAGGCCAAGGACACGGCGGGTCCTCCGCTTCAGCTCTCCAAACATGGCCTCCTGTGATTGCTTGGTACGACCGACCGCCTCAGTGTTCTCCACCGCTCGTCGAAGTAGGAAGCCCATACACTCCTTGACAGACCCCCAAGTCAAAAGCTTGAACACATTGGGCGATTCCGCGGTGGAAACAAGGGTTTGGGTCGAGTCGGCCCCAGGACTCTGGAATCCCTGCAGCAGTTCGCAGCTGACCTCATCTGCCATTCCCTGGAGTTGGGCATAGCTGAGGTCGACATTGTAGGACTCCCCGCGTGCAGCTTGCTGAAGACGGAGAGTGTGTGCCTTGTGAACGGAGTCACGGTTGTGTGTAGCAATAATGACATTGACAGGAGGAAGCTCACTCGTGTGCTTCTCAGATGCTGACTTAAGCATCGAATTGTAACGTCTGGTTAAAAGAGCCTCGACAACGCCGTCATAGCAGTCATCGGTTTCTTCCTTCTTGGCCCAGATCAAGTGACGCGGCTCAGTTTTCAGATACGCTCCACGGACAAGCTTGACACCTAACGTGTAGCCTTCCTGACGTGAAATTTCCAGATGCTTGGCAAGAGTGGCAGGAGTTGAGCGCAAATAGGCCTGGTACGTATTATAAAAAACGGCGCGGCCCGGGGTTCGGGAGTTGCAATACTTCTGGTACTTCATGGTCCATTCTTCGATTCCGGGCTGCACCGCTTGTTCTTCAGCATCGACTAGCAGCCTCACGTTGCGTGAAACGGCTAGATCACAGACTTGGCGGATCGCGTCATCCATGAACTGGGATGGCGCCGCTCGTTGCTGAAGGTACTCGAGCACTTGGGTTCCCATGCCAGTAAACCTGGTTCGGTTAGCTTAAGCTATGTGAATATTGAATAAATCGAAATGGGGAGATAAAAGCATACTTCAACGCCACAAAATCACCTTCCTGTGCCATATCCACAGTCTGGAGCGTTCCATCTAGCCACATCTGAATCTCCCGCTGGGCTGCCTTCTCATCGCGTGGATCGGTGTTAGTTTCACCCACAAGGACCTCACGGGCATAACCGAGCAGAACACCGCGATATCCCAGTTGCTTGATGGCTTGGATAGAACGCTGGACCTCGAGCTTGTTTTCACCAGCATTAAACTGCTTGTACAGCGTGTGCTTGACAAGAAGATTCAAAAGAGGGTTTTTGGCCACATCTAATAAGGGGGTTTTGGGGTGGGCCAGGATGGAAAGTGTATAGATACATGGCTTCAGAAGAACGGTCGAGGATGAGATGGAGAGAATCATCAGCGACCGCAAGACTGAGGAGAGAGGAAGCTTTGTGAGTGGTGAGGCTGCATCTTTCTTGGGAGATGGGGGAACTTGCTGCCAGACACTGTTGGTTGCTGTATCGGCAGCCAGTGAGGACTTTGCGTTGCTAGTACGGCTAACGAACCTTGAGGTTCGATAAGACACTGAGGGGATGCTAGATAGCGCCCGCATTGGGGGGCGGGGAGTGGCGGCCTTCATCGATGATCGTGGCGGTTATAGATAAAAGAAAGATATCGTTATCTGATATACAAGGATGGCACAAACACTACGAAGGTGGAGGATAAGTAGACAGTAATAAGAGAATGACCAGATCCTTCGAACATGGTGAAACGGAGCAAATTATGTGGACGATGACCACTATGGCACAACAGGATAAGGATACCCGGCGGAAACCGCCTTGGACCGGCAATGTGATGCTACGTTGGTAAGAGATACTTTGCGGTTACTTGTCTGGTATTACTATTAGGTACAACTTAATCAGGTATTCAGTAGGTACCTTCACATTTGGCAAAAGAAACTAAAGGAAAAATAAATAAATAATTTCACCCAGACACCTGCACTGGTCGGATCATGGCCGAATTGACTAACTCTGAGAACCTCTGTTTCCACCGCGCTGGACCCGGCGCGGTGGAAACAGAGGGTGGGATGGAGCCCATTTAAGATTTTTATGAATAATACTATCTCTCATAGCCCCATCTACCAGACCATCTCGGAGATAACTATGGTAATTATACTTAGATAGAGAACAAATAGCCTCACTGTTGCTATCATGTTCGATAGAGGATCCAGTTAGTCTTACCGTCCCGATACCTTAAAAACCCACCGGTGCAACGGGCCGGTGATGTATTTTCCCCACCGGAGACCCAAGTTCCTTGACCGGCCCGGTCAAGAAGTGAATGTACCTTAATAATCAGATCTTACATACTGCTATCACCTACCAGTCATATTTGTTCCCTTGGCTTCCACTCCTCCTTGCGCCGCCATTCACTGCGCCTTGCCTGGTCAATAACTGCTTACATGTTCGACCTCCGACTCCAACCGATAGGCGACATTGATGCCTGATTTCCCAAGCATGACCCGAATCTAAGCGACAATATATACCGCTAGTACAAAATAGGACTAGTATAGCTATGTGGAAGCTTGCCCCATCAGGAAATCTCGCGTCTATCCAATTAAAACCAATGATGGCGCTCATCAGTGGGTGTTAGGCTTTATCTCGAGATAGTGGCTTTTACAACCATCTGAAGGATTGACGCCAAGCAACTACCTCTTTTTTTTTGTGTATTTTTTTTATCATTCTTTTTTTGGTCATGGTGGCAGGGTTTTCATTAGTCACGATACTACTAAGAAACAAAATAATTCTCTGTAGGTTTAGTAGTCCTAGTCATTATTCTTACGTACAATCAATCATTTAACTATTTACTACAGAACATTTCTGTGGAGACAACCCCGGATTCACCGGACGATAAACTTAGCAAAGTCCCCGAAACGCAGGAGATATCTTCTGAAATAGGGCTGCGACATTGTTTATCATGACGATTGAGTGTTGAGGAAATATAACGTGCATATTGTGACTGGGATCTGGGATCTACAGAGCAGGGGACTACTGCTAGTCCAGCCGCACTAGGTCCTAAGATCGTCGGCGGCGTTATTAAGTTGCAATAATAATACTGCCGAGAAAATCTTAACCGAACTTTGTCCTTTCGCCCGTAGACTTAGACTGAAGCAGCCACTAGTAATAAGTGACGACAAGGTAGGTAACGGTGGTAGCCAGCCTGGTACCTACTTAGGTACCCAGTACCCCACAAATTTTCCCCCTGCTCAAGGCGTCGTGCGAGCCAATAAAATTCTACTTCTGGACGCCTTCCACACAATCCATTTCATGTGTAAATTTTATCTCGTGCTGGAAATGATAAGCCAACTTAAATTCCCCATACCTATTGACTCAGCAACTTGACGAAGTGACCACTCTGGAGTAAATTTATAACGTGGCGATCATTAGTTGATCCATAGCTACCCCGTTTTCCCCTTTCCCCTCCCCTAGGTTCTTCTAACCTATACACCAACTGAATTGTCTTCTATCTTCTACCGAATATGGGACCTCCTTCGATTAAGGGCATGGAGGAGGGCCGGATCGAGTCTCCCCCGTCCGAAGTGTACGAATATGGAGAATCCAAGACGTTGGACGGGGTTTCGCATACGAATACTGAGACAAAGCGTGGATTATCATCTCGACAACTTCAGCTGATCGCCATTGGAGGCTGTATTGGCACTGGCTTGTTTGTGGGCGCAGGATCGACTCTGTCATTAGTTGGCCCCGGTGAGAACCAACCCGGAAGATTGCAATTGTCGACTCGTAAAACAGCGATGTTGGTGATGGATAGTGATATTAGGTGAATAGCTGCTAACACCATCTTTGTCAGCACCGCTTCTTATGAGTTATATTGTCATGGCTTCCGTTGTCTGGTTTGTGATGAATGTTTTGGGTGAAATGACTACCTACCTGCCCATTCGTGGGGTCTCTGTTCCATATCTTATCGGACGGTTTACTGAGCCAAGTATTGGGTTTGCAGCTGGTATGTCTCCTGCATCACTGGTGTGCTTGTAGTTCATGCTAATGGAATTTTGCTTAGGATATAACTATTGGTATGGTGCTCACCAGACCTTCTTTCTCTACATTCATTTAAGGTGTCTATACTGATACTTGCCTCTTTAGGTATTCGTTTTCAATGTTACTCGCCACCGAGGTCACAGCAGCAGGTTTGATTATTGAGTATTGGACAACATCCATCAATGTGGGAGTCTGGATTACCATTGTGCTCGTTGGTAGGCAATATCCCCATCTCTTTTTTCTTCAATTTTAGCAGAAGAATTTGGACTCACATAATTCAGTGATCTTGATCCTTAATATTTTTGCCGTTTCGTGGTATGGAGAGGCCGAATTTTGGTTCGCAACACTGAAAATTCTCGCTATTATCGGCCTTATAATCCTTGGAATAGTGCTTTTCTTTGGGGGCGGCCCCAACCACGATCGTCTCGGTTTCCGCTTTTGGCAGCATCCTGGAGCATTCAACCCGTATCTAGTGGGTGGAAATACTGGCCGATTCCTGGGATTTTGGACTGCTTTTATCAAGTCGGGATTCTCGTTTATCTTCTCCCCTGAACTGATCACTACAGCTGCTGGTGAGGTGGAAGCACCCCGTCGCAACATCCCCAAGGCTACCAAGCGGTTCATATACCGAGTTTTCGCATTTTATATCTTGGGCAGTCTAGTTATCGGAGTAACAGTAGCCTATAATGACAGCTCTCTTCTCGATGGGGTTGCAAGTGGAAGCTCGGGCGCTGGTGCTAGTCCATTTGTCATCGCGATTCAGAATGCCGGTATAGGGGGGCTCAATCATGTCGTGAACGCCGCTATCCTGATTTCCGCTTGGTCATCTGGCAATGCTTGGCTGTATGCTGGATCTCGAACATTGTATTCTCTTGCTGGAGAAGGACAGGCTCCTAAAATTTTCCGTCGTTGCAACAGCAACGGCATCCCTTATGTAGCAGTTCTTGTTACATGGTTGGTTGGACTTTTATCCTTCTTGAATTTGTCCAGTTCGGGGGTGGAGGTCTTTTACTGGTTCACGAACCTTACCACAGTGGGAGGTTTTATAAACTGGATTCTGATTGCAATTGCGTATCTGGTAAGGATTCCCTCACCTTTTTTTTTTTTTATTTAAGCTTGTTGTTCCTAGCTAATTAGATCGTAGCGATTTCGCAAAGCAGTTATTTTCCATGGCATGCTGGACATGCTTCCGTTCCGAACTCCACTTCAGCCATGGGGGTCATACTATGTCATCTTCGTGGTAACTCTTTTGACCTTGACCAACGGTTATGCCGTGTTCTTCCCAGGGAGATTCACGGTCTCAGACTTCCTGGTATCCTACATCGTGATTGCCATCTTCCTCGTCCTCTACGTGGGTCACAAGGTCTGGTATCGGACCCCGTGGATGACCAAAGTGTCAGAGGTTGATATCTTCACTGGAAAGGATGAAATTGACCGACTTTGTGAGAATGATCATGAGCGTGAGCCCCGGAATTGGCTAGAGCGAGTTTGGTGGTGGATTGCATAGAGTTAGATTGCTTATATAGAGATAAGGCCTAATTTTGGAATATTAACCAGGAATACATTTATTGATTGCTCTTTTTAAACCTTTCATCCCAGCATTCCTGTCCTAGTTCCATGGTAGTCATGATCGGATCTAAATGGCGGAGAACGGTTCCTGCATCATCTATGCTGCGTGCGAACGACTATGCACGGCTTAAATATAGAGATCTGACTGTCTTAGAGGAAGCAGAAGGCATCTCTTCTAGAACGGGCATGAGTCAATCGATAGAGTAATAGAAACTTCAAAAATGGAAAATTGAGCAAAGCTGGGCGATGGATAATTGGCAAGACAAGTAGTATTAACAGGACCGGTCCAACAGGCGGACCCAAACGCCCACCTGCTCTTCCGGCCCGGTGCAAGATTGTCCCACCCGGAAGACTCCCGGACCGACCGACGCCTAACGAAGCACTTGACTTGAAGATGGAGATGGATGAAGATGTAAGTGTCTTTTGATTCTCTTTGGCCAATTTGGTACCTGTAACCTTAATCATTCGTGGTTAATTCAATTTTTGTTATTATCGGTATCATTAGTATAACTTGGTTACCAAATAATATTGGTCCAATTCCCCCTCAGAACATCCAATTGTCGCTTCGCCGTCAATAACCGCCAGCTTTAAAATCACGGGAGCTTCCCCGCATACACCTTGCGTACCTCAGAGTACTTCTCCTCTTCTTCAGTTTTCTCCTCTCTCATCTTGTCATCTCCATCTTTATTTTCTTCCTTTCCTTCCTTCCTTCTCTTCCCTCTTTAGCTGCTCGTTTCTTTTTTAATTCCTAATTCTTAAAAGGCAAAGCTCGGAGGAGTTATCATACTCATAATGCAATCCTCTTTGCTCCTTCGTGCGAGGGCCCTCCCTTTCACTAAAACCCCAATTGCCTCTGTCTGCTCGAGAACAAGGGTTGCCTCATACGCCACTTTCAAGGTTCCTCGCATTGATAATGAGCCGAATGTGAGAGAGTTTTGTGTATACCCTTTCTGCACATCCCGCTGATTCTAATTCGCTATAGAGACACTACGCCCCCGGATCTCCCGATCGAAAGGGTCTGGAGGATGCATTGGCGAGAACTCAGCAGACCGCCCCCCTCAACATCCCACTGGTAATAGCAGGCAAACAGGTTAGTAGGGCAGCAAACAATTTTCAACCTTTTTTCTTTTTCTTAAAAACCATCACAATATCTCCCTAACTCAAGCATTATCCAGATCAAAGCCTCCCAAACTTTGACACAGGCCAACCCTGCTTCTCATGAACCTGTGGCTACCTACTCCAACGCCTCGGTCGCTGAAGTCAAAGCTGCCATTGAATCTGCCCTCGACGCCAGGAAGTCGTGGGCCTCTACTTCCTTCGCCGACCGTGCTAGCATCTTCTTGAAGGCCGCAGACCTTATCTCGACCAAGTACCGCTATGACATCATGGCGTTGACGATGCATGGTCAGGGCAAGAATGCTTGGCAGGCAGAGATCGACTCCGCTGCTGAATTGTGCGACTTCTTTCGATTTGGTGTTAAATATGCTGAGGATCTTTATGCTCAGCAGCCAGTCCACAATGCACCTGGTGTTTGGAAGTGAGTTCAAGAGTATAATGGTTCGATGGAAATTTTATGGTCACTAACGGGATATCAGTCGCGTGGAATACCGCCCATTGGAAGGATTCGTCTACGCCATTAGCCCTTTTAACTTTACTGCTATTGGTGGTAACTTGGCCGGAGCTCCCGCACTCATGGGAAATGTTGTGGTCTGGAAGCCCTCCCCATCTGCGATAGCATCCAACTGGCTAGTACACCAGATCCTTTTGGAGGCGGGCCTACCCAAGAATGTTATTCAGTTCGTTCCCGGAGACGCAGATCAGGTGACTAAGACTGTCCTTGATCATCCTGAGTTTGCTGCCCTGCATTTCACGGGTAGCACCGGTGTTTTCCGTAGCCTTTACGGTCAGATTTCCACTGGTGTTGCCGAAGGCAAGTACCGCAGCTATCCTCGCATTGTCGGAGAAACAGGTGGCAAGAACTTCCATCTTGTTCACAAGTCTGCCGATATCCGTAACGCTGCTGTCCAGACCGTCCGCGGTGCTTTCGAATTCCAGGGTCAGAAGTGTAGTGCCACCTCCCGCGCTTACGTCGCCGCTTCAGTCGCCGATGAGTTTCTACAGCAAGTTGTTGCTGAGACCAAAAATCTTAAGGTTGGAGTGCCAACTGACTTCACCAACTTCTGTGGTCCTGTCATCCACGAAGCCTCATTCAACAAGTTGAGCCAGGTGATAGAAGATGCCAAGAATGACCCCGAGCTTGAGCTTCTTGCTGGAGGAACTTATGATTCGTCAAAGGGCTGGTACATCCAACCCACTGTATACCGAACCTCGAACCCCGATCACCCTCTTCTATCCCGAGAGCTCTTTGGTCCCATCCTCGTCATCCACTCTTACAACGATGCCACTGACGCAGACTTCTCCCGTATTTGTGAAAAGATCGACCAGACTGGAGAGTATGGTTTGACTGGCTCTGTCTTTGCGCAGGACCGCGAGGCTTTGAGCCTGGCTGACAATGCTCTCCGCAACACTGCTGGTAACTTCTACATCAACTGCAAGAGCACTGGTGCTGTTGTTGGACAACAACCTTTTGGAGGAGCACGCGCCAGCGGCACCAATGATAAAGCTGGCAGTGGAAACCTGCTTTCTCGTTTCGTTAGCTTGCGATCCATCAAGGAGGAGTTTGTCCCCACCTACAAGGTTGAATACCCTAGCAACGCTTAAGCGTTGGTGCAAACACTGTCAATTAATGCCTGCGAATGCTGCAGGTGCCTGATTGATCTTGTTTTGTCACTCTGAATTTTTGTCCCTCGCGTAAATTATTCCCCAAAGGTTGTTTTTTTCTCTTTTTTTTTTTTTTTGCTGGATCTCCAGTTGCATACCGTTTCGGCGTTTTTGTTTTCCAGACCTTTATGAAAAAAGTCGGGCTATGAATTACGTATTTTTATTATTTTTGTGTCATGTATCATCAGTCCCTTAATATATGAATGAAATAAATAGATAGTTAAACATTATACTACCCAAGATTCAGCTTGGAGGAGACTTGTAAGCGCGACAAAGACACACGTCCCACGTGTGTCTAAGGCGTAACGCACGTGGGGCATTGATAAGCGGCGGGAGGATCCCGATTACCCAATCGGGACACTGACCCCGCCTTCTTCCTGAAAGTTTTCAGTGTTGCATAAAAACTTGCGGCGATCACGATTGATCCGAGACCAACCCTCCCTGGTGGATGCTGACAGGCTCATCTTTTCGTTTTCTTTCTACTCGAACAACACGACCCCTCAGGAGAATCGAATCTGCGAAACAGCTCGCAAGAAGAATGGCTGCTCTTCCCAACACATATCCGGGTAAGCACCTTGATGAGCTTAGCCCTAACCCAAGGAAGAAAAAACAAAAAGAAAACTACCCCTCCATATATATCCGATAGAAGACTAATATCTTTTTCTTTATATGTAGACCCCGTCCGTATTGCCGTCATTGGTGGAACTGGTCTTCGTGAACTCCCTGGCTTTACCCAGGTTGCTTCGCTAGATATCGAGACGCCCTGGGGCAAGCCTTCCTCGCCCATCACAATCCTGCACCACCAGTGCTCTCACAACCAAAAGACTGTCGCTGTCGCTTTCCTCAGTCGTCATGGTCTGCACCATCAGATCGCTCCTCATGAGGTCCCCGCCCGTGCCAACATCGCCGCCCTCCGCTCCGTTGGTGTCCGCACAATCATTGCCTTCTCAGCCGTCGGAAGTTTGCAAGAGGAGATCAAGCCTCGCGATTTCGTTATCCCAGACCAGGTAATTGATAGGACTAAGGGAATCCGGCCGTTCACTTTCTTTGAGGGCGGTGTAGTTGCTCACGTTCCTTTTGGAGACCCCTTTGATGAGGGTGTTGCTAAGGTGGTGAGAGCTTGCGGACACAGCTTGGAAGGGGAGGGTGTCAAGTTGCATGACCGTGGCACATTGATTTGCATGGGTATGTGACTAGTGCATCAAGTCCAGTTTTGGCTTTTTTTTTTTTTATTTTTTTTTCCCCTCTCTAATAACATTTGATCTACAACAGAGGGACCCCAGTTCTCTACCCGTGCAGAGAGTAACCTCTACCGCTCATGGGGAGGTAGTGTTATCAATATGTCATGCCTTCCCGAAGCCAAGCTCGCCCGTGAAGCTGAAATCGCCTACCAAATGATCTGTATGTCTACAGATTATGACTGCTGGCACGAGGCCACTGCCGATGTCACCGTCGAGATGGTGATGGCTAATATGAAGTCTAACGCCGTTAACGCCAAACACTTTGTTACTGCAGTTCTTGATGAATTGGCAGCTGACCATAACTCGGAGCTTGTCCAGGCAAAGCATTATGCAGGATCTATCAAATTTGGTCTCAGCACTTCTCAGCCACACTGGACTCCTGAAGCGCAGAAGAAGATGGCCTGGCTATTCCCAGGCTACTTCGATAACTAGACCTTGGTACATATGGGTGCTTATATGCTCTGTTTGTGTTTATACATATATTATATTTCCTTTAGACGAGAATAAATGAATTACCAATGCTAGATTATAGAAGAATCAACCTCGCCCCCGGCGGGGGTTACTTTTCAAAAAAGCAGGAGTTTCATATCGCTCTCACACATGTAATGAAGTTAGGAGATCAGTGTACGTAGAATAACTGGAACATATACAAATTCACAGTCGAGTAATGTCTATCCGGACAATGTCTCGTTCCTCTTACTAGGGTATACTAGTACGGATATATTCTGAAGCTGAGAAGCCTGTCGCTTACTTTTCCAGGGTGTTGGGAGATTATAGTGTTTTATTTGGTAAACGAGAGATATTGTATATCGAGTACTGATCATTTCAGGCCAAATGGCTCTATGCTATCCAGGTATATGGGTGCCCACTAGGTATATACTGACCTAGTAACTAGAGAAGTGGGCAAGAATTGCCAATTAGTTCCTTAATATATTATCTCTAGTTTACCTTCTGATCCCAAAGACTCCGAACTGTAACCCCTTTCTGCCACTCCTCGTTTGTAGGGTCCGCCTGAACCACAAAACTAATTTGTTTCTTCTGTCTAGGAAGCAAGACAAATGCATTTTGATCAAAGTAGCCCACGACTCCTGCGGGATGGTCGAGCCAAGTATAGAAAGAGATGCTATTTTTTGCCTCTACTGTGAAGGTGCGTGTGCCGGGGTCATAGGAAACCTCTAGTTGCGGATCTTTCAAGACTAGGTCCTTTGGGAATGCTGGAGTAAAATAGTTATCATGCGTAAATGATGTTAGGAGCTTATCGCCGGAGTTTGGGGGCCGTCCTTTGCCGGAAAGGGAGAGCATCAAGATAGAGTCATTTGGGTTGAATAATGAAAGGTTTGCTATGTTTATGCTGTAAATTTTAGTTGTGTTAAGTCCACCCACAACAAACGGGATGGAACTTGGGGTGCCCGCGTTGTCGGCAATCGGGCGGCCGGAAAGGTCCAACCAGGTCAATTGTACCGTACCATTCGTTGCTTGCCACAGATCCGATGTTACATAAACCTCTAAGTATCCTGTGGTGAAGTTCCAGAAAGGCGAGACGATGATCGGTTGGTAGATGTCGCGAGCCACGTAGTGCAGGACTTTCCATCGTCCATCATATTCAATTCCTGCCCAGGTTGGCGCCTGCCAAATATCTTCCAACTGCCAGTAAAGTGACCCTAGCTGTCGTTCAGGCATGCCACTGCCCCGCCGGTAAAACTGGATTTGAGACTTATACATATCCGCCTGGAATAGCTGTGTTGCGTGACACCAGGCGCTGAAGTTTGCCACGGGGTCGAGTTTGCTAGGGATGGGATAATATCGCTCTACAGCTAGGGTCATTTCTCCCATACCGAGAGACGAATTATGAAAGTTATCAGTACTTAATCCGCCGGCCGGGTAATGGTGATTTCGCAGCATGATTACACTGCTATTGAAATGCAGGTCCTTTGGTTCAACTGCTTGCTGCCATGTTTGAAGACTAGGCATACTATGAAAGCCGAATTCGTTGGCAAAGCGGCCAACTGGGTAGAGAGAAAAGTCGAACGAGATGCTGGTGTCATAATTATAATAATCGGTGTCCCCATAATAGAACCCCGACTTGGTGTTCTCATATCTTTCCACCATAGGCACTGTAGCAGACAGATCGACGTCCAGGTAGCCTTCGGTGGTGCTACTAGGGCTATATGATATTGATCGTGTGTTCTCGTATACTAGAGGCATGATCAGGCTGATATACAGCTTTTCATACTCAGCAAGATATTTAGAAAAGCCTTCTGGGTCCGCTGCTCGAGTAAGAGGAAGCATTAAAGATTCAATTTCATTTCCTCCAGCCCATAATGCGAGAGAAGGATGATGATTTACTCGTCGTACATTGTACACAACTTCTGCCGCAACATTCTCCAAGAATTCGGGGTTGACCGGGTACATGGCGTCACTAAACTGGAATTCGCTCCACAGTAGAATACCCTTCTCATCCGCCAAGTCAAAGATAAAGTCATGGAGATATGCCCCAGATGCCCAAACTCGGAGCATGTTCTGGTTTCCAGCCACTACTGCATCGAATATTCTGCGCATCTTGGCTTCTGTAACTCGAGGCCAAAAAGCGTCTGGAGGGATGATATTGGACCCCTTCGCATAAAATTCATGACCATTTATTTCAAAATGCCAATTAGACCCAGGGGCGATACCCTGGGCCAGCTGGTCATCAGTGATATTGCGTTGGTTGAGAAAAATTGTACGGAAACCGGACCTCTTGGTGACACTCGCTATACCTTTTTGTTCGGTACCGCAGATAATGACAGTAAAATTATAAAGATTCTGATCGCCAAGACCTGAAGGCCACCAAAGCTTGGGCGATAGTCCATCGAGGGTCGCCACACCAGTTATTGTTCCTGCAGACACAGCTGTCTGTTCCAGGTTTTGCGAGACAAGGATTTCGCTTGTCCTTGTGTCTTTTATTTCAATCCATAAAGACGTATCAGGAAGAAGAGTACCAACAAAATCAATACTTGCATTCACAACCCAAGGCTGGTGCTGATCGGGTGGGAGGTAGTTAATTTGTCCCCTCCTATAGATATCTATATCTGTATTTAGAATATAAATGTCTTCCACGCCTTCGAGTTGGACGATATATGCCGGCTTCCACGGACCTGCCGGTGCAAAGGCAGGGCCCCAATCCCACCCCATGTCGGACTGTTGCTTACGAATGAACCAGCGGTTAGGGTATTCGTTGGTCATCTGGACGGGCCATTCTATAAAAATGAGCTCCTAAGTATCGTATGGAAAATTCGGGGTGAGTTATTTGACTGTCAAACCTTCTGCTTTAGGGTCTCTGGCAATAGCGTCCATGATCTTCGGGGCGCTGCCAAATTCGATGCTCACTACCGGGTCACGCTCGCAGTCCATTAAAGCAGACGAAACGTCGAAAGCATACTGGCGAAATTGATTATCGGTAGAAGCAACGTATTTCCCGCAAAACCAGATGGTGGCAAAGGTATCTAAGCCATCGAATACTAGCCACGTCGATTCAAAATTATTCCGCCTATTGCACTTTCAATTTACATCCATATATTCCAGCTTATCCCAGGCTACCTACAAGTCTGCAATTGGCTCACTCGTGTAGGTCCAATTCGCATCCGCAACCCAGCGAAGTTCAAAGCCATTGAGACCATAGTATCTTAAAGTAGCCAGCCACTTAATGGATGCATAAGCTAGCTATAAGGGCAGAAAGGACTTACGGATCATCTATCATGCCCATCGAGCAATTCACTTTGAGCAAGTTTCCCTGTTTCTGAATAGCCGGAGAGAAAGACTGTAATATAGTACTTACTGATCACACCTGCCTTAAACAAATCCAAATGCACATGCGATGGGAGAGAGGCAGGCACCGTCTGGTTCAGCGAGAGACTCCCGAGCACCCAGTTAACGTCGCTTAAGTCACGAACATTATTATTATGATTTAAGGTAAGGGCATTCAACAGAGACGCAATAACAGCCTGTGTTGGTTCTTTCCCGAAGAGCATCGTCCAACAGTTTCAGACACTATAGAACAATAAAGTGCAATCAAGACGAGAAGCAGTGGGAGAAGCTTGTGTTGGTCTACGAGAAAATTGCTCAAACCCAGCAGTTTAGTAAATCAACAGAGAACTGAACATGCATTAGGTTGCTTTCTGGGCTTGGGAATCTGTATGAAATCTCGGGGCCATAGCAGGAAATGGATTTGGGACATAGATCATAGGGTGCGATAACTGAGGCTGGTAATGGAAGAAAGAAATAATCTTTGTTGTGACGTGAAAAAAGAACTTACTCGCCCCTTGGGTCGTCTAAAACTATATATTTCAGAAGCGTTAATTCACTATGAAAGATGAAAAATTATATATGCCAAAAGCGACTCATTGGATAAAAGATAAGGGAATCTGAAAATCCGGGGAGTATATAAAATTCTTTTTTCTTTTCTTTTCTTTTTTTTTTGGGAACGTTTTAAAGTGGCAGGGTGAGGATGTTGGAGATTGGTGAGGAGGTCTGAAGCTGAAGAAGGGAAGATCTGCGAGGGACAGCTGTTGATGCCTGAGGCAACAAATAATTTGAATTCTTGTTTCCGATCGGGAATTTCCTCTCAGTTGCAGTCGCACCGACCTTTGAATACATTCTCCCACTTCTGCCCTCGAGTTCCCAGGTACGAACGACCTTAAGAACCAAATATGTCGTCTAGATATCTATGGGGAAGCCTCCGGGCCACTACAAGGCGGCAATTTGCCATGAAAGATGCTCCTTATCGTTGTTTTTCTTGCACCCAGCGGGCCCAAGTCGAGTCCAAGTCGAACCAGGACGAACGATTGACACATTTTGGGTTCTCTAATATCCCGGAATCACAAAAGGAATCGATGGGTATGTTACTAGCTAATAGCTACAAAATCTTAGACTCATTGTATAAGACTAACGCAAGATGGTCTTCTCTTTAACTTCCTCTAGTGAGAACGGTATTCAGTTCGGTTGCCTCGTCCTACGATACCATGAACGACCTCATGTCTATGGGAATCCATCGTTTATGGAAAGACCATTTTGTTCGATCCCTAAATCCCGGATCCGCACTCCCCTCTCGTGACGGCGACCAAACTGGACGGGGCTGGAATATCCTCGACATTGCCGGCGGAACCGGCGATGTCGCATTCCGCATGCTCGATCACGCCACCAATATCAATCATGATCATGAAACACGCGTTACGATCGCGGATATCAACCCTGATATGCTGGCAGAAGGGAAGAAACGCAGCATCGATACCCCTTATTACAACACCAACCGTCTCTCATTCATGGAAGCCAATGCGCAGCATATGCCTTCGATCCCGGATAATTCGATCGACCTGTACACGGTGGTATTCGGAATTCGCAATTTTACAGATAAGCAGGCGGCTCTAAATGAAGCATTCCGGATTCTCAAGCCTGGTGGTGTGTTTGCCTGTATGGAGTTCAGCAAGGTTGACAACAGCCTGTTCAATGCGGTCTACAAGCAGTGGAGTTTTAGCGCGATCCCCTTGATCGGTCAGTTGGTTGCTGGGGATCGAGAGAGCTACCAATATCTGGTGGAAAGTATTGAGAAGTTCCCCAGTCAGGAAGAGTTCCGGGGAATGATCCAGAAGGCTGGATTTATGATCCCTGGCCGTGGATTCGAGAATCTGACTGGAGGGATTGCGGCGATTCACAAGGGAATCAAGCCACTTTCCCAGGCTTGAGGGACCCTCCAGGCGGGGGTTATATCATTACTACCTTTATTATTATTATTGTCATCATTGTTACTATATGTATACTAGGATTTCTTTAACGAGATGATGTATATTATTATTAGGCATTCGATTAAGCTTGTCGTTGTAGGCATCACTTTTTTTCACTTCCAAGATCTCTCTATCCGATGCGACGCAAATCGAGCAAATGATCGCCCCGGATCGCATCACCACCCAACGCCACTACACCATATTTTAATTTATGCGTATTCAATTTAACTTCTCCAAGATGACGAAAACTACCTAGTCCCAGATAGTATTTCCCCTCTTCTGCCGATTAAGACAACCACAGTCTCTTCTCCAACAATAGCGGTTTTTTTTTTTTTTTTTTTTTCTTCTCCCTCTTTTTATCTCCGACATCTCCCATCCGCTCTGCCTATCAGTCGGCCTGTTTCCCCTCCACTTTTCCACTCCTTGAACAAACCACCCCCCGCCTTCGGAGCTCGTGCCCCTCCTCCACTTCTCCTTTCGCGCCCTGCTTGACATTTGTCTGAGATCCCTTTTCCCAGGTTTCTTCCCCTGGGAAAAGACGGGTTCTTCCTTCCCCCTATCTCGGAGAATGGTACTGCATCATGGGCCATCTGAAACAGCATTTTGCGATTCCGCTGTCGCCTTCCATGCCCTCCTCAAGCTCCAGCGCGTCCTTACAGGATGACTTTACGCTTCTTCCGATGACTCCTCCAGACCCAGCTGATGCCCAGCTGTCTGGAAATAAAGATGCAGCCTCAGTAAGTGCTGCTATTCATGTGATTTCTACGGAGCGCGCAGCCCTGGCCCATCTCGAGCGTCTGTACCAGACAGATCCCTTAGCACAAGAGCACCTTGCCCGTGCTGTGAACCAGATCGTTCGTACCATTCGGAATGGTGGAAAGTTAGTGTGCTGTGGAGTAGGAAAGAGCGGCAAGATTGCCCGGAAGCTTGAGGCCACAATGAATAGCCTGGGTATCTATTGCACCTTTCTTCATCCGACGGAAGCACTGCATGGCGATCTGGGCATGATTCGATCTGTAAGTTTTATTGGGATCCTAATCTATCTTACCCTATACTAACGATGACTCGACTTAGACTGATACCCTTTTATTGATCTCGTTCTCTGGTCGTACGCCCGAATTACTCTTGATGCTTCCTCATATCCCGCAAACGGTTACAGTGATTGCGCTTACCTCCCATTTGCACCCATCCACCTGCCCACTGCTATCTTTTCATCCTTCGCACATGGGTATTCTCTTGCCGGCACCGATCCATGAGGATGAAGAGGCATCTATTGGAGTATCCGCGCCAACATCGTCCACAACGGTGGCTTTAGCGCTGGGTGATGCCCTCGCAATAGCGACGGCCCGTCAGCTGCACACGTCTCCAGGAAAAGGCCCCGCAGAGGTTTTCAAGGGATTTCATCCTGGTGGCGCCATCGGGGCTGCCTCTACCGCTTCAACACCTATGAGCATGTCCACCACCTCCCTCACCTCAGCTACACTAGACTTCCTCCCTAGTCGTCCTTCATTTCCTACGCGCGAAGCGTTCCCTTCGCGTCCCCTCATCACCGATTTCATGGTTTCATTCACAGAGGTTCCCACTGTACCTTCGAAAGGCAAAGTTCGGCTCTTAGACGTCCTTCTTACAGCCATCCAACATCCAAATGCTAAGTCATGGGTGCTCCTATCCCCTTCAGAAATCATCCCTCCACGCCAACTCCGCTTTCTTTCTCAGAGCAACTACGTTGACATGGATGCATCCTCTCTGGCCGAAATTGGTCCACCATATTTAGTCCATAGGAAGGACTGGCTTTTCGTTCCGGAATCTTGCACCGTTGATGAGGTGCGACGAATGGCATCCATCCAAGCACCGGTGACTGTAATTGCGGTCATGCGAGGATCAAATCCCGACCTTTGCTTAGGCGTAATCGAGGTCGAAGATTTGTTCAATGACTGTAATGACTAAGTCATATGTTTCATGACCCTGAATTTCCTGTCTTTTTTTTTTTTTGTTTCAGTTTGCATTTATCGATAGCCCCCCTTGTCTACACCTATTTCATGCCATATATTCTTCCCTTCAAGCATAGTCTCCATGATTTATCATGATGTACATGAATCTCATGATTGTTAGTACTCTTTGGGTTTTTATTTTTCGCGCTTCTTCTTTTGCTACTTCTTCTCCTTTTTCTTTTTTTACTTGATCGACATATACATATCTATTTGCATACATAGACCTTTAGAAATTTTGGTGAACTGGTTTCAAATTTAGACGGGTGGGCGGGGTGGTGTCTCTGATTTTCAGCAGTATAGATATGGCCAATCCTTGAACCTTTTTTCTTGCATTATAATCTATAACTTAATTTCAGATACAGGAGTGGTCCGATTCTGATGTCTAGATCTACTAGGTTCTATCTAAGTATCGGTACATGTACACAGGACAAGGGTATAACAGAAAGAAAACAGAAAAAGAAAAATAGATCAATGCTCGAGACGCGAGGACACAAACCGAAATTCTTAAAAACATTATTCGTGACACTGTAAAAATGCAAATACAAGTGATAAACAACAAAGCCGCGCGACCCATGCCACAGGGGGTATCGAGATGTAGGAGTTAAACATGAGATGTTGGGAGCTTCCAAGTTCAATTGTATCTTCGCCTTCGCCTTCGCCCTGACTGATTATTAGAGGGTCACCTTATGCTCGGTACCAATTTTATTCCACATAAAGTAATCGTGATTGATGAGGAGCAGGTATATGGTAGAGCCGGAGTAAGAGGAACAAACAAAGGTTGATTTCCCTCTAATCGACATTCCAGTGTCTTAGTCGGGCACTCGCGGACGGCGATGAGGCATGCGTATAGTGGCAGCGTTAAGGTATTCCAAAAGCTAAATGAGCTAATATTTTAATCGTGTTGTGTTTGTTCTCTACCAATGGCGACTGGGGGTTGGAGCGGCTTGGTCACTACTCAGATGAGCGAGTAGGCTCGGCTAGGCCAGCTAGGGTAAATCCACGAGGTCAACCTGACATTCCTGGCTCCTGTCGTATTTTGCCTTTGTCTGCTGTAGATGCTGGGGTTGATCCGTCTTCCTTGTATAAATTATGTTCTTCGATATACTCGATGACGGGAGTAGGGATGAGATAGCGAACACTCATGTCTCGTCGTAAAAATAGGCGAATTTTAGTGCTGCTAACATCATTCTGTATCAACTGCTGAATGACATGAATATTTTTCTTCCATGGTTGCAAAGTAGCGAGCGCTTCGTCGATATCTGTTCCGCTCCTTTCAACAATGAAGGTCTACAAGAGAAACTGTTAGTGATGTCACCCATCTGGTGTGCTCTGGGAAAGTGTAACATACGCCATATTTTCCAAGAATGTGATCTAAATCCTTTTCGCTCCAAACTCCGGGGGTAGACATGGTGTGAACGAGATCGGCTCCGGCTAAAAGGGCAACCTGCACTGGCTTTCGGGAGCCATTTCCGGTATCGACTCCTTGCCGCACACCGTTGATCTCGTAGTCAAAATGATCCAACACAACCGCAGTGGGTTGGTATTCCTTGTGCATCGGTTCCCACGTATCCACCATCAGCCAATTAGAGGTCGTATCCACGGCTCGTTGGCACATTGCAACTCTATTTGACCCAGGTGATTAGAGTAAAGTGACAGCAAATAAAGAAAGGGGAAATTTTCGTACCTGTGTTGTGCACTAGCCAAACCAGCCTTGCGGTAGGCATCCGAGACGGGCGAAAGATAGCCACCTATGATTTCAAAATCCGTGTTGAGTTTGACGTAATCGGCGGCCATTTCAAACATGCGTAAATGGAGATAGGTAATGGGCGAGAAAGAGCCACAGGCTACAAGTAGAAGAGGTGTCTTCTGAGGATCGTCCATTGTTCGCTTGAGGCGAAGTTCCGGGAACTGGTAGTTCTCGCTGGGGGGGGCGTGGGGCGAAGGGATAGAGTTGCGGACATCTTGGCCCAGTCCCTGCATAGTATCGGTCATGGTTGCAGAGTGAGAGCAGATGGACGGAGCGAGATGTTCGAGAATGGGAGCGAGCTGCCGTGTATGTGTGAGGGGCAGAGAGACTAAGTCTCTCAGTTAAGTCGATGAGACTAGTTCATAGAAATAGATCGTGACTACCGGGATTGTGGTGGAATTTGCCGGAAACAAGGGTGGATGAAAGACAGACGGAGACAGACGGAGAGAGGAGATGCGGGCAAGAAAGAGGGGTTAGTCAGCGGTGTGGGGGAGATGATAGGGCTGCCTACCTAGGCAGGAGGGGAAATTTTCACGGGGCTAAACTGTATGTGGGTTGTCGGAGAAGCCGTTTTGGATCACCTCATCGCTGCCTCAGGATCCTAATCCCCCACACACTGTCTTGATCTGGAAATCTTGCATTCTTAGAACTACCTAGGTAGGTAAGTTCATAACCGAAAAGAGAACGAAGTCCTAGTCAAACATCATCGGTAAGAATATAGACATTCGATCTCGTCTCAAAAATGCAATATATATTGTTGTCAGACATGCTACGGTATGGTACACTCACCTAATCCACTCCAGCTTGTTCTAGAGCTGGCTTTGGCCAAAATCCAGTAAGTGTCTGCGGCTAATTACAAGTCAGGTGGGAGGCCCAAGTAAGCGTTGGAAATCTAGTACAGAGATCAGGTTTCTATAGTGATCGCAACCTCTTCCTTATTGCTATCATCTGTATTATGGGTTCGGAGGATATGCTGTACGAGCTTGTCCAAAGTTTGAATAATACTACAGTTCTACACCCTATGTAGGTCATAGAAGGGATTGCACCATTAATTATTCCATTCCAGTGCAAAGGATGTAACTTCCTTTGGACGTTGTGGGAGGGGAACGCGCAGGATCGGTCCTGGGAAAATTGCCCTTCAAGGGAAACCGTATGCACTTCCATCAACCGCTAGAAAGGCGTGACCTCTAGCGAGAGGTATCTGAAGAAGAACATAAGGAAACTGACTGCTTCATGACCAGGGTTGTGTAGGCAGTAGTCCCTCAGGCTTGCATCTATAGAGGCCCTAGCCTCCACATGAGTGGTGAGACGGAGCGAGAAAGCATAGCTAGAATCAACGCTAGCTAAGGACATCCTAAATCCCCCAGAGGTTTCTCCATTTGAAGCTTCCATGGAATGGAAATGGCGATGCGAGAAATGGGGAGATGGCCATTATTTATGGAGTAACAGTACTCCTTTACTTGTACTGACCCCTACGATATCTGAATAACCTAGGTAGGTGTCAATAGACCATTAGAGCACCAAATTTAACCTGCATATACCAGAACTGGACTTGGGCCCTTCATTAGGTAGACTGGTACTCCAATACCTACTAAGTACCTACCTAGGTAGTAGGTAGAGGTTGCACGTCAGATATGGGCCTTCAGTGGTAGCCCGTATGTATGTGATTAGTAATCATCCTATCGACCACAGTCAGACTGACTTACCTTACCCACTCACTACCTTACCTCTACCTAAACCTGACTGACCCACTAAAGCTCATGGTTGGCCGACTGAACGGCTCATACAACATCAATATGTAGGCATGAAGACAGTTTCACCCACAACACTTCCTATGAAAATAAATTCAGTAATAATTTAATTAATTAAATTTTATTATCTCTTACAATTTAACCTTAAGATAGAGCATCCATTCGCTAACTCATTTTATTTCCAGAATAAGGGCAAGACAATAAACTCACAGTGATGGTAAAACCATGAAGAAGTAGTTTATGCTGTTGACTAAGGTGATTTTGAAGTGCTAGTTGAGTTGAATTCTAAAGTATTATACTACCCCTTGAATTTAGAGTATTACTATGCAAAAATTAGGTATTCTCGCCTATGCTTGCAGTAGAGGTAGGGATATGATGTGTGCGAGGTGGAGGCTGCACTTCCGCCTTCTGGCGCTCTCCGGACTGCGCCCAGCGTCACCACCGCCAACCACGTCAACGTCCCCCCCCCAAAAGACGAACAGACCTCATCTTCTCTTTTTCCTTCATCCCAACATCTTGCAACCACGTCTCTCACGCTCACAACATATCTTGATTTGTCTAATATTTATTCATCTATTTCCCTTTCCCACCTGACAACATATTGTTATTCTCCCCCCTCTCTCTCGCTCTCTTTTTTCTCTCTTCCCCCCCCCCCCCCCTTGGACCGATTATCTTATCCCGACTTGCCCTCCTCCCCTCCCTCCGGCAAGCCAGTCACAGAAACAGCCTCATCCTTTGACCATTTCCCGTTCTGTCTTTCAAGAGTAACGGATGGCGGGTTGAACGGCGTTGACTGATGAGCGAGCCCTTCCTGTCTAGCTCTCGTTAGCAATCAACATATGGCCAGGCAAAGGCCCAACTTTCACCGCCAGGACCCTCTTGAGGACTCTTCCGCTCCATCCTCATCTACTAGAGCTTCTCCTACTGCCGCCAGGTACATACAGACCCCCTATACCCCTTCCAGTTTCAATCCCGATCGAGCTCTTTCGCCCTTGGAAGCCAATACTTGCCCTCTCCTTCGTTGATGGTGATGCCGCGGCTTCGGTCTTTTTAGGACCCACCTACAAGGCTCTGGTTGATAAGCCTTCAATGGTCCCTCCTATTTTTATCAACTCCCTTCAAATCCACGTTTTTTCGCTCTTGTGACATTGAACTCGCTCTCTGAGCACTCAAATTTTCTTTACCTGCCTTTAGCTGCTTCCGCCCAAACCCACTTCCCCTCACCCTTGTTGATCCCTTTTCCATTTGCTCGAAGTGTTCAGCTTCTCATGTCCTCCAGAATCACTCGCTCTGCTGCGAGACTAGCCGCAGGTTCTTCGCCCTCCGCTAGCTCCGGCCCCTCAACCTCACTCCCTGCCGCTGGTTCGGCCCCAACTCGGAAACGCAAAGCTCCCGCTCAGCGCGAACGATCCCAGGATTCTTCAGAGCGGCCAACACTCCCTTCCCCTCCTCCTCGCAAGTCCAAGAGACAGCGACGTGCAGCTTCTCCTCGAGCGGTGGCTGCTCCTGCTGCTTCCCGTCGTGGTACACGAAACCGCCCAGCTATGTCCCAGTCCGGGTTGGTCGGATCCCAACACCCTCCAGATGAACCCATCCCAGCTAATGATTATAGTAGCCCGTCTTCACACCCCCTAGAGGAATCCTCAAGGAACACAACTTCCCCGCCTCAAAGTAGAAGAAAATCTAGTCGAAATGGTAAAGCGACTCAAGGTATGTTCTCGCGGAGCGAACAATCCACCCCCCTTCCAGGTGCCTGATAGCACATTTAACATCTCCGATGAAGCAGACCGCTCTTTGCCTGCACAATCCCCTCCACCGCACCGGCAGAAGAAACGCTCTTCAAGAACAAACCCCGATGTCATAATGAAGGAAGCAGATGAGGAATTAGAGGGCCACGAGCGGAATGAGGAACGGGACTCTTCCCCACCAAGTGATAGTAACGATGGCACAAATCCTTCCGGTATTGATGAAGATGAGGAGGATGAGGATGAAGGAGATCTTTTTCATAACACTCTCTTCGGATCCCGAAATGCCCTTGGACTTCAAAGTACTCTACGCGCTCTAAGCGGTATGATGTCAGGCATGTCGTCTCGTTTGCGAGAGATTTTGCAAAATTTGAGAATGAAGGATGACCCATCCATTCAACTCATTGCTCTTCAGGAGCTTTCAGATCTTTTGCTTGTATCGAACGAGGATAATCTTTCCGGCCAGTTCTCTCCGGACCCTTACGTAAAGGAGCTAGTTTCTCTAATGCAACCTAATGATTTTGGAGAAGAAAACCCGGAAATTATGCTCCTTGCCTGTCGTTGTTTAGCCAACTTGATGGAAGCTTTACGGGGCTCAGTCGCCAATGTTGTGTACGGAGGTGCAGTTCCAATTTTGTGCCAGAAATTATTGGATATTCAATTCATCGATTTGGCTGAGCAAGCACTCAGCGTAAGTTTCTTATCCACAAGTTGTTATGCATCCCAATGCATGTACTGATTTCACACATCCAGACTCTAGCGAAAATTTCCGTCGATTTCCCTGCATCAATTGTACGGGAAGGTGGTCTAACCGCATGTTTGACATATCTTGATTTCTTTCCGACAAGCACGCAGCGTACCGCTGTGACAACCGCGGCTAACTGCTGTCGCAATTTGCCCCATGATTCATTCCCAGTTGTCCGAGATGTCATGCCAACTCTTCTCAACGTTCTATCCAGCAACGACCCTAAGGTTGTTGAACAAGGCTGCTTATGTGTATCGCGAATTGTTGAAAGCTTTAAACACAAGCCAGAGAAATTAGAGGAGTTGATCGAGCCCGCCATGCTCAAGGCGATACTCCGCCTACTACTCCCGGGGACCACTAACCTTATCGGGCCACACATCCATACTCAATTTCTCCGCGTCCTGGCGATAACTTCAAAGGCAAGTCCACGGCTGTCCGTTGAATTACTGAAGATGGATGTGGTAGACACTATCTATCAGATTCTGACCGGGGTGTCTCCGCCTGAAAACTTGGAGGACAAGGCCATCAAGATGGATAGTGTACTCGTCATGCAAGCACTGATTCATCGACCCAAGGAACAAGTTTCCGAAACGTTGAACGTGATTTGCGAGCTTTTACCTGGTGTCCCTGGCCGCCAAAACTCTCCAGGTGAAGAGCCCCTCCCTTGCCCCAGTAGTGATGTGAACTTTGGGCCCAAGGCTCCCAAGACAAAGGAATCTGCTGAGAAGCGGCGTTCATTGTTAATGGGATGTAAACTGGAGTTGAGGCGCTTTGCTATGATATTACTCCCCACGTTGACCGACGCGTATTCCAGCACTGTTAATCTCGAAGTACGCCAAAAGGTCCTAATCGCTCAGCTCAAAATGTTACATAATCTTGATCCCACGTTGATTGAGGAGGCCTTGCGTTCTGTTCCATATGCATCATTTCTAGCAGCTATCCTATCCCAGAAAGACCATCCATCTCTTGTCTCGTCCGCGCTCCGTTGTGCTGAACTCCTGTTTCAACGACTTGAGCATGTATATCAACATCAATTCCACAGAGAAGGGGTGATTTCCGAGATCGTCAAGCTTGCTGAGGGGCCGCTCTCTTCAGACAAGCAAGCAAAACAAGAGGATGATTCACCGGCCGCCTCACCGATGGATACTTCGGACGATATACACCAGGAAAATAAGCCGAGTTCTTCAACTCAGGACACAACTAACACAGGCATCAACGCTGAGGATGACGAAAGTGCTGATGATGGTGATGAGCAAGGAGATGACTACGATGAAAACGACGAGGATAGAGACGACGAAAATGACGATATGTCTGAGTCAGAGAGCTCGTCATCGTTCTCCGGGAGGGAGATCGCTGCTAGAATGGGCAATGCCATGAACGATCTGGTTATTCGCGATGCTCGCACATTCATGGAACTATACGAGGCTGGCCAGGGTCGAGAAATGCGAGAAAAGGCTCTCGAAATTTTGACCGAACTACAGTCCCTTTCCGGCGACATTGAAGCTTGCTTCTCTAGCCTTGGCGATAAGAGTGGACATGGTCTAGCTCTTTTCCAGAAATTGGCCACTTACTTTGACGGCGATGCATTGGAGAGCATTACTAGTTCCGAGCTGCTCAATTCTGGTATCATAGATACGATGCTTTGTGTGTTTGGTGACTTCCAATGTGAGTCGTTTGCTATTTATTCCGTCAAACCAATCATTGCTTACTGTTTAATAGCTCCGGGAATGCGTGAGGCGCGTACTGCTTTTCTTCAGGCGTTCATGGGAACAATGATTTCCGAAAAAGCCCAAAGCCAAAGCACAGCTACAACGCCCTTTAGCGTACTAATCAATAAACTTCAGGACCTTCTCAGCCGGACTGAGCACTTTGAGGTGATGACAGTGAGCCACAACTCACTGGAAAATACCCGCAGCAATGCCGCCTATATGCTCGGGAAACAACTCCGGCTAAAGCTAGTCGCCGACGATGATTCTGATATTCCTCGCTCTTATCGGAACATAATGGTATCAATTCATGCAATCGCAACCTTTAAAGCCTTGGACGATTTTCTCCACCCTAGGATTAGCCTATCGGATAGGCCAAAACCTTCCCGTAACCGGGATACTATCCTTTCTCAAATTGCTAATGCAGCTCGGCTTCGGGATCAATTGTCAGGAAACAATGAATCCAATGATAGCGATCTCCCTGCACCACCACGTCCATCCAGCAGCAGCAATCAACCTCATCGTTCTGAGGAGTCGCAACCTAATTTTAAACAGCAGTCGTCCGAAAGTAATGATCGCGACTCAAGATCGAGGCGACCTGGGCACCAGCAGGGTGCCACTGAGGATCACGAGGATGAGCCATTGGAGTGCGCTGATGAACGCCAAATGAGTGAGGATGACGATGATGAGGACGACGAAGGTGATGAGGAGGAGTTAAACGCCATTGTAGATGACTTGGATGACGATATGTCGGATGATAATGTTCAAGATCCTACTGCCGTTAACATGGAGGTTGCATCGTCAGGCAAGGTAACGGCGCGAAAGGAAGACGGAACACGTGTATCAACCCCATCCCAGTCTACTCCCATATCCAAATCTCCAGCTGGCCCTCCTTCGACGCTAAATTCAATGGGAGGCAGCTCTCTAGCCATGGCGGGCCGTCCCTTCTCCTACGCTGCTGCAATGGCCTCAATTCCCTCTGATTGGCATATCGAGTTCAGCGTTGACGGCCAACCCGTTTCAAGTGAAACAACCATTTACCGTGCTGTTCACCATAATCGTCAACATCTGGATCCCAATGGCAGAAACGTCTGGTCCTCTGTTCACACTGTCAAATTCCGACGTGTGCCGGGACCCCCTCCTCCAGAGCCATCCACTCTTGCCTCTTCCATGCCTAGCGCTAGCACCAAAGGCCACAGCACAGAGATGCCCTCTTCCCTCAATCAAGACCCTACCACTGCCTCAATTCTCAGGCTCTTCCGCGTTCTACATGAGATGAATACCACTCTCGATGATATTGTTGCCGAATCGAAAGAACTCATTGCTCTTAAGCCCGAACCGTTAGCTCAGCTTATTAACACCAAGTTGACCGCGAAACTCAACCGGCAGCTCGAAGAGCCCCTCATTGTAGCAAGCAGCTGTCTGCCAGACTGGAGTGAAGACCTCGCTCGCTTCTTCCCATTTTTGTTTCCTTTTGAAACACGGCATCTATTTCTTCAATCAACTGCTTTTGGGTATTCGAGAGCAATGATGCGATGGAACAACTCCCAGAATGGTGAGGATAGTCGTAATGATCATCGGCGCGACGATAGGCCAATCCTTGGTCGTCTTCAACGACAGAAAGTACGTATTTCGAGAAGCCGTATCCTAGAATCAGCAATGAAGGTGATGGAACTTTATGGCTCCTCTCCAAGTGTGTTAGAGGTGGAATACTTTGAAGAAGTGGGAACTGGGTTGGGTCCTACGCTTGAATTTTACTCAACCGTTTCCAAAGAATTTTCGAAGAAAAAGCTCAAGCTGTGGAGGGAGAACGACTGCAGTGGCTCTGAAGAGTATGCGTTCGGTAGTCGTGGCCTGTTCCCAGCTCCCATGAGCGAGGAGCAAGCCTCATCGGAGTCTGGTAAAAAACAATTACACTTATTTAAGACTCTTGGAAAATTTGTCGCCCGGTCAATGCTAGATTCCAGGATTATAGACATTTCTTTCAACCCAGCTTTCTTCAGGATTGCAGCCAGCTCTTTTGTGGTTGCTCCATCACTTGGAACAGTGAAAGCAGTCGATCAGGACCTCGCAAATTCTCTTCTCCTGCTAAAGCGCTTCGCAAACGCCAAGAAGGCTATTGAAGAGCAGAATCTTTCTACTTCACAGAAGACACGAGCCTTGATGGCTGTCGAGATTGATGGAGTTACGGTTGAGGACTTGGGCTTGGATTTCACCCTCCCAGGATACCCCGCAATTGAGTTGATCAAGGATGGCTCTAACGTCGCCGTTACGATGAACAACGTTGATCTCTACGTTGAGCGAGTGGTGGACATGACTCTTGGTAGCGGTGTCCGACATCAGGTCGAGGCTTTCAGAACAGGATTCTCTCAAGTGTTCCCGTACTCAGCTCTGCAAACATTTACACCCAATGAACTTGTTATGTTATTTGGCAGAGCAGAGGAAGATTGGACGATCGAAAGTAAGTTAAATCTTATGAAACCTAGTTGCCTTTTGCTGACCAACTCTCACAGCCCTGATGGACTCTATCAAAGCCGACCACGGGTTCAACATGGACAGTCGCAGCGTTCGGAACTTGCTTCAAACAATGAGCGAATTAACTCCACAACAACGGCGAGACTTCCTGCAGTTTGTGACGGGCAGTCCAAAACTCCCAATTGGAGGTAAGAGGACCCTCGGTCTTGTGTTAATCTTCGTTTGTTATTAACTTTATGTCCAGGCTTCAAGAATCTCACTCCAATATTTACCGTCGTCTGCCGCCCAAGCGAGCCCCCATATACCCCAGACGACTATCTTCCAAGTGTCATGACGTGTGTTAACTACTTGAAGCTACCAGACTACAGCACTCTTGATGTATTACGAGATCGTTTGTCAGTTGCGATCAAGGAGGGCCAAGGAGCATTCCACTTATCTTAGCCACCCTACAATTTTTAACCATCCTCACCTTTCTGCACCTGCTTCTCCTTTCCAGCGCCTTCATTTACATCATTCAACCCGAAGTAAAGACCATATCCAGGTCGAGGAACGGAAAATAAAATGAATCTAGAGACGCTAAGACAGGCAGAGAAACGCCAAATCATCCTAAAAGAACCGGAAGCTAATAACTAGCGCTTTTTAAAATGCAAGCCTTATAATCCTTTGTATTACAGAAGAAAGGGAGACTCTGACTCACCCATTGAAGGATTCAATTATCTCTCCCCCCCCCCTCTTTCCCTTATTTTTATATTTTTTTTCCATTGGCAGGCTTTTTGCATTCGGACTTTAATTTCTTTCCGTGCTTCATTGTCCGAGTATCTACTTTGGGAAGGAGTCAAGGAGGGGGTTTTTCATAGGTAGTGTTCTAAATAGAAACGGCAATCTGAATCCTTTGATACTTATTGGCTTATAAATAGTAGGATCTAGGATCAAGCGTAATGGGTAAGCATCAAGTAGCCAGGAGGATCAGACCTCAATACTGTTTTCCCACAACCCTTAGTGGCAGGCTGAACATTCACCATCGTCATTCACTCCTCTCTTGAGGCCCCGGCCGAAAAATATTGCATTACACTTTACGATTTGACCAGTCAAATAACAGTCCGTTTGCCTTTATTTCTATTTATTCTTTTTTTCTTCTTTTGTGAATAAAATGAAAGAAAAAACCAGTGTCATTATTATGTCTCTATGTGTCTATAGTCTAAATTCTAACCTCTATAATGTAGGAAGAAGAAGTGGGTATCCCTATCCAGCATTATGTAACCATTCATTCTACTATACGCCAGCCTAATCACGATAAACCGACACCATGGACTAAACCAAAACCGACTCATCAGTGAAACATATTCCCCTTTAATATCAAATAGTAAATTGCAGAGGAGAGGGGGCAGGGGGGCGGCAAATCTTGAATATCAAAATGTACTAGTAACTCACCTCCGCAAACTTCGGTTCGACGAATAAGGCACTTGCCTCAGCGACCAACACAGGCTCCTCGCATTGACCACGATTACTGCCATCCTTCCCAGAAGCCTCTGCTCTCACGATATCCTCACTCCGTTTCGGCAAAGAAGTCAACGTTCCCTCCACCCAAGCCTTTCTCCCTTCCACCTTGACCGTCTCGGCTCGCAAGACATACACTCGGTCAGGGGAAGCAGGCTTCCGGTAATTCACGTTGAGATTGGCTGTCATTCCTAGTCCACTCGGGAAGGACTGTGATACACATCGCGCAAAGGCCTCGTCGAACATGACGGAGAGGAGGCCACCATGGACGAACCCTGGATGTCCACACATCTGTGTTCCAATGTGGAAAATGGAGACGACACGACTGGTGCGTCGGCCGGGCTCGGAATCTGTTCGCTGTTGTGATAAAGAAGAGGAGGAAGAGGAGGAGGAGGAAAACATGTATGGTGCAACGGTGACTTTGCCTGCGCCGGCAAGGGAGCCGGCGACGAAATGGGCCGGTCGTAATGTGGCTGGCATCGTTAGATGGGGACGAGTCTCTTTGTAAGCTGGATCGCGACGGAGGGATTGCACGAGAGGTAACTGGGAGATCAGATCGTTGATTTGGCCTTTTGTTGGGGTAGTGGAGGGATGGTGCCCGTGGAATGGTGTTGCTGGGGATGATGATACTTGGGTCTGGGCAGTGCGGATGGGGATTTTGCTAGGAGATGTTACTGCCGTGGTAGGAGCTTGTCTGCGCAGGATGCGCGAGAGAATGTTCGGCAGTGAAGAAGGAGACGCCATATTTTCAATAAGGTAAGTTGAGTAAATATGAACCACCCAGAACTAGAGTTGTTGTGTTGTGAACGTTGTTGAAGGGTTAATGGGATATATACAGTCAGTTTCAAAACGTAGTCTCAACGGCCGGCAAATATGTCTTTGGGTTTATTAATAATGCGCAAGAGTAATTTAAGAGTGAGGGACAAGACTACCCCAAAAAAAAAAAAAAGAGAGAGAGAGAAAGGAATATGAAATTCCGAATATCGGGAAAGAAAAGTGCAAAAATCGGGAACAAGTGGAGTATCGGGCCCCACGAGAGATTACTGAGCGGAGAATTTAAGATGAATTCGTGAAAAGATCTTGCCAGACCTAGCGAATGATAAGTATTGAGAGCATACCAGAGACGATTTCAGATTCATTCAAGTAATAAACTTCAAGGCTGGGTATAACAGTACGCTACTCTTATTGTGTAGATCGGGAAAGGAAGAAAGAGAGCAATCAAAAATAAAAAAATCTACAATACAGAGACACTAGATATATACTGTAACAAAATTTAAGTTGAGACATGCGTAAGGGAAATAGTTTTAGGGAATAGAGGTGAATCAATATTGACAGCCTATCCCATTACAGTACTCTTTGCATGGCAAAAAGAGAGAAAGAAAAAAAAAAAAAAAAAAAAAAGGCCCGAGATCCCGAGGGCGGAATCGTAATCTGCATGTATAGATGGATGTTTGTTGAGTTAGGCATTAGTCTCGGCAAGCCGAAAGGAACGTGCGCATGTGGGTCCGCTGAACCCTAATCCTGGGACGCACGTAAAAAGCAAAAGCAAAACTAGGTACTCCTGCATGAGGAACCCCATAGCGTATTTAGGAGCTAGTTCTAGATCTCATTCGGTCAAAAAAGAGAAGAGTGGGTAGTAGGCAGCTAGCTGGTTTGAAATTTTAGGAATCGTCAGGCGGCGTTCTATTGTTTTGAAAGTTGGGTGTAGTTAGGCTGCATTGATGTCCCTAAACATCAAGCCGCTCATGACGGGATGTCAATTGAAAGTAGCAATTAAGTTTATCGATAGTCAATCATCAGTTTTACAATATGTGAGAAGGAATAAAACGCAAAAAAAGATCAGGTCGTACCCGGGATCGAACCGGGATCACCAGATTCAGAGTCTGATGTCATAACCATTAGACCATACAACCGTTGTTGAAGAAGAGGCGAGGTTTTAGGATATATATTTGATTTCCAAAATACAGGTCAGCCAAGAGAATGAATCATAATTGCCAGATGATGTACATTTGTTAGAACCCTCCCTCTCTCAAGTCTTTTCGCGGGAGAATTGCACAATATTTCATCGTCAAGATTGGTATTCTTGGAACTACATGGAAATGAACTGAAAGTGAACTGAATATATAATGGAAGTATATTATAAATTCCGGACATACACGCTGAATGGTATCTTGACGTAGTTACATGACTTAATTCCTAGAACCCCAGCGGATCAACCTGTCCTAGGAAAGAATTGTTTCCCTCCCCACGTAGCAAAGCCTCAATATCAACACGGCCGGAAGTCAGGTATCTCTCACTAACACCCACGTTGACCCGCTGGGCGAGTAATTGATTCAGTTCCGCACGCATTCCTGCTAACTCTGCTTTCGTGACACTTCCTGCTTTTCGTTCCCGTTCCTGGCGGCCACGGCCACGGCCACGACCCCGGCCTCCGGACTCATCGAATTCTTCGCTATCATAGTCGACCCCTAGGTCCTCCGCTGCATTTCGTAGCCAATTGTCCTCGGCCGAAATCTTCTCCTTGGCGATGTTGGATTCGGTTATCTTAGCCGCGAGGGTCATGCGTGGCTTGACCCGAGAAACGACGCGACGGTCCAGCTCAAGGGATTCGAGTGGCAGACGTTTGCCATTGGCCATGTTGGCATGCACCTTGGCTGCAAGACGGACCACTCCCACCATTTCCTCGGGCGCACAGATGATGACACTCTTCCCAGAAGCTCCAGCACGGGCTGTGCGTCCGGAACGGTGAACATAGGTGTCTGCTGTGCGAGGGGCATGATAGTGAACAACAAAATCAATCCCCTTGATATCGAGACCACGGGCCGCAACATCCGTTGCCACGAGAATCGTGCTAGGGTCTGAGGTAGGGGAAGAGAAGCGCTCAACGGAGCGGAGACGGGCCTTCTGGGCCATAGAGGAATGAAGAGCAAGGGCTGGAAGTTTTAGTGTTTGGAGTAGTTGGGTGAGTCGTCGAACAGCAGAAATAGAGTTTGTGAAGACGAGGGTACGATGTTTAGGATGATAGAGGAGTAGGGTATACAGATAAAGATCCTATGACCATGCGTTAGTTTAACATTACCCCGTGGCTTTATTCTTAGATGAGTCTTACCTTCTCCATGGCAGCGCACTCAACAATGCCTTCTTTAAGACCTTCAGCCATTTGTGAGATTGGATTCACGTCGATGAACTTTGGCTTCTCCTCTCGGAAATTTAGTTTCTGGAGGAGATATTCCATGGATTCCTTTTTATCCATCAAATCTCCACCCGTCCATCGCCTCTTGCCGGCGAGCTTTTGCTGCAGGTCGCGATGGAATGTAGCTGAGAAAACCAAGGTCTGTCTCTCAGACCTCGGATCAGCTTTTTCTGCCTCCCCCTTGTCTTCGTCTTCCGGGAATTCTCCATCCTCCACGCGATCGAGGGCATTTAAAATCTCTTCTGCCTCCTTAAAGTGTCCCTCGCTGAGAAGCCTATCTGCTTCGTCAATTACAAGAAATTTGATACGCTGCATCTTGCGAATCAGGCCTTGTCCCGAGCTCAGCACCTCCCAAACTCGCCCAGGTGTACCAACAACAATGTCGGCGCCGGTGAGTAGTCTCTGCTGTTTTTGAACCGAAAGCCCACCGGTAAGAAGGGCAATCCGAGCATTACTACCGGGGGCGTTAGAGGTAAGGTCTCCGATGTGCTTCGCTAGTTGATGTGCAAGCTCCCTAGTAGGGGACAAAACCAGAGCAATTGGAGCCTTGTCCTTCTTGTCTACTTTCTCTTCTTCGCTTTCCTTGCGTTCCTTGTCTAGGTAATACTCAAGTATCGGTATACCAAAGGCCAATGTTTTTCCAGAACCTGTCGAGGCCTTGCCAACAACGTCATGGCCATCTAGGATTTGGGGGATACAGGCCTCCTGAACAGCCGTTGGAGTTGTAAACTTCAATTTCGAGAGACTGGTCAGAATTTCGGGGGAGAGCGCGAGAGAGTCCCAAGCAGAAACGTCCGCTCCATCGTCCTCTTCCTCATCTAAGAGAGCCGCAAACGATAGTCCAGTCTTAATATTCTGGCCTTGCGGGTTTTTATCTTGCTTCACCTTTTCCTTCTTCTTCCCCTTCTGCTCAGCTGCCTTTTTCTGTTTCTTGCTCTCTTTGTCTTCTTTCCTCTCACTTTTCTTGGCATCCTTTGGCGCCTTCTTTGCTAACGATGATTTGTCTTCTTGTGCACTTTCATTGTCGCTAAAACCGGACCATTCTTCATCGTCAAAATCTGTCACCCCTTCACCGGCAGCGGCCTTTTTTAGAATAGATTTCCCTGGTTTTCCATGTGCGGGCTAGAATGATATTATTAGCTCAGTTCAACATAATGGTCAAGGCTTGGAATCAATGAAATCTCCTACCTTAAACTTGATATCTCCGTTTCCATGAGGTCGAATAATATCCACTCCTTCGATCTCCTCCAAGCCAAAGAATCCCCCAAAGTCGTCCAATCGATCAGGTAGCGCTACCTCTTTCCAGTTAAGCTCGTCGACACCGACAACGACGTTCGAGTCGGTCTGCTTCTGCGCGTCATTGGTGGTTGTTTTCTTCCTCTTTTTCAGCTGTTCTCCGGAACCCTTCTGGTCCCGTTGTCTCTTCTGACCCATATTGAAGGCGTAAAGTCCGGGGAGATATCGATTGCCCTGGGCAGCGGGACTTTGATTTGCGTTTTATTTTTCTCAACTTCTAAAACGGTTAAAAAAAAAAAAAGAATCTACGGCAGAAACTCACACACCGCTTACTATTTCTGAACCCAATCTTATCGCCGCATCGAAAGCCCCACGCAAAAAAAATAGTGTGGGATTTGAATCTCAGTTCAGTTGATTCTCTAAAATCCAACAAAATTTCACACCCCATTGACCTGATTGGTTTCTGTCGCTCACCATGGGGAAATCATCAAAAGATAAACGCGATGCTTATTACCGACTAGCTAAAGAGCAGAATTGGCGTGCGCGCTCTGCCTTCAAACTAATCCAGATTGACGAACAATTCGATCTATTTGAACACGAGAACCCCGAGAAGGTTACTCGAGTTGTGGATCTGTGTGCGGCGCCAGGCAGCTGGAGCCAAGTTTTGAGTCGAGTGCTTATCAAGGGAGAGAGTTTTGGCCGCAGAGCGTGGGTAGAAAAGAAGCGCAAGGAACGAGAAGCGTTGGAGCAGTTGAATAGACCAAACCAGAACAACCAGGAAGCAGAGGGAGATGATTCATATAGTGCTGACCCTACCGCTGAACTGAAGCCCCGCGACAATGTCAAGATTGTGTCAATTGACTTACAACCTATGGCACCCCTACAAGGTATCACCACTCTTCAAGCCGATATCACCCACCCATCTACCATCCCACTGCTGCTGCGGGCTCTAGATCCCGAGGCCTACGATTCTGCGACATCCTCTACCCCGCATGCTGTTCGACAACCACACCCTGTCGATCTAGTCATATCTGACGGTGCCCCCGATGTGACTGGTCTGCATGATCTAGACATCTATATCCAATCACAGCTACTCTACTCCGCACTCAACCTAGCCCTGGGCGTCCTCAGGCCCGGAGGCAAGTTCGTCGCCAAGATCTTTCGTGACCGTGATGTCGACCTCCTCTACTCCCAGCTCCGCACTGTCTTCGAAAAGGTTAGCGTCGCAAAGCCGCGAAGCAGTCGTGCTAGCAGTTTGGAAGCCTTCATCGTCTGTGAAGGCTTCATCCCCCCCGCGATCCACGACGGCCTCATGGGGATGGACGCACTGAAAAACCCAATCTTCGGCGGTGCAGCCAACCCACAGCCCATCTCGTCAGACGGGAACATCGGAGTCGAGGTGCTCGAGGATGATATGGATGGTGACAACTTTAATACCACGGCGATTCCCGTAAAAACCACAAAGACTATTCCTACTACTATCACCGCAACAAACTCAACCAACGAGAGTAAGCAGGTACGCCTATTACACGCAGACTCTGGCGACTCTACTACACCTTCCGAGCTTCTTTCACAAAAACCACAGAAATTCGCCGTTGAAAATAGATGGATCCCCTCTTTCATCGCCTGCGGTGACCTGTCCGCCTGGGATTCAGATGCATCCTATACGTTACCTCCGGACTATGTCAATTTGGACCCAGTACAGCCACCGATGGCTCCGCCTTACCGGCGAGCTCTTGAGTTGAGGAAAGAGAAGGGCGGAGCTTACGGCAAGACAAAGTTGGGCTCTACCGGACGTGCTTGAGATGCCTAGATTATCAAAGGGTGGCACTAGTGTTAGAGAGATTATTGTGGCTTCGTATCGTCTTTCCCTCATTATTGTCCTTTTCTTCATACATTTCAATGAATTAAAATAAAAAAGTTAGACTAGCATGTTATATATTACACACAAAGAAGGCTTACGGGGTTTGAAGAGACAGGGCGGCTACAGGCTACGGAGCATTTATAGGAGATGATACCCATATTTGATTAAAGAAAAAGTCTTTCAAAATTTCTGTCAATCAGGGAAAAAGAGAAAAAAAAAATAAGTAGATAGAAAAATTTGATCTAGGTGCCTTTAAAACAAAAAAGGAAAAAAATCGCAACATATTGGTCTATCATAGGGTTATCATGACATCACAAGACGCTAGGCTCAAGTAGGACAGGCGGATCATCATCCTCATGCACGCAAGAAAAAAAACGACCATGCAGAAGATCGACATGACTTGATTGCAAAGCAGGGATAATATATACAACAAGCAAGGCAAAAAAAATTTTTGAAATTCTTCATCATCCTCGTTATCAAGCAAGATTTTTTAATAGACTTCGAGGACGTAGCGCTCCTCATCCTTGAGCTTCTCGATTTCCTTGCGGGTCTCGACCTTCTTGCCGTTGTTCTTGGCTTCGATGGCAATAGCCTCTTCGAGGACGGCGGTAACATCGGGAACGGGCCAGGTAGGACCACACAGGTAGAAGGCACCCTCTTCACGGATGTAAGCCTGGATAATTTCAGGGATAGTCTCGCGCATACGATCCTGGATGTAGATCTTCTGGGGCTGATCACGAGAGAAGGCACGGCCAAGGAGAGTGATGACACCCGCCTCCTGGTATGCCTCCCACTCTTCACCGTAGCAGTACTCTTCGCGCTGGTGACGAGAACCCATGTACAACAAGACAGCACCAATCTCCTTGCCTTGGGCCTTTTCAAGTGCACGATGCTGGACGAAGGCACGGAAGGGAGCGAGACCAGTTCCCAAACCAGCCATAATGAGAGGCTGGGTAGACTTGGGGGGCAGCTTCATAACACTAGTCTTCACACTAACGGTGACAGGACTGCCAACACGAAGACCACTGAGGTAGCGGGTAGCCAGGCCCAGACGTTGGCGGCCGCGAGGATCGACCCAGTTGACAACAACGATCATGAGGGCAACTGTGGTAGGTGTGACCTTCTGGCAGGAGGCGATGGAGTACTCACGACGCTTCAGAGGGCCAACGATGCGAATGAGATCATGGAAGTCCGGATGAGCAGAAGGGAATTCAACAAAAATATCAGCGAAGGTAAGAGTGTCCACCTCACCACGGCGCTTGAACTCCTCAGCACCATCAGGACCACCAAGCTTAAGCAGGGCGTTCTTCTCCTTCTCGTCGGTTGCAAACTCCGCGAGGGATTCGTAGAAACGCTTGGGTGGGCGGCCGAAGATGTCAATGTTCTGAACAAGGGCTTGGTAGACAGTGCGGTTCTCCAGAACAGTGGGGTCTTCACGGCTAGGAACTTCAGCCACATCATCAGCGTTAAGCCCATAAAACTGAATGAACTCCTCAACACCCTTGGGGTCGTTCTCGCAGTGCACACCAAGAGCCTCGCCGATATCGTACTTAAGACCGGAGTCACCAAGGTCGAATTCAATGTGGAAAATGTTTCGGTCATAAGTAACAGGGGTCAGACGACGGTTCTCCTTAACATGAACGGTGAAGGTCTTGGTAGCTAAGTCAGGGCGAAGAGCATTAGTGGCACCGTAAGCCTCCTTAAACGCAAGGCCTTTAGCAACAGTCTGCCAGTCCTTGAGAACAGGAGCGGTCTCCACTTCTTCCTTATCGAAGGAGAAAAAGCTGTTGGGGGACAAATCCTTCGACAGTCCAATAACTTCAGACACCTCCTCGGGGGTCTTCCAGGATTCGGGGATTTCTGATTTGCGGAGTGTCTTCTCAAGATCCTTGCTAGCAGTTTCCAAGGCCTCGACATTGCCGGAAAGAGATCCGAGTTTCTTGGAAGTAACAGTTTCCTGAGAGGGTAGGGCAACGCGCAAGAACGCAGCTTGAAGGACAAGAGCATTCTGAGAAGCATTCTCAGCTGCAGATGGATCGACAAGATAAAGGGAGATTCCGCGCTCAGCAACAGCCTGTCTAAAGGATGCGGGAAGCTTCTTCTCGAGTTCTTCATCCGCTACTCCGGGGACATTTAGGATGAGGTTTCCGTTGTCCTTAACGGAAGAGACAACATCGACATCTCCGAGGAGCTTGATATCTCCAACATACGCGGTGTCTGCGGTAGTGATAGAGTAAGGAGCCTCAACAATCTTAGAGCTCTTGCGGATATCAACACGGACAGCACCTCCCTGGATCAAGTTATCATGAACCTGGCTGGTGGTAACGTTGCTGGCAGAGTCTGTAGCCAAGGCCTGGGCAAGGGCAGTTGCAGCCTCAACGCAAGAAGAGGTATCAACATCCCAGAAAGTGTACTCCTGCACTGATGATGGATCAAGGAGCTGAAGAGGCACAGACTGACCGCCAACCTGAACGATAGGCTTCTCAGAGATAAGCTGGAAGGAGGCAGCGACACTGATCAAATCCCAGCGTTGAGAACGAGCATACTTGATATCCAGGCAGGTTGGGGCCTGGTCGCGATCAGCAGCAAAGGTAAGAGCTGCAAGAACATCCTCAAAGAGGGTAGAGCGGAAGCCTTGCTCCTGGACAAGCTGCTCATTGGCAACTTGGCCAAGGACACCAACGGTCTTGACAGACTTAGGCAGGACCTTGAGGAACTCTTCCTCAACAAATGGACGGTACACACGGACGTTGATAACACCGACACGGACGCCGTCCTTAGCCAACGAACGAGCAACCTGTGCAGTGAGGGACGCTTCCACAGTGCCGAAGGCAACCAGAACGGACACGGGCTCATCATGACCGTGGTACTCGAAAAGGCCGTAATCGGTGCCAAGATCACCATTCAACGAGCGGAGGATTTCGAGGAGCTTGCCTTGAGTATCGAGGTGGCGGCTACGTGTGTCCTCCAGGGTCTTGCGGACAGTCTCATAGGTACGCGCGAGGCCTGCCTGGTCAAGAACATCGATCACGCGGGTGTTATCTCGTCCAACACGGACACCATCGTAGATGTGAATTGAGGGGAGGACACCAGCAAGTAGGGTGGTGAGGAGGGCCATGTGCTGGGACTCGTGGACAGAGGCGCTCGAAACGAGGCCCAAGCCCAGTTCTTCGGCAAGAGCCAGAGCGGAGGCATAGTCAGAGACGAGACCATCCTCTCCGGCGTAGTCAACAGCAGCGACGTGGAGAGCGACGGGGCTAGCGACAGAATAGAGAAGAGAGAGCTGTTCAAGAGCAGAGCGCATGTATGGCAAGGTGGCAGATGAAGCAATAATTCCCTGGGGAACGTGGCGCTTCTTCAAGTCAAAATCCTGAGAGAATAGGTATCCTAGGGCAATGTTTCCGGCGCCTTGGCGTGTTTCCATAGCCTTAACGACGGGGGATTCGCCGTTGACATTGGAATCCTTGTTAGCGGCCCAATGTTGGAGAGCAGCATCCAAGTCAAATGACTCCGGGGAGTAGGAGAAGATCTTGTCGCTCAGCAGATAGGCAACCTGCTGGATGAGGGTTTGCGCGGTAACATAAGTCGGACCACCGAGGGTCGACAGGGCAGGAGAGGGAAAGCCCATTGTGATTAATTCCTGTAAAGATACCGGGATATAACACCGCTATCCCACAAAACAGGAGGCAGATGACAAGGTAAGAAAAGAAAAAAATCCACACCAAGAAGGGGAGGGGGGAGGGGAAAGAAAAAGCCTGCTGGGGAGGCGGATTCCTCGATATACTCCGGAAAAATCACCAGGGGATTATACCCAAAACGGCTAGTGGCAATCACGCAATTTCTTATCGATACAATTTTTGGGCGGCATATCGGGGCAGAAAATCTCCGTTTTCGGCCACAGACCCATATTAGTCATCATGGGCTATTATTGCCTCGGGCAGCAACATACCCGGCTGGGTCTAGTGCAGGTGGTGTGGATGGCATGCATTCCATCCCACAACGTCATCTCCACCGCCAGCAGCTCCTTGCATTGCAGCCAGCCTGAAGAAGCAAGATAAACCTCCACCCCGTAAAGATGGCTAATGTCGCTTTGATTGGATGCACCGGTATGGTGGTATGTGCTTAATCACTGTATTTGCATTATTAGATAGAAAGGGTCCTCTAGCCTCCGCTTAAATCTCTTTTCACTTCCCCGCTCCTTCCAGTCATTCTTCCAAATCCGCAGTCAAAACATTCCGCAGAATGCAATAAAGCTCTGTTTCTAATTGCCAGATTCTTCGGGATTTAGGGGAGCCACATTCTTACTAGCCTCCTTGCAAACCCGTCTGTGTCGCGTGTGGATACGATCTCCCGTCGTACTCCCCATACATCCTCCACGCCTCAGACAAAGCTCACCACCTTTGTATCCGATGATACCTCGAAATGGGCGAGTCAGCTCTCTTCGTTGACTCCGGCCCCATCTATCTTTATTTCGTCCTTCGGGACTACCAGGGCCTCCGTCGGGGGCTTCGAGAACCAGTACAAGATAGAACACGGCTTGAACGTGGAAATGGCCAAAGCCGCTCGTGACGCCGGAACCAAGGTCTATGTCTTGGTTTCATCTAGCAATGCCAATGCCCAGTCTTCGCTAGGGTATATCCGGATGAAGGGAGAGATCGAAGAAGAAGCGAAGGCTTTGGGCTTCGAGAGAACCGTCATCTTGCGTCCCGGCTTGATCGCCGGTCAAAGACAGGAAAGTCGTCCCATGGAGGCAGTCGCTCGATTCTTTGCAAATGCTGCTGGCAAAGTGCACTCGGCGCTGAAGGACGGATGGGCCCAGGAGGCAGATGTGATCGGCAGGGCTGCTGTCAATGCCGGAATTAAGGCTTTGGAGGGGGACGTGCCCGCTGGCAGTGAGAAAGTCTGGGTGTTACATGGCAGCGATATCATTAAATATGGGCAACAGTAAATCTGATCTCGGGGAAGTTCTTGTGTATTTGGTATGGATCTACCTTATAATTTCTCTGCTCATTGCTTATGTCACTCAAACAAAATGTATTTAGTTGAATCATTGTATATACCTATATATTTTAACTACCTATTAATTATTTTGTATCGTCGAACATTGTGACATGCCCTACTATGTCGCAATCTACGCCATCTACAATTCAACCCAAGCTCTTCCATCTCACAAACTGCCTCACCATTATGTTCACTTACACTTCACATCTACTCTCACCAGTAATCTAACGTTTAGTAATTAAATTACTTCCCCAAACCTCCAAACTAATTCCCTCTCCACCCAACACACAACCTAAATTCCTATTCGCTATTCCCACACCTACTAATCATCAGTCGTTTTCATAGATCTTATTCAAATAAAGAGTTCTAAAGTTCCTACACCGGACCATATTTCTAGCTATCTTTATTAGTCACCATGGTCTAGAACCCCGTCACTGCTTCCGGGATCTCACAGGGACCTCAACGGGAGGGTAGGTAGACAACGCAGACCCGCAGCAGGACGCCTGCCACCTCATCACAGGTTCCAGACCTCGAAGCCTCAGACCGTTAAAGGTCTAAAAGAGAAAAAAAAAAATAAAGAAAAAAAAGAAAAAACGGCCGCTAGTCTAATACCGCACCAAAGGCTCTCTGGATGTGGGAGTTGCCGTGGCAAAAGCCCCTCGTGATTGGGCAAGGAAGTGAAAAGGGAGGAGGGGAGAAGGGGGCAACATTACAGCTCCCTCGGCATACATCGACATTTCATGTGTGGTGAGTACGTCTAATGGCTTCGGCCAACTAACGGACTACTACCCAGCACGATATTTCCCCACATGGTAAGATATATCCGAAAGGGAGGGTGGGATTTTCCGTTTGGGTTTGTTTAGGCCGTTGTATCAAATAATAAAAAAATAAAAATAAATAGAAAAATTATAAAAAAATAATAATAAGCAATAATAGATAAATAAAAGCCACGCACACTAAATCCAAAAACAGATAAGATTGTGAGCTTTTTCTGCCTTGATGAGGAGAGAGAGAAGGGGAGTGGAGGAATTATGTCTAGGTACGCCTTTTTGAACCTTCTAGCCTTGGATAACTAACCAAATATCTTTGAATTGAGGTGAAGGGGTTTAAGTCCATGTTATAAACGTAAAGAAAACGATACAATATGATTTCCTTTTTTGCCCTTAAAGAAACACTAGTATGTGAAAGATATTCAATTAATGGGCCAGCTCCGGTAGATCATTACAGACAAAGTTGGACAGAAGAATTCGCAAAAATCGGCTACACTAGAGAAAGGGCAACACGAAATTAGTTTGGAAAAAAAAGAAAAAAGAAAGAAAGGAAGGAAGAAACAAGAAAGAAAGGAAGGAAGAAACTCAGTTGGAAGAATCGATAAGGATTACTCCCACACGGCGAGGCTGTAAGAATGATTAGTTTGAAGCTTCACTGCATGGTTGCCTGGAGGCTTATTTGGATTGGATATTACGCAAGAGGTAGCAGGTAAGGCAGCAAAAGTTTTCATTATTCTCTTTACGGACCCAGAGTAGCCTCCTCTTGCTCATATGCCACGTCAAACCGGTTATCCGTCCAAATCCCGCGTCAACAGTTCATAAACGCCACAATGTGATATAGTTCTTGCTTTTGCATCTCGGTACCAAAGTCATGTGGCTTGATGAAATAAGTTCCAGGTGTATATTGACCTTGTTCATGCATTATCACTAGACGAAGGAAAAGACACTAACAGAATGAGACCCGGCAGGCGGGTGGGGGTGACGAGGGGGGCACGGTAAGATAGCCTGACTCGGACTGTAGAGGTTTATTTACATTTTTCTGAGTGAAATTAGGTGCAAGTCACGGAGGGAGGATTCACTGCACCTTGCCCCCACTAGTGTGGGTTAGTTGGGCCGTCGAATAGCCTACGACGGTGTATGCAAGACTGAAGACCTCAAATTCAAAGGCTGCAGATAGGCAATGGCAGGTGTCGACTTGCAGATGCAAGGATCCTCCCGCAATCTCCTTCGCACTAGTCTGCGGGACTGGTGTCTGGGATCTTTAAAGCCCAAGGATGTAATCGACAGGGTTTCTCCCTAGTTGCATATACTTCGAGCCATATCGAGTACATTATTGGACACTGCCCGCTAATAATTTTTAGCCTGTTTCTATCAAACAGCCAATCCGGATGTGAAAGCAGGAAACCATAGTAAAAGCATTCTGACCTTAACATTTCAGAGTTGAAATTGACATTTTCCATTTGTCGCCTGCAAAAAAAATAAAATAAAAATAAAAAGTATGCGCAAATCGGCAGAAGGCTTTAGTCGCTTTGCAATCACGGGACCATAGATACCCAGTAGAGTGGAACATGTTAATGTGGGTCACAAAATCCAAATTCAACGTCAACCTAATTAGTATTGACAGCATTGAAGTGTGAATAAGCCGGCGTTCAAAGCCAGATCCAGAAGAATTACTTTTTTCCAGTTTCCGCAAAATAGGAGAGCCCTCAAGTGGTTGGGTATCCTCATTGCCAAAGTTTCTGGTTAATCCTTGTTGCTGAAAGTATAATCGCCACGAGCAGGGGTGAAAAACACCGCCCGGCGTAAGACAATCCGAGAAAGGTGATTAAGGGGTGGCAAACCCAGAAAGATCTCTCCAAAATGGGCATATAGTTGGATGTGATGGTCGATGTCCCATTGTGACTCCAAGCCAGTGCCTCCGACTGCTGAGTTGGCAATCAACATCCTGCAATGGATCCGTTTCTCAAGTGCTCAGTGCACACGCAGTCGAATGAGATGGCCCGATGATCCTGCGCCATAATTAACTGACAACCAGTGAAAAAAAATTCATGTTCACATTCTAGTATGTCCGGGTAAGCGGAGAACGTGGGGATTGACCATCCATTCGTCAATTCCGAAAGAGGTACTCCCAAAAAAAAGCCTCCTCCTCTCAAGTTCACGAGCTTCGGGCTGGCTAATTATTCCCCCCATTGAAATATTCCATCAGCATGAGACCGGAATTTCAAGGCCCTGGACCAGACGAAGGGTGCCACGTCAGAGAGTCTCGAGCTCTAGTGCAGCTGCATGGGTTCAACAGGAGGTCTACCGTACCACCGTCTGTATCTGCCATGGCCGGTGCACAGGATTGATATCCTATCATCTCAACCGATGAAAGCAAGTTTATGGAGCTGAACCCTGCACCTGAGCGGGGGTGAATGCGGGATTACTTGTCTGCAGATGTAATAGATCAGCTGAATGAGATCGGCTTTCAATGGAATATGGAAAGCTCATCTTACCTTTTTCAGAAATGGCTATTCTCCAAGACTAATATCAGGACGCAATAGATACCAATCGAGACCTCCTAGTGACGCGTCTTTTGCCACGAAGGGCAGAAAGTTTTGGGCAATAACGTCCAAACGGAAACATGCGGAAAACATGAGACAGCCATTGGAAAAAAAAAAAAAAAAAATTAGAGCCCTTAGCCTTGCGGATGGAAGTTGCAAGGGAGGGGGGCAAAAAAAAAAGGGGGAAGGGGGGGTATGATGGCCCGACAAGGTTGCAACCAGAGACGGAATCCACTGACATGAGAGCACTAGAACTCTCAAACAGGCAGAAAACAGGCAGAAAACCGGGCCATGGCTGCCATCAGTCAAGAAGCCCATAATTGAGCTAACGACACAAAGGTAAACTTATCCAAACTAATTGGCTGTGAGTGAATATCAATATGAACTTGTAGGATGGGTACCTGACAAACCAAGCTAGGATATGAGAATAATGATCACGCCAGCGGGAAAAAAGGAAAAAATCATAGAATGGAATAAAAATAAAGTTGATTTTTCCCCCTTCTTTTGATTTTTCTCATGCCTATAGGTTCCCCTCTTTTCATTGTTCTTTAGGGCCTTTTTTTGGCCCTCTCTCTTTTTTTTTTTTTTTTGTTTTTGTTAGCTCTTCTGAACTTTCTAGTTTCCACATTCGTTTTAGCTCCACTAGGGCCCAAGGTTAACTTTGACCAGGGGTAGAAAACTCCAATGTAAGACAGCATGACAGCTGGCACAAAGTAATAACCACCTAATCATGCAGGAGCTTTGATTCAACCAATGTGAAGGATGTCTGGTTCTCGAAGAACGGCTTCATACGGAATGCAGATGCATAGCCGAAACGGGGGGGTGATCATTGGAGAAACCTAGTCTTCAATATCACTCCAATTTAGGAGAACTTGACACTGTGACTCGAAATGAGGGATTTTCAGATGCTCAAGCTAGCTCAACACAGATAATCCTGCCACGACAGCAGGATGCATGCATTCGTGAAGCACTCGCTGATTTCGATTGACCCGCAAAGGATTGGAGTGGGTGTCTCGTGTCCCCACTCACCATTCGCAAGGGAGTCTCGGGGATGTGATGAGAATGTGATGATAGAATGTTGTATACGATAAGCCGTCGCATGCTGGGGGGCTCTGATCGACATTGAATGGCCATGGAGGCAAGAAGTTGTTAACCGTGACATAGGAAGTTCTCACTGGACATAAATAGCACCATTCGTTCCCCCAATGGATGATATTCTGGATCAATCTCTGTTTCAGACCAAAATTCTTCAAAATAATTTACAAGCAACAAAGACTTGCTCTTGATATAGGTTGTTTCAACTTTGAACGTGCCATAAGTCTTCAATACCTGTTGTGCAAGCTTAGCCTATCAATTTTCTCTGGGCGGTAGCAAAAGCAGATTCAACCAATAAGATAAAAGAAAACGGTGAAACGACGAACCGTACCAACCACAGTAAGTTCCAGTTTTATCGTAGCCCCAAACAGAGTATCGCTAACAGATCTGATAGGAATGTGTTTTTACAACCAGAAAAGATTCGCTTGTGGAGATTGGAGTTGGACCAGCTTTGCTCACCGATGCAATTACGAATACCGGACTGGCGAGACATGCGGTATGAAGCTTGTTAATGCGACCGAGTTCGAGACGACACAGTGCCGCCTTTGCGAGAAAATTGAAACCAAATATCGTCGGCGAAGCAGCGAAATGGATCGCTTGAACCGATGGAAACGTGAAGGTGGCACTCTAGTAGCCTCCATAGACAAATGTCAAAAAATCATCGGAGATCTTGAAAAGGAAATTTGGCAGCTGAAACGAGAGCGGGAGGACAAAAGAAGAATGGTTTAAGCGGGTATTGTGTTGACGCCTTTCAATTCCGGGTTTATTTTCTTTTTAGTCATTCTTCGTGGATTCCCTCTTTGCGACTTTTGTTTCTATTGATTCGAATGGTTCTTTCTCCCTTCTTCTCAGGACTCATTTTAATTTTACCATTTCTTCTCTTTCTCTTTCTCTTGGATTTGCTTTTTCGCTCCTTCTCTCTCTTTTTTCTTTAACTTTTCCTGTTTCTTCCCCTTTTTACCTCCTCTTTTTGACCCCTGTTCGTTAGTTACCACCATTGTTCATGTGGTCGATCAGCCGCACAATCAGGCTGGTTTCAAGATTGACGGCACCAATCATGGTTGGGCGAAAAGTCTGAATTGATATAATAAATAAATCCATCAGATCCAATGAAATTTTTCATTCTTTAAAATCCTGCATGGTTTTGCGACAACTTCGGGGGCGTTGAGTGGAACTCCTTAAGCGCCTGTATTCCGAAGAGTGGTTCACTAGAACAAGGGTAGAACAATCATAGTCAAGCAAGTAGAGCGCAAGTAGGACGCGGTTGACGTCTCATAGATACCTATTATTAGTATTAAATTGATAAGGTATGAGTGCAGGTATCCAGGACATAATAAGTATATACAAGGAACTTCTCCATGAACATGAAGAATGTTGGAAGTTGTTGTGAATCAACCCCGCATGAACAACAGTATGAATCCATGAAGTCACGTGTATATTGCTTAGTAAGTTTCGGTTACTCTGAGGTACTTACCTTGGGTATCTAGGGAGGTAGAAGATCAATATACCATCAATTTATAAAGTTAAATAATATGACAAAGTAAATCGTAATGGAAAGAAGCTGAAGTAGAAGGGGGGGGGGGGGGGGGGGTAGAATTAAGGGTGTATAAAGAGCATGGAAGGCACCTTTTCATCGTATCATGAATATCGAGTCCTGGCTTGATCCATATCACGACCAGCATGACGACCAGTTGAAGCCCAAAAGGGGAATATATAAAGCAAAGGACATGGAAAGATTGGCGAAAGGCAAAGAAATGGGATAGGGGAGGATATAATTATCGAACAGGTCGTATCTCTTCGATCATGCCTCTTGTACGGGATTTCGGGTCTGGAAGCGCTTTATATATATTCAGGAGCTTTCCCAACCCATTCATCTTCTGTGCCGGTTTGCAGCGCTTCATGTTACAGGGCAGGTCCTACGTGGACCATTCACCTTCAGCAATCACTAGCAAATTTAATGACTAAAATCTGTCGAAATGGATTATTTGCAGCAAACATGCGAATCATGTTGTGATTTGGGCGTCGATTTGATATCACCACTTGCCACGTCACTAGTGGACAACATTTGGTTGCGCTCTATATGCAAGAGGAGCAGACGTCATATTAGCCCTCAATGTACTTGTTTTGTGGTAGCTAGTAACAGTTCAAGGATATACGTGTCTAAAATAAGAAGTTGGCTTCTGAAGTATCTCCTAAGGTATTGGACAGGGGAAATTATCAACGAAAAGATGTGGAATTTATCATAATTGGGCAGCTGCAGGGGGGTAAATGTCTATCATTTTATGTCACCAGCTTCGGGCTCGTCATCAACCTTGGCCAACCCATGCTCCCTCAATAGGGCATTAATTTCATCCGCATTCCACAGATGGTGGTAGATTTTTCCTTCCTTCGTCTTGCCGACCGTAGCGAATTCAACTGCCAGAAGGGGTTAGCAGATGTCACATTTGATTGGCCAAAGGTGCTCCTGCATAGGCTAAAGGACGGTAATTGTTGCTTGCCACTTACTTTTCTCACTGCTCAGCTTGGTCGAGTCCATTGTCTTGCTTAGAACCTTGACAGCCATGGCACACGCCTCCTTCAAATCGCAATCTTCCTTGTAATCCTGCTTGAGGAGACTCTGGGCGCTCGCATTATTAGCTCCAACGCTGGTGGCCTTCCAACCTCCATAGTTACCGCTGGGGTTGCTCTGGTACAGCTGGAACTCCCGTAGGGGATCGTAACCTGCGTAAATAAATGACACACCGAAGGGACGAAGACCGCCGTGTTGGGTATATCCTTGTTTCAGATCACATAGTCGGCGCACGAGTTGTTCGCAAGGGATTTCTTCGTTGTAAGTGAGAAGGTATCGTTGGGCGGCTTGTCGGGCATAGTTGATGAGGATGTTGGCATCCGCAGTCATACCGGCAACGGCACAAATCATGTTACTATCAGAATTGATTAGTCAATATACGTATAAGGTTTGTGGAGTATATATTTGGGAAAGATGGCGTACTCATTGAGCGTGTACAGCTTCTCCGCAGATGTATCCTGCTCCAGCAGCTTGCTAGTGACTTTCTTCTCCGCAGCGAGGACAATACCATCCTTGGCCAATATTCCTAGAGCAGTTCCAGCATGTGAGATTGCTTCGAGTGCATACTCAACCTGGTAGAGTCGACCTTCAGGGGAGAAGATAGTTGTCTATCAAGGACGTCACCGGTTAGCAGGAGCTGTCAGCCAACAGGGAATCATGAAATGAGCATACTCTGGAATCATATCGCCGTGACATTTTGGATCTGATGCAGGAGAATGATAATGTAAAAATATAATGCAAAGCTCTAAAAATTCAAGATGGAGGGTAATTCGAAGGAGGGGAAGGAATGGGGAGGAGGAAGAATTGGGTGCGGAACAAGCTGCAAGACAGTTGGGTTGAGCTATCCGTGACCAGTGACCAGGCAACTCTCGCCCTGGCGCGTCCATATGAGAGGGTCTGCCGCCAAGCCCGGACCACTTCAATACTTGGACTGAGCCGAATCTGAGAGCTCGCACCCGTCTGCTATTGAACAGATCAGACTTGTGAGCGATGATTTAAACACTTTTTACAACGGATCAATCTTAAAACAAAATTGTATTCATTCCGATTATGGTCCTGAAATCTACCTACACGCCACCTCCGCCACTGCCACCAGGATGGACTGAGCACAAGGCCCCTTCAGGTTCGTGTTATATAAATCATTTCTCGCTCCCCCCCTTGACTCTTCAAGAAGTCGACATTTCTGATTGGCAGTAGGTCATTCTTATTACTACAATACACAGACAAAACAGTCTACATATACCAGACCGCAGCCACTTCCTGCCCAGCCTCAATTTTCTACACCGGCACTAGGTCTTGCTGCCAATCCATTCCTAACCCCGGATACGCTACCACCATTTTCTTCGACTCCTTATGCTCCCCAAGGGTTTGGACCTCAATTAACCCGCGATAACTATGGACAACGACGTGGTGGATTCCGTGGTGGTCGAGGATATCATGACCGCCGACCTCGAGGCCCAGCAGATAGACCGAAATCGAAGCATATCATTCCCGACTGCGCACCATGGGTTCTCGTGAAGACCAAGCTAGGGAGGAGATTTGTCCATAATACTGAGACCAACGAGAGCTTCTGGAAGATACCGGCGGAAGTATTGAAGGGAGTTGTTGAGTATGATCGCTTGGAACGAGAAGAGAAGGAAAGAAGATCGCGGGCTGAAAAAGAGGAAGAGGCAGAGGGAGATGATCTAGGAGCGGATGTAGTAAATATGGGTGAGCAAGGGGAAGCTTCTCGGACAGGGGACGCACCCGAGGAAAGCGATGAATATGAAGAGGTCGAAGTTACAGATAGCGATGACGAAGAGACCCACCATTTCAAGCGACCAAGAACAGGGAGTGCAGATAGTAAACAACATCCGATGGAATTTACCGAAGAAGACATCGAATACCAGCTTGCCACAATGGGTGAAGAATATGGTCTAGACCCTGGGGAATATGGTGAGCCGGGAGAAGAGGGTTGGGAGGAGGGTGCAGAAGGGCTTCCTCTCACGGATGAAGACGCAACAGCCCTATTTCGCGATCTTCTTGACGACTATAATATAAACCCTTTCTCAACCTGGGAGAAAATTATTGAAGAAGGCCGTATTATAGAGGATTCTCGATATACGGTACTTCCTAATATGAAATCACGCCGTGAAGCGTGGTCTGACTGGAGTCGTGACCGTATCCAAGAAATCAAAGAGCGGAAGGCGAAGCAAGAGCAAAAGGACCCCCGCATCAAATATCTTGCATTCCTTCAAGAGCATGCTACCCCAAAATTATATTGGCCTGAGTTCAAGCGCAAGTTTAGGAAGGAGCAGGAAATGAAAGACTCCCAGTTATCGGATAAGGATCGTGAGAAGCTTTATCGCGATCTCATCTTGCGGATTAAGCTGCCTGAGAATACCCGGAAGTCTGACCTTTCTGCCATGCTCAAATCAATTCCATTGCATGAACTGAACCGCTCTTCTAACCTGGAGGCACTCCCACCAAGTATCATAACCGACCTCAGGTATATTGCTCTTTTGCCGAAGGTACGCGATCCGCTTATAGAAGCGTATATCTCCACTTTGCCGCCGGCCCCTGAGGAAGACGTCACTCCAGAACAACGGGAAGAGCTGGTGAGAAAGAAGATTGAGCGAGAGAAGCGAGAGAAGGCCTTGGGAGAGCGCCGGAGACAAGTCCAAGAGGACAAACGAAGGCAACGGGGTGACCTCGCTCGTGGTAGACATCTTTTGGAGGAGGGTGAAGCCGAAATCGAAGAGGCTCTTAGGATTGGCAAGGGAGGACTTCGTAGCCATCTTGAATCGCAAGGTGAAACGCCAATGAAGGAGGATTAGTCTATAGTATCAACAATATTGTATCTAGCTACATAGAGAGCTGTAATCTGATAACATCCAAAACAATAAACTTTCATTGCTAAACTTATTGTACAAGGTATCCTTGGCTGACTGCCGGAGCTGGGTGGTTCCCGTCATAAGTACGGACTAGCCAGGCATCTGCATAACACCGCAGTGAAAATTAAATATAAAGAGGATACCAATCTTGTGGTGCAGGCCGGTAATCTACCCCATTAAGAGAAAATGAAGACTTTTTCGCATGGGTTCACGTAGCTCATTGGGTATCACAATATAAAGAAGACTGTCCATGACCTCCCTTGTATGAAATGACGCCTTTCCTTTCCGTATACATATTACGAGTCTCTTCTCGAGACATATCGACATCACCTAAACCTCCAATTATCCCAGTCATCATCATAGTCATCATCATCACCATCATCCTCGTTTTCATCTTCACCCTCAGACTTATTGTTCTTGTGTGTGGCCGCAGTCTGGAGCTGTTCTGTGACAGCCGCCCCAGCAGACGGTATTTGGTTCATTTGGGGTGTTTCCACACCCTCCATTGCTCTCTTAATCCTCAACTCTTCCCTTTTATGCTTTAGTCGCCTAACTCGTTCCTCTAATTGCTCCATCTCATCGAACTCCTCCTCCAAGAACCGTGCCGCATCTTCTCGCTCACCTTCTACCTCGGCTTCTCGATTGGGTCGATCAGTTTCATTCTGCTTCTCTTGGAGCGCGGCAAGTTCCTCCGATGATATTGGCGCGGCCGATATAGTTGCAGCAGCAGCAACAGCCGCGGGCCTATACGGTACACGAGTTGGTGCCGCCACCTCTCGCTCAAAGGCCTCCCATTCATCTTCATTGATGGTGTCAAGGTTTGTTCTAGATTCATTTAAACCTATTGGAGGACTTTGAGACGGTTGAAGAGTTGATGTAGTTGTATCGGCTTCCCTACCGGCGATGGAAGGGGGCTCGGGCGTCGCAGTATCTTGTTTAGGTAATTCAACATCTTCGTCTTCTGCTATGGCTTGGGCACTCGGTGGTTTTATTTGTGCATGTGCTAGTAGTTGCTCTGGGGTCGCACTCGTATGTCTCACTTTCTTGCGGGCTAAGCCATCATTTGGGTCGACCTTTCGTTTCTTGGTCACACGGTTTGTGCTGCTCCCTGGCTGGGGCGATCCCTTGCGGGCAGCGAGTTCACTTCTGAGCAACGACCGGACATCTGCCATGGCAAGAAATAGACTGGAATAGGAGGGACGGGATACACGTCTTGGGTGTTCTCGATGAATGGGAGTGTGGGTGGAATGTGGTCTGGGGAGGTGTAGCTGAGTTGGTTAACTTCCGGGGATAGGGAGATCGTGAAAATGTTCTTGCCATGTGGGGACCTGGAGAAGCTTTCGAAAGACCTGGGCGCGCGACGACCGCCTCCAGGCTGGCGTCTGCCAAGCCTCCCCGCCGAGCCGCAGACACAGTCACGTGCGTTACAATTACTCAGCAAGGAAGCGACACCACCTCTTCTTCTCCTTTGCTTCCCACGAGCTATCGTAGTTTCCCATCCTACATCTGTCCTAGCCGACCTCACAGGACAATCAGTTTCTCTCACACCCTTTTCGTGAGCTGCACCGCTATCTTCTTTCCCTTGGAAGCTTCGCTTTGATTAAAAAAAAGCGACTGCTACCCAAGTGTTGACGTGACCCCGCTTACGCCAAGCGTCACGCTGCGCGCGACAGTGTGCGACAAGTCTAAACACCTTTGATGATACATCTTATTGGGACGCGTTTTCTCTAAATAAATCTTTTGGGATTGTTGGAAGTGAGGAGATAAAGTAATACCTGTGTGAACTGGGCATCGGTGGCGCTTTCTGGCGTCTTCGTGTGTGTATTACTTTAGCACTCTTGTGCCGTAGACGAGATCTGGGTGGCGCGTGCAGTTGTTGTCTCAGGCGGCCCCAAATACCCTACATTGCGCTGTAGAAATTCTATTCATTGATACGTTATATTATTACCACCATGACCGGTAAGCCTTTGTATACCGAATTCTCCGCTTCTAGCGCCAGTGTTCCGTCATGGATCTACTGGCAGCTGGGGGCCATGGTTCCACACTCAGATGAATAGCAAGCTAACTATAGCACTAGAAGAACCACGACGCTCTGGTCGCTCGACCAAAGGCCAGCACAAAAGCCTTGACATGATCAGTGAGACGCCGCAGAAAAAATCCAAAGCCAAGTCGCAAGCGAAGGACAAGGTCCCCAAACCCTCCGCCGAACCAACACCTGCCCCTAGCGAGGAAGAGGAGATAATCCGATGTATATGTGGCGAATATGAAGAGGAGGAGGACATTGAACGTGATATGATCTGCTGTGACCAATGCTCAGCTTGGCAGCACAATGACTGCATGGGCTTGACCTTTGCCAAAGGGGAGGAGCCCGATGAATACTTTTGTGAACAATGCCGACCAGAAAATCACAAGGTCCTGCTAGACAAGATCGCACGTGGCGAAAAACCCTGGGAAGAAGTGGCCGAACAGAGACGGAGGGAGGCAGAGGAGAAAAAATTCGCAAGGCGAAGGAAGGGCAAGAAGGGTAGAAGAGGCCGACCAAGCGAGCCTAAGACTGATAAAAAGGAATCCACCACACCAGTGCCTGCACAGGCACCCGCAACCACACCTAAGGCCCCTTCTGTGCCTCCAGCTCCGTCGACTGTTACACCCACCCCCGAGAAGGGTAGCCATGTGCCCGAAGCAAAACAGCCAAGCTCTCAAAAGCGAAAATTTGATGAACATCAGGAAGAACCAACGCAGGAATCTGTGAGTGCTTACTATATACTTCCATATATATATCTATATATTTTTTGTTTTATTTAGATATTAGCGGCTAACGATGAGGCGCACAGGGTCCTAAATCGAAACAGCAAAAGGTCGCTCCACCTGCTAAAGCTGCCACATCGCAAAACTCAAAAGCAAAACCTGCGAAGGATGAGCCTAAAGTGCAAACAGCTCAAGCCACGAGCCAACTTTCGGTCACCGATTTTGCTGCTGTTCATGGGGCGAGGAATATGGAGGATATTTCACATCCTGCTCGAAAGAGTGCTGCAACTGCCCTGTTCAAATTATTTGTAGATCAACTTTCCGATCCACAGTTGCGGGCATCTCTCAAACTGCCTGAAGGGAAACCAGCGGAGGAAGTTGGACAACAGCTCGGTCTGTCAATCGAGAATGCTATGTATGAGAATATATGTGGAGGATCCGGAGAGCCCACAGAGCCATATAAGTTACAATTGCGGACGATCTTGTTCAACGTAAAGAAGAACCCTTCCTTACGGGATCGTCTGCTCGTAGGTAGTCTGCTTCCTGATTCCCTTTCTAAGATGAACTCCCAAGACATGGCAAGTGAGGAACTGCAGCAAAAAGACGCTGAGATCAAGCGTGAGGCCGAGAGGCAACATATTATTGTTCAAGACCAAGGGCCTCGAATAAGAAGAACACATAAGGGCGAAGAGTTGGTCGAAGATGACACACAGAATGTCGCCAGCGAACCTGTTTTTTCAGCAGTTCCCCGGCGCAGTGTTGCTGATGCTGACGGCAGCCCTGTCGGCCAGAGCCCCGTGAGTCCACAACAATCGCAACAAGAGACTGATGGGATTGGGAAGCCTACGAAGCCGCAAGAAGTTAAACCGGCAGAGCGAATAAACCACGATGAGCATTTCCCACCAAGGGGCCACTCACCTGGAGGCACTGGCTCTGAACAAGTTTTTCCAGAGGTTGCGACACACATTCGTGAGCCAATACCAACCGGTAAGGTCCAAGCTGATGCAGAGATCGATCAGCTGCTGAAGGATGACGAGCCCGAGTCGCCGCCTTACTCACCCAAAGATTTTCACGACGAAGGTTCCATATGGCATGGCAAGGTGGTTATGAATCCAATAGCTGAGTTTTCATCTTTAGCGAAGCATGTTGGAGGAGCTGATCTGAGTGGAAGAATTCCTTGGAGTCAACTTGTCCCGCCTACGTTGCTGGTGGATGGACGAATTGATATCCAACTGGCTAGCAACTACCTTTGCGGTTTGCGATTTAGCTCCTCAACCGATGTGACTGTTATTTCTATCAGCAGTCCTGAATCTCCGAAAGAGAAAGCAGGATTTGACAAACTTTTCAACTATTTTCAGGAACGTAAGAGATATGGTGTGGTTGCAAAACATCCTTTGCCGTCTGTCAAAGATACCTATCTCATTCCCATTGAGGCCGGATCAAGCAAAAAGCCTGAGTTCATTGAGCTATTGGAGAATAATGGGCTTGAAGATCCTACTCCGGAGCGTATTCTCCTGGTTGTTTTCGCCGTTAAGACAGGCGAATCAAACCCTCCATCGGTCCAACCTCCCTCTCATCAATCTAGCCTGGAGCCTACAGCTTCTGCAAGCCCCTTGACGGTTGCTGCAGGAACCCCTCAGCAAGCGCAATTTTTGACGCCAGGCCCGCGGCAGGCTGTCCAATATCCCCAGACGCCGACCCCGGCTTTTCTAGGAGCTCCTCCACCGCAACCATCATACACTCAACAAATACCCCAGCCATCCTCTGAAGTCCCTCCATACCAACCTCCAGGGCCTCAAAACCAAGCGCCTATCACCGGTATTGCTGCTGCTGTCCAAGTTTTGGGTGCTCAAGCAAATTTCCCAGCCATCCAACAACTCCTCCAGCAAGCTCCTAATGCCGATGTTTCTCAGTTGAGCGTTGTTCGCGACATTCTGGGGCGAAGGCCAGAAGCTGCCAATGATTATCAGATGCTGATGAAGGAATTATATGATGCTACAACGACCAATGGACATGGGCCACAGCAGAATGTCAAGTGAATGGGGTTCAATATTGATGTATATTACATGATGTTTGGTGTTGAGTTCTTCTCCTATTACCATTTTTGCCATTAATCTTCTTCTTTGCGTCGTTTAGGGTGGGATGTACGGTGTTTTTATTCATGCTCTGGTTTCTCCCTTACTCGGAAGGGTCAAAAGGGTTTTTTGGTGAATATGGGATATCCTTTTTCTCTATCTATTTTCATGATCATTTGTTCCTAGTTAGCAGTGAACATGTTCCCTGTTTCTTGAGGCTTTCTTTTTTGCGATGTAGTCGTGATACTATCTCCTTTACTTCGCATCTCCTTTACTTCGCATCTCCTTTACTTTGCATCTCCATTGTAGCTCATTAACCTAGCTAAAATCAGTTCAAGTAGAAATTGACTATCTCTGAATATATGTCATAACCATTCTTATCCTAAAAATACAAAATATAGAATTTTCCTTGATTTACTATTGCATATTTTATTTTCAAGCGAGGGAGCCTTGTGCATGGCTGCCGGAGGTTGGAGGCTTACAAGTTGGTGTAATTTTGAGAGAAGGAGCACCCCGCCAAAGTTATCCCGTAAAATAGGAGGGTAGGTAGGCAATAGCATGAGTGGTTAATAATTAAATATGTGAGAGGGAAGGTGGCACGGTGGCCAGGAAAGTTGAATGGTGGATTTGAGCATGAGTTCATAAGAGCATGAAACAAGGATATGCCGAGACCGCTATGTTAAAGGTTTTGATGAAAGGATAAAAGAAAGAGGATACGGTTTTGATTGAAATGAGGACTAAGGCAATCCTTCAGCAAACTCGATTTTCTTTCCCTATTCCAGTCTTTTCCCTTTCTTCTTCTGGGGAAGGGGTGGGAATCGGTTTCTATTACCTCCACATATTTTCATCCATGACTATCCCAGGCATAGTTTTAAAACAGAACGCCTGCGCTATGCAAATCCAGACCAGATATCACGTAAAGAAACAAATAAAAAAGAGGAAAGATGGGCATCGTAAAACTACCACCGTCCACTACGCTTCTTGTATCCACCGCCGCCGTATCGAGGTCCACGACCACCACCGGAACGTCCACCCCAGCCACCGCTCTCCTCTTCGTCATGGTGCCGAATCGGTGGGGGTCGGCCCTTGAGCTCCTCACTCAGCTTTTTAAATGTTTTACGCATATCCGAATACCCCATATGCATTTTTCCGAAGAAATGGTCGGCCAAACGACGGTCATTATCGAGTCGGCTGAGGTAGGCACCGCAAACATCGCAAACCTGGAGCTTTTGGTGACCAGATGGGCCAGAGGTGTCTTGGAGATTTTTCAATTCCCGTTCACATGTCTCTTTCTGGTGTTTTGTGGTGCGAATTTTGTGTAATTCGTTTAGGGCCAGTGCCACTGACCCTGTCTCGCCGAGAACAGAAATTTCAAGGAGGCCGGTATTGATGGTTTTTGTTAAGTCGGAGATTTGTTTAAGCTTTTTTTTTTTTAAGGGTTAGTTCTAAAGCCATAATATCTATGATTTAAAGAGGATTCGGGGGAAATTTTACCAGGTTGTTGGTCTGTCGAATTTCATCGGGGGTCTTTTCCAATCGTCGTTGCGCACCATCGATCCGACGGTCACAGTCCTCAATATATTTCTGCATGTCGCGCATGTAGTCATAGTCAAAGCCCCATTTCGCCCTCTCTGCAGCTGTAGCATTTTCATATTCTGTCTTCAATCCCTCACTATGCACCTTAGGACAGGGGCCAAGATCCTGTTTGGTATTGGTGAAGAGATCATGCGGACAGGTGCCCACCAGATACGATCGACAGACTTTGGAATCGGTAATAGAGAGCTGAGCATTACGGGAGTTTGCGCCAAGACCAACAAGCTGGTCCGCTACATAAAGGAAAAAGAATTATATGAGCTTGGAGATGGAGAAGGTTAAGTATCCTGGGGTTGAGAGCTTACCTCCCATGAGCTGCTCGAGCAGCTTTCGCTGTTCGGCCGCCATGTTTCATAAAATGTTAGGGATTAGGGGGAATTTCAAAAAAACAAGTTAATTGAACAAGGAGAATTGCGATATTAAGGCCTTTGCCACAAAAAGGACGCTGTTTGGTGATGGAGAAGAGGCAGCGGTGCGGAGAGAAAGAAGATTTAGCGCTACACGCGGTTGCGCTTATGGGCGCCCCTATTCTAATTAAAGCCATGCATGATAGGATTACGTGACCTCAACTCCAAACTAGCTAACGGAATAGTTACCAAGTAACAACATCAATTCCCCTGTGTATCTCCAGTGATGGCCTATTGATTCTCTCGGTGAACATTGCTAGGAGGCTATTCCTGGCAAGAATGACGTGATGACTGCCTTTTCTCTCTTTGTTCTCCTCCTAGTCGCCTTGTCCGCACTAGGATCTGCGACTTCCGACTACCATGAAAGCCTCGTCCTGCAACCACTCCCGCAATCATCTCTGTTAGCGTCGTTCAATTTCCAGAGTAACACCACTAAAGAGGCGTTTGATAAGCGGCATTTCCGCTATTTTCCACGTGCACTTGGTCAGATTTTACAACATGCCCGTACCCAAGAGCTACATCTCCGCTTCACAACCGGGAGATGGGATGAAACCTGGGGTCCCCGACCATGGAATGGGGTGAAGGAGGGCGGCACAGGTGTAGAGCTGTGGGCTTGGATTGACGCTGCTGATGACGAAACGTATGTGGACCATTGGTCTGATTAACCTCTACCGGTTGATGCTGATCTGGAGGCTTCTTATTTAGTGCATTTGGTAAATGGATTACCTTGACGCAATCATTATCCGGACTTTTTTGTGCATCGTTGAATTTTATCGATTCTACTAGGACTACTCGACCAGTTGTATCATTCCAGCCCACTGGGGATCACTCGACTACAGATAATTTACACCTTCTTCACGGGACGCTTCCTGGTGAAGTTGTTTGTACCGAAAATTTAACTCCATTCCTCAAGCTTCTCCCGTGTAAAGGGAAGGCAGGAGTGGCTAGCTTACTCGATGGGCATAAGTTGTTCGATGCCTCGTGGCAGAGTATGTCTGTGGATATTCGTCCTGTCTGCTCTACACCGGACGAATGCTTTGTGCAGATTGACCAGACCGTGGACATTGTACTTGATATTGACCGCTCGAAACGGCCGCGAGGTGAATACTCTGACGAGCATATATTATGAAAACCTCTGGCTAATACTACATAGATAACCCAATTCCTCGGCCTGTCCCCGCGGAGCAACTTGAGTGTGACACATCCAAACCATACCATTCCGGGGACACTTGCTATCCCCTTGAGAGGCCCTCCGAAAAAGGCTGGAGCATAACCGAAGTTTTCGGGCGTAGTTTGAATGGCGTCTGCTCCTTGACCAACACCCAAGGTGCGAATGACCAGACTATGTGCCTTCGCTCATCGCCGGAACGAGAGGTGCATGTATCCGAAGGCATAATGGAGACGAAGCTTCCCGATGGCTTCACACGTTGTTTCACATTACAGTTGGATACCCCATTTGACCTGTCTATGCTTGAGCAGCAAGCTACAGTTGATCCCCCTGCCGGTGAATCTGTTTTACATGCAGAAAGGACAATTGTAGGGCACGGTCAAGAACGGGGCGGAATGCGGATTATTTTTGACAACCCTTCGAAAGAAAGATCAGTGGATTTCATTTATTTTGAGGCTCTTCCATGGTTTTTACGCCCTTATATGCATACATTACATGCAACTATCACCGGACGCGATGGGGCGCGACGGCAGATTCCTACTTCCCACATCATTAAGGAGATCTTCTACCGACCAGAGATTGACCGAGAACGTGGCACACAGCTAGAACTCGCCCTCTCTGTCCCTGCGGCATCCACTGTGACTCTTACCTATGATTTCGAAAAGGCAATCTTGCGCTACACTGAATACCCACCAGATGCAAACCGGGGCTTCAATGTTGCCCCCGCTGTGATTAAAATAAATGGTGCAGATGGTGAACAGCAGCCTATTTACATCCGTACGACTAGTCTTCTTTTACCGCTGCCGACACCAGATTTCAGCATGCCTTATAACGTCATCATCCTGACTAGCACTGTCATTGCATTGGCCTTTGGAAGCATATTCAACTTGTTAGTCCGCCGCTTTGTGACTTCGGAGGAAGCTGCCGCTCTTCGAGCCGAGACCCTGAAGGCTCGTATTCTTGGAAAAGTCATCACATTGCGTGACCGGATTCAAGGAAAGAGCGCCAAGGTGGAATAAAATCATGCATCATGAGGTAATTTTGTAGCAATACACAGGAGAACAAACAAAAAAAGGAAAAACTATTAAATTTGAAAAATAAATCAAAAAGATATCAAGTTCACTAGCAAAAACCCAATTAATTTAATGATACCTAGAGCATGCTATATCCATACCTGTTCTCTAATATCGTGCCTAACTAGGTGCCTATTATTCAGAAGCCCTAATAGTAATTATTCACTGTTAGTTGAATTTTTAACAAATTTGACAATAATCGAAATCACAATAGCAAGAATAGTAAAAACATACCCATGCATAACGCTCTTAACCTTATCCCACCCAGGCAACGTATCAGAACCACCGGGCTTATGCTTCATGAAATCCCCCTCTGTACCATGATGTTGCCCCTCCGGTAACTGCATTCCCGTCGATTCCTCAACTCGACCTTTATATTTCTCTTCGGCGGCCCCCTTTTGTTCATCGAGTGAGAGGAAGCCGCCGATTGTGTCGCGAGGGATGTGGGCCTTTTTTTTTTAAAAAAAAATTAAAAAACAAAAGAAAAATCAATAGATATTAGTATTTCGATCACTCTTTTTATTTATTGATGTAATTGTTCAACCGATATGAATAGGTAGGGTAGGGTAGGCAGGTAGTACTCACAGGGACATGGCCATGGGTTGGAGGGGAGGAGGAGGAGGAGCTTGGACTTTCTTGCTGGGGGTTGGATTGTGATGACATTTTTTTTCGTTTGTTTGTTTGTTTGTTTGCGTGCTTGTTCTCTTTCCTTTTCGTTTTTTAAAATTGAATGCCTGTTTTTTTTTTTCGGGAGTTTCAATTTGTTTAGGGTAATGAAACTATTTATCAAAATCCTCTGACTAGGTTGATGTTTTTGTAGTTGATATTGTTATGTATATGTATAGTGAAGGAAGGGATAATGTGAGTAATGGGGAGAAGGGGAGAATGATGACGATTATGATGTTGCTTGAGGAGAGTTTTATATGGCCAGGATATCGACAGGGTTTGAATATACTGGTGTGTAAGTCTTCAAAAATCGACTTTTTATGTCATTCTTCCTCTCAAGTATGACGATGACGAGATGATGCGATGACATCATTGGCAAACTACCACTACTCTATCATCTACCTAAGCTAAGGTAGGTACTACTAGGTACTATTATCTACATCTAGAGGATGGGTTGTTTAATTGGCCAGAGTGGAGTGGGTAGTCGCCCACCCTTTTATTTTTATTTTTATTTTTTGCTTTCCCTTCCCCGGATTTGACTACTGTTGAAGTCCGGGGAAGTTGTACCAGACCGAAATGACATAGCAGTCGGTCATCTATACCAACTTTCTGGTGGTTATTCAAGCAGTGTAACATTAAACAAGCATCAGGAACTGCTATGTATTCCGATAGTATTAGATTTGTCAACCCGGACATGAATGGCATAATCATAGTAAAACAATCAAAGATAATAAAAAGAAAAAAAAAAAGAAGCCAACACATGTTTTGGGGGAATAAGCATTCTGTGCATGAATCATCAAAGCGTAAAGGTCAAATCAGAAAAAATAGGAGGTAGTAATAATGATAATCGGTAAAAGAAAGTCATTTGTCTTTTTTAATTAGAGAAATGAAAACCGTCTAGTCCTTCTGGGCCTCGACTTGTTCTGCCCAAGTAGCCCCAGAGACTGGTGATAGGGATTTTGATTTGAGGTCGTCAAGTGAGGTATCGACTGCCTTTGTCTCCTTCTTTTCGCCTGGTAAGGAAGGGAATTCGGCTTCATTATCAAGAACCGGAGCAGGCCGCGCGGCCTTTGTGTCTATTGTAGGGGACCCATCAGTCGCTCTCTCCCCGGATGGACTATCCCGAGGACCGCCGCGGTGACTGCCTCGTCCACGTCCACCCCTTCCACCTCGTCCCCGACCACGATGGCCGTTATGTGGGCCATTATTGTTTGGATGCTCGTCGCCAGGTTGAGAGTCCCCAAAGTCCCGTCTGGTGTATCCGGAAATACCGCCGTGCATGCCTCGTCGGAATTGACCTCTCCCCCCACGCCCACTAAACTGATCCTCCTGTTTCTCAGCATCCCATTCTCTCCCGTTCAAAGCTTCGAGTTTCCGGAGTCGGTTTCGTTCTCTTTCGTTGTCCATAACACGACGGTTTTGGCGTTCCTCGCGCCGCTTCTGTTCTGCGACTTTCTCTCGTTCAAGGAAGGAAGCTTGATCGGCTTCAGCGCGGGCATGCGCCGCTGCCACCTTAGCAGCGTTTTCTCGAGCAGCAGCAATGCGCCTGGAAAGTTCCTCTTCTGTAAGTTTTGGCTACATCCTTACGGTTAGCACATGCGAGCATAATAATATCCCCTTCTTAGCAAATCAAAGCTAGATGATGGTACCTTCTTGACACCCCCTGTAGCACTTCGATCTCCACGCACAGCTGGTACCCGCGGGGCCTCGTCCTTCGTCGCCTCGTCTTTACTCAATGGCTCCGATGTCTCTGCAGGACCCTCAATTATCTTCTCCTCTCCATTCTGAGTCGGAGTAGCCTCAGCCTCCACAGTCTCAACACTGGGCGATTTGTTCTTCGCTCCATCCGACCGTTTAGGGCCCGAGTTTTGCGACCCTGCTCCTCCCCTACTTCCACCTCGCCCACCACGCCCTCGCCCTCTCCCCCGATCTCGTCCTCGTCGTTCACCACCCCCTCCACGCGAACGCGGGGTATCGGTTCGAGAGGGCGTTGTCGGCTCCTGCTCTTCCTTTGTTGCAGGCGTAACTGGAGTCGAAACCGTCACTGCAGCAGGCTCCTCCACTGTCACTGGAGCCACAGGCTGCGCCAGCTGTTGTGGCTGCTCTTCTGCGGGGACCGGAATGATCTCGTCGTCGAACAAATCATCCGCACCACGGGTCTGTGCGAACTCGTCCATGTCATCGGCCATTTTCTAAAAAGAGAGAGATATATATATTTAATTTATTGTTAAATGTGGGTATATTTTTCTTCTTTGGATCTTCTGACAGGGAAATCTCAATTCGTGGCACGCGTTTGTTGGATGTCAATCTCTCCGGTCGCAGGTTTTGCAGTAAGGAAGAACTGCGCGCGATGGGAAAAAGGAGCCAATAAGAGCGGTCGGTGTAAGAATGTGGATTAACTTACTTTTGGGGAGAAGAGGCGGGGATTGAGAGAGGGGAATCGATCTATTACTACACTAAACGGAGGAAGCTTACGTAGTTTCGGAAATTCGAGCCAGAGAAAAGGCCAGATCCATCATATTCTCCGTATATATATTGCTGTTTCCACCTAAGTTCCTCCGGTTCATCTGAGCCCCGAGATGAGGAGAATAATGACATAGTTGGAGAGCTAGAGCTGTGGACACTTCCATTCGGTGCGGGGGTTATCACACGCCACCAATCAACAGAAGACTTGAGGATCTCAGATATTATGCGTACTTTGGACCTTCTTCTGGTCGTCTATACCATGTCTTTATGAGGTGTGGAAAAAGCCTCAGAAGAATAGAAGGATTGTACTTTCTTGATTTGTTCATCCACCGCCATTTTCTGCCATCGGTTTTTTACCTTTATCCATGAGCTTCATTTCATGTCTTGCTCCTACATGGACTATCTCTCTTGACAGAAATTCCCCAACATAGACTCCATTAAATACATCGCCATGCGTCCTCATCAGTCCAATTGCCGGGTCCGACATATACATTCTTGCGGGGGTAGCGACAATGTTTGCGCTTATACTCCACTGCTGACCCGGCTCCGTTTGTGAACTTGGCTCCCCTCACAGTTTCCGGGGCAATCCCTTTCTCCACCCATCGCACCATAGCCCAGAGGACATTATCCTCTGGGTCTGCTTGATCGAAGCTTGCAGCCATGTTGCCAATACCGTACGCTCCATCACCACCCCGGCAATGTGCCATCCCGCTGATGGGGAAGAACCGGTAAAAGTCATCCAACTTCTCTGGGCCCATTCGCATCGTGTCCATGACCCGGTGGTAGTAGAGCTTGGAGTTGTCGGAGCTGATGAGCTGATCCTGGAGTCCGTGGTAGGTAAGCACTTTACCACCGGCCTTACGGAATCGGGTGAGGTCCGCGTCCCAGGTTTCGATATTATACGGGTTCTGCGCAAGGGCCACCTCTGCGTCCTCAACGCTGAAGGTCGCGCCATCCCAAGTAGGGTCGTTGTAGACCACATAGCGGTACCAATCCACGCTATAGGTGAAGGGAACCCCGTTGTACATGATGGACGAAGCAAAGACTTCTGATCCGGGCTGCATGCGTGGGTAAAGTAAAGTGTCATTGGAGCCGAGGAATGGTGAGAGGACCTCATGTACTGTTTTGACCTGAGCAGCTGTAAGACAGGTATTGGTGGCGGAGTGTTTGGTGCACTGGATCGTTGTAAGATCAGGATAGCAAGCATCTGTGTCCTCGATGATACCGTCCTCTGCTCCATCTAGTCCATCACATTGCCGGACAATTTCATCATGGGCCACTTTCCATAGTGTCGTGTTTAGGAATGTATCTGAGCCGGGTGGCCCTGTGATTTGGTAAAAATGCGCACTCCAAGAGATTAAGTTGACAAAGTTAAAAGCCGGTGCGCCTGCAACTACACCGTCAAAGTCTTTGGGGTATTTCTGGATAGATTTGAAGCCTTGTCGACCCCCTGTGGAGCAGCCCAAGTAGTATGATTTTTTGAACCCACGTTCATAGAAGAGATTGGTGAGCTTTTTGCCGACTACAACCCCCGTGTGGATCGATCGGTATGCGAAGTCTTCAATCACCTCGGGATGCTGGTAGAACGGCTTCCCAGATGTTCCATTATGGCCGTTATTAGCGCCAACTGTTGCAAACCCGAACCCGGCGGTGTATGCAAGGTCATAGTATTGAATGCCTAGAGGGAGTGATAAACAGTCAGTCCTTTAATATATTTTTATTTCAAACGGTTTCTTCTTCTTCACTCTGCAAATATAAAGCAGGAAAGAAGAGGGAGAAAATAACGACAAAAAAAAAAATAAAAATTAATAGATCTATGGAAAGAACCTACAGCCAGAAAGACCACCATTCCCTGTACTCAAAAACCGGCCATTGTAGTGTCGAGGGAACCATGCTTCCAAGGTAATCTCACTGCTGTCGGAAGTTTCGACAGACATAGTAATTCGACAAGTATCCGTTGACACGATCTGAGAAGACGCTCCACAACTTGGATCATTGTCCGGCAGTGAAAGGTTTGTTCCCCCGGGCACATAGCTGGCAAAATTCACCCGTACATGAGGAATGTTAATTCTGTCAGGGAAGCTTTCGCATTTGTTATGAAAATGGTCAGCAACCACTGCAGAGCCTAGGGCAAGAGTGGGCAGCAGGAGACGAAGAGGCGCCATCCTGGGAGATTCTTGGATGCAATAGCAACAAATGCTGTTTCAAGGAGAAAGCGAACCAAAAAAAAAAAACCAGAGGTATAATTTAGGGAACTTACCACTGGAAATTCTAGTTATTTATAACATTTTTATCCTTGTCCTCATGTACGCCAATGCTCAATGTCCGGCACTTCCTTAGACTGGCAATGACTCTGTGTGTGTCTGTGTGTCTTGGATCAGCTCCCCTCTATACTGTTAACGTATAGCGCATAGTAATGAAATCCCCTCTCATACCCATACTACTCAATAGGAGAAAGGATCTGATCCCCATGGCCTCATCCATGGTCTTCTACCCGAAGATATGCCGTGAATTTAGTAGGCGTGGTAGACATGTAGACTTTACCTGATCCAGATCGATATCTCAGGGAGTGGGGCCGAGTGGCTTAAAGACAAGCAAAGTAAACAAGAGAGTAATCTTCTTAGATGGAATTAAGGGAGTAGTACTACTAGGTCCGGAAACGCCAGTGAAAAAAAAAGGACTGTTTCCCCACACCATACGGCGCCGGGTCATCAAGAGAGAAAGAGGGATTGGTGTTAATTCTCCACAAATGCGGGGAAATCACCCCCATATATCAGGGGTCTGAGAAATCGGCAATTAAATATGGTTAAGATACCTTTCGAGACGATCAAGTCGGGACTCTCCTTGTCTGGGAGGAGCCGAGAATCCCCCCATGCAAAGAATTAGGGAATTCAGGTTAACCTTAGAAATAGTTGTACATTCCTACTGAAAGAAAATTATTAGCAATGGTTTTTTTTTCTTCTTCTATATTTTGTGACAGCAGCTCAGATGAAATTGTAATGGAGAGAGGCAAGTATGCGATAACTTCAAGAATAATCTATGCTTCTCTATCCTAGGACCTCTTTCAAGTGTATAAAGTCGGAAAAGACTACCGAGGCTGATTCAAGCCCTAACAAAATCGCATGCCGATTTTCAATCCCGTTCTAATACTCTTGATGGTGATGGTGGAATGCTAGAAGAAGGTTTGGTGACGACGACGCTAATGCAGCGCGACTATTAGACCCATCAATGTCGGTCAAATTCCGAGCGAAAGAAGAATGAACTTTGTCTGGTTGAGTCATGGAGAATTTGATCTATTATTTCTATAATACTAAGAAATAGTGTCAGGAAAAACCTCATTGCTTTGATTAGAGGAATGTCGGTTTCTCTCATGTTCGATGAAAGCATTAGGCGCTATTAGACGCATGTTTCACAAGACAGCAAAAGTATAACCCATGTTCTTGAATAAAGTTAGCATGAAGAAGACATGAAAACATAAAAGGAAAAGAAAGGGACCATGAACAAACTAAAGCCTAGAGAAATGAAATCAACTCCGCCGTTTAGCATGCAAAAAGAGGTTTCAGATGAGCTAAACAGGGATATCACTCATGCACGAGACAACAAAAAGAACTAATATAGCAACTTTAGGGGTCCGAACGCCAAACAGCAAGAGAGATCCGCGGAAAATCCACGTGGAGAGTATCTCAAGTGGCCTGCTTTGAGCCGACATCTGTCTATGCTTTGAAGCCGTATCGTCGATCATTGTTTGCAGATCTGCCGCAGTCGAAGCTGCCTGGTCAAGAAAGCCTTGTGCGATTCGCATATTTGTATCCAATGTCTCCTGTATTCGGGACTGGGCTTCGGCTGCTTCATTTTGTTGCAGCTGTACTTCACGAAGGCTTTCGGCTCTTATTTGGAACTCATCGAGGGACTCTCCAAATTTACGAAAACGCTTCAAAGATTAGCAGAATAGGTAAACCTTTGAGGACTACACACCTCAGATAAACTCTCCTCTTGCTGTATTATATGTCCGACTCTTGCATATAGCCATTCCTGAAGTCATTAGGAAAAGTCAAAAAGTAGCAAAGCCAGTGAAACGTACTAGAGAATTATCGAATGCCTTTATATTCTGGGCTAGTCTAGTAGAGTCACTTTTCAAGATAGATTGTAGTTTTGATTGAATCGTAAAACTAATCTGCTCATGTGCCAATAAATCCTGTTGTTGCTCTCTTTTCAGTTGCTCGCTCCACGATCGAGTTTCATCTTCGATAGCGTGCAAAATCTTTTGTAGGTGGCTAGCCTCAATTGTTGCATTCTGAACACTCTATTAAATAAAAACCATTAGTCTCACAAGCCTATGTAATTAAGAGCGAATACCGAAACCTTTTCAAGAGTTGTTGTACTGGCTTGGGCCCTTCCTAGAGTGGAGGAAATAGTGTTCATGATCGAGGAAAAATGAATTTCAACACCTTTCAGGCTCTGTCTCAAGATATCCTTGAAGTGCGAAGTAGACTCCTCCATTTCGTGTACTGCCTCAGCTTTCATGAGCTCAGACAAGTGTACAAAGTCTCTCTGTCTCTCAGACTCTTTAGCAGCCTCTCGCAATGCGTCTTGGAGACCTTGATTTAGTTTGATCGAATTTTGCACAATAGATCTATGAAGCTCTAAAAGCTCTTCTTTCTCATTTTCGGCCCGGGCGGCCTGACATATCACCACGGCGTTCTGTCGACTATTACTATATGAAGTCCACCACTGCGGGCGCGACTCGAGGAGTTTGAGACAGGACTCTAGTAGTTCTTTGGATATTGGATCTGAAGAAGTGATGGGTGTTTTTTGTTTTGATGAGAATCCAAATATCCCTTTTTTCTGTGGCTGCAACTCGTTCACAGCGAGGCAAGGAGTGGGGACGGATGCCCCAGTGCCACTAAGCTCACACACAGCCAACCTTGCTGCATAAAGTGACCGGACATACTCCAAATTCACATATGTGTCAGAATCTAAGGAGGCATCTAGCTTTCGTCCGATTGATTGACAAGATGTAACGAGTCTTGAGGCCGCAATGCGATTGCAAGACGGAGATGATTTCATAGACTCGAGCAATTCAAGTGCTTCGGTGAATATTCTGTCTTGAGCGTGCGTTTTTTGACTAAGGAACGCAACGAGATCAATGTTTGAGCTTGAGTTGCTACGCTGAGCTGAAGTTCATATCAGTTAGTTAAGCTCGTGGGTAGGTAGTAAGATATATATTGAGTGGATTACCGTTGATTAAAGAGCCTCCCTGCACAGAAACTAATAGAGAAGAAGATAAAAATAAGATATACATAATTAGTTTTATAAAAAAAGATATGCCTGGTATCATCTTGATGGCTTTAATTTTGAATCGTCAATAAAAAAGCCGAAACCGTTATAGTACTAGGAATTATCCAGGTTAAGAGCGCAAGATAGTGTATATTAATTGTTAACATGCAGCATAGATAGAGAGATTGAAGATCTTTTTTTTTTTTTTTTGATAAAAGGAATGAAACAATTAAAGGAGGAAGAGGAAGAGGAAGAGGAAAGTTAGGACATTGGTAAAAGGAGAGAGGAAGCTGAAATTTCGATGAAGTATAGAGGCATCGCTCACGAGAACAGGAAAGCTTAGTTGCGGATCCCTTGGACTCAAACCAAAAAAAGAATAAAAAATAAAATAAGATAAGAATAAATATAAAAAAGCAAAATATATGGCCCAGGACAGATAAACATCTTATCTCTTATAAATATCAATTGTTAGGCCTCAAACCTCGGGGGACGAAGCTCATTTTTATATAGATCGAAAATCACGTGAAAATGTCACGCTAACCAAGTTTAGATTGTAACGGAATCTGTGACAAAATCAGTCCGCATCGGAGGTCTCAAACGCTCTCACCAACAAAATACACCACATAATATCCACCACCATGACGAGTTTCCTACCAAAAGGCTGCTTCCGGCAGCTGATGCAAAGCCCCTTGAGACAAAGAATACCTGCGATTCGAGCACCCGAATTGTCATACATTCAACAGACACAATGCTTCTCAACCACCTCTCCGACACAATCTCGAGTCGGCGGTGCCGCGATCTCAGTTCCCCAAGAGGTTTCCCTGAAATTTATTGATCTACCTCAAACCCAAGTGAGAGGGAGTGCAAAGGAGCTACCCAAGACCGCAATTGAAATCAAGGGCCCATTAGGTGAGTACATACGACCTCCTTTCACCCCCGTCCCAGGCGCGCGCAGAAATTTAACATCAACATAGGTGAACTAACGCTAAAGATCCCTCCTTTTGTCAATGTTGCTCATGACGAATCACTGCGAAAAGCAACTTTATCTGTGGAAGACCCTTCAATCGCCCACCAACGTGCCATGTGGGGTGCGTATATTATCTTCCCTATGATAAATTATTCCCTCAAGGATATGTCTAATTATTTGAGGGATATCTAGGAACTACTCGGGCTCATTTGCAAAACTATATCACGGGCGTGTCAGAAGGCCATATTTGCATCCTTAGTTTGGTTGGTGTCGGTTACAGAGCCAGCGTCGAGTCAACGGCGACTACCGTTGAGCCCGAATACCCTGGCCAGCAATTCGTTTCTCTGAAAGTCGGCTATTCGCATCCAATTGAACTCGGCGTTCCGCGGGGTGTGAAAGCAAGTACCCCTCAGCCCACACGTATTCTCCTTGAGGGTACCGAAAAGGACGTTGTGACCCAGTTTGCGGCGGAGATCCGAGAGTGGAGGAAGCCGGAGCCGTACAAGGGCAAGGGTATCTTTGTGAATGGAGAAACAATCAAATTGAAGGCCAAGAAGATTCGGTAGACGGGATAACTATGCATATGAGAGAGGAATATTGGTTATGGTTTCTGTATATTTATATCCTAGCACCCTTTTTTTTTTCTATTCGCGAGTGGTAGCTATTTTATGTACTTTTAGACACATCCAGCGTGCATGATTTGACCAAAAGCACTAGAGAAATTATATTTCATCACCACATTTAGTTGCGTATATCGTCATTTACAGCTTGAGAACAAACTTGACCGCACTGATAACTTCGTCCTGGATGGCCTTGGGGGCAGCGACAACTCCCTTGTTGGCAGCTAAGGTCCTGCCCTTGCTGAAGTCCAATCTGTTGCCGTAGATATCAGTCACCTGACCACCGGCCTCACGCACAATCAAATCTCCGGCAGCATGATCCCAGATCTTCTCCTGATAGTCTTTCCTCACGGGTAGTCGCAAGTAAATATCACCTGCACCTCGAGCGATCGAGCAGTACTTGGCCTGTGAATCGAGTCGTACGCTGGGCGAGGAAATTCCAAGGCGTTGGGCGACGGCAGCGTTGTCGTCCTGGGCAGAGTGACCAGCCTCCACACCCTCGCAGAAGACAGCCTGGGAGATTTGGGGAACCGGGCGCATGGAAATCGGCTTGCTCTCCGCAAGAGCACCGTTGGTGAGGGGTCGGCTGATCGACCCGAGGCCCTTGATCGCCGAAAATAGCACACCATTACCAGAGCCGCTATTCTGGTCGGCGCCGATTCCAGAAGAGATGACAGCAGAGTCATCAACAGGGAGATTGGGGCAGCCAATGGCTCCCACCTTGACATCGCCATCCTCCATCAAGCCTAGACAGACAGCATACTGACCACCGCGGAGGAAGCCCTTGGTACCATCGATGGGATCAAGAGCCCAGATGCGGCCCTTGGCGCCACCGGCACTCTTTCCCTGGTCAATAATGTCCAGCATTGCCTCTTCGCTTGGCAGCGTACCCCCGAGAAGCTCGTTGCTTTCGGCATCCTCCAACTTGATGTCCTTGACTAGTCTCCAAATTTCGGCGCTCAGCGCCTTGTCTTCACGGAGAGTGCTTGCTTCCTCTTCGGCGACAATCTCATCGTGAGGGAAGTTCTTGCGGATGGCTTGGATGATCAGGGCTTGGGCACCATAATCACCAATGGTGACAGGAGACTTGTCGTCTTTCGAAACGGTTCCCTTAGCTTTCTCGTTGAAAACCTTCTGGGTTAGGAGGGTTGCGCGCTGGACGGCGAGCTCGGCAATGTAGCGCTCTTGTTGATAAGACATATTTGCGAATTGGGAATAGGAGTGTGAGGGGATGAGATTTTGGTGGGGGAGGAAGAGGTTGAGAGGTGGGCGGGATTTTAAGATAACACTGACCCCCAATAGAAGAGTGGAGCAGAGTAGTAAACGGGAGAAAGCTGAGGACCGCCGCTGTCGGATTGAGGAAGGATCACCCGGATTCGTAGACCACAGACCCATTTGACGCCCACGCGGAGGGGTGGTGGGTTGCAAAAGTGCTTAGGAAAGTGTTGGTAGGTAGTTAACTACTAGCAGTCTAAAATAATGCGGTTGCTTCTCTGGATAATAGGCTGATTGAAAATGGCTGTTTGGAGCCATAAAATCTTCCGTAAAAAGAATACTACTAATAAAAATATCCGATGAGGTCGTTGATTTAGTAATTAGTCCGGACTTTTGATTTAATTAGTCGTGTCTTGGTGTGTGTCCGTGTCCGGTGTCCACTCGAAGCTCATCTCATCCCGGTGCCTGTAATTAATGCAATTGTTTTGCGTACGGTCTGTATTGCCCCTGTAATCCCTGGCCTCCCCGCCCTAAGCCTATTTGGGAGTGTGTCGAGGGGCAGTCACGAGATTCCTTGTTCGATCATCATCGCATGACGTTAGATTCTCACTGTTCTGGGCAATGAGAACTCAACTCTGCTACACAAGAATCCGGGGTACTGTGAACCATTCCAATCTTTCTAACTTATCCCGTGGGTGCCTGTCTTATCCCTTCTATCCCCCAAGGCGCCTCTTAGTTCTATAGAGAATCACCAAAGTTCTCCCAAACGGAACTACACGTCATCGGTTTCCTTCCTCGTCTCAATAACCGAAAAGGACATCTGTCGGAGGCAAAAGCCACACGCCAGCGTTGGAACTTTAATTATAGGGCGGAATCTGCGGCTTCTGTATGCCCATTCAATGCCACCAAGGAGACATCTGGTGTTGAACCCACCCTGTGTATTGTTGATATAGCGAAAGAAATAACATCATGTTTCATTCATCGGTAGGTTATCTCGCAGGTCGCATGAATCAAATTGCTTTCCATACCCACCGGAATATCGATGTCATCTCCGTAACGTATTTTATATTTAATCCTGCTGCCCTAAACTGACAATTCTGTTTTAGAAGCCGTACTCCGCCGTTAGCGTGCAGATTGAAGTCCTTACCAGTGAGCAATATGAGGTTGAAGACTCCAGTGGCATCGTCGATCTCATCGAAGCAATCCGTATCCAGGGTAGTGGCCCAGCAGAAGCTAGCCGTGCCCTGCGCAAGAAGCTGTCAGTTGGTTGCTCCCCTATGTTACATTGGCGACTTTGCTGACTCGTGATTATTTTGTTTCCCCCCCTTACGTATTGATAGCAAATATGGAAACCTTCACCGACAGTTGAGGGCTCTAGTTATCCTGGATTTCCTAGTCCAAAATGCCGATGATCGCTTTCTGCGAGAGTTTGCTGATGAGCCCCTCCTGGAGCGCCTGCGAATCGCGGCAACCGACTCTGTTTCTGATCCTTTGATTAAACAAAAGTGCAAGCAGATTTTTGGACAGTGGGCGGCTTCTTACAAGGACACCCCTGGCATGGACCGTGTGACTGGATTATATAGGCAGCTGCCAAAGCGAAAACAGCCTGCCAACCAGGCTAAGGCGAAGGTGCTTCGGGATTCTGGCACTTCTGCAGACCCCCCAATGGGACATAGTGTTTCAGTTTCAGCTGGAACTGGACCAGCCACGGTGCTTAGCAGTCCCAGCCATAAACACTCTAGCAGTAAATCTTTGAAGAAAGACAAGAAGGAAAGAAGGTCCGCCAACAAATCATTCAGCTTCGATAGAGAAAAGCCAGATATGCTTAGTACACTGGCTTCCTCCTCTGTTGCCAGTACGAATCTTCTGAATGCTCTAAAGCGTGTGAACCGAGAAACGCACCGTGTGAGCGAAGACGCAGAAGTCCTCAACCGGTTTGAGACCTGCAAGCAACTACGGCGTCAGATTCTTCGATACATCCAACATGTGGAGAGCGAAGAATATCTAGGCAGCCTTATCCATGCCAACGAAGAGCTGGTTGCCGCCCTTATGGCTTTTGAGGTCTTGGATAAGAGCGTCGATTATGATAGTGACAGTGACCAGGATGTCCTCGAAAGCGGCTGGTCCCCTGATCGGGACGATGTCAATGAGTCATTCTCCGGGCTTTCTATCAACCCTCCCAAGCCACCCCGGCCACCCCGGCCATTGAGCATTTCCGTTCCTCCACCTTCGATACAAAGACTCGAACATAACAGTGAAAGCGAAACTGATGAAGAAGATGATGATGAGGACAATCCTTTTAGCAACCGAAATGCTATCCCCACTCCCGCGATAGACCGATTTGATAGAGGTTTAACATGGTATGTCATCTCTATCTCGCTATTTAATATGTACCTTCTTAAGCTAACATTAGATTAGGAAAGAAGTTTGAGAGGCGGGAATATGAAATTTTCTGGTAACGTGGTATAATTATCGGCAGAACGATTGATGCATATGTATTAACGAAATTCGATTCACCACTCACTATCAGATGGCATGACAAGGATATTATATGTTATAGATGAACTTTTTTTTTTCTAACCCTTTTTTCTTCCTCTATTTTCTATTTACTGGGCACCAGTTTTCCTACCCATTTTCTTAGCATGATATATTAGCATTATTCATTAGAACAAAATCCATCAAGTGGAAAATAAATCCAAATTTCTAGTAAACATATTAAGCTCTTGACTACATGGGAAGAATGATACCAACAACTAATTTACCAAGTTGGCCATCCCGCAAACCAAAACGATATACTAAATAGCGTCAAAAACAAAGTAACCTGGACTAGTGAATTTACATGAAAATATCAATTCAAAAAGATATGAGCTTTTATAACAGAAGATGCGATGGCCCTGGGTATCATATTGCCAGTTTAGGTGCTTAGTCATCAATCGAATTGACACCTTAGGCAACGTCCAACCAGCTTTCATCCGCTTTACGGAGTAGTTACCTACAGCTCTGAGCACCACCTTAAGAAAATCAACTACAAGATGGACTTCAAATAATCGTCTCACTCCAGAACTCCATCTTGAGATTAAAAAAAGTAAAAAACTTTTTACTCGAACATAGGTTTCAACCTATAATCACACCGCATGACCGGATAAACCTATCCCCATCTGCATCGATATCCCATCCTCGTCCCACCCACAAGGAGTCCCTTTTTCTCTATCCATCTGACAAGAAAAGCGAGTGATTCACGCATCGGTCGAGGGCCAAACTAAAAGTAGTAAAAGAAGAAGGGGAAAGCGAAAAAATATGGCCGACGATAACGAGCCCCGTCGTCGTTCACGGTCACGATCACGCTCTCCACCACGTCGCCCAAAAGCCCATGGCAGCAGCGGTGGCGGTGGAGGAAGACGAGGAGGAGGAGGGGGGTTCCGATGGAAAGACAAGCGTCCCTCTGGGTCCTCTTCGCACTACGATAGCCGAGACCAAAGACATAGAGATCGAGAGAATGACCCGTCGCGTTTAGAGCGTGGATATCGGAATCGATCTCCGATTCGGAGTCGGGGGTATGATCGTGACCGTAACCGCGACCACGACCGAAACCGAGATCGAGATCGGGATTATGATAATCCACGAAGACGGGATTATGATCATGACAACAACCGCGATCGTGATTCATATCGCAATCGGGACAGAGAGCGAGAGCGAGAGCGAGAAGGCGATACCGAAAGAAGCGACAAGAAGGAAAAGGAGAAGAAGAGCAAGCCGAAGAAGACTGCGGCACCAGTGTCGACGGGAGAAGAGATGATCGTGGTGAATGTGAATGATCGACTTGGAACGAAGGCGGCGATTCCTTGTTTACCTTCGGATACGATTAAGGATTTCAAGGCGTTGGTTGCGGCGCATATTGGACGGGAGCCACACGAGATTCTACTGAAAAGGCAGGGGGAGCGACCGTTTAAGGATTTTATTACCTTGGGGGATTATAGTATTGGGCATGGGGTTCAGTTGGATCTGGAAGTTGGAACGGGAGATTAGGCCGGTTTGCGTTGGGGAGATTTTGCCAGTGTATGAGGGTGATATCTACTCTTGTCTTTGGTTCTTATATATGGCGTGGAGGTTGACGAGAGAAGGGCATCGTATCTAAGTGTTTTTTTTCACCCTTTGGCTTGAAAGGATGGAGGCCCAAAAAAATTATTCGCTCATGACTTTTTTTTTTCCATAATTCCAAGTCTTGATTTGATACTCCTTGAATGCTTTAAGAAGTCCGGATTTTATGTTGACTAGTGGCCTCGTACCCCTTAATACAAAGTCTTTACTATGAGTTGAGTGAAATGTGCAATTAACCTATGTTCTTATATTGATCTGATCTGATCTGATATTGTCATGCTCAATATATGTCCAGAAAGGAAACATCAACGCCTTTGGGAAAGTAATAAAAAAAGAAAGATCCTTCATGAAAACGCCAGTAAAAAGGGGTATTATATAAGAAAGGTATTTGAATCATGTCATGAACATATCAAAGGGTGAACGGAATGGAAATAAAGTGAACAGGTAAAAAAAAGGTTATAAGAGGGCGATCACAACACTTTCGTTTTCATCCATTCACTAGTCCCAACACCAAGGTTAAGACCATTGCGTGACCACCAACGTCGAACACGTTCTTCAGCACCAGACGCGGGGTCAGCGTCTTCAAGAGCTTCCTCAATGTCGCATGTTTTGAATTCTACACGAAGGCCGCTCTGTCGCCACCATTCAAGAACATTGTCATGCCCGTTCTTCGTCGGTCCAACTAGTACTTGACAGTCGAAGATCATCTTGGTGCCTTTTAATTTGTACCAAAAGTCGAGGACATGGACGTGACCATGGGTACTAGCAATCCGGGCAACTGACTCGGCATGGCTATAAGGTATACCTGAGGCGTCCCACCAAGCAAGGGAAGCAGTTCGGCCGGACTGGGCGGCCAGAAGGACCGATTTTCCAACTTTGAGAGGAATGGGCCGCATGGCGGGGGCAGATATGGACGCATTTTTCCACCAGTCCAGTACGTTAACGCGACCTTCCGCACTAGCAGATTCGAGTGCTCTTTCAGTGTACCGAAGTTCTAACCCGGAGGTCCGCCACCACTCAAGTACATTGACAAAGCCAGCGCGGGACGCTCCGTCTATTGCATCCGCGACATACTCTTTCGTAGGTAAGGACGGCGCGTCACGCCACCAGGTGAGAATCTTGGTGTTGCCATAAATGGCAGATGCGTGGTAAGGGATGTTAGCGAGGCGAGAATTTGTCCACAGACGGTCATCATTTTCAGTTAGATATGATAGGATATCAGTGCGGGAAAATTTGAAAATGAGGTGACATGCGAGGTCGGATAAGGGCTTCCAGCGGGGGAGACTGAGGATTCTTTTCTTTATAGATGCAAATGAGCCCCTGAGAATGGTGTACTCTAAAGACGCGGGGGTTGACATCTTTAAGAGGTGACTTTGCCATTCCTTGGGTACGGGGAGATTTGTTGGGATACCAACTGCTTTGGCTATCTCCCAATCTTGCAGCTGTTCTTCGAAGATATTCAACCACAACTCCATAGGTAAAGATGGCGCATGCTTCTCTAGAGCATTAGTCCGTATCAAAAAGTCCTGGGCGTTCATAATAGTGATGTTTGAAGAAGATTTTTCTGAAGGATCCGGGGCTTGCTGGGACGGGGATTCACTAAGCTGGCCGGACTTAATTGCATCTTGTGAGAATGATAATGCGAGAAATTTTTCAACTGTTGTCTGAAACTCTTTCAATCCGTGCCACGGCAATTGGATCAACTCCTCGGGTGCATCATATGCCCATAAAACGGGTGGAATGATACTGATCCAAGGCCAATATCGACGGACTTCTCGAAGTTGTCTTTCCGTTAGTGGATGACGCCACTCTGAGACCGTCATACCCGGGATAAGGATAACAGGTTTATTCGACATCCATCCACGGAGCAAGGCGAGGGTTAATGTGCCGGTCAGACCAGACAGCATTGATCCTAGAGTTCCGGCATCTAATGGAGCTACGAGTAGCATATCGGCCCATTCACAAAGCTCTGCCGCTTTAGCTCTTAGCCATTTCCGAGCGCTAGTTTCCTTCTCGAAAGTTCTACCATCCACTGTATCCATGTAATGCGGAACCTTGCTTGTACCAGAGAGAAGGGCAGAGGGCTCATCGGTGATCAGCCTGATTTCAATATCGGGATGTTGGACCAACGACGGGAGTACATTGTCGGCAAACTCTGTTCCAGTCGATAACAGCAAGCGTTTCCGACGGCTAACCGATGATCCGGCAACAGGATTGGCCGTGTCCTTGGAGTATATGCAAGATATTGTGGCGCTCCCAGTACATGTTCCATCACGAATTCCCTCGATTTCCATCTCCGACGGCAAAGTACTTTTGGATCCAGTGTCGGCGAAACCTGTCGAGTTCACCCGAATGCCCACAGCCATTCAAAATGAGAGCGAAGAAAGAGTATCAAGAGGAACGACAAAAATTAGAGATACGCCACGAAAGAAGTAAATCTCGTCTATGCGGTTCGTGAAGTTTGGAGGAGGGAAAGGACAGGCGAGCAAGCGCAATGGGCGAAATATCTCTCGTAGCTTTTGTGTGAATCTCTCGAGGGTCTGGTGATCGAGAATGTAAAAGTGGAGGAGGAATATAAAAAAAAAAAAAAAAAAAAAAAAAAAGGAGGAGGGGGAGGAACGCGCAGCCGGTGCGAATCTAGTACAAGAAGATAAGAAGGGACGCGGAGAAAAAGACGCCGGAAAGAAAGTCGATCAACCACGGTTATAAGTATGACACAAAAAGAAACTTCAAATTGTTGCCAAAGTTCACCTCCGACGAACCACTCAATCCGAGGCGATCCATCCAAGGAACAGAGTGGTATAGATCGACAGTCTATCTGCCCTGGATGTGCCACAATCCACCGGATTGGTGGTCTGATCAAGGGAGCTGAGAAGCGGTGTGTTGTCTTCTTGTATGGACAGCTCTGCAGGATCTAGACTGGAACTACTTAAGGACTTATCCTCCGTTGCGCCGACAGGATTGGGCAGGATATCGCCTCAACTGCGTCCGCTAACGTCGTTCAAATCCCACAAGTTTCAAAGCAAGATGAATGCTTGGTGTAGAATATTGGACGATAGCTCCTAATTGACCATGTAGCACCAAAGAGTGAATGTGATAGGAAGCAGGTCGAGATATTTCTGGGCGTTTTGCGGTTACTGGCGGCGAAATTGGTGGACTGACTTTAGGCCTCAGGTGTCTAAGAACCCGTGGTTTTGATTTGACCACGGCACCAGCTCTATGACTAACGAAACTACCTCAGGCGGCAAAGTGCATGCCGAGTATACGCCCGATGATCCAATCAGAGGCGCTCCTGGAGCCACTGGACAGACGTTGACGGATGGTCGCAGGGACCTAGGTACCTTTGGCAACGAAAAAACTTCAAAGAACTCTTGGATGTGGAATCTATCTAAATAATCTATATAGACTAGTAGTATTTCACCCCCACCGAAAAGGAACAAATCTAAGCAAGACAAGGAAAGATAAGAACCTAGAGACAATGGGCCCGCCTGGGGTGCACGAAATACACACCTACCTAGTTACTTGAAATTAAAAAAGGTGGGGGAGGGGTGTTCCTTCAACCCTTTTAAGAGGCTAGACGCTGTTTGCAAGCTCTACTCTCTTTCTTCATCCTGTCGTGATAAATTATTGTGCAGTTTATGCTCCCGCATACCGATACTGACAATAGCTCCAAGAATGGAAAGGCCTAGTAGAGTGAGAAAAACGGCTTGCAAGGAGTCCATGTACGCATCCAATACTGTTGGGATCAATTCCTTAGGGATCTTGCGAATCTCGTCTAGACTATTGCGTATCCGTGAGATCAACTCGGACGCATCATCACGATTACCAAGACGAGACCAAAGTCCCGATTTTAGAATATTTTGAAAAACGGCCGAGGCAACGGTAATGCCTATTGTGCTACCTGTACTGCGGAATGCATAAGAAGCGGACGTGATCACGGCGTGATGTTCATGGTCCACCGCAGATATTAGGGCCACAAGAGTAATCGTGAGCATGCTACCGTAAGAGGCCCCCATTAGGAAGAAATAAACGAAAGGGAGCCACCTAGGTGTAGCCAGGTTCAAGGTGCAAATTAAAACGCTGGAAGTAATGAGAAGAAACATGGAAGCATGGCTGAAAATTTTATACCGGCCGGTTGACCGCATGAGAAGTCCTGAGCCCAATGACCCAATTGAAGTTCCGACAGCTTGAGGAATTAGTCTTAAGCCAGCAGATGTCGCAGAGAGCCCCTGAACTTGGAAAAATAGTGGAAGGTAGAAGAGAAGCCCAAAGACAGCCATAGTGCTGAACCAGTTAGTGAGGCAGGCAGACGATACAGTCCGATCGAGGAGTAGGCGGACAGGGATAATGGGTTCGGCCGCAACATTTGCTTCAATATGAATAAATATGCCCAGGAACGCAGCCGACAGAGGCAGTGTTGTGAGGATTAGAGGGTGACTCCATGGTAATTGATTTCCTCCGGTATTAAGACCCAAGAGGAGGAACACAAGCGTAATGACAAGTGTGAGCGCACCAAGGAAATCGACCCGTCTTAGCTTTGCCTTCTGTGATTCTTTCACGGGTATCCGAACCGTGAAGGCTACTAGGATACCAGACACAACAACAAAGGGAATTTGGATCAAAAATGCCCAGCGCCATCCTAGAGTATCATTTATCCATCCACCAAACACACCTCCAAGTCCGCTGCCAGCACCATAGCAAAGATTGCCGATACCCTGCCAAACTCCTCGCTTTCGCAAAGGAACTAAATCCGAAGTAACAAAAGTGGAAATTGCGGTGAGACCACCGCCTCCTATGCCAGCAATGACACGTCCGACGATAATTGTCCACTCATCTTTAGCTAAGCCGCAAATCAGATTCCCGGCAGCGAAGAATACGTTGGAAAAAATGAGTCCAGCTTGCCGCGAGAATATATCTGTCAGACGCCCGCTTAGTGGCTGGAAGGCTGCATTAGAAATAAGGTAGGATGTAGCAAGCCAGGAAAGCAATGATAGGGAGTGGAACGAGGATGAGATTGGTGCTGAAAGCGTTGCAACAATGGTAGCATCTGTTGCTGTTAGCCGTCGTGTCGCGCGCGATACTTCAAAGCATAAACTTTAAAGGACCAAATAATACCCAAAGCAGCTAGGAATACGCCCACCCATATACTTCCCAGCACTAGAACCAACTCCTTTGTTGTGGGCTCCCGAGTTTCGCTGGACGCACTTCGAGCTTGGCTAGCGAGGAGGGGTGTTTGCTCCGACTCTGTCTCTACAGCCTCGGGAACAGGTTGATCAGCGCGCATTTTGGTAAATTACTGTTGGAGCGACCGAGCAAGATTTTCTTCATCCAGAACCCACAGCAGCCCTCAGAGTTTGGGAGGGGTGAGAGCTCGGGAGTCACCAAGAGCTTTGGAAATGATGGTTGAATGATGATATTGGGTGGTGTGGATGGATCGTCATTATTCATCCACAGGTGGGCTGTTAGTCCGGGGGATTCCATGGTTAGCTGGCGCCTTAGTCATGATGTTGGTAGAGGCTTAAACGGCACCTGTAACTGCGCGCCACGCCTCACTCCTTCTAGTACGTATTCAGCTCCATATACGTACAGATTGCTATTTGCAACTGCAATTCTAATGAGCTGGAGACGTTAGGTGTTGGCTGGTGTTTCGGATCAGCTTTGAGAGTTGAACATCTGCATTGTCCACTATTTCTTTCGTACGAATAACGAAATGTATGAAAACCGTTAGCGTCTAAATACTTAGTGGCCAGAAACTAATACGAGGAAAGTAGCGGTTCGAAAATCGGGACGAAGGGTCTCGCTTGCGGCATCTGTATCTCTACGTGCCTAGGAAATAGGTATCTTGTTGTTCAATATCCATAATCGGCATCCTCCGCATACTCCGAGTAGAATCTAATTGCGTTTCAAAGGATTTGGCCTAAATTTATTCTGTTGACACGGGATTGGCGAGTTTTTATTGGGTTCTGAAAGCCCAGTAGAAATTGTAATTAGCCAGAAAAGAGAAAAGCTAAAATAGTAATAGCTGTAAAACATCTTCTGACGCTAAGGATAATAGTTCCGGCATCCCTGGAATGATGAAAATAGAAAATAGATCCTTTTCTTTACTCGGAATCTAAAGAATGGACGGAAGATATTCTTTCTCTAACTTTGTCATCGCACTCTAAATGATGATATGTCTTTATTCGAAATTGGGGTAATTTCCTCGCCCTCTATACGAGACGCCGCAAGGGTAAGCTCGAGACTTGCATGCTATGCTGGGTCTGGGTGGGTCGCTAGCCAGGTTTTAGAATGCAATAGTGGACTTGTCTAGTCAAAGCCCACTAAATGCTGGGATTTCGGACGGAGGTTGAGCTCATCATTGGCAGTCGCACTCATCGCATGGGGAATGTTGGTCCACATCCCGCTTATCAGACATCGCATGAATGATGAATCGTCCCAGGTTCAAACATGAGGACTTGTGTTTCTATCAGCTATTCTTAAACATTTGACCCGAGCAAAAGAGATTTGGCTCGTTTCACTTCCCCCTAACTTAAGTTTCAAGCACAGCCACGATTGGCGAATGGCAAACAAAAGCCAAGATTGATGGGTTCGCTGGGGTTTATCAAGAAGAGCACTAACGCGGTGGGACGCCGATAAAGCTAGCTAGCCCCTAATGGCCATGAATTTCCTCTTCAAGCGTCTAAAAAGTGCGCTAGGAGGATGACACGGCCCAATGACAGGTCTAATGGACTGGCAATGGAGAAGACGGCGGGAGATGGGACAGAAAGGAGCACGAGAGGGAAGACAATGCAAGGGAAAAACGAAGGGAGAGAGAGGAAAAAGGAGACCTTCGGCAAATTAAGGGCGATTGGGACAGGACCGTGCCCATCATCACGTGGAGTGATCGCACCGGACGATTATTAAAGTGTTGAATTGCGACGAGGTCGCTACTTCTCAACTTCTGATTACTCTCCGTGCTGTTGACTTCTGTTAGACTTCTTGAACCCCTCTTCGTGCGCTCACCCTCCCGACTTCCCTTTCACCACCTTTACCATCAAAATGCCTGGCGTTCGTGAGTTACCTGCCCATCCAACATTTTCTTTTCTTTACATTGCTAGATATGGACTTCATTGTGCTAACTCATCTGAAGCCCCTGATGCACTACAGCAACTGAAGAAAGGCTTGAAGGCCATCTTCAGGAGAAAGAAGAAGGTTGCGCCCGCCGCTCCAGCTGCTGCCAAGCCTGAAGAGGCGCCTGTTGAGACTCCAGCGCCCGATGTTGCTGCCCCCGAAGCTCAGCCAGAAGCGCCCGCTCCCACTGAAACTAAGACTGGTATGCTTATCCGTTCTCTATAGTTACATGTCCCCTATTATTGTCTTTCCCATGCTAACAGCGCTGAAGAAGACGCTCCGGCTGTCGATAAGCCCACAGAGACCGTAGCCCCCGCGGAAACACAACCTGAAAGCTCAGAATCTGCCACGGCGCCCGCACCGGAGCAGAAGACCGAAACTCCAGCTGAGACCCCAGCGCCTGCCCCCACTGAGACCCCTGCCCCCGCAGAAGCACCCAAGGCTGAACCCGCTGCTCCTGCTGAAACCCCAGCTGAGAAGCCTGCCGAGCCTGCTGCACCTGCGGCACCTGAGTCTACTGAGGCTCCTAAGAGTACGTCCCTTTTTCCGTTGTTTAGACGATCCACCGTTCTGAGTGATCGACCTAATGCTGACCCGGAGTAGCTGAAGCCAAATAAAAGCCTCGTTCTAATGATCCGTTGTCTACATCGTGACCTGCGTTTGCAAGTACCGGTGTTCAGCCTCTCATGTTTTCCCTATAATTAGGTGGTCTCTGGTCGATTCATTTCATACCCTTATCATACCCCGAGTCGGCCTTGTGTTATTTTTTGAAGCCGTGATTTATTTACCTTTACTTATTAATGTGCACCGTACAAATACCCATTGCTATCTTTGCCGGATATGGTTCTCTGACTCATGTCTTGCTGCCTACTAATTCTGGCCAAAAACAGTTGGTCGCCTTAACTAATCTGCCTTTCCTGCTTTAGCTTTTCGTTTAGTGTGAACGATACGTAAAGACATAGAATTTCTAGTGAATGAAAACAGATATTAAATCTCCTGGTGCCGAAAGCGAATAGGAAACGGGTATTGTTGGGATAAAAAAAAAAAAAAAAAATTAAAATCGGCATTTAATCAGTATCTCCACCTGAAGAGCCCCCATCTTTGGTCTGTTCCAATGCTGAAACAGAGTTTTGAGCTGTTATTTCACTATTGACAACAGCTGCAGCTGCGGCTTTCTGTTCCCGTGCCTTTTGCCTTCGTTTGATTTTCTTTTCTCGATTTTTCCTATTGCGCTTCTCTGCTTCAGTCTCCTTTGCCCTCTCCGCGGCTACCGCACGCTTGCGCAATTGAATACGCCGCTTCTTACCGGGCTTCTTTCGCGATTTAGGTATCCTCTCTTCTGGCTCTAGGATATATGTGACTGGTGATTCAGTGCTCTTTGGCTCTTTTGGTAGCTTTGTATGTTCTCGTTTTAGACGAATAACTCGCCAAGGCAAATGACAACCGGGCTAAAAGTAGCATTGACCACGTTAGTTAAAACATTTCACAATTTAGAAAATAAGGATGATGCTCGTAGGAAAAAAAGGCTCATTCCACTCACCCAAGCCACGCGAGCCCAGCCCAACATCTCCTGCCCACTAACAGCAACATCTTCAAACTGCCTCCTCTTCCTCAAAATTTCCTGTTCCTCCTTTTCCAACCCTTTCTTCTCTCCCGATAACAGTCCTGGCGCAGAAAAGTAATACTTCCATCCACGAAACGGATTCACAAATCTCCCCTCACCACCCGCGCCGGCTCCGGGAGTAGGGGATCGTAACCGGATTCTTAATCGCTGGGTACCGTCGTGTATCTGATTTTTCTGTGCAACATTGTTACCACCCTGATTGGTGTCCGCCACGGGCGCAATAGTAGTCGTATCAGCAGTCGTTACTGCGGGGGCACGAAAAAGACGAAACTCAAACTCTTGTTCCTCATCTTCGTTCGTCTCCTGTGTGATTGGCGCCGTAGATGAGGGTTGATCTTGGATAGGTGGCGCTAGCAATGAATCGAGGTTTAGAAGCTGGCCGAGACGTTCTTGGACATCGGGGTATGAAGACTCTGGGAGTGGGGACGGGGAACGTGAGGCGGAGGAACGGGCGAGAAGGTCATCTCGACGGACACTGGGTGGATGAAGTGATATCGTTAGGATTGATTGAATTCTTCTCTTTTTTTTTTTGGCTGAGGTGTTGTGGGGTGTCGGTGACTTAGCTGGGCTTACCGTTTGGCGTTTGGGAGGTCAAACATGGCTGGTTTGTGTGGGAGATCCCCCGTTTATTGAGGGGGAAGAAATGGTTGTGATGGTTGGTTAGAGTCCTAGGTATGCTGCGATAATTTAATTGTCTGGATGGGGTTGCGGTAGGAGGTTTAGATGGGAGGATGTTTTGCGGAGAAGAAGGTGAAAATTGACTGTGTATTTATTTCCACTGCTGACTCGGGATTGCGGCCACGTCCTCGGAGCACCTCTTGACGTTCGACAGGTACAACTTCTTTTTCTTTTATAGAGATCTCTGCTAAGCGAACTATTAATATTTATTGTACAATTACCTATCTCGCATAAGAAAAATTTCAAGCCTAGTTTTTGAAGCTACTCTTGATTACTGGGCCAGTGATTAATTTGTAATTTGTCAAGCTAAGGAAATTTGAGATTTGTTTTATAGTTAATGAACACTGTTAGATCTACGCGCATTCTAGGCAAAGGAAAATTGAGCTCTTTATAAATTGTATACGGTGGTCCAGGAGCCTCAGTGCCCATCCATTCTCCTTTCCCATTCGATTCATATATGCTGCACGAGTCCGACACGAGGCTTCCACTCTTAGATTCCTAATGGATCATTTACTCGATTTACACGCAGCGGCCACCATCCACCTGGAGGCAAGAGCATTAGCAGGGATAACCAGTAGAATTACTTCCCTTTTCATTGGAAAGTTAGAGAGATAGGATTTTTACCTCCAATTCAATACCAGTGATGAATTCCGCCTCGTCACTCGCAAGGAAACTGCAAGCATTGGCAACATCTGATGGGGCACACGGACGTCCGAGGGGTATAGTTGATACAAACGCCGCCCTATTCTCCGCCGTGTCTGGTTTCCCCAGAAAAAGATGTGTCCTACTCCAATAATTAAGTAATATCACCTAGGGAGGAAAGAGACTGCGATCCACCTACAATCCTGTACTACCAACGACGGGGCAGATGCAGTTGAACCGAATCTTGTGCGGCCCGTATTCGACAGCCATGGTCTTGGTGGCATTACATACAGCAGCCTTTGAAGCATTGTACCATGTTAAATTTGGACGGGGCCGGAGGGCAGCCGTGGATGAAATCTGAATAAAGCATCCGGGTCGTTGCTGTTGGAGGAAATATGGTATAATTACACTCGTCGACAGGAAAATTGACCGAACATTGACATTCATGCAAAGATCAAAGTCGGCGTCGGTTACCTCTATGGTAGGTTTGTTGCGGTACGTCGATCCAGCATTATTAACCACAATATCAAGGTGCCCATGTTCAGCCAATGTAATTTGAAGCAGGTTGTGCCAGCTTTCCCGGTTAGTGACGTCTGTGTAAACATACTTGCAATTCAATTCTGTTGCAACTCTTTCACCAGATTCTCTGGAAATCTCTGCGATGACCACTTTGGCGCCTGCCTGAACAAACCTTTTTGCGATGGCATATCCGAAGCCTGAGCCTGAGCCTGTCACAATGGCCACTTTGCCTTCTAACTGACCAGAATGTTTACTAGACTCCATGGTCTGAATGATAATAACAAGAATTATACTGAGGCCAAACAAACTCAAGGTCAGAAACTGTAACCTTTACTGGGGTGAGTTTCAGGGGAAGCAGACGATCGGGTGTAGGTTTTGAGTGAGGTAGTTCCTTCTATACCCTTTCTTCAAGTGCGGGGTGAATAGCTGTCATACCACCATGTCATAGCTGGACAGGAATTTAACCTTGTCCAACCACGTCACCCGCTTGAATGTCAAAATTATTTCTTATCACTCATGAGAAGCTTGTTCCCCTACAGGGTTTAAGTGTAGTAAATTGTACCAAAATCGTGGGATGTGCTCAGCTATGGATGCAATGGTTACTCGTAAACATCCATTTAGGATACTGGTGTGGGCAGTGTCGGCGTTGTTATTGCTGAAAATATAAAGTTATACTTCCAAGTTGCTCAATATTTATCAACTTTTCTGGGGCCGGGGAGACATGGCCATGTTGTGACGAAATTTAGTGGGATGTATTTAAGTTGTGGGATTGGGGTACCTAAGGTTGGATGTTTAACTGCCTTTAGAGGGGACATCTTGTGTACATTTAGTTCACTGTAAGTTTCCCTTTCATTGGAAGAAGAATGATGGTTGAACCTATGTTGAGAGGCAACCAGCAAACAAACCTGGAATAAATAAAACTCGAGTCAGTGAAACAACAGCATGAGTTAAATACCAAAGTACCAAGTAGAGAAGAGAACTTGTCATCGTTGTGCACGGACCACACTCACCGGCTGATTCCGTCGCCCATTGATGACCGATCCGTGTCCGCAATAATAAGCCCCAGCACTGCAGCAGGGAAACCTCCTTCCACGAAATTGACTCAGTACATTGGACATCTCCACCAGCATCACAGGTTGATGCGTTCTTGTGATCTTGCATTTTAAGCACTTTCTATCGCTCCCTTCCAACATTTCACACTATTCTTACAGCTCCCCTCCCATTAGCTCCGTTGCTTTCCATTGTTGCCCCTCTTCTTAACTAGTGGCTCCATCTTTGAATGTCTCGTGCGCGTTAAACCTCCCTGCGAACGGTCCACTTCTACAATATAAATGGGGATCTGCGCTTCCTGTCTAGGGACTGCTCGCCGGGACAGTCATGATGTAAGTGATATATCAATATATGCCCAGTCCGACTCGAGGTTGGGCCGCGCTCTTCGTCATCTTGCGAATCTCCTTCGGGTGGCTGGGCGGGTCCTTGATGCCTAAGATTACCTCACATTCCTTGCAACCACGATAGTAATTGACACCACAATTCGTTCTAGTCCGAATCCTCGCGTCTTCTAGACGATGATATCTACCAACCTGGATATGGATATGGTGCGCTTAACCACACCAATCAAACCAACCACCCGGATCCCGGATATATCAAGCGCGAGCGTGAAGCACTCGAAGCCATCTGCCAAAGAGCCTCAGAGTGCGTTTAGTCCTCTATCCCCTCCTCACAAACCCTAACTACATGTGATACCTATGCGATATGACATTGGTAGCACTATGGAAGAAGCGCAAACAAGAAATCAAAGCAAAGTAAAGCCGAAGAAAGTTCAAACTAACTTGCCTATCCAATAGTTCTGTGATTGATATATGGTCTCTACAACCTCAACCTCATCTACAGCCTCAAGCGACCCTCCACAGCTCCGTGTCTACTTCCTCATCGAAAGCACGCACAACAGGTGAGCCGTCTCTCGTGGTAATAACACCCGAGCCTGTTGATCCCGCCAGCCAGGCTCCGGCGAAGGGAGGCGCTGTACCCAAGCATTGGGGCGAGGTAGTCATCAACACACGAAAGGGGAGGAGATCACGACCAGGATCGAGCACCGATGAGGACGGCAATAAAGATGTTTTTGGTGTTTTGAAGGTGCCGTAATATCTCATTCTAAGATGGATGGTAGGACTGGACGATACCGCCATGATATCATCTCGACCAAGTTCTCTCTCACTTACCTTACTTTACCGTTCTTTTCTTTTCCCTTCGTCTCTCTTTGAGTTTCATTTTGCGTTACTATGGGGTCGCCGGTCGACGACGGTCTGTGGGTAACAGTTAACCCCTACGTCTACCCGCTCACTCTCTCACCCATTTTACCTTCCCTTTTTCTACAAGGTGTCTAGATTAGATCCATTATTTTAATACCCCTGCTACTGCATTGACTTTGAAAACTCATGCTATAGTCAATAATGTTCAAAATTTTTTTCCCTTTGTTTGTTATACATTTCTTCCTTTCTATCCTTACCTGAATGCTCATTGGAGTAGTATATTATTTATCAATTTTGTATGACATTAATGTGATAGTGATTTATACGAGACAGTGAGCTAGAATTCAGTATCGCAAGCACAAAGTAATACAAACTTAGTGCCCCCTACAGAGATCCGGAATTATAATAATAACAATGAAACATCAAACATCATAAACATAAAAAGAAAAATTCACATGATGCCCTCCTAAATAATGAATATACAGAATTTCGGTGGTTTAAAATTGCCCGAGGAAAAGTGAAATGATCATATGGGAATTTGCAAGCAAATGACTTGAAGGGAGAATTCCGTAGAGCACCGAAACGAGTTCGCCAAACCCCTTCCATTGACTTGCGTGACTGCCTGCTCCATGGATAGTCCTGACCTTGACTCCGGCTTCGCAACCATTGAAGGATCCAATTAAAATGTGAGAACGCCACCGCATAAACGCCCAGTAGCCTAATCCCAATTAAAGCAACGAAGTAAAAAGGACTGCAACCGATGCAATATAGCTGTGGTTGCACCGCTGAACTTGGAATTCTGCAACGAGAAAAAAGAGAAAGGAAACGGGGAAAAAATGGGTTGTCGCAAAAGCAGAAGGAAGGCCGAATGTCGTATGCTGTTCGAACAGATTTAAACATCATCCATGGTGCCGGCTGGCTCTTCCTCTCCACCTGACTCGTAACTGCCAGCTGAGCTTAGTTCATCTTCTGACTCAGTATCCTCTCCGGCTTCGTCCACAGCATCTTTGCTGGCGTATTTTGTTACGTATTCTGTGTAAATGGTCAACAAATGGACCTTGAATTAGGAACCCTGGCAGAATAGCACACAAAGTAACGTACCCTTGACTTTGGCTTCATAAGTCTTAGGTTCTCTCATTAACAAGGCAGCAGCTTCGCCGTTAAGCGGGTCCGAAGGATTCGGGTAGCGGAGGAGTTGAGGGAGGAAAACCTCGAAAATATTGATCATGTCATACATAGGAGACCAAGTTTGGTTGATCACATCAAGACAGACGGATCCAGATCTACGGAGGAACAAAACCAGAGTGTTAGCCATGTTCTTCCCCGCAGAAGCAAACTTGAGCAACGCTTAGCTTACAGCTCATCAATGTTGGGGTGAAAAATTCGATTAACAAAGCCGATACTTGGACTTTTGTAGGGATACTGGTCCGGTAGTTCAACATGAATCTTCCAGTGGCCTCCAGCGAACGGCGCTTCGGGTCATGTCAGTGGGGTACGCTCTCTTTTGGTACGACATCGGAAATACTCACTTTCCTCCGGTCCCTTGAAGCGCACATAGAATTCTTGCCTAGCAGAGTAAAAGAAAAAGGGTTAAATCATTTACCGTACATTTATTATTTGTTGGCCTAGGGAGGCGAGAGGGAACGTAATCATACACTAAAGTCGGCCATTAGCAATGAGAAAAAGAAAAAGAAATTTGTACTTTTCAGGACAGTCTCACTATTATCATTCACTAGGGTCACCTCATAGTCACTCATCAACCTAAATAATTTATCAGTATATGCCCACGACAGCGCCGTCACTTTGTGCTATGCGGATGGAGTGTTGTATTCGATCGCGGTAGAAGGAGCGTTGGGGCGCTAGGAATAAAGGGAAAACATACATCCTGTCAGAGTCAGTAAGGGACAGGTGCATAGCTAATTTTGAGATATGATATCTTACTTCATGACCTGCATGGAGAAGAATGGTCTAATTGTCAGCAACTTCAAGCCACCCCTCACATGTTCAGTCTAGGTTAACTTACGTCCGTCTCAATTCTGCGCTTGGGGCTGCTCATTTTGAACAAATGTATGGGTGAACCCCTTCGAATATGAAGCAAAAAAGGAAATTAAAGAGAAGGCCGGGTTTCCAAAGGTCGAATTGTGTGACTGTGTTGTTTCCGGAACGATCCCCAATGCTGAGGCGGGGAAATGATGAGCGAGCGAGAAATCTTAGTGAGCAGCCGCGGCAGGTAGAGAGAAGGCGGGAAAACCTCGAGGATGAGGAGAGGATCGGAAAAGGTTTGATATTGAGAGAGCTCAGAAAACTAGAAAAAGAAGCAGGGAAAGAGCCGTGAAGAAGTAGGGGAGAGGGAGTGGGGGGAAGAGGGAGATAGATAGAGGTGATTGAGGATAGTAGGACTCAATACAAAGTCGTACTAACTGATACGTATAGTATTGGTAATGCCAACAATGGTAATAAGGTCCGTCAGGCGTAGCGGTCACGGTCACTAGTTGGGAGTGCTGTCAGGTGGCTGCCCCGATGAGTCAGCTTGGGTTCGGTGGTAATGACTGCGTATTACTAGTTTCTGTACGGCTGCCCACTGGTTGTCCATGAATGGAGAGGCCAGTAGTTAGAGAATTTGCCTCACTGAGGAAATGGCTGCCCATCGAGAGGCGTGAGTATTCCCCATGACAGTAAAAATCGTCATCGCAGCCTTGGGCTCTAACAGACCTGACATGTCCGCATCGAGACGTGCGGGGGAACGATCGTCACCAAGGCGGTCTTGAGTGGGGTTTAATAGGTCAAAATCAAACGGATTTTGCGCTATCCCTCAATATTGGACAGGCTAATTGTTTTCAATAGCTATGGAGTAATAGTGTCTAATTAAGATACTCAAGTATGCTTCATTTGGAAAAGTTTGGCTCATTTGGGTAAACATGTTGTGCCAAATGAGATGCTTTGAAGTGAGCGAGCTGTATTTATGACAGGTAATCTTTCAATACCCGGTGGTCTTCCCGTGTGCACCTTGTGGTCCATCCGATAGAGTCATAAAAATTGCTGGAAAAATTATGATTTCGCTCGATATTTTACAGTTAGGTAGGAAATGTGGGTAGCTTATTTTTGACCTCATTGGACGGGAATCTATCCAAAAGGCACTAGAAAATCCTGTACCTGGAAGCCCTCCATTCAAAGATGGGCAACATTGAGGTTCGATGATGTCATCGGCTGTTTTCGTTGTAAACTTATTACTTACCATTCATTGTTCCAGTTAGTATCCAGCAGCAATATGTCAGGAGGGTATAAGCGAATTTACTCTATATCTAGTTAATTTACTGCATTTGTAATAGGTACGATTTCTTTCCCAGGATATGAAACATTGTGCCGTAGTTGGGCAGATTCTGAGCCATAATCACGTTGCCTGTCGTGGTGTGCCCATCCATCACTATGTTTTGGTTGGTGGACAGCAATAAGACCCCCTCGATACTCCCTAGTACCTACACCTACTTATCTCTGATCATCAAACCCCATCACACACCCTCCCCATCACGTCTCTGACCTTTCCACTCAAGAGACTTCACCCGTTGTATTATTCCACCTGGCCTATCGAGTGTCTCTTTTCTAGAAGCCAAGATGGACCCTCCATCATCACCAACTCTCTCCACTCGCAATTCTCCAAACCCAACTCACCGCAACAGACCGCCTAGTCGAAGAGAAACCACAGATTCCACATCCAATCCGAAGAGCGCACCTATCCCTGATGAAGAACATGGGGCCGATTTACCATTGACTATGTCAGCATCTGTGGTATTAACGAGTTTGCCGCGAGATGCCCACCAAGCATTGGCTGATGCTGAAGCCATCGACACAGGGAAAGGTAGGTGTCTTAGTTGTCACTCTCGTTGTATTTTACTAGCCTTCCCCCATATTTGTCCGCAATCTCTCTCTCTTTTCCTTGCCAATCTAGTGTATCTTGTATGTGTTGTCCTGGGGATATGTACCCCCACACCCGCCCTTTGAAGAGAAAGGGGAAAAAAAAAAAAAAAGAGAAAAGGGAAAAAAAGAAAGAAAGAAGAGAGAGGGAGAAACAGGAAGAGCACGCATACCTACACCGTAAGTTAAAATAATTAATAAAGAAACATGTCCCCCCAATTTTAATTCGCTAGTGTTTTCTTTTCCCATTGCGTTTCTTTGCTCTTCCTTTTATTAACATTTTTCCTCTTTCCTTTATAGAATATCGATTAGTCGACCCTAATCTAGACTTTCGGAGGACTTTATGAGCTAACTGCTGCTACTGTAGTTACAGTCCGGTTTCAACCTCTTGCGTCTGCCCCTATTCTTAAAAACCGAGTTTTCAAGATTAGTGCCTCGCAAAAATTTGAGACTGTTGTGAAATTCCTCAGGAAAAAACTCGAGTGTAAGGATACGGATTCCGTATTTTGCTACGTAAATAGCGTTTTTGCACCCGGACTAGATGAGGGTGTGGGGGGCTTATGGAGGGTAAGTGACTATAATCTTCCACCAGCCTTATGTCCTACGACCGACTAGATACAAATACTAATTACATGCAATCAAGTGCTTCAAAACGGATGATCAATTAATTGTTGCCTACTCCATGACACCAGCGTTTGGTTAATTGGCTATGAGAGAATTGCTAGCTGGTAATACAGTAATCTCCACAAAGAACGCACGAAACTGTAAATGACCCCACGATTGGTACTTATCACTACCTAATGAACATACATGAAAAGAAAGGAAAAAAGGTATCACAAACGCAAAATGCCACATGTACAAAAAACAACAGCTTAGGATTCTTGAAAAATTGGGAGCGCAAAATACCGCACACAAGAACATAAAACATTCAAGGGAAGGGGGGAGGAAGGGGGAAAATTTATTTCTCAGGTAATTCGTTGACCCTTTTTTCGAATTCAGCCACCTCTTCCTGGGCAACGGCATAGGTGTACTCCTCCGAAGGATATACCCGGCTTTTGACCTCATCACGATATTGCTCAATGCCCTTAATTGCCTCACTCCAGACATTCGCGTATTGTTTGACGAACTTAGGTAGGAACCGACCAGGTGGGAAATTTCCTGTCATGTCGATCTGAACAAGAACCTGCCCCGAGCAACCATTACCGGCTCCAATTCCGATTGTTGGAACCCGGAGTTTCTTGGTAATGATGCTCGCAATCTCTGCCGGTACCGCCTCTATGACGATCATGAAAGCACCAGCTTCTTGTACAGCTAGAGCATCCTCTAAGAGCTTCAATGCTCCGGCAGTTGACTTGCCTTGGACCCGAAACCCTCCAAGCGCATTCTGGCGTTGAGGGGTAAGACCAACATGACCGACAACGGGTATCCCGGCGGTAGTGATACGCTTTATTGTGGATGCCATTTCCGCTCCACCTTCGAGCTTGACTGCTTGTACTCTGCCCTCCTTAATGATCCGTATTGCCGATTGAACTGCCTGCTCTGGCGATACTTCGTAGGAACCCATAGGAAGATCTCCAACCTGAGGGGGAAAAACATAAAACAAATATTAGCTTCAACCCCACCCTACCTAACAGGAAAAAAAAGGTATATCACGAACCGTGAATGCACTTTGAACTGCACGAGAAACACTTCGACAATGCAGCAACATTTCTTCCATCAATACTTCACTTGTATCCTGCATTCCGAGGGCAACCATGGCCAAACTATCCCCAACCAAAACCATATCCATCCCCGCAACCTCGGCAATATGCCCACTTGGAAAGTCATGCGCAGTGAGCATTGTAATCGGCTCACCCTTTTTGTAGAGGTTCCGTAAGGTCTGCATGGTCACTTTCTTCCGGGAGCTAGGTGGTCCTGCCCCCAGTGGAGAGTGAGAACTATATCGAACCGTACATGGTGGGGGAGTTGCGGAGGTATTCTTCCAGCTACCCAGCAGAGGAACTTTTTGGGCGGGTGATATTCGGGGGCCAAGGCTTGAACGTGATAAAACCGATCGTATCAATTGTGGAGCAGAGCACCTTAAGGAAGACATGGTCGAACTAGGCCTTTAAGTATTGTGAATTTGAAGAAAAGAATTAAAATAAAAGTAAAGAGGATCAAAGAACAAAAAAAAATGTTGGTTGCGGAGCAGCTAAGAACGAGACGTCGCCACCAGAGCTCCTCGGTGTATGTATGTATGTAAGTATATAGTATGTACTGTACAATACAGCCGAATGAGAATTGCGGAGTTCTGGTTCTGGTTCTGAACCCGAGGAAGTGTAAAAACTGAATAAAATAAATAAAAAAAAAATATAGAAACTTATTTAACAAAGAAGAAGAGAAACACAAGGGAAAAGGGGCAAGGACGTAGATATAGGACTTATTATTCCGCTCGTCCGACCACCCATCATCATATAGAAGCTGCGTGCTGGTATATGCAGCGTAGTCCAGAGCATCAGTGGATGATGTTATTTTTTGCTTTTTCTTTTTTTTTGGTTTTTACAGAGCCGTCTTTCTGCCGCATCTTGTCGGCATTCGGTGGGCTTCGAGACAGATATCATTGGTGGATAGTGGAGACCGCTTTCCACACTTCTCCGCCGGGTTCCCACTTGTTCCGGCCCGAGGTGTATTGGCCGAGGCTGTTTTAAGGGCGATGACTTGCGCCACCACTGTACTTACATATCGTGATTCACTTTGATTGGTTCAAGTTTGAGGCAAGATCGTTTAATGAATGAATACCGGTATGATGAATAGTTCGTATGTATTGAATTGAGCCTCTATGGAGAGATATCTGACAACAATACAAGTTTGGGCAATCAGTAGGAGTGCGCCGGACCGAGAAAAGGGTCCACAGTAGGTAATAAAAGACTATAAGCTAGGAAAGAGCAACGCTCTACACCTAGAAAAAAAAAATAGTAACGGGAAGGAGAAAAGTAGGTGGATGAAGGGAAGAATAGGAAAAAGCCCAAGTTGAGAAGATGAAATAAGAAGGGGAAGAAAAAAAATTAAGAAAATAAATAACACCCATCTGAAAGAGCACAACACCGCCTACACCGATCCAAGTAGTCGGTTCCGTTGATGCATTCCCCATAAACACATCCGCCCATGAGAACAAGGGCAGTAAGAGAAAAAAAAATAAAAATAGAAATAAAAAACCAAACAGAAGAAAAGTGAGTAATGACGTCCAACCACTTAAATACCAATGCAAGATTTCTGGCGTGAAATGCGCTTGACGAAAGGGGCTTTGAGCATGACAGAAGCGCCGATCTGCCAAGCCTCGTTTGGATACATGCATGGGATTAAAGACAGGAGTTCTGTATCACCTCCCAGTTTTGGCCTACCTAACTGTTGCTATCTTGCATCCTGAAGACTTTTGCAGCTGCCATAGATTCCCGACGGCTATCATGTTAATGCCATGTGGACTCTTTTTTTTGCTTGTTTTTCCTTTGTGAATTCGTCAATAGAAATGGCAGCAATAACGAGTTAGGAAGCAAAAAAAAAAAAAAAAAAGGAAAGAAAAAAAAGAAACTTCCGAGGACGCCGGTGCTATGACAGTGCCCTGGTTAATATGGAATACAGGGGAAACAGTGCAAGTACGAATAAATCAATGTAGTGAAGACCATAAAATAGGAATGAAAGGCAAATGAACGGGGACAATTAAATGCAAGCGTAATCAAACGTCGTGAATGTAATTGCTCCACAGAGCAAATGATATTATAAACGGAAGAAAAATGCATATATCACTGCCGTTGAGAAATACGTGCGTTCAAACCTCCCACGTCTCAAGCTGCCATCTCAAAGGTTTCAAGGGCAACGGAAAGCAAAATGCAAAGGACGCATAAGATGCACTGTATTCATCATAGTTCGCTTGTTGTTTTTGTTAGTTTCGATTGAAGTATGCTAAACATAATCATATTCGTCTTTCAATGGCCGCTGTATCTGGAAAAGTAGGGCGTCCAATTCGGCCCAATTTGCTGGGTTTGTTGCATATTTACGATGTTTCCTGGTCATTATGTGCTAGTTTAAGGTTAGTCACGCTTCATTTTAGATAATTTGCTCCATGGCTTACTTCATCAAAATCCTTGAACTTATCCCTACAGTTCTCACAATATCCTGGCTTGGGGTCTCTTCTCCTCTCTTTCTTCTTTTGGCTGGTAGCCTTTCGATTATTCCAGTTTTTGGTGGTGCCATTACCTTCAGACTGAGTAGTCTCTTCCTCAATGTTTCCAAGTTTGTCCGGTGGGTTCAGCTTGCTTGGTCGAGAAGCTGGGTTCTTCACTGCTTTCAGGCTAGAAGCTGTCTCTAAAGCGCGGTGCGATGAAAAAGCAGCACTAGTAGAGAACACCCCATTGCTTTTCTCCAGCACCTTTCTTTTGAGCTCATGAACCTCTTTGCTGATCCCCGCCTTTGCACCCGGCGCTGCAGCCGTAGACGAGACCATCTGAGAGCGGATGGCAGAGGTGATATTCGACGGTTGTACACCAGAAGCAGCAGGCTCACGGCCGTGGAAAAATGGGCCTGTCCGGTTAACTTGAGGCGGGATGAAACTATCTGAGCTTTTTCGTGGGGATACTGGGTGCGTTCGATGCATATCTTGTTCCTCTTCATGCTTTGATTGAGGCGCAGGCGTCTCATTACCCTCACTAAGGGTTGCCTCCTTATCTTCTTGGTGTCTATCAGTCTTGTTTGTAGCTTCGGGTAGAGGTGCCTTCATTTCCTCGGCCTCTTGCACAACAGCAGGTTTAGATACCATCTTCTTTGATTTCTCCTGATTACGGGCTCGCCGTTCAGCGTCTCTTTTCGAAGGCACCTCCTCAACAAACGGACATTTACCTAGCGGTGCACTCCTAAACTGGGGCCAAATACCATCCTGCCGTCTGGCAACCTTAGGATACTCTCGAGCCATGACAGGCCGCGTTTTTTCGTCCATATCGTGGATATATATGAAAGGACCTTTAAATAACACGAGATCCTTGAGCACAGAAAGGTGACTACGGTCGGAAGGCCCGTTGAGTTCATTCTGGAGAACCTGTGACAGATCATTTTTGCCCCTTAACTTAGTCTGAGTACCACCAGTAATATTGCTCCGTGTCATATAACTGCTGTGCCCTGAAATTTCTGAATCATTGATGGTAGCTATCATTCGTTGTAGCTTTTCAATAGCCCATATTTTCATGCCCATCTGGCGGGCTCTATGTAAAACATCTGTGCTGCTATATTCGCGTCGCGTTTCATGCTTCAAGGACATATGTAGGTGACTGTCGCCGTTTTTCTCAAGGAGGGACGGATTAACTGTCTGGACAGAGCCATCTACTGTTTGCTTATCCGCGGAGTCACCATTGAAATCGAAAACGTTCGTGGCTCCAGTTTCGGGAGGGATAGGGCGCGACGTAACGACGTGGGTGACGAGACGCGAGAAAAATTTTTCTTCGCGCTGAAGATGGGATTAGTTATTGATATGATGAGCATTAAGCACATGGGACTGAGGCAACAAAAAAAGGTATAGCAAATGATTGACTAATAGGGAGATCGGGTTGATAGAGGAGGGGAGGGGAGGTAGAGGCAAAACTTACAGCCCCGAGAGCAATGACTTGTCGAGAACTTTTACTGCGAACATCTTCCGGTATGCAATCGAAGTAGAAGACGAACTGTGGAAATGCCTTGCGGTAATGCCTTTGCCATTGTCGAATAGAATCGAGGGTTTCGGCAGAAGGTTTGTCTTGCCTTGCTCCCTTTAGATGGCTCTGGCGTTCCTTGTCCCTGGCAGCCACTAACCTCCTCTCAAACGCACTGGGCTGGGCGTTATTTGATTTCCGTGCAAACAGCTTCGAATCTGTGTTTTGGTAGACGGATGTGCGGGTGCGAGATGGAGATTGACTGTCCGCTTCTGTATCATCAACGACCTGCTTCTTGGGGGGAGGCTGGCCGTAAGGGATATCTATTTGTGCAGAGGTCGTCCGGGGGCGTTTGGCAGGCACGAGGCCTACCCTGTGAGGGGAATTGGTGGCATTCGGCACGTTGGCGAGTGGTCGTCGAGTCGACATATTAAGGGAGGTCTGGGATGAGGGGGGTATGAATACTGCTGCCATGTGGTAACAATACACAGGAGCACTTCAGTAGATGAGTAGCACGCGGGTCGAGAAGCTCGACCAGAGTGTGGTGCTCAAGGTCGAGCACGCGACGGGGCTACACGTCTTGAAGGGCAGGTTAGTTGGTCAAAAAAAGGCCATGGTCCACGCGGCGGAAAAGTAAGTCAATAGAGTTCTCTGGGAAAGGACAGCAAGGAGGACAAAATTGCCTCTAAAAAGCGGCCGAAAACCACTGCCAGACTCACACACGTCAAGTGGGCAAGGCAGAGGTGGTAGTGGGCGATGGGAGGTGTGATGATGATTTAAAGGATTGGAGAGGCAGACTAAGCGTGTCAGGGAAGGTTGGTGGAGACGGGTTTGTTTTGGCTGCGGGATGTGCGCCAGACAACCAGACCATCGCGCGAAGCATGGCTGCCATCATTCTTTTCCCAACCACCCCGACCGCGATGCTTCAACCGTGATTAAGAGTTGTAATTGGCACCGAGGTTGTTTGGATACGGATTTATTCTAGTTTTTCCTCTTTTTGAGATTTTCTTGTGTTTTCTTAGATAGAATAGCTACCACCAACTTTAACCACGTCTCTTATATTATTACGCCTAGTTACAGCCAAATGAAACCTTACACACTAAACCAGTCGCATTTTAGTTCCAATAATATACAGGTATGCAATGGGTATCTATCTCATATTTGCATGCATATGCTCTAATCCCGCAGTGCCTCAATATCATCAACCTTGAGAGTCAAGTTGTGTTAGCACGTGTCACATCAGCTGCAAGCTTCATTGTTCAGAATGGGCGATCAAAACAGGAAAACCTACCTCTTTCACAGCCTCAGTTGTTAATACAATTGGATTATCATCCCCAACACACACACTGTCCTCTATTCGGATACCAATACCCCGGAACTTCTCCGGCCACCTATCGTCTTCGGGAACATAAATGCCACTGTACAATCGATTAGTATTCAGGAACTAGGATCTTTACTAAATAGGAATGCGTACGGCTCTATCGTGATGCATTGCCCAGCCTTGAGATTATAGCTCCTTGAGTATCCGGGACAATCATGGACATCGAGCCCTATATAATGACCCAGATGATGAGGGAAAAGAGTTCCCATTGCCTAACAGATACAATTTGTCAATTCAAACCAACGACAGAATTTGGAGATACTCACGTTGCCGGAAACGTCGAATCCAAGCTGTTGCAGCTGATCTCGTAGTCCTTGCTCCGCAACGCTATGCAAGCGGTCAAGGGAAAGGCCAGCACTCTCCCTGCAAAGGGAGACACAGCTACGATGCACATTCAGCACTGCGTTGTACAAGTCGCGCTGAGGGCCTGTAAATTTGCCATTAACGGGGAATGTCCTAGTTATGTCGGTTATGTAGGTGCCCGCTTCCTAAATTTAAGTAAGTCGGTGTGAGGAGAGTCGTGTCAAGCGGTCATACACACCCCGCCTCCATCAACCAAAACCATGTCTCCGTCCCTACGTATTTCTGTCAGTCCCAGTCAGATCACTCTAGCAATCGGCTTGGATGTACTCACTTCAAGACATCATCGTTTCTTGTGTAGTGAATGCTCAAGGCATTCTAAGGCTGTTAATTTAAAGTTTTTCAGAATTAATAAATTGGTCACTTACAGAGCCACCTGCCACAACGGGGACAAAAGCACTGTGGTCACAACCATTAACCTTGAATTTATATTCTAAAAATGATGTAAGGTCCTTTTCCCGGGTAAAAGTCTGTCTCATGGCGTCGGTAAATGCTCGCCCGGAAGCTTGACCAACTCGGCGCATCTGGACTACCTCGTCTTCACTCTTAAAGACCCTCATTTCATTGAGTATTGGGCGTAAAGGCTTGACCTTGTGACGATCAACAACTTTCTTCAGTTTCTCAGATGCGCCGGATGGGCCATATAGGTATCGATGCAGCGACGACCGTCCGGGGTTAAATGCTGGTATATCCGTGTAGATCTCCGACGCATTGGAGAGGATATTTGGGAGGATATCAGAAATGCGGTCGATATCGCCTGACTAAAATCTGTGTAAGAAGTGATATTCATAAAAAGGGCGGCAAGCATTGACTCGAGTGTACCTCATCCGCATTAAAGACATCTATCGCAGCCCGAGTTCCAGATCGAGCCCCGTCCCACAGCTCAGCCTTGGGGTCTTTTTCGCGGACATAAAGATTAAAGATGTGGTTGTCACCAGAGCCATCGTTCACTACAGGCATATGAGCTACAATATACCTTCCAGCTTTTTTGCTATCCAAACTCACTGATAACAGCTAACGCATTCGGCTCGTTGAAGCCTGAGGAAATTAGACAATCATTATAGTGTTGAGCTTCAATTCGCTCTTACCTGTTAGGTAGAAGAAGTTAGAATCTTGTCGATATTCATTGAAGATGCCAGAGGCCCGGTATGTCACTTCGGCAGCAGCAAGGACGGCGATCGCATTTTTTGGAAGTTTGTTTGCTAATCGGGAACGACGATGAGCATACTCGAGAGCGGTGATTCCAGGTGTGACTTTCAATTCCCTTAAAGTTAGCAAATTCCTTGTCATCAGGATAAGCAAGGATCAGTCTTCAAAGATAAAGAACATACGTTCCCCGGGACTCAGCATATGAGGATGGGTCTCATGTAAAGGTTGCCCAAATTTAAGCTCTGCAGCGGAGATAGAGGCATAGCTTCGGCGAAGAGGAACCCGTCCGTGAAGCGCGGGTCGAAAAGAGCTTGAAAGAACGGTACCGCGACAAACGTAGCGTGGCCATTGGCGTAGGAAGGATTTACATGTCGCCATGCTTAACGAAGAGACACCATTCGAAGGAACCATGGAAGGTTTAAGCTGTTATCGACCAGAGGAGATGCGCGACTGTCAAAAGATTGGTTATCGGATTCCTTGCCCGGTTCTGACCGCCCCCAGCAACGGAAACTCTTTTGCCTCAGGCTTCTCAATCGGCGCCGTTGGCCAATGAGCAGCGTCTCGTTTGTTACACACTGAATTCCATGCAGATCCTAGCCAATGATAGGCGATCACTCAATCAAAGCCCCGCATGGACTTCCCCAGAAGAGATCCAGCTTGCGAAGTCCATGCAGGAATCAAGACCAGTAGGATCTTGTTATGTAGTGTATGGAGAGAAGATAAGCATCAGTCACGATCAAGAGCCATGGGTTTCGTTGGGACCCCTTTCCCTGATAGGTATAATATACGCCCTTTGGCGAACCCTGACTCAGAGCACTCTAGATATAAATGGAGCTGCTGCCCGGGACAGGGAAAAGTGATTCACGATCGTGAAACATCCCAACTGAATAAAATAAAAAAAAAAAAAACGAACTAAGCGATAATAATAATTAAAAAAAAAAAGGGGCAGAGCAATGGGCAAAACTTTAGTTTACCCAAAACAGGCCGCAAACACGGTAAATCGATACAAACACAGAGGTTGGTACAATCGACTCAAGTATGATGGATGATTCAGGTCTTTTAGGGAGTTCTAATCTTCTCTGTAGCCACCTATGATCTTGGTCCGATCCACTCTATCATCAACTCCAGCCAAGTGCTCCATGTTTCTTTCAACCCGGGTCCTGATGACCCATTCCCTGCAATTCTGCCTATGATTGGGCAGATGGGTTCCTTCGATTACCCCTCGGCAAGCATTGACGAACCTTTGGACTGTTATCTGCATGGCTATGTCAGCTCGCGCATTATGAACCTAGCTCGGGAATCCAAGGGAGATGGATTGCCCATATGTGTGGCTGCTAGCAGGGTTGATGGGCTCATCCTCTCCCTCACGCCCAACTCCCATAGTTATAACTATCGCTCTGCTATTCTTCACGGGTATGCCAAATTGGTAACTGACGAGGCTGAAAAACTCTGGGCGATGGAACTCATCACTAATTCAGTCCTCCCGGACCGTTGGAGGCATTCACGGGTACCCCCCGACCGGGCCGAGATGTCCTCAACTGTCATTCTCAAGGTGAAGGTGGTTGATGGGAGTGGTAAGATCCGCGATGGCGGTGTCTCTGATGAGAAAAAGGATAAAGATAACGATGAAGTGACCGGGAGTGTGTGGACTGGTGTTGTCCCTGTGTGGGAAACATTTGGGACGCCTATTTCTAGCCCTCTTAACAAGGTTGCAGAAGTGCCCGAATATATCAAATCATATATTGCTGGTATGAATGTTCGGAACAAGGAATATGCAGAAAAGGCGGTAGGTATTCCTCTTCCAAAGGAGGAAGAGCATTAAATTACTACCTAGATGAGTGCGGGCATTTGTTTCATACACTTCATGTTTTATTTTTATTTTTATTTCTGTCTTTTTCGCTTTCGTGGTAGCCATCCGCATATTATGACTAGTATCAACCAGCTCTGAGGGCAGCTCTTTAGTCAACAATGAAACTTGAGTTTGAATCCCCTTGCTCCGAGTATTATATAAGGTAGTCATACGTAGGAGAGATTTTTTTGAGTTCTTTGGTTGCAGTCTAGCAATAGAACGTCCACAAGGATTGTTAGATGGAGGGCTACAAGAAGACCATAAATTCCTATCTGTGATATATAGAAGAGATTATTTACTACCCTTAGAACCCCAATCTAGAGACCATCTACTGGTGCCTAATTGGACTAGAACCTTCATGGAGACTTGTTGAATTGTTCTCCATCAAAAGGAATGAAGGTATATTTTACAAGAGTGAACCTTCTTCTCTAATAAGCACAAATATATACATGTGGTAGGTACAGTGTTCTAGGCGATATATTTAATTAACTAATAATCCAGTCAAGCCTAAGAAATGTTTTATTTTTACTAGTTTCCTAAGATCAGCTAAGATGACAGAACAGAAGAACATATATGAAAGGCGACACTGTCGTCATGCTTATCAAACTCAAATTGTGCTTAGCTCTTGTTCCCCACCATACTTGGTTACCTGACCCCACGTTTGAGCTGAATTCCTTAGCGCGTCTCCAAATCATGAGGGATGCAACGAAAAGAAGAATGTGAGTTACTAATATATGGCTATACTTTCATCTAGATATAGTGTCTTCTTTATAGATTTCAAATAACAAACAAAACAATCCCTCCCCCCCAACCATCGCCGGTATTTGGCCTCTTTATCCCATCCCATCGGTTTGCAGTGCCTGGCTAGCGAGATAGGGAGCGCGCACCATCACCCACCTTTTTCAATACCCCACTATGGTTTCATCTGATGTGAGAACGTTTTCTGAACACTTGAAAGGGAGCAAGCGCATCCTTGCACTTCTTGGAGCTGGGCTTTCTGCGTCTTCTGGACTTCCCACCTTTCGAGGAGCCGGAGGTCTTTGGCGCGCCTATGATGCTACCGACCTAGCAACTCCTGAGGCCTTCGAGGCCAACCCCGATCTAGTGTGGCAGTTTTACAGTTATCGTCGGCATATGGCGCTGAAAGCTCAACCGAATCGTGCACATCTAGCGCTTGCGGAGCTGGCGAGAAGGAATAAAAATTTCATCACACTATCGCAAAATGTTGACGGTATGAGTTTCCCCCCCGCCCCTTTTTGTGTTTCAATGTCATTCTTCTTTTGCTGCTACTGATTTACTATTATTTTACTTGTAGGCCTCTCTGAACGAGCGAACCACCCACCTGAGCAACTCCACCTCCTCCACGGGAGTTTATTTACGGTCAAATGTACCTCGTTCTACTGCAAGTATTCCCGCGACAAGGAATTCACCGATCCAATCGTCCCAGCGCTTGCGATTCCCAAAGGTGTCCCGGACCTGAGCCCATCCGCTGATGATAAGACCGGCGAAGATGCCTCTAAGTGTCTGGCTCTGGCGATGCAGAAAGGTGGCTCTGCAGAAGAAGCAGATATTTCCGACGAGCGTGTCCCACTACCGGCATTAGATCGGGAAGTTCTGCCCCAGTGCCCGGAGTGCAAGGACGGGCTCCTTCGGCCCGGGGTTGTCTGGTTTGGAGAGAGTTTGCCAGTCCACACCCTGAACCTGGTAGATAAATGGATGGATATGGATAAAATTGACCTGATGCTAGTGATAGGTACTAGTTCCCGAGTATACCCCGCTGCGAGTTATGTTGATGAGGCAAGGGCGCGGGGCGCAAGGATTGCTGTGATCAATATGGATCGGAATGATATTGGGAGGGGAGAATTATCGTCGAATGATTGGTTTTTCGAGGGGGATGCGGGAGTTATCGTGCCGGAAATCTTAAAGAGTGTTATTGGGGAGGTTTGAATCACTTAGAAAGGTAGCGATATTGGTGAGATATGCGTAGGCAACTTATTTCATGAATTAGTAGGCTTATTACGGCGTCTTGATAGGTACCTTGGATGGATTTCGGGTTAGGGATGTCTCTCTCTCTCTTTCACAATCTTTCAGCTATACGAAATACTCATATACGTCTTGGGGAGAATAGTGAGGGGACACCTATATTCTTGGGATTATATGACTATGTTGAACTATTCATGAAAGCAAAATGAAGTAGTAGACTCCCCAAAGCTCGTAAGGACGCGGAAGCCTAAGTGGATCCCTTCGGTGACGAGAGATAAGAGCATTAAAGAACTATCTTGTCCCTAACTACCCACACCGAGCAGAAACAGCCCAAGAAGTCTTATCCCCCAAGGCAAGCATATCGACTTAACCTACCTAGACACGTATCCTCTTGTGAGTCTAGGTAGGTAAGTATTAGAACCTAGTCTACAAACATTCATAATGCTTCCCCACGCCGTATTATTGCTGTAGATCCTCTCTCTCTACCTATCTCGTGGCTGTTATGAATGAACAGGCTAAATATCGAAACAACTGCCTGCAAAACACCTGAAGATCAACATCTCCCTCCCCACTCATGACACACTTCATAACCAACCACATTCGGAGAAAATTACTCCGTAGTTTCAGACTTCTGGAAATACCCGGGTCAGGTTCTCGTTATTGATTGGGTTGCTAGTACTTTAGTGGCGTAAGCTAAGCTTCACTTGGCTATTACTCTTATGTACCCGATATAAATTCTTAGTGCTTCCCCCACCCACCCCCGCGGGGTTTTAGGCAAGGCATTCTGCAATGATCTTCTACAGTTACGTACTCTGCAGGGATTAAAAATCCTTACTATGGGGATTTTCAGTGTTTCACTACATATTTAGGGGCTGGAAGGGGGATATATTGTTTGTTGTTGGTTATTTGGATAAACTTTGAATTGCAATTGTGTTGGTAGATTTGGGAACCTGATTTTGAATAAGTATCTACCTATCTATGTAGCAGAGAAGACAAGAAAAAAAAAAGAAGAAAAACAAGGAAAATTTAAAGGTTCCCATATTCTCAATATGTGAAGAATTCCCGCTTTTTACGGTCTTTGTGGTTAGATTCTCTGTCATAATTTACCTTTGGAGATAGATATTTTAGCCTATAAACCAAGCTTCTCGCCTAAAAAAACGCCTTTCCTGACGAAGATCGACATCGATATTATGTTGGAATCCTGGGGGATGATTAGCCGCTACTGGCAAAACTCTGAAGAGGTAGACATTGCTTAGTGCTAGGTACCTACCGAAATACCCTGAGCAGGTAAATAGCACTCTATGTATCCCTGATGAGGTGAAACCATATCAATATATAAAGCTCAGACAATTCCCATCAACAAATTTCTTTCTCTCATCATTTCCCATCTCCCTCCCTCCCTCACTCTCTCACTTCCACGTAAACATTCACCCACCCACCCACACGCACACACAAAAAAAGAAAAGGTTCCACCCCATGATGGTTTCCTTCTCCTCACTCATTATCAGTCTGGCCACTGTGGCCGGCCTTGCTACAGCCCTCCCTGGGGACTTGAACAAGCGTCAAACCATCACTTCCTCCCAGACAGGCACCAACAATGGCTACTACTATTCCTTCTGGACCAACGGCGTAGGTACAGTTTCCTACACCAACGGTGCTGCGGGCGAGTACAGCGTTACCTGGGACAATTCTGGCAGTGGTGGCGGTGACTTTACATGCGGAAAGGGCTGGAATCCCGGAAGTGCCCAGTAAGACTAGACCCCAATTACTCCAGCCATTGAACTTCCTTATCTACCTACCTCTCTATGGTTAGGTGGGTAATGAGTTTGAATAAAGTTAGAATATTTGCTAACCACCCTGGGATCACCCCCAAATGTAGAGCCATCACCTACTCTGCTGACTTTAACCCGAACGGGAATGCCTATTTGGCTGTCTATGGCTGGACCACTGACCCGTTGATCGAGTACTACATCATGGATAACTACGGGGACTATAACCCGGGGTCTAGCATGACCCATATGGGCACTGTGACCAGCGACGGTGCTACCTATGATATCTACACACACACCCAGACCAACCAGCCCTCGATCTCTGGCACCGCGACTTTCCAGCAGTTCTGGTCGATCCGTCAGAGTAAGCGGAGCAGTGGAACCATTACGACCTCTAACCACTTCAATGCGTGGGCTGCGCTAGGCATGACTATGGGCACGTTTAATTATCAGATTGTGTTGACGGAGGCTTATGAGAGTAGTGGTACTTCGACTGTTACGGTTCAGTGAGGAAGCGGTTGGATGGTATAACTACCCATGTATGACTGGGATAACACCCAAGATGTTACGTTTGTATGTTGTGGAAAAAGTGGAATCAACACCTTTGCTTCTCTTCCCTTTTTTTTTTTCTCTCCCTCTTTTAAAAAGCCTACCTATCCTACCTACCATCTAAAACTAAAAGGAAAAGCACATCCCTAGTACTGTTCTCCTCCTTACCGCTTCATGGCACCTGCCCCAAATTCCCCTTGAAAAACCTTCACAATACGGCACTGCTCACCCAGTACCGCCCTGCTACTCTGCTTCCCAATCTCTGCCAACCATGTTCCCAATGACCCTTCAAAAACACAATCGTAGTCGACAGCCGATCCCACATGATATCTTAAACCATGGACTACAATCCCGGTCTCCTCAAGCCAATTGCATTGCCTTATATAACTCCCCGGGTCGAATGCATTTGTATGTGGCGGCTTGGTAACCCCTCGGGCCGAGTCACTAGCCCAGATTCATGACCCATGCTACTCTTCCTGTTATATCAAAACAAGTTGAGCAGCATGAGCGCTTTAACCCTCTATTGTCAGCTTTCTGTAGTGGTGGGAGAATGAGATAGGATTCTCCACGCCACATTTGCCTTGCGTATATTATCCTAGTATAGAAGAGGCACTTAGAACTGGCTGTCGAAATACTGTGTCATAGGTTGGTCATGCTACTGATTGTTAGGAAATCTGTCTAACAATAAAAGAATAATTGGTTGAAGCCAATGGGCGTATGAGGAAAATAAGGTACCTGGGTGAGTGGTACCTAGAAGACGGCCTTTTGCGCTAATTTTTGTTATTGGTGTTATGTTAAATATTCTCATGATAGTGAATGTGTGTTAATTCACTGTAGGTGACACATTGTACATGCAGCCCTTGCCCTCGTCCTCGCTTCAATCCCCCCTCTAAATAATTTTTCTTTTCTACACTTTCAACCTAAGTTTTCCTTAACCACGTTAGTTACCTGCTAAACTGGACTTATACTTTGATTGAAATTCAACTTTTATTGCACCAGACTTCTCTATTTGTCTTCTACTCAAGTCTTTCATATTGATACGACAACGCTATTGTTTTCTCACCTTGAGTTTTCCTCCCTACCATGGGTCAAAGCTGCAAAAGGAGGAAAGAAAAGAATATTGGCATCGAATCGGACATGAGTATGAAGGTGGAAATGTCGGACTCTGATAGTCTTGTTTCAGAGTTAGAGTTCGTGGATTTTATAGAAAACGACACAGACGCATCGCTAGACACAGAAATTGGCAAACCTGCATTCTACCCATGGTGGTTTCTACCTGCGAAATACAGACCTTTTTGCGACCTGGAAGTAATCATGGACAGCGCAATCAAAATGAAAACTCCACCTGAGATACCCTGTTGGCGCGAACCAAGTCTCGAACCAGTGCCAATAGGACTAACATTAGAGGCCCCAAATGCATACAATGTTGCACGTCTGATGCCCAAACTCACGCCCAATTACTACGAGGTGATCGGCGCCAATGGCGACGTTCTCGGAACCGACGATTATATTCCAGAGTTTGCCTATAATAACGAGAAGAAGAAATTGGCTTGCGTCTTGCGTGTTCTGAATGGGCATCTTGAGGAAATTGACCACATGTTCACGTTATTTGGTGAGAGAATGCGAGAGTGGCGCGCAGATAGGCGTTCATGGGAGGTAAATATGGCCAATGAACTGAGCAAAACTCCTGGAGTCTTCTGGGCTAGATTTGATTTAACTGATCTCAACAACTGGCTGGTCTCGGCGAACGAACAAGACAGTTCCAAGAAAGGGGACATTTGGAGCCACTGGGATTATACCGGACTTGAGGTGCCGAAACTCTCTCCGGAAGTGCCGCCCCAACACATGGTTGGAAACACGCATGCCAAAATAGCGCATGAGAACTATGTTCAGAGGGTGACTGCTGCAATCGAGCAGGTTAACTCAAATCTCACTAAGCTGAAAGGGATGGAAGGACGTGAGCGAGCGGTGATTGATTTTGATGCAGACGATAACGAACTTAGCGATAGTAGTCACTCGGATCGTGTTACTATCCCGGTACCCCCTCGTCGTGATCGAGAGAAGTTCTACTACTGGTGCATTGAGAGGCACGGTTCTTGGGCGAAGAAGGGAACGTTCAAAGAGAAGACAATGCACAAGGACTATCAACTTGCGACTCTGACCCAGTTAGTCCGCCAGACGCCAGCAAACCTTTTCAAAGGCAATCTTGGATTGATAGATGGTCTCGTTCATCATGTGGAAGATTTGAAGAAGTACCCTTGGGGCTTGCCTGCAGCAACGTTATACCAAGCAATGAAATTTCACTTTGCGGAGCACAGGTTTTTCAACATGAAGATATGGGAATATCTAAGGGATCTTGAATCATGGTATTTCAAAACCCCTCCAGAGTCTAGAAAGGATTTACAAGGGCTTTGTTTGTGGAAGTGGCCGTGCCCAGAAAGACTTAAGAACCGCTTTGACAGTGTATGTTGGGATAATTGAGCGAGTCGCAAGTTCTCATGCAAATTTCGAGGTTATCCAAGGTTTAGTTTCACAAAGTCTCCTGTGTTTTTCTTTCCTTCTTGTCTTGTTGTTCGCATTTTACCTTATTTGCCTTCAACACATGTACTGTACATGCATGTAGCTAGCTATGTACTTCACAGAAAGATAGAAAACACAGCTCTAGAAAAGAACAGTATTAATTGAGATATTGCAGCTGGAGTTGCTGGTTCCATCACGACTTAACAGTATGGGAATCCTAGTTTGTTAGTAGCGACCAGGCAAAATATCCCATATTCTTGAGCGCGAGGTCATGTGCGAAGAGGGGTAAATGTGGTGAAATCATCTTGTGGCGCTCGATCCACAATTGTACACCCCCTTAGCTACCCAGGTACTACCTACTAGGCGCTATTATCCCAGTAGAAGCAAATTTTTAATGAATACTTATGACCTAAAGTTTAGCATTAAAAAAAAAGTTCGATTAAACACCAACCGACCAACCATCTTGTCCCGCTCCTCAACAAACAATGAAGATCGCCATTGCTGGTGCAGGGGAACTCGCACGCTACTTTTACGAAGAATTCCCCCGCCAAGGCCACGAAACCGTCGCCATAACACGAACCCACAAGACGTTTCTCGATGATCTGTCCATCGAGCAACGTATCACCGACTACACGGTCGACAGCCTCACCACTCACTTGGCCGATTGCGAAGTCGTCATCTCAACGATTCTTGGCCAAGGCGCCGAACACATCAACGCCCACCTGGCTCTACTAGAGGCATGCAAACGCACCCGCAATTGTAAACGGATGATCCCGTCCGAATGGTCGTCGAATATCGAAGATTACCCGGACCAACCAATGTGTTTAGCCGAGACGCGGGAGCCGATCCGGCGGGCCCTAGCGGCGCAGAAGGAGATCGAGTGGACGCTTGTCATGAATGGTTGGTTTATGGAGTATGTTTTTCCTCAGCAGCAGCGGTATTTTTCAGATTGCAAGGATGGGTGGCCAATGGAGTATGCGGAGAAAGTGTTTGTGTTGTACGAGAAGGGAGAGATGCCGGTGACGCTGACGTCGGCTCGGGATGTGGCGCGTGCTATGGCGAGATTGGTGGAAAAGCCGGACTGGGAACCGTATACTTATCTAGCAGGCGAGACTTTGCGCTGGAAGGATTTGTTTGAGATCTTGCACGAGCGGGATCCAGCGTGGAGGGTCGAACGGCGGACTTTGGCTGAGGCTGTGAGACAGATTGTTGCGGTGGAGACTGCGGGGGCGTTCCCGATTATGCCCTGTCTGCAGTTGTTGGGGTATACAAACTATTCGGAGGTTCCACCTGACAAGGCTGAAAGACAGAGGGAGAAATATTTTCCGGAAGTCCATTTCTGTCGCGTTAAGGAGCTGCTGGATGAGGCCAAAGTGAAATCGGTCTCCTTTATATAGATTATTTCTTTGGTAATATTAAAATGCTTTGGTCTACGAGTCTATTGTTTGACCAATTGGCAGTTACTTGATCGCCAGCCTGGACTTTAGACTTTAGTTTTTAGATATATGAATAAAAGATATTGACTTTTTCCTCATTTGTATGGGACAGTACATACATACATACATACATGCATGCATGCAGACATAACAGTACCCTTCAATTGTTTTGACATGTCCCAAAATAAACACAGGTCCACCAACCGAAGAGCCTATAAACAAACCTGGTACACATATGCCGCCCTCTCTCTTCATAAAACAAAAAAAAAAAAAAGAAAATAAGATAGAATGAAATCAAAGCTTATTTCGAATACTCACATACAAACAATCTGCCTCCGCAAGGACATTCCCCTCTGCATCCCGAATCCCTCCCGTAATCTTCCACTTCCGATTCTCCTTTGTCTCCACCACCTTCCCCCAAACCATCACCGTCCCAGGCGTCTCTACAGGTCTCTTAAACCTTGTATTCAAATATGCCGTGACTGGACCTGCCTGCCCGGGACTCCCACCCCCCTGACTGAAGTTCAAAATCAGACCCATCACCTCGTCAAGTAGGGATGCGACCATGCCGCCGTGCAGCACGCCCGGGTAGCCATTGATTCCTGTGCCGAGGGTACAGAACATGCGCAATTCATTCGTATTGATCGCTTTTTTAACTCTTTCTCCACCACCACCTCCTCCACTACTGGATTGCGGGATTGAGGTGGCTGACAAGGAGGAGGTAGAATCTAGTCGACGATACTGCGTTAAACAGGCTGAGATGGTAGACGGGGAATTGATGGTTGTAGCGAAGAAACTATCCTCGGTTGTTGCTTTCGGGACCCGGGATGGTGTGGGCACCGTGACCCAGCCGTCATCGTTGAGGAGGGTAGAGACCCAAGGGATAGATTGGAAGTGGGTGGTATCGTTAGACATTCTTTCTTTCTTTCTTTCTTTTTTTTTTTTGACCCACTTTATCCCTGACGAACTCCCTCAGTTGAGAGAGAAATATAAATCCGAAAAAAGTCACAGTTGAAGATGAAAGCAAAGTAGTCACGTGGTGGAACGCGGAGAGAAAGAGGAGAAGCTTCACAGTTTAAAGAAGAGCCTCGGCTTTTCATTAAAATTAGGTAGTTATTAATTAGTTGGTTTGGGCTAACTATTCAACGGGATTGAATACCTAATTAATACTCTGGCCCCCTTTTCAGCTTAGCTTTGTGGGATGGGAGTTGTGCGTTCGGATCGTGAGCTAACGGAGAGCTAAAAAAGTTTAATTTGATAAAGAAATCAAGTTTTTTTCTATATAATATTATAGATCGCATTCTGTCCATGTCTCTTTACCTCAATTCTGCGGGCTTACTGTTGTGATAGTTGAGGGGATAAATCGCGCCCTGTGTGTATGTCCCAACTGCTTGGTATAAAATTATGATAAAGTTTCTCGCCCTGATTCCTGTTGAGTTTGTTTGTCCTTCTAGTTTGACTTTAAAAAAAAAGTTACCATTGGTAAGTTGAGGGAGAGTTCTGTTCGGTCCTGGTGACCGCTTCTCTTCCCCGCTTGTCTCAGTGGGAAAGAGCCGCCTCCGGCAGCTGGAAAGTTGATCCCGAACGAGTCTTCATCATTGACTGCCTAGTAGGTACCTACCTCTTTATTGCTACGGCGAATTACAGTGCAGTGGGAGGATGTCTATACTTTTCTAGGCCTAGATCTGTGTCATTCCATAGACGAATTAAAATGCATGTTCCAATTACCTAGTGCTATGCATAAGCCTTTAGTGCTCGTGATTTGAGCAATCAGAAGTTTTCACATGCCAGCCTACCTGCATTTAGGAGGTTCCAGGTACTTCAAGTTTGTTCTTCTAAGATTTAATTTTTCCTATTTGTCAATTTACTTACCCTTTAATCAGGCTTGCATTGTACCTAATTTTAGGGACGCTGTGGGCAATATGACTACCCAGGTGACAATCGATATTTACAGGGTCTAAAAATGATATTCCCACGTCAACAGTCACATACGCTACTCTCTTCAGATATGCCAACTGTACAGTGATTTTGCATGGGCTCGGGTGCTGTGGCATTTACCATAGCGGGCGGGAACTATGGAACCTCTGAGTGTCCTCATATTCGGAAACCTTTCAAATATTTTCGACACCTTTCTGAACGATGTCATGTCAAAGGACAAATTTACATATAAACTGAACAGATATAGCCTGGGCTTTGTCTATATCGCAATTGGACAATTGGTTTTCTCTTACATTGCGACGACCACCTTCACATTTACTGGCGATCACATCAAAGCCCAGTTTCGAATTTATTTCCTTTCCCGCTATTCTTCGTCAGGATATTGGGTTCTTTGGCACTTTAGAGGCTAACAAAGTGACGACTAGAATCACGGCTGATACCAATCTTATTAAAAAGGGAATATCGGAGGAGGTCGGGGTGACCCTGATAGCCTGCTCAAGCTTTGTTGCTGCCTTCATTATCATCTCACCCTGATCTTGCCATCCAGTTTATTCGCCATTTTGCTCACCCTTGGTGGATTAAGCTGCTTCATGGCGAAATACCACGTTGTTGGCTTGTCACAATATGCTCAGGCAGGGGAAATGATTAAAGGGGACCGATTTTGGACGGATTTGACAATCCCGGAGAGTGGCGATGTCGACGAGTTCTGTACCTTGAATGCTAAGGTACCTTTTGAATAAGTAGCATTGAGCTAAATAAAATATAGGTAGCTTCTCCCCCTTACAAGTGGAATCAGGATGGGGGGAGAATGTCGGAAGAAGTATTGCTGAGCATCACTGGAGCCGCCTCAATCACAGTGGAGAGACAGAGAGAGATTTACTCATGGCCTGAAAAGCATCAGAAGCAAAATTTTTTTCACCGAGAACCTTCAAAATAAGCGAACTGCGCCCCGTCAGGGTCGCCTTCCAACGCTTGGCCGAACAAAAGTGACGGGGATTCATTGCTTTCCCAGGGGCCATAATAGGAGAAAAGCATATCGTCAAACACATTTGGTAAATCCAGGATATCAGTCATGTTCTGATTAGGAGCACATCCAATTAAATCGAGATTCTCACCCGTGGACGTTGGTCGTGATTCCTCGTACTCTTCGACCTGCTCAATGTGCGAAGAAACGCTCACTTCACTGCGGGTAAGTTCCACGACACCAAAGTACGGAATCACAATGCGTTGACTGTCGCCTCGATTTATACCTTGAATGCAAGAAACTAATCCTTGCAGTGCGGAATGGCACTGCCCACAAAGGGATTGAGACTGGCCTTCTGAGCACGTGCGGAAAACTGCAATGGTTCGGTTAATAAGAGCCCCGTCGGGTACGTGGGCTGTCGAAAGATCGGGTGCACTGGCATCGGCTGCAGTATGGCTACCTGCGAGTAGATTCAGGAATAAAACCACAGCAGCAGCAAGAGCGGTGAAACTAGATAGTTTCATGCTATTATCTACGGTAGCTGTTGAGGGATCAATATCATATAGAGCGAGGTAACCGTCAAGCAGGAGCCGCGCATTACTTATACACGCCGTTCGACCGTAAAGCGCACTTGGGCTTGGAGCAAGTTTTTGTTTGCAAGCGTCACAATACTGGAGGAATAAAGAGAGATACATGAACGTTTTAAGTTGATGAATCTGGAGGATGCGATATATTCGAGCAGTCTTCTCTTTGTTTGAACATGTGTTTATATGTGCCATGTTGAGGTAGTCCGGCGGGAGTTGAGCCGTAATCTTGTCGATCTCTTCTTCAATTCCGATAACAATTGACAACGAAAAGCCTCTCGGCGACTGCAGGCAGTCAATGACTCGACCAGTTAAAACGGTCATACTTTGGTAGTGGAACTTAATAGGGGAAGACTGATTAATTGGTAAAATAGACAAATCACAGAGATGGTCAGGAACAGAGTATGGTAGTCCTATCAACAGGCTCAACCAGCGGTCTGCGCCGAAGATTTGCCAAAATATTTGATCTTGAGCTTCTGATCTTTGGCGCATCCTATGGACTCCAGCTAACTGCAGAAGAGCATTGGCTTTGCGATAGGCAAGCCATGCGCGGCGTGGCTGGAGTGCACTAAAAAGACAGAGTCCAAGGCCCATTAGGCACTGTAGATCATACTCATCGGCAATAAAGCGATCGTCAGAAAGAATCCAATATTCTACATGTGGAATGTATCGGCTGAAGTCACTAGTGCTAAATGCAAAGCAAATGAGCAGACTTCCGAGCAGAGAAGGATTTCCAGCACGAACGGCGCGGATAGCGAATTCTGCTAGTGTTTTGTCCTGTTCTTCGCCCCAGGCTAGCCCAAAGGATTCGCGCCATGTTTCCCACCACTCACTCCGGTTTTCGAGAATGGCGACAATATCACGACCTGGAGGGAGGACCGCACACATCTTATGAATGGCCTCGGCATGTTTGATGGGCAGGGATGATTCCTCTTGAGTGTCAAGTTTGTGAGGCTCATGGCTATCGCCGCCCTTTCTTGCCTCACGAGGGTCACCTCGCCTGGATTGTCGAGGAATCTAGGTTTTATTAGCTATCCTTCGCAAAACCTGACGAGTTAATTCATACTAGCCGGTGATTAAGTAAATTCATAACCGGCGCACAATCTCCCTGCATAATTTCAGGTTCACGAGGAGCCTGAATTGGCGATTGGTCGTCGCCCAGAAAAGGCTGATGATTGTCGGCCAACGCCTCCACAACACGCTGTCGCAGACGATCCAAGGATTCAAGGAACAAAAGGCTGTCATCTAGGCGCGGTTCGCATATCTGGGCCGAGGATTCTTGAGCAGATAATACATTCTGATCATGAATTTCACCCTGAGGGATGCACGCAGTTTTTCGTCGGGCACAATGGACACACATTTCCCTGGGGTGAAGGGTACCAACATCGGACTTTGCGACGCCGACCTAGGGAGATTGTAAGTGCTGAGGAGTTCCTGCGCTCTTTCTCCCCTACGCTAACTTACAAGCAAGACAGCTATGTGTGCCTTTTCTCATATGCTTGCTCTGCCTGATTGGCATTGCCGCGATCAAGACTAAGCGAAGACCAGACGTACCCAGCTGGACAAGAAATCGTGTGTGCAATAATAATTTACTCGTGGCTGGAAAGGCTGAATCATCAGAGCTGGATTGCAACCTTAGGCATCAAGATTCCTAATTAGGAAACCACATCTACAAAGTAGTCTATCATCCTCTCTAGGTCGACTACTGCCCAGGAAACATCAGCATGGGGGGAACAAGAGATAGCTCTGGTAGTATGATATTTGGCGTAAAAATATATTGATAAATATTAATGGAAGGAAAGGGAATTGAGAACCGCCCACCGGCTTTTTTCTCTCGTTAATTGGTATGGTATGTCTGTTTCTTGCACCACAGAGCACTGATTGCTAGCTAGCTACCTCCCAATTCCCTGCCCTCCTCCGTAATCATCTCACCATTCTCGCCTTCCATTCTCCAATTTGTGAAATATTCAGGTATTCGCCACCAAAGACCTCCTCCATGAAAGACCACCCCAATACGGGAGACAATTGTGTAATTGGCTGTGTTTGCTCGCTCGAAGATGCGGATGTAAATGTGCTGTTTCGATCACCAGTCTGCTTACTAGCTCTCTGGTCTTCAGTGTGGCTGTCGTCATTACCAGCGTTTCCAGTTGAATAGTGTTGACTCGAAACAGAATATCGGTTGGATCTAGGTACTGTTCTACCGGAGCAATTGACCATTCAGACTTTCTATGTCAAAACTTAAGACGTACATGAAAGTCTTAATTTAAGGTCCACCCTTGACAGTTGTTCTAGGCCTAGATAGAAAGTAAGAAAAATAGAGGAGCAGTAACAGTAAGTAGCCCTTCCTGCTATTTTGAGCGGGAGGAAATTCTAAAAAAAAAAACTAAAAAAGGATGTGGTCCCAGAGGGGGTCGAACCCTCGACTTTGACGTTATTAGCATCACACTCTAACCAACTGAGTTATGGGACCTGATTGGTGACTCATGAGAATCTATTTAAACTCTAGTTCTCACAATGTTGGAGCTCCCCTTCCAAGCGAGCATAAACGTGTTCAAGTTCCCCACCCCTCGTTTTTAACGCCTCAGAACTCGAACTTGTCCCAATACCGCCTCACCAAGGAGTCACACTTACCTTTGCAAATATCTGTTAAATGCATACTTTTAGCGGACACCTGGTCTTGATTTATTCTTGCCCGGTAGCTATACCACACACAAGCCACGTCGACATTGCGTAAAGAGAGGTCCCGCATCACAATCCACAGATTGATCTCTCATCACAGGCGCCTCAGAGGCTTACTGGCAGACATGATAGCTGCCAGCCAGGTGCGATCGACCAGAATCTAGTAGAACTGTTTCGAGTGTGCGATATGTCCGATATCATGAGCGTGCTTTACTTTAATACCCATAACACTTTGGTTTCACCTACATACAACCTTTGATATGCCAGACTGGTTTATAGCGCCAGGATTCCCACACAGTGAATCGAGTCTAGGGAATAACTAGCGGTATGGGGGTCGACGACCATAGGTAAAATGAAATAGTCTTCTAGAGCGCTATTGTTGATATGGTTGGCATGTCGATTATGGGCGCAAGGACAAGGGGTTAAGATAAGAAGATACAAGGTTTGATCAATGCAAAAAAAAGCAAGTGCTTAGGAAGGCGAGGGGTTTTATGCTACAGCCACACTGGTCAGGCTATTGCCACATCCGCTAACAGGGAACATTCGCTTATTAGTAGAGTCTAAGGTCTTAGGCAGCTTGCTTAGTTGGTAGCACGAGCTATTTTCTATAATATTCATCTCGAAGGTGGACAAAATATGGAGTCGATAGTCCGCACAGACATGTAGAATTTTAAGCTGGAGTTGGGGACAAGACATGGAGGACATAATAACAACTATGATATCTACCTAGTGTAGATGGACTATCTCTGCTCCAAAAACGAATGGCAGCATAGCTTATACTAGCTGCTAGGTCATATTTTTAACCTGAAAAGAATCAACCCAGAATCAATGGAATTAAAGATTAAAACAAAAGTAAAGCTTGCTTGATGTGAGCTGTTAGATTTCAAATTAAATATGGTTCTAACCATGGATTTTGACCATTATTTTTGACCATTAGAAGTTCTATTTCGGCTGCCCCCCACCAACCGCGTTGTCTGAAGAAGTATAAATTCATCTTTTAATTGCTATATATATTCCTAGGTACGTAATTATAGGTGGCCAAAGACTATTTCATTAACTTGGCCAGTTCTACAAACGCGCCCTCCATACCTTAAGTTATTTTATAATTTTATTTTAATGAGATTATAGTATTTTTCCTCCTTGAGGAAGGTTTTCCCTACAGTTCCCTAGGTAGGGTGTATTAATAATACCTGAAAGGAACGCGCCTACGCAATTATTATTAGACATAAAAGATTCTTTAATTTGTAGTGCAGCAATACAAAATAGTATGAATAGCACGGCGGCTATGGGTGTTGCGCTAATGACTTCGGCCTTGTAGCGGGTTTTGCATTAGGCTGTTTCAATATCAATTACTCCCGAAATACGAGAACCATACATTTTCTGAATGTATAGGGTTTCTCTCACATATGAATTTCTAAGATCTATTCTAAGATTAGACGCGTATAGAACTCGTGGGACTCACAATCCTGGGTTTTCTCAAACCCTGCATCAAGCACCCTTGCTAGCATCCACTGTTAGAAGACGATCCATCTAGAATGGTCTACTTCTAAAATATACTGCATCTGCATCTCCATATCCTAGCTACCAGATTGGAGCCGCCACCACGGCTTGGATTTATATTTATAGAATGAATGCCAACACATCAGTGAGTAGGCAATGGTCATCCAGTCGTCTACTTCCTCAGTTAGTATGAAAACAAAATAACTGGCCAAAAGCGTGTCTCATGCTAGGGGGCAGTGGTTTACCGTAGGAACTTATAAGCGCGCATCATCGCCGTGGGTTCTTTGGGTGTCATTATCAGATTTCCTTTACGACCCACAAGAAAGTATCATGGCAGTCCTTGACAAAGAGAGCCTTGAAAGCAATGGTATTACGTTTTCGCGTGATATCAAGGGACATAAGAGAATTGGGCGCATACTAGGCTCCCAAGCTGAGATTTTGTCGGAAGGACTTCTTGACTTCCATAAGTTTGCACCTCAGCAAGAGGAAAGGACTCAGATGGTTTAACGCACTTTATTCTCCATTATTTCAAGCTGTGGCGGAATGTCTTGACTAATGAGAGGCTGGCTGAATGTTAGGAATTGTTGAGGGCCGAATCTGGCCGGATCTTTCGCTCTTTAGACCCGACGATCGAAACATATGCACGGATCACGAAGAAGAGAGAGGCACGCGAAAGGAAAGCGCTTCTTACCAATGCAGCTCGTGCTAATGAGGCCGCAATGGACATCGCGGCTGAAATCGAAGATCGCTGGCTGGACTTGCTCAAAACCAAACTTTTCAACGGTATGTTGGATCGAGCGCGTCAGGATGAAGGCATAAGCAGTAATACAGCAAAACATGCGATACAAAGTGTGCGAGTGTAAGTCCTCCTCTTAAGAATATCTTAGAGCTGAACTAACATCTAGTGGAACCTGGGTGCAGTGAAAGTGAAAAGAGCTGCTGGAGAGTGTCGAGGGATGCTTTAGAGAACACAGTTCCATCCGATGCCCCGCGGCTCAAATACGCAAAACCAGACCTGTATATATCATTGCCCATTGTTGACGACTCTAGGGATTTCAAAGGCTTTCAGCGCTCCAACAATGTACGGAATTTTGGAAAGGAAAATCTAGAGTGGTTGGAAAGCAATAGAGACGTCATATCAAATCCGGTTGTGTCCCTTAGCCGCAATGTTCTGATGAAGAAGAAACACTTACTTTGCTTTCCTTGTGTTGTTGTTGAAGTCGAAAGGCATGACGCGAGTGACCGAGCCATTCAAAATTGCTATTGTCAGGCTGTTAATGGAGCAGCTAATGCACTTGCCTTGTTGAACAGTTTGTCTACTGGTATTATCGCTCTAGGCTCTGTTGAGGAGATTCAACCCGTGGTCGCTTTTACATTCATTGGTCATATGGTTCGTGTTTGGATCGCAGGTATCACTTCTAGAGTGGAAGGGTCTGACGGACTCCTCGTGAAATATGTGAGTGCTCAGCTGTCCTTCTTGGTGGAATAGAACTAAAACTCTGTCAGCACATGCAATGCATTTGGAAGGGAAATATGTTTCATGCAAGCTCAGTGATAGAGCTTTGCTGCATCATCGATAACCTCGAAAGATGGATGATAGACCATTTTCGTCCGTGGGTGTCTGGCTGCCTAGACAGCCATCGATACCTGAACGATCTTTATAGTGAAATTAGCGAGAACACTTCTACCACAAGCGGCACTGAAAGCAGTTCTGACGATGAGAGTGAGGAAAGTGAATCTGAGGAAAATGAGCACGAGGAAAATGAGCACGAGGAAAATGAACGCGAGGAAAATGAACGCGAGGAAAATGAACGCGAGGAAAATGAACGCGAGGAAAATGAACGCGAGGAAAATGAACGCGAGGAAAATGATGCCGATGATAGGATAATGAATGAAGAGGAGGGTGACGCAAATTATTGGAGGGAATACCCATTGGACTCTGGATACGACTCAGAACCACGAGGCTACTCCGGTGATGATCGCACTGAGTATGAGAGAGAGATGGAAAGAACAGACAGTTTGCTAGCAGAGGTTTGTTCACAATACCTGAGAATCTCAACTTAAAACTAACGTTTGCATTTTATTGACCAAAGGCTGATTCTTTTCCCATCTAGCTGTCATTAAATAATACGAGAAATACTGCCAGCAACAGATTGGCTAATATCCATTTATGATCATGACACTAAGCACTATGTTTCCAAATTCAAGATTTGATGTTAAGGAGTGACATTGTTCGGTGCCTATTTGTTTAGTCCCATTTGTATACAAGAGAGATTGGTATGGTGACAAATATTTACATTGTGGCCCTTCCGTTTCTCTCATACTGTTTCTACCCTTCGCTTTTCACGTTCATAAGCTACTTACTATCTTTACAAACTGTACAACTCAAGTTCAGCAAGCACAGTAATGGTTACTGTATTTCAGAATGAAACACACTTAAATCAATGACGGAAATGCGTTAATTATATTTAGCAATTGTAAAATGAATGCGAAGGATAGAATCTTAAGCATATGTGTTAAGACCGCCCTTTCCTAGGCCTTAATTGCCTAGTACTCCCAGCCGCCGCAGAATCGTCAGCTTTAGCTGGCTTGGGCTTGGGCTTGGGCTTGGCCACTTTCGCGACTGTTGTCTTTTCAATCTTCCCCTTCTTCCCCTTCTTCTCAGCATCGCCTTTGCCTTTGCCCTCAACTCTAGAACTCTTACTCTCCCCTTTCGCTAACGACCCAACCAACGCCCGGATCCGCTCCGCTCTCCGGCCCGGTGCACCAATATGCAGCCGATGCAAGACAGAATAACGATCTGCCCGACTCAATCCCTCAAAAAACTCCCGCGCAGCCAAATCAGCCTCCAGGGCAGTAGTTAAATCATCTGGTACCGTCATGGAAGCAGGCCCAGCATATGCGCGATCCCACCGACCATCAGCCTTCGCCGCATCCACGGCCGCCAGGCCCGCGGGACGCATTTGCCCATCCGCAATCAGACGTTCAACCGTCCCGACATTCTTTTGGGACCAGATACTCTTCGCTTGGCGAGGTGTGTAGCGAACGAGCCAATAGTCTTTGTCGAAGGCGTTTGCGCGTCCGTCAATCCACCCAAAACATAAGGCAAGCTCCACTGCCTCGGCGGCGGATACGGAGGGGATTCCAGATGCTTTCTTGGCAAATTTTAGATAAAATCCAGGTAATCTGGTATGCTCTTGCTCTAGAAATGTTTCCAGCTCTTGTGCGGAGGAGAATGCGCGGATTGGAAGGTCCGATGGCGGGGGCTTTGCTGACATGCCGGCTGTGATATATCGGAGATTGGGTTTTCCTCCAGGGGTCTGGGTTAGAGGTCGGAGAGAGAATAGAGGCCCCCTAAATAGAGTATGAGGACTATGTGCTCTAAGAATCCGTAAATTTAAGAGTTTTACTCTAATCTGGTCAAGCATCGATTGATGTGTACGTAGTTTTAGAGTACAGTGCCTAGCTTATGATCCCTCAAGCGGATACAAATGGGCCCCAGCCCCAGTGCCAAGACTGCGGTACGTGGGTCTTCCCACTTTGGCCCTTAATTCTTGTCTGGCTGCTCTGATTGGATCGGTAGGTAGCTCCATTATTTAACTAATAATATCGCCAGACAGACTTGGCAAGTAGGCCTACACGGAAGCCGGTGGGATCTGGAACCTAATGTTGCTCAGGACACCAGAAGCTAGGTTTTACCTGCTTTAAGCTTAAGCATGAAAAATAGGTTTGCTCGCTACCAAATTTTATGATTTCTTTCATCTCTACTTTACGAAATATACTATACATGTTTAAATTTGCTTGGAAACATATATGCAGTGGGGTAGAGGATCCAATTCCCTTTCACCACTATATATATCCGTAATAAAAATGTATGTTAAAACATCACAATTTGATATCTTATTTTAATTAAAAATATACATATATATTTTTTTATAGTGCTCTACGACTAATCCAATGGGGTGCTGTGATTGATTTCGTATAATGGCATTCTGCGAAAAAAGGATATCAAAAATTATTTGGGACAATAAGTGGGTAAATTCCGAGAGCTGTGATATCATAAGAGGATACAGAAATTAAGCTCAAAAATTAATGGAAGTTTGAAGTGTGCCTCAAACATTTTAGTTACTGGACAAGGTCCCTAGTCGGGTGAATATAATGCAATGTATAGCGTACTATCGGCAACCGAGTAGAATTAGAATAACAGCAGGACAAACAAATAGGTAGTACGTATGTCTCTCCCATATTTCTGGTACCTTTGATTACAATAGTCTGGTGTAATATAGCTGTTGACATACATAAATCTCCTTGACTAATGTTGTCGACTATTAGGGTGTATACCTAGTATGCTTCTGTTAAAGGCATATGGATGATTATCGTTTATACGAAAACCATAATAGTAGTTTATCAGTTTATTAGATACTGAGAAAAGGGTAAAAACAAAAAGACCAAACACCAAGGACCCTAGTAAGAGCAAGGAAAAGCAGTATTGGTTAGTTCCATTGCAGCCACAGCTTACTTGCACTGCCTCATTTTAGGCGCCATCACCTCCTTTTACCAAAATTCCAGGACGTGTTTATGTGCCTTCTTTGATTTCCTACAAACATGAAATTTGATGTCTCTGTTGCAACGACGACTGATATTTCCAGCATGTCGACCCTGGTGGAGAAACCCAGACCTACTCAAGTGAACGACTTGGTCGCTCGATTGGAAAGATGCGACCACAACTCAAGTGAGGGGAAAGCTCTACTAGCGTTAGCGGAGAAAATGATACGAATCTTTGACCGCGACTCGAGCCCTCATTATTTACCAGAAGTAGTTGAACTCGCTCGAATTTCACAGCTGCAAAATGAGATTTTAACATTATTTGCCAATAAAATTATCGCCGGCACCACCGATAATACAATTCTCAGAGATGACCAGTTGGTGGGCTTTCTTACCACTCTACAGCTGGCCCGGGGCACCTTGTCCTCCACATCAGCACCACTAGGCCCTGTGCTGACGAGCGTCCAAAAGCGATTGACTGCGGCAATTGAAAGTTCTGGAAATGATACGCAAGAGCAGCTTCGACTTGTCTGTGCTTTATCAAAGATCTTGGACATCTTGGTCGATCTCAAAGTCTATGGACTCGACCGGGTCACTATCCACGAAGCCTTACTTAAGCAACTGAAAGCCCTTTGTGATCGCTCTGAACTCCGCCTTGTCCAAGCTGCAGAATATGCGCATGAGGCTTTAGTTGCTATTCCGAATAATGAAACATCATCCCAAGAATTCTTGCGTTATCTTTGGGGCGTGGGAGAAGGTGTCGCTGAGGTAGCTGGAGCCATTCCCACGGTAGACGCCGGGCGTCTGTTTAAAGCCATCCCAAATTTGCTACAAGTGCCAGAATTAATGAAATCGGCTTTTAAGTTGGTGAAAGGGATACACCCAGAGTTACGCAGGCCACCGAGCTGGTATCTGGCTTTGCGCTACGCAAGTTTGATGATCCAGTCTGCCGCCTTAAACAATCTCATAGACTTCCTGGCATTAAACCCATATCGAAAAGAGCAATCATTCTTGTGCGGCCTATATGCCGAGCTTGAGAAAGCAAGGGAACTTCATCTATCCCATAGAGATCAAGTGATGAAGGTTATTGAGGAGACTTTGAGTCAGATTCATCCTAGTCACCGACAAGCCCAAACCTGGGTACATGTGCTGGCAGATGTGTTTGACAGACCAGATTGGCAGACAAGGGTTCCAATAAAACGGCATGGGCTGCGGAAATGGAGAAATACAAAATATACATCGAATCTATCCTTTCTTCTCACTGTGGGAGTGGAGCCCCCAGAACCTCGGGGAGGGTTATTGGAGACTTCTTGGAGAGACTGTGACGAGACGCAGAAGTTCTATGCTGATGTCCAGCTACGAGAATATTATAGCACAAACAAGCTCTTAGACATAAAACGCCTATCCGGGGATCTACTGGATATGGAGCAGTGTTACATTAACCTGTCCATAATAAACTATGATCCTCACAATGCCGATGGTCAGAACCAAGGGGAAGATGAAAAATCCTCATTTTCACTTTTCAGTCGACTGAAAGTTGCTGCAAGCAGTCTGGAAAAAGAGGTTAAGCTGGACAATATCTTCGATGAACGCGAGGGTAATAACAGGGCCAAGGTTCAGCCCAGACGAATTCTGATTCGTGGGCGTGCGGGCGTGGGGAAGACCACACTCTGTAAGAAGATTGTACACGACTTCTTGCATCAAAAAATGTGGTCAAAATACTTTAATCGTGTTATTTGGATCCCTTTGCGGCAGCTTAAAGGATCGTCAACTATTGACGCGTATTTTCGCCAGACATACTTTTCAAGGCAGGGTGACAGGGATATACTTGTCTCTGCGCTACAGAGGATGGCATTTGATCCAAGTAACGCGACTCTATGGATTCTGGATGGCCTTGATGAAGTTCTGACGCAACGAGATTCTTCCGGAGGGCCCGCCCTTACTGCAGTACTTAAGGATCTTCTAAACCAGGTTAACGTCATTATAACTAGCCGGCCTTACGCAGTTGACTTGCATGAAATTCCCCCTTTTGATTTACAGCTAGAAACCGTTGGCTTTCACCCGAATCAAGTTCAAGCTTATATATCAAAGGCGATTTCTCAACCCCATGTAGCAAAAGAAGTTCGAGAATTTATTCAGAGCCATTGGCTTATTCAAGGGCTTACCCGTATCCCAATTCAGCTTGATGCATTGTGCTTTAGCTGGGATGAAAAATTTATCATGAGCAATGAAAGCCAGACCATGAGCGCGCTATATCAGGCAATCGAGTTGAAATTATGGAATAAGGATATCTCGGACCTCAAGCCAGAGATTGGAATTGGGAGACTAAGGACTCGTGAGCAAGTAAAATCACACATTAGTACTGTTGTGGCATTCTTGGAATTTCTTGCTTTTACAGGTTTGCAGAATAATGTTCTTGAATTCAGTCAAACCTACCTGGATGACCTCTACAAGCGGCCAGAATTTTGCGGATTGTCAGATCGTGATTTAGACCGAGTGTCCTTTCTCCGGACATCGGGCATCTCACCTAGGGAAAAGAGCTACTACTTTCTCCACCTTACATTTCAGGAGTTTTTTGCCGCCCAATATATTTCCAAGTGTTGGGTATCACAAGATGAGAACCAATTCGCCTCGTCCAACCCCGAACAATTATCTAGAGCCAGGAAATTTTCACCGAAGCAATTTCTCCAGCAGGAAAAATACAATAGTCGTTATGACATACTATGGCGATTTGTCGCAGGACTGCTTCATGACTATGACAAGAGCCATGATGAAAACCAGCTGCTCAAGTTCTTTCAAACAATAGAGGAGGAACCCCATGACTTAATCGGTCCTGCTCATGTACGGCTTTTGATGCACTGTTTTAGCGAGATACCTGAATACAACCTGCTGCATGGTGGAGATAATTCTCTATGCAAGCTTTATACTGAGATGGAGACAGGGTGCTTACAGTGGTCGCTATTTGAAAGCCAGTTTCTTACTATGATGCGCTTGTGCAGTGAAACTGAATTCCCCGAGCGTGTTATCAAAAATATGCTTCAAGGAGAAATTATGCAAGACAAGAACCGGAGAAGAGCATTATTCGGCGGATTACATAATCGATGGCAATGTTCGTTGGAGGTCTTACACATTCTGACTGATTATCTAGGAGATGATGATTATGAATATTTTAATGCATGTTTAATCTTGATCATGCAGTTGTCTCTACCCCTGCCAATACTGGAAGCACTGGTAGCTCAACTGGAGGATAGTGATCCTGCTAACAGGCAGGCAGCTATTCGGGCCTTGAGTGGACAGTCGCCCCTGACCCAACCAATCCTGGAAGCACTGGTAGCTCAACTGGGGGATAGTAATCCTGCTACCAGGCAGGCAGCTATTGAAGTCTTGGGTGAACAGTCATCTCTACCCCAGCCAATTCTGGAAGCACTGATAGCTCAACTGGAGGATAGTGATCCTGCTCCCAGGCGGGCAGCTATTATAGCCTTGGGTAAACAGCCGTCTCTACCCCTGCCAACCCTGGAAGCACTGATGGCTCAACCGAAGGATAGTGATTTTTTAACCAGGCAGGCAGCTATTCAGGCCTTGGGTGAACAGTCGTCTCTACCTCTGCCAATCCTGGAAGCACTGATAGCTCAACTGGAGGATAGTGACCCTACTCCCAGGCGGACAGCAATTGATGTCTTGCGTAGACAGTCGTCTCTACCCCTGGCAGCCCTGGAAGCACTGATAGCTCAACTGGAGGATAGTGGCCCTGCTACCAGGCAGGCAGCTATTGAAGTATTGCATAGACAGCTGACTTTACCTCTGCCAGCCCTGGAAGCACTGGTAGCTCAACTGAAGGATAGTGATTTTTTAACCAGGTGGGCAGCTATTCAGGCCTTAGGGGAACAGTCGCCCCTACCTTTGCCAATCCTGGAAGCACTAGTAGCTCAACTGGAGGATAGTAATCCTGCTACCAGGCAGGCAGCTATTGAAGTCTTGGGTGAACAGTCATCTCTACCCCAGCCAATCCTAGAAGCACTGATAGCTCAACTGGATGATAGTGATCCTGTTACCAGGCGGGCAGCTATTCGGGCCTTGAGTGGACAGTCGCCCCTGACCCAGCCAATCCTGGAAGCACTAGTAGCTCAACTGGAGGATAGTGATCCTGCTACCAGGCAGGCAGCTATTGAAGTCTTGGGTGAACAGTCGCCACTGACCCAGCCAATCCTAGAAGCACTGATAGCTCAACTGGAGGATAGTGATCCTGTTACCAGGCGGGTAGCTATTCAGGCCTTGAGTGGACAGTCGCCCCTGACCCAGCCAATCCTGGAAGCACTGCTACTCCGAATGGAGGATAGAGATCCTGCTACCAGGCGGGTAGCTATCCAGGCCTTGAGTTGGCAGTCGCCCCTGCCCCAGCAAATTCTGGAAGCACTGATAGCTCAAGTGGAGGATAGTGATCCTGCTACCAGGCAGGCAGCTATTGAAGTCTTGGGTAAACAGCCGTCTCTACCCCTACCAACCCTAGAAGCACTGGCGGCCCAACTGAAGGATAGTGAGATTTCAACCAGGCAGGCAGCTATTAATGCCTTGTGTACACAGCCGTCTCTACCTCTGTCAATTTTGGAAGCACTGGTAGCTCAAGTGGAGGATAGTGATCCTGCTACCAGGCGGGCAACTATTGAAGTCTTAGGTGAACAGTCGTCTCTACCCCAGCCAATCCTGGAAGCACTGGTAGCGCAACTGGAGGATAGTGATCCTGCTACTAGGCAGGCAGCTATTGAGGCCTTGAGTAGACAGTCGTCCCTGGCCCAGGATACGATAAATATACTTACACAAAAGTTCAAACATTTGCAAAATGACATGCTGTATCCCCTGGAAGTGATACTGTGGAAGCAGGATCGCTTGCGCTGTCTTCCTCAAATTCTGGATCCTATGACTGTTTCCACTTTGTGCGAAATATGGATTAAAAGAGGCCTTGAAGAAACCTTTGCCTGTTACTTTTCTGCTCAATCTTTGTGTATTGAGGCATCTGATAGCAAAATTCAGATCTTTTTAGATCCAGAAAAGGCCGATCTTCTAAGAAAAGAATTTCAAAGGATTAATCAGCATGTACTTAGTTTGAAGTCAGATTAGGGTGACCAAATTCCACGCAAGGAAGATTTCTAATACATTTCTTGAATGTTTTTTTGTTTGCCTTCTTTTACTTTGCACAATCTAGACTGCTAGAATGGAGTATTCGATTATTTAGGATTTTTTTCTCATTTATCTTTGATTCAATCTCATTTCAAACTCTACCATGGTTTGCCCGCAAACTAATTATATCAAGTATTTTTGACAGGAATGCATCGATAAATACGTATACTGGGGACAAACTTTGAACCTCGCATCTTCGGACGCGACGTAAAATCTAGTGTGAAAGGGCTCTATTTCGTCTTTCTATTTATATTGTAGGGATGAAGAAGGGAACAGAAAGAGAAAGGAAGAGTAATATTAAGGATGGGGTCTTTAAAGCATAAAATTAGGGTTTGGGGTTAAACAGTAGAAATAGGATGTCAGTTATTTAACTAGATCTGGATTAAGTTGAGTTTATACCACGAAAAAAAAAAAAGAAAGAAAGAAAGAAAATAACGAAGAATGATAGAATTAATTGCCGGTTTCAGGATAGGTGAGTGATTGCCATACACTGCCTCTCTAACTTAGACAGCTTAGCATTGAAAATCACAAGCGAACATCGCTTGGACCTCGTGAGGAAATAGAATTGCGCTATGAACTTATTTGATTGGCTATTTCTCCAGAGCAAAAGCATAGGCCAGAAACTTGAGAAGTAGGAGGGAGGAAAGGAGTTTCTTTTCTTTTTTTTCTCTTTTTTTTTTTTAACTTTTTTCCACCCGACCTGCTCTTAATCAACTTGTTGTTGGATGCATATGACCGACCAGCAACCTTGCGCATGTAGGTTATACGAAGAAATATTGTAATGATATCTTTCAATATGGCGTGAACATACATATTTGTTCAGAGCCAAGAGCTCCAATTCGTCATTACAGATCCAGTAAAGAGTGATTGTCACTGCACTATCGTATACGGGCCGCCTGCAGCCCATCCCGTCAACTTAATAAATTTTAGAACGTGGAGCCCTCGCGTCGCTTATCGACACCCTCCTCTCCCCCTAACGAGATACTCCAGGTGTTCCGGTCAGCTCTGACTGGCCGGTTTATAAATCCAAGGATTCTATATAACCATAGATGGTGTGGTCCAGGGAAAAGATGCGGAGAGCTCGAAGGGAGGGGGCTAACTCTACTTTCGTGAGTATCCAATGACTCGGAGCTAAGTGTTTCCTATTGAATGGTTCCATGCAGATTTCATTATTTGACTAAAGATTGGGCAGCTAAATCTCCATCCTTGCATGGAGAGAAAGGAAAACAATGGGGTATGAGGCTCTTAGAAATTTATTCTTGCTATAATACCTAGAGAAACGCGTCAACTTTCAGGCTTCAAATATGCTACCAATTTCTAGGAGTTTTCTGGAATGAAGCCTTACATGGTTAGCCCTACCGGCTATACTATGCCCTGCCCTTCTATTGTTATTTGCAATTGCTTGACTCCTATTTAACCTGAACTCGGTCTTGAACTTCTTCCCCTAAACTGACGTCATGGAAGAGCCCCAGGGGGGACCCTTTACACATAGGCTTGACAATCGATATATCATTATGGAAAGGTTATTGCATATGCTTAGAGCAAGATATGGAGACGGGAAATACCGGGTTAAGGTCAGTTAGTTTTCTTTCTTACTTCTCATTTGGGTCTCTTGCAAAAAGAAAAAGGAGAAAAAAAGTAAGAGTACATTTAAGACTGTGACTTGGATTCCAGCCGTCTCACTAAGTCACAAGGCCAAGTTGGTGTTGAAGCTAATGCAAGGCTGAGGGTAGATCAAATTGGGGGTGTGTTATATTGCGTTGCCGCCGAATGCGGCACTCAGCGAGGTAGGCCTGAGCATCCACCTCATTCATGACTGTCTCCGATTCGCCACTTTAACCTGGTGGTTAATATGAGGAATAATAATGGTACAGGAGGATATTGATGCTGTGTGTCTTCCACAACAGCGTACCGTCCAACCAATCCAATCAAACTAGTGAGGTCAATGGTGATGACATGTTGAGGTGGCGAGGCTGAGATGATCTTCAAATAGTCGGTGACGAGTATTTTATAAACGTCTAGTTTTTCTGAAAATACTAGTCCTTTCCTTTTTTCCCCTTCTTTTCATTTCATTATTACTGTGTTTGCGTGTTGCTGTTTTTTGATTATCAAACATCGAATTCAAGTCTAGCATTTCTCACCAACTTACTTCTATTTGGTAACCATTCCCGGTACGAGTTAAGGGAGACATGATTTTTAGATTTCGATCCCAAAAGCCTCGGCCGCAAGTTATTGCCGGTAAATACATAGTTCCCGAAAAGCTGTTGGGTCTTCTAGAAGAGAAATATGGCCCCTCAAACTTTCGAGTGGAGGTGAGTCGAAAAGCACCAGGCGAAATGGCCCGGCGCCAAAGGCTATGGACGGGATGAGCAATGCTAATGATCCAAATCATCACTCTAATGAAGCAATAGCTGCGGTTGGACCAATATAACATCACAGTGCATAACCACAAACCAGAGTTCCCTTGGTTAACAAATGTGTGTCTTCCGTGGGACTTTTTCGCTTACTCGGTATTCAATCTGGATTGACTTGAAGATAGGACCAAATCAACACGTGTCGCAGTCGCTAGAGGTAAAGTGAATTGCAGGAGAAGGCTTATGCTATTTTCCAGGAGGCGGAAAAGCGGGGTTGTCATGCGACATATATTGTAAGTTTGATATTATGATGGATCTTGGGCATGGAATATGTGAAAGCAGCCTATATTAGTGATTTTACCATCATCGATCGAGTGGTATGGTGTTTTTTCTGATTAAATCAGCGCTCAGTCCCTAACTACCTAGGTACCCAGGTAGGTGGATATATATTAAGGTAGCTTTGCTATCGATCAGGCGTCAAAACGTCCAGCCTAGTAGCCCCAAGAGTTCAACCTAAAGAAAGTACACTAAAATCTCGTCTAGTGAATGTTTATTTTATTTTATAATTCTCATTATTATTGCTTATTCTATAACAAATTAAGGGAATCTGCCTATACTCTCAATACCCTAACCCACGCCCTTACTACACATATTTATTTCTTTTTCCTTTTCTCTCTCCCACTCTCTCTGTTTGTTTTTTTAGTACAACCTGGAGAGAGCCTCACCAATGGACGTTTAAATAAAGTCTCCTCTTTGTGTGAAGTATATCCTGAGAGTGACGATAAAGGAACATAGGTGGCACTGCCCTTTTTTTCACACCAAAATGTCCTCCCCTGACCCATACCTTAAAGCGATTATTGAATCAAAGTCACCACGCATATTCACAGATGGAGGAAGTAACGCACAATTGAAATTCTCCTATCTGGATAGGGTAGAAGATAAAGACGGAGAATGGAGTTTGAAAAGAGGAGGATCGAAAATAATTCGCCTCAAATCAGAGTTTCAAGAGATTCTCTCTGTAAGGCAATTCCACCTTAAGGGCAGTCTGCTGGCGCTTTAAACACATGACATTACTAACCAACATGAAATCTCTTTAAAAATAGGATCATAATCATCACTGCGCATTAATTTATACAATCCAGAGCCCACGCTCCTGGGCGAAGCTCGATATATCCTACGAACTCTTCGAGGAGTTGCGGTCTACTCATCGCATATTCGCAGATATATGGATATCAATGTTTGCATTTACAAAAAGATACATTGAAAATGAGTACAATTTTCCTTTGTTCAGGTCTCGTCGGTCATCTGCGTGCTTGGCGAAGAATCAAGGTCTGTATTCGATTCGCCCCAATGGCATCTAAAGTCTAACTGGGATGAATTATGTGTACTAGAGCTTACCTATGTTATCCGCCGAGTTGAGTCTACGAAACCCTTACATCCCAGCTACCCTCCCTGGTCTGTTCGCCAAACTGGGGTGTATCACCAAATAAATTATTCACCCCGGGTCCCGCGCTCGAATGTCGAATCCGTCTTTGTCCTCGTCACGCCATCGATAACCATAGAGCAGATGACCAGTGATCTATGGCCACAGAACATGGATGGCGGTGAAATAATGATCCCAGGATTTGCAATTCATGAGTTGATAGTGACCGAAAGTCTTAGAGGGTGGGTAGGATATATGGCATGGTTGGAGAATGAACTACAATCTAAGGTCAGAATGACGCTCAATCTGTAAGAGTTCCAATTGTCGTTCCTGAGAATCGGTACACTGACATGAGATGATGGAATCCATTAGTATGAGCCTCTGATACTCGTCCAACTTGGCGACGAGAGCAGTATCGACTATTATTCTGCAAACGACCAACAGTACTTCAAGAGGTACGAAGATAGAATCACTGATCTGGTGGTCATCCTGCAAACACTGGTTCATACTATCAGTAATATCAAGAAGAGCTGTCAGCAGCACTGCCAAATGAGTTGTAGTGACATTTCAGCATGCATTTGTGGGGACATGATTGAAAGATTTGAACAACACAATGCAGAAGCTAGTGTGTATTGCGAACGAGCCAAGGTATTAAAGGGTCGGGTTAGGTCAATACAGGAACTGGTAAGACGTGGGATCTGACTTTATAGACGTTGACAGGGCTAATTTGTATACTCACCACCCTTATAGCTCGCAAATTTCCTCAGCTTTGACGAGTCGCGAGCCATGAAGAAACTCGAGGTAGCTACTCAGAAAGAAAACCGTAAAATCAAAATCTTGGCCTTCATCAGTCTTATATTTGTTCCATTTGCCCTTGTCGAGGTAACGCCATGAGCCATCAAACATTCTAGCATTAATGCTAACACATGTTAGAATTTCTTTTCTACTCAACTTGTACGGCTAAATGAAGCAGGAGATATTCAAGTCTCTCACGACATATGGATTATGATACTCGCGCTCTTGCTTGTGATAGGGATCTCCATCTCGTTATGGAAATTTGAGAGCCTAAGGAGATGGTTAAGAGCACTGTGCAAATATTTAGAAGAGCGCATTTGCCGTCTCCGGATTCGCTTTCAGGCATCACTTCTACAAAAACGTAAAGAGAGGGCTCTTGATGTTGAGGAAGGCGCCCAGCCCGTCATCCTCCCAAGTGCATAGAGGTCGCTGCGTACCCCGAACACTACATGATTCATCAAGGGTATGCTACATAAGTTATTCAATATATTTCATATTTATTCAATTTCTCAATTATGATTTATAGGTTGTTTCGTATTCTATCCTCACGTATTACTCGCTATCCCCCCTCTCCCCAAAAGAGAGAGAGTTGAGCACGGCTAGGAATAACAGGAAAAGGAGAAGCACAACGCATATTACACATAACATCGCCTCATAAGTAAGCACTACGTTCAGTGACTCACGCTACAGCTTATCCGTATAAAGCGGAGAGGGGCCGCCGCTTGCCTATACTTAGGTAGTAGAGCCTGAGTGAAGTAGCCTTAGAACACGTTGGAAGCATTGGAAGGAGGGCGGGGTTACGTACCAACCTCTGCCCTCAAGGCAAAGGATGCAAGGCATATCTCGTGTCTACCGCGTAACACCAGGCGTCTCCCTCCTGATTTACCTTATTTTTTTTTTTAAATTATTTTTTTTTCTTTTTCTTTTCCTGTTTTTGCTTTCAAGCAAACAATGAGTTCGACTCACTAGGTAGTCATTTATGTTCTCGTCTACCGGGTAAATAGTGGTGTGACGACCTTCTCTGCCTCTTCACATGTCTTGACTTAGGATTTATATCACAGCATAGGCAAATGCCGGGGATAAAGCCAGAATAAATATGCCTTGCAGACTAGAATTATACTATGTTCTGGTATCTTACATTCCCAGTCTCAAAAACAGGTTTCAAAGTGGGCGCAGGTGATTCTAGTGACGTGGTCCAGTCAGTCCCAAGTAAACTACCGATTCCTATTACACATATCTGCCTAGTTATGTTACTAAGGCTGTTTTCTACCACAAACCGAATAGCACTATATTACAAAGCTAGAGGATAGATTGAACGTCAGGATCTAATCAAGCCTCCGAACAAATTACTGCAACCCACAGCGGCGGCGCTGGAGCTGAACTGGAATGAGACGCAACCTCATATCATTTCTGATACTCTTTTCTCTGACTTCTCCCATTTTTCTCTTCCTCCTCCCATCTTCCTTATTTCCATTCCTCCTTCCTGCTTTTCTCCTTTCGACTGCCCTTCCCACTTTCGCCCCACAACTATTATTCACCTGTGTTACTTTACCATCTTCCTCCTCCCCCTATTCTATTGTTCCTTTAGCTCCAATCCGGCACCATTCTCGCATGTTTCCTGAGTGATAATGGTAGATGAGTCCATACACCGATTGTTCCATGAGATAGACTTGAATATCTACTGTGAATTGCATCGAGATGAAGGGCCTGCAGCATCAGAACTGCGGAGAACGATAAAAGGATTACTTCTCGGCAGTTTCTCCGACAAAAGACCGTTCGTTCCAAGATCCAAACTTGTATTGCATGTTACGCCAGACCGTATAGAGGAGATTCTTAAAGAGCTGAAAAGTACAAGCTTGGACAAAATCAGGGACATGTCGGAGAAAATAGCCAATGAATGCCGTCAGCTTTTTAGCATTCTGCTCTACTGTAGGAAGAGCCGATACATCGTGAAACTACTTGATCAGGGAATTGGAGACAGAGATCTTCCTCTCTCCTTGACAGCAAGCCTAGACAAATCATCAATGATCCTGACCACAGCAAAGGGAAAGAGAGTTGACGGGCTTGAAAGGTGGGACCTCAAGTCTCTCAAATGTCTCGAAAGCGATCAATACCGGTTCTGGATTCCCTTATTGCATGAGCGTGGGGAGTACAAGCTATTAGAGAAGCAAATTTTACCGATAAAGATCCTGCGGTCACCAATCACGCGAAAAGGTAGCACGAGTATAGTAACCCAGGCAAATATTCCCAATGGGGGCATTTATTACGGGAAATGTTCCTCGCCAGAGGTCTGTTGCTCCGATTATGTCCACCCCGTTTGTTCTTTACTGTGCTTACTAGCTGCTGTGTAGGATTTACTTGTTGCTATTAAAATCTCTGAGTCAAGGGAAAATTTTGAGTTTGAGCAAATGGTGTATCGGCGTATGCGGGATTACAAGCGGCATCCACATCTGACCGATTTTTTGTTCAGTTACGAAAAGGGAGATGCAGACTACGGTCTGGTCTTTCCCTGGGCAGATAAGGGCAGTTTGCTGGAATACTGGGAGGCACATCATCAACCCCAATTCAATAGGAAAATGCTTCTCTGGTTCATCGAACAGCTCACAGGTATTGCATCAGGGTTAGATCATTTGCATAGCATTCACGATGCGGATAATCCAAAAAATTTACTCTTTGTACGGCACGCCGATATAAAACCAGCCAACATACTACTTTTCTCTGTGCACAGTGATATCCCCAGCCCAGGGATAGCTAAAATAGCAGATCTAGGCTTAGCCCATGTTGATGGGGACATCAATGGCCCTAATGCCAACCCCGAGAGTATAGCCACGCACACGTATTCCCCTCCGGACGCGCAAAGAGGAAAGCCAATATCTCAAACATGGGACATCTGGAGCTTTGGTTGCTTCGGCCTCGAATTCGCCGGCTGGATTCTTCGTGGTTTTCGAGCATTGGGCGAATTCTCTGACATGCGGCTTGCTGATGAGAAGTTCGGATGTTACAATACAGACGACTTCTACTCTAGTGACCTTCAGAGTGTTCGCCCATCGGTACATAACCGGATCAATGAGCTTCAGGGATACGGCCGCCGCTCGCGCATGATTCAGGATGTCTTGGATGTCATCAAAAATGAGATGATTGTTCTAGAGCCTGAGGAAAGAAGTCCCACTTCTGTCATCCTCGAAAAATTCGATCAGATACTCAACAAGAGCCGAAATGATCCTGCTTATCTTTTGCGCTCCTATGATTCAAGTGCAACAAAAGCTCGAGGAACCTGGAATTCAACTCGGGGAAAGAGCCGCCCTGGACGGAATTAGACTTTGTGAGAAATCTTTCCCTGCTACTGAATTTATTACGAGACTTAATTAACCTTTGAATATTTCACCCTGGGCTTTGTGCCGTTTCTCCACTAGCTCTTGGTTCGTTTCTCATCCTCTAATCATCTCCATCCTCCCTCTTTTTCTCACTTACCTTTTTCTCTCTCTCTTTTTTTTTTCTCTCTCTCTTTTCTCTCTCTCTCTCTCTCTCTCTCTCTCTCTCTCTCTCCACATTTATACGCTGAATCCACACATACGCTTTCTGCGATCTAAATACGATACGACTCATACGACCAATTATCCAATTACCATAACAAAACAATCTGTCTGTTTCTTGAGAGGCTCTATGGATGCATGACAGTGCTATATTGCTACATTATCACCACGCTTTTCCATTATTTCTTTGACAACTTTCTTGGATACGATCAGTTTCCATCTATACAATATGCAAATCAATTACGTCATTCTCACTCCCTTTTTTCTTTTCCAGTTTTTTAATTTTTAATTTTTTTTATTTTTTCGATCCTCAATCCCCAGCAACTTTAAGTATCATCACTACTTGAAAGCCTACGCAAAAACTTCTGCTAGTTACTCCCCCAACCTTTATTTTATATTTTTTTTATCGTACAGGTGTATTGCTGTGATGTTTTCCCACTATACGTTTCAATTTCGGGCAATTATTTTTTTCCCCTATCACACCTGGATTTGTATGTATTGACTTCCCGTCTCTCTTTTATAGTTAATGTTAAGTCCCTTAAACAGTACATACCCACTGGTACATTACCTGCCTACTTACAGAGGTCAATTCAAACATTCACTACCTATTGTTGAGTTTATATAACGTGTCACTCGATGCCTAAATAGGATACCATAAATAACATACATCCACATATCAACAGACAGAGAGTTGGATGCTATGTACTTGAGGAGGTATATTTTTTACACGCTTGTTCTATTATTCTTCTATTGCCCAAGAAACAAGGCAAGATATTTCTAAATGTGATTTTCGAGATGGCGAAGCCACTCCCGCATACTTGACGCATGTCCCGGCTGGTACTGGAGGTATGTATGCACAAGTATACTTATTAACTAATTCAATTACCAAACCTACATCAATACCGATTCATATTGACACGGGCTTTCCAATCTTCTATCCTCCGTCAAATCTTACCCACAACTCAAACAAAACTACTTATTTAATTAAGTATTTGTCTTGATAGGTTACCAAATATGCAATTAAACAGATGGATGGATAGGTACCTACCTTTGTGCGGAGTGCAGCCTGATTCCCAATTACCGAGCATGCCTGCAAATGCAAATCATCCGGATATACGTAACCATGCAGTTGACTTCCCAATAACTCCACAGTAAATGTTTTGCAATGCATACCCATTGCATATAGTCATGTTTGGCTCATATCCCGGTAATACCTATATACAATACCTTTGGTAGCTGTATGGGTCAGATCAGGCTACCTACCCCACACTTCGTTTTTAATTTCTCTCACTGCACACTTCACGATTATTTATTATTTGTCGGGGTGGTGGAGATACTTAGGTACCTAAGTGCTTGCTCCTGGTAACTATCTCAAACTTCACAATCATTTATTCTTACGATTTAATCCTTTTCCATTCTCGACATGAGGTCTTCTCTGGTCACGTCCGTGCCTATGTTGGGTGGTCGATCGGATGGAGCTAGGTTATGGCTTCCATGAATTATATCGGTCGGTGCGGGGGTGTTGCATCCATGGTCGTATCCGTCCAATCAGGTGTGTGTCTGGTTTGTTGTCGACACGGAGCCATTCTTGTAATGGAAATAGCTTCATGTGTCAGTGTCCTGCTTCGGCTCGGAAGTTTGGGCATTCATATCAATATGTAGGATGGATTAATTTAGTATAGGGTCATTGTGGCCCAAAAGGAGAGGGGTGGTGGATGTTGTCTTTAGAAAGAACGAATGCGGCTCAAAGTATGAAAATGGTAGATATGAGGATATTGTGAGGGGTATATGAGGGGGAAGGGGCACAGTACAGTTTGGACTGAGAAGGGACAACAGAATCAGTTGAATTTCTTCGATTTAACCTTCATTGCTGCATAATTTTCTCGTAACATTTGCGATTTCCCTATCTCCCACGAAAGGGATATTTCTATTTCTACCCAAAAATTTCTGAACCAGTTGTCACAGAAGGACCCTTTTGTGAGTGAGAGAGCCGGTCGAAAAGAGGGAACAGAAGGAAAATCAGGAAGACGAAGAGAAAAGGGACGGAAAGGCCGCTACCGCTCACGGCCTCACTACAGTCACCAAAAATGGTGGAACAGGCGCTTGAGAAACGTTATCTCGACGAGGGACTTTTGATCACTCTCTTGCGAACACGATTTCAACCAGGCACTTTTAGGGTCGTGGTGAGAACGCCCCGTTTGAGCCCCTTCTTCATCATTCGGCTGTGATAGTGGTGTAGCCCCATTCAAGAAGGCTGTGAAAGCGCTAAGAATGGGGAGATGGACGGCTGAACTTGTTGGATCTTTTCCGCTTTTGTCGTTGCATGCATAAAGCCGGCCTGTTCGAGTTGCAGTGCCACGATTTTCAGCCTTTCGCGTCAAAGGGAAAGTAAGCTAACATTGCCTATCAGATGTCCTCTGGTCACTACCTTCTGACCTTACCAGCTGCCTTGAGTAATGTGAGTGAGATTGGTATTTTATTTCTATTCGCTATTGGTGCCTGGACCATGAATTTGTTTAGTATTCACACTTAGAGTCACAATAGGACGACATTGAAAGATGCCGACGCAAGTGAGATCAAGTCGAATAACGGGTTTAAATTATCGAAACTCCAACATCAAATAGCCGAGCTCTTAGCTTGCTGGCAATGCTCAGAGAAAAAACAAAAGAAAATATATAAATTGGGCGCGTGGCGAAGGGCTTGCTAGCCTTGGTCAAGTCGGGAGGCTCCTTAAGAGTATTAATATCACATATTTCCCGGTGGTTAGTCAGTTAAAGCTTCAGTAATTTGCGCTCTCTCACTTTCGTTTCCCCCTTTAGAGACGTAAAGTTCTAATCCCTTCGTATTTGTTTGCGAAAACTTTGGCCCTCCATGTCAAGTACCCTACGGTGTCGCAGTGAAAGCCCTCAACATGTGGTCAAGGGGAAATATATTGACCCCCGCAAACTCTTGGAATTATTGAGAACGGAAGTCGGTGGCAAGTTTCGAGTTGATGTAAGATCTCGTCCAGTTTTACACCCAACGTGATATCTAATCTGTGCATTCTTGCTTAGTTGCAACTTGACGAGTATATGATATACTATGCAAGAGACCAGGGTCAGACATACGCACCGAATTTGACCGAGGTGAGAAACCGAGCACATCCACAACTCATATCCTCCGCGATCCGAGCTAAGTCATCGAAATAATTGAGTAGGAGCAAATTCGGGATCGGTGTAGAGTAAGATAGTTGGATGACTTTCATTTTTTTTGGTTTCTTTCGGGCGGGCGAATGGCATCTCTTTGCGAAGACTCACTTTGCCCAGGATGGTGTGTCGTGAAACCTTTGGCAATTTTCCTTTTCTTGATGAACTAATATGTTCTTCGTGTAATTATATTGCAAAGAATACACACTGTAATATGTGTTTAGGTTATCTCTGTAGCCTTTCGAGTGGGAAGCAGTAAGCGAGTAAGCGATCATAATGCGATTGCTGAGACAAGCTGTTCAATACTGCCGGATCCCTGAGCCCGTTGTCGTCAGAATGTTAGCTCACTACGGAGCATTATGACTCTAAGCCTCGTCGTATTTCAACAAAACAGCTTGCGGATGGGAGATGTGGGTATCACTGCAGGAAGGCAGATTTCTTGGTAACATTATGAAGGTGCGGGGTATCGAACGAGGACGTTAGGTTTCTCTCTCACTATCTACTTTTTATTATTAGTATTATTTTCATTATATGTATTGTATACTTCCTCAAGGTTATTTTCTTTTTTTCAGCCACGACCAAGCTCACTGTCAACAAAATTAAGCAAGATAGAAGGGAACGAAATCTTAGGAATGAACAGCCCAATGGATCGGTATCTAAACGAGAGAGTCATTTCGCAGTTGGACAGAATATTCGAAAAGAATCCCAATGGGCCACAAGTCTCGGTCTCGGTATTCGGTGAAGTTCAGGTCAGTGATAGAAACTGCCATCTTGAGCTGCAACCAAAGAAGGACATTCATAGTGTTGCCGAGCTTCAAAAGACCAATACGGTAAGTAGTATTTCGTGGAAGGCTTTACCCGGAGCTTTAACCAACAAATCAATAGAAACAGGAAGATAACGAATATGCGCGTATTTATACAATTAAACACTTACACACGTGGAAGAAGCTGCTCATCTCGCATGAGCTGTTTGACTGCCTTTTGAAGAGGCATCAAGTGTTCCAGGAATTCTGGAAACATATCCTCACGTTTGGGTTCAAAATGTGCGAGAATGAGTATACTTTCCCACCAGCAACAGCCAGAAATTCACAGTCAAATCTGGTCAAAACTCACGGTTTGTTCAATTGTACCTTTTATATATCTGTTCCTATTTAAATGAATATTTTTCTTGACCGATAGGAGCTAATATAACCTGGAGTTAGAGCTTGCCTACGTTATCCGACGAGTAGAACCCAGTAGCTCACGGCCAGAGGACTTTCCTTGGTCAATCCGCCAAACCGGCCTTTATCACAGACTCGAATACGGAAAAAATCCCCCCCAGAAGTCCCAATCCGTGTTTATTCTTGTCGCCCCGTCGAGTGCAGTAGAGAGTGATCTCAGCCGTTGTCTGTTAGGGAGAACACCGCAGGGAGAAATAGCATGCTCGAGGGTCTTTACGGTTCACGTCCGACTAATTCGGGAGAGTTTGAGTGGCATGGTGCCGTATATGTCTTGGATAGAAGAGCAATTAACTTTCAAGGTGCGGAATAATATCTCTATCCGGTCTGCTTTTCTAAATAATAATCAAGCCGCTTTACTTCCTACCTTTTCTTGCCTAAACTAACCTCTGAGGAACGAAAACCATTAGTCAATCCGTTATGTTTCCAAACCGTTGGATACTGAATGTGATGATCGGCTCTGCCTTTTCTCCAACGACGATCGCCAAAGTCTCAATCGACTAGATGATTGCATGACCAACCTCCTTGTGATTTTGCAGGCAAAGGTGACGACCATCAACCGCGTGAAAAAAAGCTTACAGCAACACTGTTTGAAAACATGCGTGGAAGAATGCTCTCATACCTGCGACGAACTCGTTGAAGAACTTGAAGAGCATGCGATCGAGGCTGAGACGTATCAAGCAAGAGCAAAAATACTCCAAGATAAAGTACAATCCATACAACGACTGGTGAGAAATCCTACATTACCCGGTTCAGATTCTCTCCAATATCAGGAAATGCTAACTTGCGGCTTTCAACAGCTATCTAATCTCCTAGATTACAAGCAAATGTGTGCAATGAAGGAACTTGCAGAGGCCGCTCACGAGGAGAGTATTTGGATGCGGGAAATTTCGGTAAAGGGATAAATAAGCCCAGTAACCAAGTGTCCAGAACCAAAAACTAATCTGAGGGGAAACAAAATAGTTCCTGACCTTTCGGGATTCTAATGCGATGAAAGTACTGGCAATCATTGGGATTGTGTGCTTGCCCACAACAGTTGTGGAGGTAAGAATATCCCAGGATCCAGTGTGTGGCTTAGAGTGTGGCACAGATTACTCATGCATGGTGGGATTTACAGAATTTCTTTTCCACTCAATTTGTAGATGTTCAACAAAACAGGCTACAAGTCTCCAGTCAAGCATGGGTAATGGCGGCTGTGGTGGCACCCTTAACAATTCTCATCATGGTGTTGTGGAAACTCTGGATTAATTATGAGTATACATGTTGGGTTCAACCGGTCCCCACACGCTCAACTCGATTTGACAGATTGAAAATGTTTTTTAATATATGGTCACGACGGGAGATCAAAGAGGCGGAGTTAGAACTGGGCACAATGAGGGGTTTCCGGAGGAGAATTTCTTGAATGTTGAAGGAGAGCCTTGCCAACAGAACCCGATTCACCCTGTAAGCCACTAGTAAAGGGACTTTTGGTGCGGAGGGCGCTAATTCAGTCAACTGGCCTACAGAGGCAGCGGCGGCAACAAATTTTCTTTTTTTTTTCTTGTTTCAACTAGTTCATTAAGATTACAATAATTATCATCGATCATTATTGTTGTTGTTCTACCTCTCAAGTACTTATGAGAGTTCTATGGTTTGATGTAATGGTAAAAGTGTGTATAACCACCCTGTTCATGGTGGAGATACAATAATTTTTCAGGTGGATGAACCATTATTCTTTAGAGGCAAATGAATTCAAACCAGGCCTCTTATCTGGATACATGATTCCTAGGTTAACGAACTGAGATTTTTGGTATTTTCACATTATAGCAATGGTAGGATAACTGTAGAATCACCATTATCTGGAAATTTATACACACTTTACCATTACTTTTTGGAGAAACATGTCCGAGTGGCTGACACAGCAAAGTACTTCAAACCGGGTAGAAACTCGGACGCAAAGAAATTTGCCACCGGGGAGTCGTCTACTAGCAGGAATCCCAGAATCCCGCACGAATCAAGTAATTGAACCGATTGGGGCTGCCTAGCTCACCGTGCCGAAGAACATTCCCATTGGTGGGCTCATAGGTACCTCAGAGCGGCGTGGTACTCAGTTAGGCTCTTATACTTTTCACTTAATTCACGACATTTACTCTGCTTAATACCATCTCGTTCAACAAGAAGGCCGTCCATCAAGGATGGATAGCTCTAGAGTCAGTTGCTGCCTTAAATACCCAGTTGTAATGAAAATTACTGAGAAAATTATACTACCTGCTGCGATTGTGAAAACTAGTATCGTCCGATAGGTGCCTAGGTTAGTATAGAGTCATAAGAAATGAGATCAAATCAAAGCCTGAGGACCCTTCAAGTGATTATCTGCAAGGGCACTATCAGCATCATCTACATCCTGCAGGGCCTAGATTCGTGAGTTCTATCCAAACCAACCAAAATCAGCAGAAAAGCCACCCCGAAGAAACCATGACGCGTAGGACGATAAAAAAAAAAAAAATGGATCGTTCGTTCGTCGTTACAGCCAAGAGTACCGCCAATTCTTGCGTTACCAGGTTGGCAGGTACCTCTCCCACATCCGATGGCATCCCACGGTACTTTCATCTTCAGGATTCCTGATTTTCATGATTCATCTCGACTCAGTCCGTTTCTTTCATTCTTTTCATTACTTTCTCGACTTAATATCTAAAGCGGGGATTGCAAAGCGTAAACTTAAGATGTATATTAATTAGCACAGCCTGGATTGCAAGGCTCGATCAAAATGTTTGGGTGACTTGGGGGATTCTTTTCTTTTCTTTTCTTTTCTTCGTTTTTTTCTTCTTTTTTTTTACTTTTTTTACTTATTTATTTTTATTTATTTATTTATTTATTTATTTATTTATTTATTTTTTGATATCTATCTCCTTTAAGGACTAGGCATAGCAGATCTCCGTGACATCACGGTATCATTATCTCTCTTTTCCCCTCCTTCTTGGGTGGATTAATAAGTCTAGACAGCAAGTGACGCTGTTTTGCGCGTTTCTGACAAAACCAATGCCCACCTAATTGTTTATTGTTTATTAACCCCCTACGATCCCTTATTGTGGTTTAATGTTTCTTGGAAATTTTTTTCCTTTCTGATTTCGTATCATCTTGTTTTAGCTTTTCTTTTTTTTGTTTGGCTTTACTTTTTCTTATATCAATCTCCTCCAATCTTAATTTACCAATCTATGCCTTCCTCTCTCTTACTGTCTTCCATCTTGTTTTACTAGCATTTGTGCCAATACCCCTTCATATAGCCTCTCACCCTCCTCTCGCCTTGCCTTGCTCCTATCTACCGTCTTTTTATGCGTACGCCTATGTCCCAAATCTAAACTAAGCACCATTTACCGAAAAGTAGGCAATAGGGAGCTGCCATCATGGGCATCCTATCCTGCTTCAGTCGGGGTTTCAAAATTATTTTCTCTTTCTCCAGACGACAATCCGCCAAAAAGCAAACCAGCACGCTTCCAGTACCAACAATTCAAGAACCAACAGACCAAGATTCAGATGATATTACAAGATGCATTGATAATCTTCTCAAGATCGATTCACGTTCGTTAACACCAGCAAGCATGGTTGCTCGTTCATCCCGGACCCTATCCATAAATGAAAACATGCCTCCCCGTCCCATGAAGGTCCTCCAAGAGAAACTGAAGGGTTCACGTGTAAAGGCTGAGGATGAACGCATGTTCCTCCCCCGGCCTCTCCTTCTGAAACATGTTAAAGAGCACATCGAGGATGTTTTGCGTGACGACGATCTCTTTCCTCCTACCAACATACCGGAAGTCGTCGATTATATTATTCGCAATGCACCTCAGCTCTTCGCTATTTTAGTATATTTAGGGAAAGTCGAATGTATTCCCCATTTCTTAGAGGAAGGAATCAATGATTCTCACCTTCCATTTATCGAAAATGAATCCAGTGAAAAGCCAAAGGTCTTATTAAGGAGGGATAAACAGCCTGTCAATTCTCTCAGGGGTTGGGATCCTAATTTGCTGAAGCATTGGGAACGAAAGCAGTATTACATGCTTGCACGGTACTTCAAAAAAGGTGGACATTATGAACTGTCTGAATGTGAGATTGATCCGTTTGTGCCACTTCCGAATCATCTTTTTGAGCCTCCTAAGTGCGGGGGCTTTGGAGTGGTAAAAAAACTTGGCATACACCCCGATCACCACGATCTAGGGGAAGACTCGGCAGAGGTTAGTACACTGGGGACCCCTCTAGGTCTCCCAGACGTCCTTTAGCTGCCAGCATTGCTAACTCTATTCAATCTAGGTAATACCAATCGCCGTTAAGACAGTTGCGGGAGATTTTGAACCTGAGCTAGAGGCGTATAAAAACTTAGGACCCTCTCATCATCCAAACCTCATCCCCCTATGGTTTACATATCGGAAAAAGGGGATGTGTCATTTTGTCTTCAAGTGGGCGGACGGCAATTTAAGAGAGTATTGGATGTCAAATCCCATGCCTAATGCTACTCTTGACCTCAGTCTTTGGTCTCTTGACCAAATGGCTGGAGTTGCTGGTGGCCTATCATACTTCCACGAATTTGTGAACCCTAAAATTGATGACTCCCTTAACCCTCGTTATGGGCGTCACGGCGACATAAAGGCAAATAACATCCTAAGATTTCAGGGGGGAAATGATCCTGGGAGTCTGGTTATTGCAGATTTAGGACTTGCTGGCGTCCACAGCAGGGACTCTAGGTATTTAAAACCCCAGGACGTTATTCTCTCACCGACATATTCGCCTCCGGATGCCCGAAGAGGCCCAAAGGTCTGTCGAAAGTGGGATGTTTGGAGTCTTGGGTGTCTAATGCTCGAACATCTCACCTGGCTGCTCCGTGGATACGAGGCAGTCAATCACTTCTCCAACTTACGTCTTGCCGAGAGTGGAAACGACATCCCCGAATTCAGGCACGACTACTTTTATACGCCTAACTGCAACGCTGTACGAAAATCAGTTATCGATTGGGTCGATGACTTGAAAACAAATCCACGCTGCTCACCCATGATCCGCGAACTCCTAGATCTGATAATAACAAAGATGATCGTGATCGAGCCGGATAAACGAGACACCTCCCGAGCCATCCGCCACACATTGAACAAAATGCTTTCAACTGCTAAGACAGACCCTCATTACCTTTGCCCCGATCGTCCTGAGGCTGCCGCCACACCACGCCTCAACTGCAACTCAAGCATCCCCATCGACCAAGCTATCTTGCCCAAAACTCGAGTAACTTGGCCACAGCAACCTGAAGGAATAAATAATCAAGAGAAAAATCGAGCAATGAAGTCCAATATGGATCTCCCTCATCTATTTCGGAGTGTCAATGATCAATGACTAAGAGTGCTATCATCGATACTCGCTCCATTGTTCATTATTCTTCTTGTTCTTAAGACTACCTTCCTGGACTGGACTTTTATGAACTATTACTATTTGTTCTTCTTCCTTTTTTCCCCACAATCTCTGATTGTTTCAGGTTTTAACTAACTTTAACACCTTATATTGTAACATAAACCTAGAGGCCCAGCATCTCCTGTTAACTGCTATTGCATCTCAATGCATTCATTTTCTGGTGGCCCCATGTGTGATATTGTTCTATATTGTTTACAAAATGCACCATGCCTGTATAGCCCAAATGCCTTCCTTCCTTTGTTATCATGGTAAATAGAAAAGTTTTTTTTTTTTTTTTTTTAATTTGTTACTTTCCTCGTCTATATTATGTACTATCTGTATGCATATTTATACCAAAGCTAAAAGGTATAATACCCACAAAACCTTCAACATCAGGACTTTATCTGTGCTTCCTACAACCAAGACTGGTCTTTTAGGCGTTGGTGTACATTTTCAAAAAGCTTCCATGAACAGGTAGGAGTTAGAAATAACCAGCCTATACACTGTCTAAATTTCTATTTTGAGCCGTTCTGAGCACTATTCTTTTTACCAGACATTTAAGATGTTGGGGGATTTTATGTAATTTTTATTTTCCATTTTTTTTTTCTACTTTATTTTCATCTTAGTCCATGAAGAAATTAACTGAAACCAGAAACTCCACAAGCCATTATTTGATCAACTGTCATGGATGCCTGCTAGGCAGATAGATAGGAGATATGTGAGCAGTTTCCACCGTCTCGGCCTTCTTTTTCTCTTTTTTTAACTAAGAAGGACAAGGATCACGCTATCGCCTCGTAGGAACCTTGTTGTTTAGTCAGCATAAGGTCCGGAAAGCAAAAAAAGAAAGAAAGAAAGGAAAGGAGGGAAATGGTAGAAAGTACATCTTGCTAATAAATCGGTCTTTGTTCACTGGTCGTCCCTTTCCATTCTTTTGGGGTTCGGTCCACATTTCTTTCTGTAAAGAGAATTAAATGATTAGCTATATATTCTTTTGACGCGGTTGAATGCCCGTTGTATTTATGTTTGGGTTGAGTGTTAAATGTTCGAACGAAAATCGAAATACAAGACGGAGCAGGACGGATTGGTCTTTTGATTAAACACCGCTGTTCGACCAGGCTTGACTTACGACGTTCTCGAGCACCCTAAATAAAAGCAAATTAGTCACGATCCGAAATGAAATTCACTTCAAGAAGAGGGGGAAGAATCTTCTCCACGTACATGTTGCTGTGACGATCAAACGCTTTCACGCGAGCAAGCCTGTATGTTTAAGATTATCTCATCAGCACAGATCCTTCAAATCTCATTCTGATCCCGCGTCTCCAGAAGTAGAATGTCAGACGCACAGTTTGCGGTTCGAGCGAAGACTGATCAGGACCTGGGTATTGCTGCGGACAGCCGTTTGAAGCAGCGAGAGCGGTCCGTTGCTTAACTCCCATTCCTCCTATTATGGACAAATATTTCCGTGTTAGTCTTCCTTCTTTTTTTTTTGTCTCTTGATCCGTTCATCGGGAGGGGAAGTGGGCGGCCAATTTCACGGGAACGGAGCACGATCCACGAATCGGGGGGAGTAATAGCTGAGCAAAATAAATAGCTTTATACATCGAGGGTAGGAACGTACAATCTGAGCGATTTCATATTCTCTAGAGAACAAAAGAAAAAAAAATATCTGTCAGTCCACACGCCGTTCGTGTTTTTGCGCGGAGCGCCTTTTGTCGATTGCGAAAGGGGAGGGCTATGAACTTACGTGCAATCCTGACGAGGCTTCTGGAGAAGCGATCTTGAGAGGGAAATTGGTTAGCATCAACATTGAGATAGGAGAGAGAGAAATATAATTATGTTCTGGGGACCAAGGAGCAGCTCACTGGATGTTTGCGTCGGCCATGGCTGTAGAATTTTGGGATGTTTGGGCGTTTTAACCCTCCGTTGGCCGCGAAAGCTTCAATATGATATCAGCTCCAGATTTCAGGTCACGTGCTTTGGAATCATCGTGGCCGGAGGGTAGTTGTTCCGGGACCCGTTACGCGGCTGGTGCCTGAGGATGCTCAAGTAGGGGGGTCAACAACGTGACCGTTATCTTATCAAGAAGCCCTAATTTCCCCCTCTTCAAAAGGTGTGAAAGTCAATCTTGTGCCATCTTTCGCAACTCTCTGGTTGGTGAGCGAGGATTTAAGGTGGCTAGACTGATATCATTTATTCTCCTTTATCTCAAGTATAGCTCTCATTTAAATTATATATGTTCAGGTATAAATTCTACCTGTAATCTCAATATATTATGTTTATTATCATTCATTGAATGCATTTTCCCCTTAGATAAAGTCAATATATATTTGTATTATATGCGACTGCACTGCCTCGCAATTTTTCAGCTGTCTCTTCAGCCTATCAAAATTATATTAAACATGAATGATTTAATGTATGAGAATTGCCTACATGATTCAGCTTTAATATCAAGCTTTGTATAGTTATGTGAGAGTGATTGGGTAGTCTGGTGCATAGGCAGCAACATTCCCTCTATTTAACCATTACTCCTGGCCTACCCCTCGCCTCTTTTCCTCCATAGTTAAGAATAACCCCATTTTTTTTTTTAAAAAAAAAGAAAGAAAAAACCCAGTTACCTAGAGAGTAGTCCATAATACAAAGGATCAAAAAAAAAAAAAAACCCCCAAAACCCCATACCTCAAAAACAGTTAGCAAAAATGAGAACCTACAGTTCCATCACCGAGACCAATTTTCCCAACTCTTCTTCCCCGGCTATTTCCCGCTGCACGATCAAAAGATGCGATCTATCAAGCCTCAACCACGCCGACAGCCTTATCCGCAGCACCATCACTGAAGCAACCATCGCTCACCAGCCTTCTCCCACCACCGCGCGGATCACCATCAAACGCAGCAATATCACCCACTCTACTCTCACAGACAGCGACGCCGACCGCTGCACGCTGACGCACTGCAAACTGAACAACCTGCGCTCTGCGCGTAGATGCAAGGTCATCAATAGCGCAGTGAGTGATCAGAGTGCGTTGTCTCGCGTGGACGTAATCGACTCGGTCGTGAGTGAAAGCTTAGCACGTCGATCTACGTTCTTGAGGTCGAGGGTGTTGCGGAGCCAGCTGAAACGAAGTACCTTGATGGATTGTGATGTGAGTGATTGTATCATTATCCGGAGTAATCTGAAGGGGATGGTGTTGAGGAATGCCGTGTGGAAGAATGGGAATTTCATCGGTAATTTGGGGTCTGAGGAGGCGGCAAGGGTCCAGAATATGGATGGAGCGGTAAGTTCTACAAACCACCCACCCCCCGACCTTTCCCCTTTGTCTCTTGGAATATAACTAATAGATAGATAGAAGACGGGTGTTGCTCAGGAGAGCTGGATGAAGGAGTCGGATTCGGAGATAGAGCTTAGCGATGCGACTGAGAGTGATATCGAAGCTGAAGTGCATGATGATAAGCCCCCACCGTATGCGCCTTGATTTTGGGCTCGCTACGGCATTTTCTCAGTTTCAGTTTTTGTATCTATTCTGCCTATTTATGATTTATGACACTTTGATTGTTTTTTTGATTGTTTTCTTTCACATCAACTTTTTTACTTTTTGACGAGTTTGAATACTGTACGTTGTTCTGTTTTGCTCATATTTAGTCGACCCCAGTATCTTGAGCTAAATAATAACAAGGACGAGGAAGAGCTATTCAAAAAATTTCCCATGTTAGCGAACAATCCCATTAATATATTTTGTATTCAGAGACGAACCTAGTCACATAGGACCTTCACTAGATACTTATAGTTGCGTACCAACGTCGTTTCAATAAAGGTCATGTCGGATCAGCTATAAAACCCCTTAGTTCCGAGTACATGTGACCCTTTAATTTATACTGAGTAGGTATGTATGTTACTGGGTTTGCGACTAACTATCCCTGAAGGAATGTTCCCATGCGCGTACTAAGCAAATACGGGATAATATCTACTGGTAAGCATCGGAGCCCCTGAACTATGTTAATGTTAGCGCTACTTGGATGTTTCATGCTGACAATATGGGCAGGGTTGAGCCTTTCCTGGGTCCTGTTTAGACTAAAAATACCAAGTTTCTGGAAATTATTAATCGTTTCAGAAGGGGAGATAGCACCTTACTGATGGTTGTTTCAATTATTGTGCGGCATTTGGATAGTTCAAAGCTTATCTTTACGTTCTATGATCCACCAAATTACCCTGCACCTCGTATGGATAACCTAGATGACTCAGAAATTCTTCAGTTGGAAAACACTACTTCCTGTTCGGGGTCTCGTTGAGGCGGACATGGATTAGCTTGAGTCTCGTGCTGCTCTCTCTCCACTTTGATCGCATTCTCTCTCTCCGTATCTGGCTCCTGACTTCGATTCTTACTGCTCTCCCTTACCAAGAACCGATCAAGCCAATCATTGTTAGCCTCAACAGAAAATTCTTTTTCTTCCGGTATGTAGAAGGAAAGATGTCGCTCTATCTTGACGATAAAAGATCTAGAAGTATTTGAGAGATGCTATATTACATACATCGTGATGGGTTTTATTATTAACAGAAATATTTGTGGCTTAGAATTTTTTTCAAGCACAATGTACAAGGTACAATTAAGTCTGTTACTATCGCTTCATTATATACTATTAATGAGCTACCCTTTTAACGTAGGTATGCATCAACACGTTTCAGTTCGTTATCAAGATCCTCACAACGCTATAGGTCCAATCGGAAACGACAAGAAAGAAAGCAAAATTTTGATAAATCCAACTCCAAACGTGAGAATGGCGCGTGGATCACCAATAGCAGTTAACTCCGTTTTTTTAGAGCAACCTGGCCTAGCTTTGACGCCATTCATACGATCGACCAACCAGAGGAACGCATCAGGTGCTCCGGTGATTTCAAGGATAGCATGCTCGGAAAGTGTGTCCCGCCTGTATTCGACCGTGGCGCCATTGGCACAATAAGTCTCATATAGCTCATCGCTATCCTCAATGGGGCTAATCTCATCATTCACCGACTTGTATATAAGTATGGGGATCTGGGGGATATTTTGACCCATAGCATTTGCGTTCAGAAGGGTAGTGGCCAATGGACTGGTGAATACGTTGGGATCCTTAACATAGGAATAGACATCTTGACCGATATATTCTAGAATATTTCCAGTCAGGCAAAGGTTTTTGGTTTTGTAAAAGTCTTCTGTTTTATTAGGAAGGATGTTCTGGTCGATGATTGTCTGGGCGATAGGAAATTCGTTCGCAAGGCCTTGAATCCCTGCTGGCACTAGCCCAGCGAATATACCCTTGTTGACCGCTTCAATGACTGGTAAGATCTTGGGAACTGTCCCTCCGAGAGCGGCGCCAGCGATCTTCAGCTCCGGAGCGTAGCTTGGCTGGAGCTCTGCCGCAAACCCGCTGGCTAGACTGCCTCCGGAGTATCCCCACATCGTAACAGTGGCTTTAGACGAGATACCGGTAATAGCTGTCGAGGCAAGAGATGCGCGGATGCCATCGAGGGTGGCCTGGCCGGAAAGTGTGTTTGCAAGGAAGGCGGACTTCCGACCAAGATGGTCAGGGACAGTGACAACCCACCCCTTACTCAGAGATGCTGCCATGAAAACATATTCCAATTGCGGCATGATGAGGGATAGAGCCTCACCGGCATCTGATGACTGCTGGAGAGCGAATGACGGGGAGCAGTTTGGATCAGCCGCGTCCTGTGCAACCTGGTACGACAACAGCTTCGTATAGTCTGCGTTATGTGGGACCATGATGGTTGCAACAGTGGCAATTGCCTCTCCAAAGGTGTTTGTCGTGCGGTACAGAATTTGATAGGCAGCCTTAATATTAGCATCGGCGAGGCCAAACGCTGCAATGGGAAAGGGAGGGGTGCGGTGCTTTAAAATTGTCCCCGGAGCCGTGGACTCGTATCCAGCAGGAGGTGTGTAAAAGGGGTCCTCGCCTGGCTGTAGAGGTCCATCTCTCGCAGTGGGCATACCCGATACGAGAAAAGAAGCCAGGAGGCATAGGGTTTGAAAAATAAGGAAATTCACGTTCACCATCTTGGCTGGAGAGAAGTCGGCACGATCCACAATCTGGGGGATTTTCTTTCCCCCACGGGGACAGGACGGGCTTTTAAGTCTGCCATACCCAATATTGAAAGCCGTCTTCCAAGTGAAAGTATTTCCACCCCTCTCACACTATTTTTCTTGAAAGACTTGTTGAGGAAGAGTGCGGCTCGCACGTGTTGCCGAATTCGGTTGGTCATTTACGACTCCCTCCAACGATGGAGTATCTGGGGTCCACCATTTGGGGATGTGGGGAAAGGCTAACACCATCTAGAATAAGCTAAGGATGTTGGGGCTTGGGCAGGGTTGCCATTGAACGACAGCATTGGCTAGAAGCCGAGGTGAGCCCCCCCCCCCAAATTAATCAAGAAAAGTCATGACGGTAATTGAGACTGAGCCCTTAGGGGCAGGATACAACTCCACTCTTAAGCAAGCCGAACCGCCAAGTCTACCACATGCAGGGCTTTAAGTGATCAATAACGCACTCTGCAGGCTTCTCGTTTCAGAGGTCGACGTCGATCCTCATTCCTGATCGCATAGTGGTTGATTTGATTGGTAGCAATGCGTGGGTTCGATTCGGCAACAGTAAGATAGTGGATCCTGTCACGCGGGGAGGTAAAGGAATATGATATTTTATCGTATAGAGTCGATGATTGATCAATTAAAAGTGATCTGCAGCGTCAAATTAACCTTGAAAAAGATCTTAACTGGGCTTCACGGGTACAGGCAGCTATTAGATGCATTTAGGGTATTACACTCAATATCAAATCCATGTCCTGTTACCCCACAGCCTTTCCAATCGGGGGGTGTCGGCATGCTCCTCTGAGTTCTAATGAGATTCTATTGCGTGGGTTTCAGAAAAGGCAACAGGGACCATAGTGAAGAAATCTCTTATTGGATGAGGTATTTAAACTCGACGGCTAGGTTGCCTAGAAACAAACGAAGTAGATGAGGGGCAAGCGGGGTTTGCCTTAACGATATATGTAGTATCCAGGTTGGCTCGACCTCGAACAAGGCATTATTATATCTCGGCCGGGCTATACACATGGCGCGCTCTTGCCAAATGAACAAATTTTCAGAACTGGTCCAGGGCCTTCTCAGTCCACTCCCACAGCTGCCCGGCCAGCTTATCATCCCTGGCTGTTGTATCCACCTTTGTCACCTTTCCGACCGGTAAAAAAAACTCTCCATTCACCAACCGATCCTTCTCTCTGGTCGTCGCCGCCCACACCTGGTTCCATGCTCCCTCCTCCTGTTGCAGTAGCCGTCCAAAATTCGTCACGTACACGAAAGCCCTTTTCCCCCAACTCAAAGTGTCCACCAAACCCGTCGCCACGACACCCGGATGGACACACACAGATTTTATGCTGGGGTAGCGCTTCGCCAGCTCCCGCGCATATAGGATATTAGCCAACTTACTCTGTCCATATCGTCGCCACGACCACATCATCCCATGATCCTGTGTAGTCTTGAGCTCTTCGAACAAAATCCCCTTACGTGGATGGAGCATGTATCCCTGCGAAGTAAGAATGACGATGCGTCCCTCTGCCACAGTGTCGTCCTTTCCTTCCACTTCTTCTTCTGCTGCTGCTGCTGATGTTGGCTGCTTTTGCAACAAGGGTAGGAAATGTCGAATGAGCATCGCATGGCCCAGATGATTCGTCCCAAACTGCACCTCATATCCATCGCTCGTGAGGCCGGGAGCCGTAGCCATAATCCCAGCATTGCAGATTAAGACATCAAGACGAGACTCTCGAGATCGGAATTCCGTTGCTGCCGCTTTCACGGCAGATAATGAGGTCAGGTCACATTTGATGAAGATTACGTTGGTGGAAGGGTTGATGGATTTGGCCTCTTTGATGACCTTGTCGGCGTTGGGAGCACTACGACCGCTGATAAATATTTTTGAGGCATTGTGTTTGGCAAGATGGAGGGCGGTTGCGGCGCCCAGACCGTTTGTTCCTATGGTGACAGTAATATACGTGAGTAATTTGTTTTTGTTATTGTTTCTCGTGGTATATATAGATGCCCGAGTCTCAACAGAAGATGATTTACCTCCAGTAATGAAAAAGACTCTTCCTGTAAGATCAGGAACGTCTTGGTCTGGGTTGAAATCAATGCCCATATTTGCTGATGGTTTAAGCAGGTGCTAATTATTTCACTTGAGATTCAACCCTATGGTAGGTATCAAATTTGATTTCACATAACTGGGCACAAAAGTGAATATATTTAAATATGTTACACACCCTCCTTCACTCTACTAATTTGCCGTCACCGGGTAGAAATCAGGATAAGCTCCTCCTCCTCAGGCTCCAACCTAATAACGTCACTCCACCAAAGCATTCACCAATTAAAATGAAAATCCTTTTGCACCCCGGACGCAATCAATTGGGAGGCCTCCGCCTTCAATTGTCTTTGTTCTTTTGCTACGTTAGATCAGGCTAATTCATGATTTAATTAACCACTTTTGTTGGCAATTTTAGCTAATACGCATTAGGACGGATACTCAATTAATCTGGAATGGCCAGCTACCTAATTTATTTAATGATCGGTTGACTCGGATGAATTATTAACAACATTAGTGATACGATCGCGGCCACTTTAATGCTCGGGCACTCCAGTTCATCCGGGTTTAATATCCTAGCGTCAAACTATGAAGCTACTGTTAATATAAATATGGAATAGGACAATGACTGAGTACTCTATTTTGATTAGCCTTTTAGTAAGATACGCAGCTGCGTATCTTGCTGCGTATCTTACCCCCAAAATTCCAAAAAAAAAGTTGTCTTAATCTTTGGGAATGAAAATATATGAGTCTCTCTTCTCAGCTCTTCATGAATCTCTTTTCACGATTTTGGTCGGGTGTGCCTTATGTGGGGCGCTGATGAAGATTTTCGAGTCATTTGGTTTTGCGGGAATACTTGTCCTTCTTAGTACTTCCCTAGCCTCAAGAAGATCTATGACTGTCTTGTCTATTGCACAACAATAAATTAATATTCCTTTGCCTCTGTATTCCCTTTAATTTTTCCATCAATTTTCTGGAATTCGACAGTTTGATATTCTTAAACACGAGGAAGGTACTATTCTATTTTGCAACCCCCTCGAGTATCACTCCCCAATCTCAACAACCAACTTCGTACAACTCACCCCCTGAAGCAGCTCATCCAACCCAGCGTTAATGGCCCCCAAACCTTGTCCCACAACTCTTGGCTGCGGACTCGGCTTAATTGTCCCGTTGGCCAATTCTCCCTTTAGCCACGTCCCCATCCAATATTCAAACTGGGCCAACCTCTCCCCTTCGTCCATCGAGGGCATCACAAATATGATTTCCACGCCGCTAACGTCTTCTACATCCGGAGGAATCACAGGGGCCGATGCGATCTTCGCATTTTGGCTCCCTGTCCCTTGATCATGCTCGACGAATGCCTTCAGCACGGCCTGACACGACGACAGCTGCCCTGTCGCAAGAAAGCAGTGCCGAATCACTAGGCCGTCCTCTCGAGCCGCCGATACAATCTGATCCACAACCTGCGGTTCCTTGTAATCGAAGACGCGATCTGCACCTAGGGAGCGTACATACTTATGGTTTGCCGTGCCGGCGGTTGCGTAGACAGCGGCGAAGGAAGAGTCGCTATCCTCTCGCAGCACACGGGCGCTTTGCACACCCATAGTGCCCACACTCGAGGAAGCGCCCCAGATTAATAGGGCCTCTCTCTTTTGCTCCTCGGGTTTTTGAGTTACGTTACTTGTACCGGTGTTGACTAGTGACGGAGAAGAAGAAGAAGCGCTTGCTCCTCCCGGCCGCGGAATCCCCATAATATCCCACGCGTTAAGGGGTACTTCAACAGCGACGGGCAAAGTTGCTGCCTGGTTCCAAGATATACCCTTATCCGGAAGAGGCACAGCGTGCTGCCAGGGGATGACGCATCGTTCCTGAAAGGCGCCATAGTTAGGGTCGCAGGACCTCCAGAAAGAGGCCGCATAGGCGGCAACGCGAGTGATCCCGGGCAGAAAGAAAATACCCGAGCTATTATCGGTAGCGGAGATCGGGACATTGTCGCCTACCTCGAGGACTAGCCCGGACATGTCAAAGCCGATGACCGTAGGGTAAGTGGGTATGAACAGGCCTTGATCTCGCATGTAGCCGTCTGCTGGGTTGAGGGCTACGGATTTGACCTCAACAAGGAGCTCACCTGGGCCTGGTTTCGGGGTAGGGCGGGACTGGAGCGTGAAGGGCTCGCCTTTAGTGAGGGAGATGGCAGCGAGGTGGGTGGTCATTTTGAGCAGCTTTGTGCAAGTTGGAGGATTATGATGAATATTTGTCGATTGAGCCCGGAATTCAAGTTAATACAGGCTTTGGGTGGTGCTAGAAGAGATTTTTCAGAAATTTGTTGGAGGAAGAGTGAAACATTGAGGAATCCTCTTCTAATAGAATGGGCCATCATTCAGAAATGATTTGTACTTAGTTGTATCATTTCTTCGATAGTATGGCACTGATGATCGATAGTGGAACCCGGCCAATCAAAGACTTATGCAGCCGAGTAGCAGTTAGCACCAGAGGTGGAATATCCCAGAGAGGGTTAGCGTCCTAGCGCCTGTGATCCTCTACACCTCTTTCATTCCTTCTATCCTTCTGGCATTCGGAAATCCCATCTAAGCCGAAAATACCTCACGTCCAATTTTCGTGAGTCATTGCATAATCACCTAAACATGAAGTCAGACTGCCCAGGACAGATGCAGGAGGGGGGTAAGACTCTGCGGAGGTCGAGATTTGGCTGCCGGAATTGCAAGCTTCGAAAGCTCAAGGTGAGTGGGCTAACAAGATTCTGTTAGACTTTTCTGGCTTGTCTGACCAAATCTTTTTTTTGGTCCATTAGTGCGACGAAGGTAAACCGCAGTGCAACAGATGTAGTTCATTCGGGGTATTATGCAATTTTATGTCTAACATCCCCGACCTCCAGCCCATCACTGCGGACACGGCGCGGCCATTGGTGATTCGAAAGAGGGCCGAGCTTCAGTCGTCTCTTACAAATGCTATTTGGACGTGTGACGCAAACACATATCACCAATTGAATACAAAGTGTCAAGATTTTATAACTCGTTATCTGGGACGAAGTCTCATTACCCCAGATGACCCTAGTATGATACATGTTAATCGCAAGCTCCTGGAATTAGCCTTCACTGTAAGTTTTTATTGTATAAGTTATTTCCCATCAGATAGAATGGAGCCAAGGTTGCCATTCACCATGGACGAGACCATCGCTTACAAGTATGTACTTACTAGTATCCTTACTTAATGCACGCCTCACTTGCTGTGGCGCTTACATACGACCGCCACCTGAATGGCTCGTTAGGCTGCCAACGTACTCTAAAGGAGTGCTACCACTGGTCTCAAAGTACAGTTCTCTTAAACAGGCGACTAAGGGAGCCGATTAAACCAAGAGACAAGGATCCAATATGGGGCACTGCGGCTGCTCTGGCTATTTTAAGCTTCTCATCTCCGGATGCAAGTACACCTGAACAGGCGTGGCCTCTAAAGGCCTCCAGCTCATCCTCTGACTTAGACTGGATACGTATGAGCAAGGGGAAAATGTCTCTGTGGCACGCGGTCGACCCGCTGCGACCGGATAGCATTTTCCGTGTCATGGCAGCGACTTTTGCTCAAATGCAGGCACCGTTGCCGGAGGTAGGCATAAGCGGTATTCCAATGGCCTTGGCTGCCGTTTGTAACCTCAACAACTCATCTACGATGATAACAAGTCCATATTTTCATGCTGCCCACGCGGTATCCCATATCCTCAACCTCCCCGACAGCGAGGTCACCACAGGCCCAACCCAACTATTTGTGAGAAGTATTAATGGCCCTTTTGAAGATTTGCTCCGAAAAAGAGATCCTACGGCACTTCTCCTACTCTATCTATGGTATCGCAAAGCAAGTCGTAGTATATGGTGGATTGAACTTAGGGCTAGAGTAGAATGTCCTTCCATTTGCTTGTATCTGAAACGGTATCATAAGGAGAACGATGCTGTACATGCATGGCTCCCGGGAGGAGTTCTCGCCGATAATAGTGTCTTACAACTATAATGGATATCAAGTAGGAGTTAACTAATAATAGAAATAATATCTCCACAAACAACAATATCAAGGCTGCTAAGATTACAACTGCCCACATGCCAGCAGGGTCACCCAATATGAGCTAAGTAAGCTGTCCAATGCCGGCATTGAATATTTGAATTTATTCTCGACCTCCCATGTTCGGGCTAGTGACTGCTGATCAGGATGTCATGGAAATAGGAATTGTAAAAATTTAACAACTGCTTTCATATTCACCAGTAATATGAAGGACTACTCGTGACCCTGAAAACCGAAAACGCGTAGGTTATCTAATCAGTGTGTCCAAGGCTCATATATCCTGGCAATATATTTGATAGAGAGCTTTAGTACACATCCTCTAACAACTTACGGCTATTAGCAACTATATATAATAAATGGCAAGTTTGAGGATAATAGCTAAGATTAAATGGCAAATCCGTCACACATCCAGGCGTGGTATCAGATGATTGTTTGGAGTAAAAACGGTACAGATCTCCAAACTAAAAGATCTAGACTCGATTAACAGCTACATAAGCAACTATTAACAGGGAAACTTTATTAGAGTATCTTCTTAGTTCTTATCTGACCAAGTTCTTGAGTTGATGGTCTTGTTACAGAATGTATGTGAGTAAGCAAGGCTCAGTGGCAGTCGTGAATGAGGCGCAGTCAAATTCGCCTCGCATCGCATCACCTCCAGTCTTCATGCTTCTTCATCTGATTCCAACTCCTTAAGTACTGATATCCTTGAGAGTGAAAGGCAGCTCTCAAGTTCCCAGAAGCTGCCGGAGATGTCCGCACTCAACAACTTCGCGATCGCAGCAAATCTGCTTCAGGTCCTCTCGTTCGCCGATACCGTTTTCCGTGCGGGGAAAGCGCTATACGAGCTCTTCGATAAGGCTCGATCAGCCTCACAAAATATTGTGCTACTTCTTCTTGATCTACAATCTTTACTCTCAGTTGTTGCCCACGTTCGGGTATTCATCGCGGAGCATGGATCTTCACCCTTCGCCCAGGAAAATGGCCACACGGTACCAAATCTCCGCCCGATTCTCACACTCATCGATCGGGACTTCCGCCACATGCGGGGGCTACTCGCAGAAACGATTGGCGCTGGCACCGGGGGGTGGTTTTCGTTTATCCCTAGCCATTTTCGATGGGCTCTGAAGGAACAGGAAATCGAGGATGCGAGACAACGACTCGTCAAGTATACACAGAATTTGAATGCAGAATTGTCGGTTTCGGGACGGTATGTGATATGCCGCGAAATTTGCTGGTTCTTGTTCGCTTAGTGGCTGACGAACTGCGACATAGACGCAATGATATCGTCCTGTGTACGAAAATCCAGAAGATTGAAGACCGCCTACAAGTGCTCTCACAAGACTACTTGATTAGACCACCGGACACCGGAGCTACTACGCAACCACTGAATAACAAATCAGCGATTCGTGTCCCAAGAAAGCAAACAAAGGCAATTTACACACCAATCCAACCTCGAAAGTCTCCGAGTTCACACATGAAAGCAGACCGGACTCTGCCGCGCCCTGACCGGGTAGAAGAAGACACAAATGCCCAAGTTAGCAGACAAGATCCTGCCTTCCTCGGTCCTACAATCCGTATTTACGAGAACGCGGATCAAACATACCTTTTCGACACCAATGACATTGACCTTGATAGAATCATCAAACCTGCCGTCCTTCTTCGGGATTACTTGATTTCCTCCGTGAGTGCAATGCGCACCGACCATGCTGCTCCCATTACCAAGGTGCAAGGGGAGCACTTTCGAACACTGTTCGACTTGTTGCTTGTATCAGCCCATACTGCATCAACTGAGATTATTATGAAGAACTACAGCAACAACCCTATAGGAATCAAGCACGACGACCACAAATTTGTGTCTAGCAAAAAGAAGGCTATGAAATCCCAGCAACGAGATGAGTTTTATAGCAGAACTGCAGGGAGATGCTCTCCAACATCTGTAGAAGAACAGAGTATCATACTCGATACAAACATTGGTTCTATCAGAGCGAAGATACTGTCAGCAAGGGCTCAAACGGATTCCGCAACGCTCGGATTTGTATTCGAATACCTTGGAAAGGCTAAACTAGACTTATCACCTTTCACAGTTCATTATAAGTCTCAAATTGCTGGGAAACCTTTATCTATCTCTCAGCAGCCTTCAACTCCGGAGGAGCTAATAGTTCCCGAATATTTCCCAGCACTAGCAAAGCATTTTCATGAACTAATCCCAAAAGATACCCCATTACTGCACCCATTCCTGAAATACCACCCGCGGAGGTTTGTCGTGAACCCGCTTTCTCGGCATGATTTGACTACCCATACCTGGGATAGCAAGGAGGACAAGTTTACTCATACAACACAGATAGTGTTACCAGGAGTTGAACAGGCTTTTTTTCTATTTACTCAGCTCCATGACAAGAAACCTAAATCCAGGGTTACAGAAATGAAAGAGCTGGACATAAAGTATATTTGTGGTGAATTTACGAGAATTCTTGCCAAGCGACACAGAACAGAAAGGCTCAAAATTTTATGCCGGCGTTTAAACGCATCGCAGTGTGGTATTTATATCGCTTATGCTCAAGGTTGGTTATTAAGCTGTGTCACGTCGAAAGCTGCTCTTGAAGTGAGGGATAAATTGTGGCAGACTAAATTTATCAAAACAGATTGTCTGATGGATGTAATCTACATAAGATGACTACCAAAGGTGATGGAAATGGTAAATAAAGCCCGTATATAGATTACGAGGAGTTAGTCCTTAGACCTTACTTATTCAAGTTCCTTATACCTTATTTATAAAAATACCCTCTTAAGAATATAGAATACCGCATACACTGAATGATATATAAAAAAAATTTCAAAATGAGCTATTGTTCAGTTAATCGTAAACTTAAGATATGGTACATTTGTTTACTGGCCACGCGTTCTTCATATATTAAGAAAATTTAAAGTTTACCATCTGTTTCGTTTAATGAATATATTAGTTTATCCCATTTGTAGTGACACTAGCTTATAGAAAGGGGTTTAGCATAAATTTTTTAACGAACATACATCCACCTAGAGACGTACGGACGACAGCATGCCGAGTGCAAATAGCTAAAACTAAGCTTCTTATTTCCTGAGGATGAGCGGGTAATGTTGGTATTAGATTGACTAAGAATAGGTATATAGAAAATCAACCACGCTTCCAAGCATGCATGCTAATGCAAAGAGTTTCTAATTCATTATACATTAATCCCACAGAGCAGGTTAGTCGAAGACAGGAAAGAATTCAATTATTCCACACCCCGTGGAACTATGCTTCTCGCTCGTGCCCCGGCCGGCGCCGTCGTCCACAACACCTGTCGGACTTCACGGCCCACTTGCTCGATCATATCCATCGCCCAGAGCACATCGAGATGTTCATAGTCATCAATCACCTTCGCGTGCGCAATCTGAACGTGTGGTTCGCGCCCACTGTTGAGTCTTCGCAAAAGTTGTTTTCCATCTACCAGAAGATCACGCCCGCCAATCCACAGGGCAAATGGAGGTGTTTGTGGTCCATACCAGCTGTGGCTGCTGGTAGAAAGTTCGGCATCTGGACTGCTTGGCCCGATGCGAAGATCTTCCCCAACTTCGGCTGGAGTCGCGAGAATGCATTTCTGCGTCGAGAATCCATCGGCCCCGAGCCACCATCGGATAGTCTCTGTGCTCACATATACCGGCGCAAATTGAAACATGCGGTCGCGTAGCCCGTGGTCCCACCGACTGTCACTCCAGTTGAACAAGAATGAGAAGACTACGTAAGCCATTGGTCCATATAAACGGGGATGCAGGTAACGCCGTGCTGTGATCATGATGGGAATAAAGGCATGGATTCCGAAAAATAACTCGAAAGTCCTGGGAGAAATATTGCGCATGAACCTGAAGTAGACACGGTCAACAAGAGGACCTGCATACACAGCCGGCGCAAGGGCACAAAACACCGAGATTCGTTCCCCTAGCTCTGGCCTCTGGTCTTTGGAGAGAGCGACAAATGTTTGAGCTGTTCCCTGTGAATGACATACAAGGCCGAGTTTCTCGAATCCCGTCTCGTAGAGAATGCGAGAAATGAGAGCTGCAAGGTCTAATACACCCATGTGCTGAATGGTCCAAGACCACATGCGTGGATCCGATGCCGACAGCGTTGCGTGTTCCGGTTCAATCCCGCAGCGATTATTCCCAAGCCAAACATCGTATCCAGATTTCGCTAGGAAGAAGGCTAGGCTGTCATCATCATTAGCGCAGTATGCCCCCGAACTCTGGAGCAAGCCATGCATCATCAGTACGGGGTATTTACGGCGAGAGCCAGGGGAGCGTCGCGCGTCTTTCCTGCCGGTAAAAACATGCGGCCCCCGGTGTTGTCGTTCGCTGTCTGGCAGAGACGTGTATTCTTGGGGATTGTAAATATGCCAAAGTGTGAGGATGAATCCATCCTCGGTTTGTACCTTAAAGGTCTCCACATCTAGTCCAACCCTTCGCGCGTAATAAGCTACATCACTCACAACCGGGTCCTTTCCCCCTTCGAGAGGGGGGCACTCGTCCGGTGCCTCCTCGTCTACATCCCGCTTCTCCTGTCGACGCTTCCACCTGCGAGACGCATCCCTTCTCTGTAGCTTCCGCGCTCGTTCTTCCGGAAGAAATTTCCGCTCTTCATGGATACCTTTTCCGTTCAAGTGATTCCAGATACGGGTCAAACGTGTCGCAAGACCATAAATAAGTGAGCCCAAAAAGATGATTCCTAAAAACAGGAGGGAGAGAACGAAGGAGGAACAACGAATAATTCCACACCGTAGTGTCTGGGCGGCTGAGGGGGGACCGTAGGAGGGGAGCGGTGGGAATGAGGGGTGTGCTGGCACGGAATATGCTGCATCTGTGTGTGTTTGTGGCAGCGGTGAGTAGGGCCTGTCGCTGAGAAGCCCATCGGTCACCGTAGATATCTCGTCTAGATCATCGTCCACCGGCATTCTGTTGATTTCCTGCAGTTCAAACACTGAGTCCGACGTTCTCGCAGGCTCTGGGTGTTTTTGAGCGCGTAACTCATCGAAGTTGTTCTCCGTCGCTATGGTTGTTGACGTTTGCGACAGGACTGGTTTTCGCACAGGGGACAAGGGGACCACCCCACGTGGGAGCTTGATGGCCGCAGACGAGCCATCATTGATAGTATTGGGTGATAATAGCATCGTGGGATCAGGAGGAGGTCATAGGATGCGAGCACAGATGCTTCATGATCAAGGAGGAATCAGGTGGTGGGATCATGTGAAAGGGGAGGAAGAGCAATTAAGGAGGAAGAAAAGCAGGAGAGGGAAGAGAAAGAGAGAAAGAGCACTTTGTCCAGGCGGTAAAAAGAGAGAAGTAATGAGGGCGAAATAAGGCACCCCTTGTCACGATGATTGTGGCTTTCATGTTAATAGGTCAATAAGAACAACAATAATAAAAATCACCGTCAATTCATGTGTTGGACACCTGGAAAGCCTCAGTCCCCAACATTTCCATTTCAGGTGCAGATCCTCCAAATTGCGGAACGTCCGACACGTGAATGTGGGGCTATGACATCAGCCATAAGTCCGATGGTTGGCCCAAAAAACCAGGGCCAGGATGCCTGAGGATGAACCATACATCCAACATCTCATCAACCATGGTCCATCCCTGTATTCAACGCTCAAAGAAGCGTCAGCGGCCCGGTTAAAACCTGCCCAAGGTCAATTCCTTGATACACGAAGGTAATTCGTCCATAACATTCAGGGTCCATATCAACACGTTGCCGGCTTACGTCAACCTTTCCACCGCACAATACGGACGAGCCCTCTTGTAGGGCGGTTATATGCAAGATATAGTATCTTGTCGCGGGGAGAGTGTATTTGGCCTGAATCCGGAGGTTATAAATTTGGCTGTAGTATAATCACTCTCTTCAAAATAAGCAAATATTTTATGATCTAGCAAGTCTCACGCAAGCCATCCTTTGGGATCATCCGCGCCGTGTAATAACGCTAGAGTCTCTCAATTCATTGTTAAGGATTCCCGTATATTGATTATGGTGTAGGCTGTATTTAAACTCGGTTATACCCCTCACTTCCAGAAGCTGGCCAGATGAATTTACTTAAACAGCCAGGCTGTTAGAAGTCCTGTTCTACAAGCTACATAATATGGGTGCGATTGAAGTGATAAATAAGAACTCCAGATAAATTCATGACTGTATTCTATTTACCAAGAATCTAAAACTATCATCTCTGTTTGTGACCACTATCACGATATTCATAGTCGTATCTGTGGGGGGAAGAAAATGAACAAATAAATAAGAACAGAAAAAATAAAAATAAATCAAAATAGAAGAAATATTAAGGTACAGAAAATTGAGAAAGGAAGACAGCATCGAGGAAAAATGGGTCTTATGGAGAGTCATCAGATTGACTAGATGTGCGCTCAACATGCTCCAGGTCATGCTTAAGCTTGGCATCTGTTTCTAGCTGGGTCAGGGTGCCTGGATGACCCTCCGCGACATCACGGACGTCAACATAGTTCACGGATGGGACAAAATCTGTAGACCGCCAAGCTGCAGAGACCTTAGAATACAGCTCATCAACCTGTTCAAGTGTAAGGCCTTTTGTTTCATAGATGCAAGTGTAAACAAAGACACAGGCAATGAAACAGAAACCACCCCAGATGAAGAAGACCTTGGATTGCAAATTGGCGTTTCCGGGGCCGGCATCCACCATGAAAGGGGTTGCGTAGGCAATAGCCCAGTTGAGGAGCCAGTTTGTCGCAGTTGTTATGGAAAGGCACTTGGCTCGGGCCTTGAGGGGGAATAGTTCGCCTGTTACGACCCAGGCAACCGGGCCCCAGGAGGAAGCGAAAAAGAAGATATAAAGGCAAACAAAAGCAATTAGAACTTTGTTTGCGACGTCCGAGGAGGCAGCAGTGCCGACGATAGCAACAATAAGTTGGCAAACACACATGCCAACGGCACCGAATAGAAGAAGTGGTCGTCGACCCCACTTTTCAACCATCCACAAACCGGGGAATGTTGATATTACATTCACGACGTTGGTTATAAGTGTGATAATGAAGCTATTCTGAATACCCGAATGTTGGAAGAAGGTAGTTCCATAGTAGACTATTAAGGGTTAGGGCATACCAGGACAGCGAGTAGCAAAGAACACATACAGATGAAATTAACACCAGAAAGCTGCTGTAGAGCCTGAACAGCACAACCAGTGGCCAATCGCTTTCCAATGGAGCCACGGAGGATTTCCAGATAGCTAGCATTGCCGATCCGAAGTTCATACTCATGATTAGCTTGGATCTCTGACAGCTCCTCAACAACTGTAGGATGGTTGACATCCAAGCGGCGTAGGCGAGCAAGAGCCTTTGTTGCAGCCTCGTGTCGGTCCTTCTTGATCAAGAAGCGAGGAGTCTCTGGAAGCATAAGCATGCCAACAACCAAAATGATGGCCCATGCGAACTGCAGAGCCACAGGAATCCTGTAGCAACTAGTGTCCATGCGATCTTTGGTAGCATTATTGACGATAGCGGCTAGTAGCAGACCAATAGTGATAGCTAGCTGGTATGCGCCAACGATGGTTCCACGAATCCACTTGGGGGCAGTCTCAGATTGATACAGTGGAACTATTGTCTCGTTAGAAATTTTGTTCGGTATTCTTTAGGGAGTATAGGCAGAAATACCTGTGGCAGAGAGGAGGCCAACGCCGTATCCAGCAAAAAATCGGCCGGCGACAAACAATGGGATAGAGGTGGCTGCAGTTTGCAAGATTACGCCAAAGCAAAAAACACCGGAATCGAGAATCATTCCAATACGTCGACCAAAATGATCAGCCACCGGTGCGGCAGTGAGCGCTCCAAAAAAGGTGCCCGCAGAGAGTAGAGAAACAATCATGGAAGACTGGGAGGAAGTGATATCAGGAAGGCCATCGCTTGCGTTGATGTATCCGGTTGAGAATAGCTCGCGCCAGTATTTCATGGCCAAAATGCCACTTATAGTACCGGTATCATATCTAGTGGAACATGGCATCAGTTTCTGAAGCAGTCGACAATAAGAGGTCAAACTTACCCAAATAGCAGACCACCAAAGGCCACGAACAAACCAATGATGATTGCAGGGGCGGCTGAGCCCGCTGCATCATCCGGCTTTTTCAGCATGAAGCCCATTATGAAAAAGGCAGTGATAAACACTCGAGGCGTGGACAAGTAACAAGGATAAAATAATAGGTGTCAACCCGGAGAGGGCAAAAGAACGAGTGATCCATTCTGTCGCGAGGACGGGCATGCAGGAGCCTTTTGTACTGCTGTAGGCCAACGCGGGGATCTGGAGGAATCGGCAGGGTTTTCTCCACGTCCGGCAGGATTGGGGAAGAATGATGGCCGAAATCAGCGGCCAGTGCTAGCATTGTCGGACGGAATCGGTTTACCAGCACACATGAAAACCAATATCTGTCCTCCCTCGCGTGTCTCCACTCAAGTCACAACCCCCCACCAATCTTCTCATGGGAGTCTATCATCTGAGGCCGAGTGAGGGGCGATTCTGGGGAGGAATTTGGGTGAAAGTTCCCTCTAGTCATTGAAACTTGCGGCATATTGGCTGGGGTTGAGAGCTTCTGGAACACGAGTCGGGTGTTAATCGGGCTGGGCAAACTTAAACTGAGTCGAGGTAAGTTTGCGTAAATGACAATTCTATTGGGTCTGTTTACCATTAACATGCTCTATATGGAGTTCTTCCCCGTTGCAACTTGCCTCAGTTCACACTCCACACCCCGTTGATAGGACAGAGGGGATCAAAGTTAAACGGACGTTGGCCGAATCTACCTCTAACCCAAATTGGATACATTCCTAGGGCCGGTCGCGGGCAAATAGGAACAATAATAAATATTAGCAAATCAAGGTAAGAGAAATAAAGTAAAATCTTGAAAGGTGAAAGAATTCCGGGTGCGGTTCGGTCAGCCGATCGTCGCGCCCCGATCAGGAAATGCCTCACTCATTCTTCCGTTCCAGTCGGTCAGACTCACCACATCAACACCCATCGTGATGGGTATCCTGCCATCACCGCCATTATCATCATTACAATGATTTATTTACCAGATGAACATCTCAATCCCCAGGTTTTATGGTTGATTAATTTAAAAAAAAAAAAAATTGGCAAAAGATGTGTTGGGTAAATTGATTCCTCAAAAGGAGTTACTTCACTCCAAAAATTGTTTTAGCTGAACCTCCTTAGCCTCCAGCTCCCGATCGAACCTTCCCGATAAACAGTCCCTCCACCCTCAGGCCGATCTCACCCCCATCCCGAATCCCGTAGTCCGTGTTCCTGCTTCCAAAAGTTTGTTTCCTTCACAAACAGCCGAATTTTCCCTCTTCCTTCGTTTTAGCAGGGAACTATTTTATCATTCCCTGACCCTGTTACATCTCAAAGAGCGCCAAGAGCAAAAGATTAAGAAGGAAAAACAAAATCTTGAAATATGCATGAAAGGGCGCAAGTCTTGCATGGCAAATCGAAAGCTCGGCCGAGGTTTACCCGCCCCCTGTTGTAACGATCCCGAGTACGCCTAATTTTAGTCCAATAATTTTAGTCTAACATGCATACGAAATGATCCACCTTTACAATCCTTGGCTGGAGTTAGTTTATACTTAGTTTGTGTGAAGTATCCTCCCCCATCAACCAATACATGAGTTCTGGAAGTCGGAGGTGATAGTTACCATATATCGTCATTCGTTTGTTATCTTGCCACTCCAAACTACTACGTACAAGGAACGCCCAGCGCCCTGGCAAAGTCAAACACAAGCCCAACCAGAATTGTCAGAACTTTGTTTTGGTTGGGCTACAGGTCAGCCATCAACCTCCCCTTTTAAGGAAGTGCCAAGTAATCACTCCTCGAAATTCCCATCAGTTAACTACAGAGCCATGGAGATTAGAAGTATGGTCTTGGCCAATTCCTTTTTCTTTCTTGTCGTAGTATACTTTCCCTCTGTAGTCCTGCCACTCCACGTTGTGTAGCTGCTCTCGTGGAGCCATTATTTATCAACAGCCATCCGGTGTCTAGAAAGCACTCCGGGAGCTACCCCGCCCAATCATAGAATCTTTGTGTAAACATGGGAAAGTTGGGGGAATCTTGTGGATATCGACAAGTCAGCGCAGAATAGCTCAAACCTACATTTTGACCTTTTCAAGGAATATAGTGAGCCCACAAAACACTTGATCGTCAAGGATAGAACAGTCAGAACTAGACATTGTGTAGGTGTCTACCATACCATACTTGCTAATAATCTCAGGGCACCCCCACTGTACGTACGTATGGTCACGGTAAATTTCCATGTTGGGTTACTTCCACTGCATAGGATGGAAGAAGCTGCCTAGATACCTCAGGTACGCCCACCTTCACAGACGGAATTCCGCGCAGTACGTACACACACTTAAAGAAATATATCCCTACTGGGGAGAGACAATGACGCACCCGAAACATTTATACAATCAAAAAGTATCATAACCCCGGTTCTAATTATATCATAGGTACATTACAATTAAACATAAGTCTCAATTCGATCTGCTTCATATTTTTTCATAGACCGGCCGGTCAGTTAGCCAAAAAGCATGATCTTTTAATAAGAACACACTCTCAGCCTACCACCATACCTACTTGCCTACATCCTGATATTCTAACCCAAAAACACAAGCGGCATAGTTTTCAGTGTGTACCTAGGTGATAATCAGCTATTGAAAAGACGAAATCAAAATAGAAACAAAACAGTGAAAATACTCCACCCGCAAAACACAGTGGGGAGTAAAATCAGCCCATGCGTCACTAGGCAAATCCTTTCCCATTTAAAAATTAGTTGTGTTTTGCCTGGGTGCCGAACATGTCCCAAGTCTTGGAAAGATAATTTTCTCTCGTTGAGACAGGCAAGAATGGGGAAAGCTACACGTCAGACTTACAAAGATGAAATAGATAAGCTCTGTGGGTTGTTTCGGATGGATTCCTGTCGCGACCAACCTATAAAAGTGACTGAGATCGTTAAACGTGCTCCGGGGTGTCTGATACTTAGGTATAGTATTCAGAATTGAGGATCTCCGCATTCACCCTATTTTAGAAGTATTTCTACCTAGGTAGGTATTTACTCAGGTAGTACCACATATATACCTTGATAATTTATGCCTTGTTGCCCCTTATCGAGCTTGCTAGAACTAATTTTTACACTTCGAATGGCAGCTTGTTGATTTTAGTTATTAAATACATTAATAATATAGGTATACTATCTCCGCGTGTTTCCTTGGTGAGAGCCCTCTATTACTTTTCCTCTAAGATAGTCCTTTCATTACTTGAAAACGTAGACATTCGAAAAGATAATTATCGTTGGAATAGAGTCTTGTCATTAATAGACAAAAGAATAAAAAAGGAATTGAGGGTGAGCTACTCTAAGCCGCCCGGGCCAAGTAACATCCTAGAATCTCTAGGAGAAAGCGTTGTCTATAGCGAAAATGCAACGGTCCAACTGTGGTAATCCACTCATTGGCAATGTGCAGGATCTGTAGACTGTGGTGGGAATCAAGTTGCATGAGCTGTTGAGCAGTGAAGGTTAAGATTTCAACATTCCGTGGATCAGGATCAGAATCAGCATTACGGTTCGAGGTGACGAATAGTGCGGTGGAGGAAAGGGAGGTCGATGAAGTAGCCAAACAAGTAGAAGAGGAGGCTAGAGGAGGTAAAGAAGGGTAAGAATTGATGAGGTGAAGACAAAAGCTTTCAAATAGGTCATTTTGAATGATGAAATCCAGCACTGGGCCCAGTAGAGATGAGGAAGAGGATGTTGCAAAAGTCTCTCCTTTGAGCCATGGAGCAGGTAGAGTATGCGACAATTTCCATTCTGTTGCTGCTGCCGTTGTGACCTGAGCTTCGTTAAGGGCCCGCCGGATTGAGCAAACAAACCGCAATTCTTTGAGCAACGCAACCTTAGAAATTCGTTCTGGATGCCGTCGTAGGGGTCGCTCATATGCGATCACCTTCCGCCAGAAATAATTGCACCAGACCGAGGACATGATGCAGGGGATGAGAATCACATACGCCCACCATCGAGTTGCTGTAATTGGAGATGCTATGCCTGCAATAACACCGGTTACTCCATTGACCACCGCATGAAGCCTGACGATACGCAGTCGCGATTTCAGCTGCGACTGCACCATTAGAAGAGAATGATCGTCGTCCACTCCGTCTTGCTTGAGCTCACGAATTTTCGTCTCTGCTACGCTATGTCGGTTTGCCCTAAGCCAGATATATGTCGACCAACCGAAGTTGAACAATCCGTACATTGCAGCCGGGGAATTCCCAATATATCCGGAAAGCAAATTGCTCGCGAGCCAGACTTTGCGGTTTGCACCGCCAATGGCCAGCAGCGTTCCAATCCCAACCAGAATCGCCCCGACCCCCATCAACAGGTCAAGGACAAGGCGGTCCACAATTTCTGTACCTAGTTCGCTTTGATTTACATCGAGCAGAGTGTCAATGCTTATGGCGTCTGCATGTTGTTTTCTCCCCCGGACCTCTTGCCATGGTCGTCGCCCTGGTTCCGCCCTGTCCCTCTCAGGCAACGACAGTTGTTTACGATGGGCGAGAAGGGCATATCGCTCCTTCCGGAGCAGGGAAATATTTACCCAGCTCAGCCGAGCATCGCGAAACGCAAATATGGACATCATCATGGCGATAGGACCACCCAGAGCCATCAGGATGACCGCATATATCGGAACTGGGGTTTCGTTCCACACGTTCGCAGCGAAGTCAGTTGCATTGCCCAATTCAAGGAATCCAATTGCAGTGAGAAGATTGTTTTTCAAAATTTCTGGTTGATGAGCCAGAATCCAGGTTGATTTCTGATGGCGGTTCCATCGTCTTGGGTGTTGATGGTTTGGTCGGATGAGGGTGGTTGATTTGAGTTGAAGGGTGAACATGGATTGTTGTTGATTGTGTACACCTGCTTCTAAAGTGCTTGGTGATGGCTCAGATTCACCGAGAATATCCATTTTTTCTTATTCGTTTTCTTCCTTTCCCTTTACTTTTATGTTTCGTCTTTCTGAGGATTTCTTGTGATCAGATCGATGGCCCGGAGCCCTTACCTTGACTGCGCTCCTTAGGCTGTCACTCTCCCCTTCCTATTTCATTACTGATTATTTCTTTAAGAAAGAAAATACTGGTCTGTTGAGACCTATTCTTCCTTTCTCTTTCTTTTTGTTTTTCAATCGGATAGTTGTGTAGGAAGAATTGACCTCTCCAAGGGGCCAATGTTAGCGCCCTATTTTCTTCTTCTCGTTTTGTGAAGAATCAAAGAGCCTAATACTTCGAAACAATGACTCGTAATTGCTGGACTCCACACAGCATGTGTACGCTGTAGGGCTGGACGGTTCCCTGGATTGGTAAACCGGCCGCTCTGTGGATTTCTCGGGTGGTACCCAGTCATATCTTTCCTCTACTTGACTTTCTCCGAATTGTTCACCAAAAGGCTAGAACTAATCTTAACTGTGGCCATTTGTTTCTTGTGAGTAACAATCCATCACTCCCATTGTTCTGAATTCCAAGTTTACACCCTCATATTTCAACATCAACTACCAAAAGGCCGGACCGGCATACCTACACTGCCAGCAGAAAACGAAAATTTGACCAAATGAAAAGGGAAAACGCAAATCCCGGTTGAATATACCCCAATCTCATTGCAGCTAGCAATGAGGTGGTAAGTCCCGTTCAATGTCTGATGATTGGACCACGGTGTTGAAATGTGGTTGCCTAACCTGCGTTGAAGCTTTTGGACTCCACCCGAACAGGGCCAGACATTCCAAATCCATCCCAAGCAAATACTAATACATACAGTTGTACCTGTAGGGCTGAGATTGAGGCCAATGGGAAGTCCTTCGCCCCCCTCAACCAGTCCTGGTTTGGTTCTTGGATACATAGAGAGGGGATTATCCGCTTGTTGTCACTGGGTCCGACCAGTTCGTTCAGTAGAAGGGTCTCTCGCTCCAGATTCCATCTCGGAAGTCCTTTTGCTATGCCTTTTTTTTTTTTTTTTTTTTGAATTTCATCCCAATTGGACTGTTCGTTATAAAAATGTCTGCTCAAATTGAATATGTTACAAAGCCTTCCGGTTATGATGACCGCCAACCTCTACTCCATCGCCAGAGCATTGATCGTAGTGTCAATGACTAAATCAACCGCCTTCGTCGTGACTCTCTATCTCTCATTCTGATCCCGATAAACCTCATCGGGAGTAGCATGGGCTGGTTAGATAAGATTGTCTTCCTACTTAATCTATTGGCAATAGTGCCTCTACTCCTATGGATGATATGCTGCATCAGCAACTGGTCCTTCACCATCAGCTCCACAACACACGAGTTGCTAATGATTGTTTTTGGATATCCCCTGGAGCACACGGTCAGTAATATTTCATTGTGTCTCAATGTTTCGGCAGGCTTACCTACTCACTGCCCACAAGATAGGCGTCATAGCCTTGCTTCACGGCCGAACCCAAATCGCAGTGTTTTCTTCACGGTAATTGTCTTTGCTAAATGCTTCTGGTATATTTTCTGGTTATATTCAAAGTGAATCCTCCTCATGTAGGGACTGATAACCTCTATTGGATGTGGCGGGTCCTGGGCTGCTGTTTTCACGTCTACCACAGCAAAAAAATGAATTCTAAGTCGGATATGACACGAAGCATCCTCCATTCCCTACTGCTACTAGTAGCCACCATCTTCCTCCCAACCGCCCTGAGCATGCATATACCGCCCCAGACTTACCACAAAGAAGTCACTGGGAATATCGCACTCCTCTCGTGTGTCACCAAAGTTACCCGTAGCCTTTACCTCATACGTAGCCTTGCCGGATTCGCCCACGGCGCCAGATTGACCTGGCCATTCAGCGGTCTCATGCTCTTTCCAGTTGTACCGATTTACCTAAGTACTCAGGAATTGTAGCTGCAACTCGAGCCAAGATGTCTATCCTTGCTATTAAATGTGCAATAGGCAATGTTCTCCATATCACACTAATGGTTGTGCCCTGCCTGTCTTTCCTTGGCCGAGGTTATCCATTAGCCGACTACCCTCATGGTTTTCGATTCATTCGAAATGGTTGTATTTCTTCATACGGTCCTGGTAACGGCGTTGATGACTCGCAAGCAGTGAGACGAATCATGCCCAGGGTGGTACGTTGGGAGGAATGAGTTTCACTTCCATTGCTGTCATTTTTCTTTCTTTTCCTTATCACTCTTGTTCAACTGAAACTGTTGCTACCAGCGAGTGCATTCAGCGTGGACTAATTGGGGGATTTATAAATGGTCCACAGGTATCTCATCACTGTCTTTGCGTTCTACGTACAGTCAGAGACAGCGATTCTCATATAAATTAATATATCTTAGTAGCTATAGTTCATAAACAATCAAATAAATTTACAAGATGGGCAACTTGAGTTGACTTGGCCGCTATTTAAGGCGATTAACATTGAAATATTAAAGGCACTGCAACAGAAGATACTAATGTAGGGAGTAAGAGGCAGACATTCTCCAGTCTACCCGCGCCCTCCTGAGAGGTGTTTACTACAGCCGACCGCGAGCACTACGTCATTGGCATTCATAGCAACTCCCCAATTTAGTTGTGTATTCATAACCACGGCTTCTGCTAGAAGTGACAGGTACAAACAATGCAAGACAATCTGACTATACGCTGGCGTAGCAGCTTAGATTTAAAGGATGGTGAAAGCAATATCCTTGCATGGAAGGAAAACTCGATGGAAGGGATCGATTGAAGGGATACAAGTTCACGTAAACTGTAAGTCAATACATAAATGTTGCGCGTGAAAAATACCGTAATTTGACCACTCGGCTAAAAGAGTTATCGCGACGCTTTCTTGTATCATATTTGGTCATGTATTCAGGCTAACAATGAAGTGCGGATTACCTACAGGGCTACGAGGTACCTATCATGCAGGTAAGCATTAAGTGCCCCAATGATCTATTTTTCCCCCGCTTTGTTAGAATGCCTCCACCCGCCTTACATTCATCGGTTCCTTTGACCTGCTAAAGCACTGATAGATAGAAGCCTAGACCTTAGTGTCCAGATAGCCCAATGATGGCTGGGCCGTTATCGGAAAGCCTGCAGTCACGAAAATGACGCAAGTTTGCAAATCACCCGGAACCAAAGCTGCAGCCGAATTATAGGAAGGAAAAAAAAAAAAAATAGAACAAAATAAACAAAGAGATGGGGAAGAAAAGATTGAAGAAGATATAAAAATAGAGTAAGGCCTATTACTGAAAGTAAGAATAGTAGGGCAAGGGTTTCAAAGAAATGGACACATACTGAACAATGAATGTGGAGCTCTTGAGAATCGAGTGTGGGGCCTCAGGCAACAAGGTATCGAAATGGTTCATCGATTACGCCACTTCGGTCCGAACGCTTCCCGCTCATTTTTATTTATTATCCACTCCACCAAGAGCTCACACAGGTTTGCCTTCCATTCTACATTCCAGCTCCTTGCTACTGCGTATCCCTTGAGCTTCCATGCTTATTTATACTCCATTGCCAACCCCCTCCCATCCCTCCGGCTGATGACCTTTTTTCCTTCTGCAACCCTGAATCCGATCATCTATCACCTTCATCGCGGAGTATCGCGCTGCTGAGCGCGCCGCCGAGCTATCCCAACATGGGCCTCTCCAAAGCCAACAGGATTCTGATCCTCCTAGTGATCGATACGGCTTTCTTCTTGCTGGAACTATCAGTTGGTTTGTGCCCCTGTTCCTTTGAACATTCTCTTCTCTAATATGATTTGAAAAGGTTATGCGGTTCATTCACTTGCCCTGGTTGCGGATTCATTTCATATGGTACGACCTAGCCGCCCTTCCTTCGCTGCGCCGGAGATATCTAACAACCCACTTACAGCTGAATGATGTGTTATCCTTGTGTGTCGGACTTTGGGCAGTCAAGGTCGCCAACCGTGAAACCACCTCTAAAAATTATACCTACGGCGTGAGTCAGCCCACATCCCGCTTGCGATTTGCACACACCCTGACTGACCACCTGATGTTAGTGGCAACGAGCTGAAACCCTCGGCGCTCTCGTAAATGGCGTCTTCCTTGTCGCTTTGTGCGTGTCGATTTTCCTAGAGGCTATACAAAGACTGGTAGAACCGCAGGAGGTCAAGAATCCAAAGCTTGTTTGCATTGTTGGCTGTCTTGGTCTGCTGTCCAACATCCTGGGCTTGTTGCTGTTTCATGATCATTCCCACGGCCATGCACATGGACACTCCCATGGGGTGGAGGATATTGAAGATGTAGATGCTGCTGAGCAAGGTTACATACATGATGAAAGGGGTCTGCCCCGTTTGGACGAAAGCGTTACCATCAATGTATGGCTCCATCTCCTTCCCCTGTCTGGCCCTGGTTCACTTGACTCACTTGTACAGGGCGATGATGAATACTCTCCCGTCGAGCCGTCCACTCCACACTCTCGCAAACGCCGAACTCTCGACAGTCAGAAGCGCAACTCCCGTCGTTATAGCACGACGAGCCGCGGTTTAGAGGATATTCAGGTTCACCCAGCCACCATGAGGCAAGACATAATCGAGGCAGGTCGAAGCCAGTTTCCCAATGATGACGACCGCTCCGACTCTGAGAGTGATCGCCTTGAGGAAGACTTAGTGCAGCCATATGGCCCCTCAGAACGTTCAACCTTGCTGAGCCATAAGGATCGAGCCTCAACCTATACCGTCGACGTTCCTTCCCCTGTTTATGTCCGTGAATCTACAAATGAAGATGATATCCATAAATCACACAATCATGCCAAACCTAAACAAAAGGAACACAAGCATGGTGGGCATGATCTCAACATGCGTGGCGTCTTCCTTCATGTGATGGGTGATGCTCTCGGCAATATTGGTGTCATTTTATCAGCCTTGGTTATTTGGCTAACTGATTACTCCTGGAGGTTCTACGTCGATCCGGGCATTTCACTTGTGATTACTGTGATTATTTTATTCTCAGCTATTCCCCTCTGCAAAGCTGCTTCACGTATCTTATTGCAAGCAGTTCCCCACGGTGTGAGTATTGATCATATTAAAGAAGATATTGATCAACTGCCGGGCATTATAAGTTCCCATCATCTCCACGTATGGCAGCTGAGCGATACCAAAATTGTTGCATCAATTCATATCCGCGTGGACACCGAAATTAAGGGAGAGGGTTCTGAGCGGTATATGCGCCTGGCAAAGCAAGTAAGGAAATGCTTACACGCCTACGGAATTCATTCATCCACTATCCAACCAGAATTTACTCGAGATAGCGACACAGAAGGGAGCCAGGTTTCTTCATCACTCCCCCACTCGAAGAGCCGTGACCTGTCACAGGTGGGAAGACAGCCGAGCGGCAACCCTAGTGTCCTCGATCAAGCATGTCTCTTAGAGTGCGGTGACGAATGCGCACGGGGCGGACAGTGCTGTCCCAAAAACCCTTCCCAAACAAACTAGAGATTCTTCATTAATTAATTATTTAGTACCCCTTCTTTATTATTAATTGGCTCTATAAAGCCATTACCTTTTGTTTTCTTCTTTCATACCCTTGTCCTTGCTTGCTACCAATCTTCATCCCATGGTTGTACTTTTTGATTTTGTTTTATTTTTTTCTCTTTCTTTTTTTATGGCGATTGATATTATTTTATGACGGTTAACACAGGGACCTCTTGTTTTTGTCCATAAAGAGGGTGCGACCAAAAAGTGTCAGTTGAACAGGAGTCAACTGATAAAATTTTCCTTACTCTCCAATATTTTTCTAAGTATTGATAGACACGGAAATTCGGATTATTCTTTAAAGGGAAAGAAAAAAGTGGAACTTGTTCGATGTGACAATAGCTGACCTAACTAGGGTCTTGAGAGACCTCGACCCAATATCACAACTAATGCATTTATACGAAGGATAGCCACGTAAAATCCTTGACAGTATTTTTTCTCCCTAGACATTCATCAAATGGAACGCGCTATATCTCCCGTGTTGGTGCAGCTAGAGATTGCATTTCACGGGCGCCTTGCAGTAGCGGCTGTCATTTAGCCTTTGGCGTTTGAGTTCAGGATCTTAAGAGAACCAAGTATTTTTCGCCGTCCATCGCCTACACAATAAGCATGTTTCTGCGAAATGTACCCCAGCTCAAAAAACTAGTATCCGTTCGACATTGTCCAACACTCAACCCAATGTAGTGCATCATGCGGCGTTGTTGTCCGTAGATGTCAAATCAAACCTGTTCAAACAGATGGCAGGGACACCTATACGAAAGTAATGCCGCTAGTGCCCAAGGCGTCTAGAATGACCCTGAGCGCCGGCCACCACTATCGTATCCGACCCCAGCGACGGATGTCGTGCTCAATGGATGGGGATTTTACTCTCCGGGCGTGCTGTGTCCGATTGGTTATGAAACTGCATGTTCTTCAATGGGTGGATGTGACAGCAATTTCATTTCCAAATTGGTCTCTTCGAGCCGGAGACCCGTGTTGGGTGTTGGTCCAAGGTACCTACCTACTGAATTAACCTCTCTCTCCCCACCATTCCCGCTTTCACCCAGTACATTGTTTTTATACCTATACTTCGTCTATTTGTTGAAATATCCAAAGATACGTAAATCTATAAGTAGATAAATTATATGTAATTCTAATATACTTTATAATTCTAGAAGTAAATAAATATTACCACCTTGCTAACATTACATTTTTCATTTAGTAAAATACAAGATATCTTTTTTAAACATCTCTTATTATATGTAGTCGGGTAAAAGGAGCCTTTCTGGGAACATGACGCTCAAACACGTGCTTTCACAGCAGGGACTTGCAAAAACCATCTTCACCTCTGGTAATTCAAAAAATAGGTAAAATATTTCAGACCCATAATCTATCTGCTAAGCATAACAGCCATGTGGGCCATTATGGCGAACGCAAAACTTTATATACAGCTGGTGTGGGGACTTTTAGAAAAGGAAAATACTGCTCATATCACTCCCTTATATTACGCTGAAAAACGGGGTCAAAAAAGCGGCGGCGGTAGCCTCATTGCTTTGCTTCATTAGAACATAGATGGCTGGATCGATCTCGAGTCTGCTGGTTTACATACCGTACCTAGGTCAATCGTAGAATATAAGGAAGTTAACGGGTAGTGTAGATCCATTTTCGAGTACTTCAAAGTAAAGGCGAATAGACACTAAGAACCGGGGAACGGGCGATGGATGATACTGTCCGGTTTCTGTACGGTCAAGGAACGCCCTAGGTAGGTTATAAGCTTTGAAGTGCCACTGAAAATTAACAAAGAATCTTAGCTAAGTAACTTATATGGCTCTTACTCCATCACCACAACATATTTGGGCGGTGGTGGGTACAAAAGTAATAGAGCATCATTTCGAAAGCCTTGTGATTTCAACAGGATTACAGTATTGTGTGGCAAGCGTTCTCAATTTCTAGTGGGTGTCTCCTCCGCCGCCCAACCCCCGCTCTTACCAGTCAAGCTGTGCTAGTGATCCGGCCCGATTCAGCCTGATTGCACATATCACAACACGCTTCTTATTTAGAGCCTCCTCAATGTACGAGCACTATCAGGGACACGGCAGATTCATGTTCATTTATCACCGGATATCTCAGCATGAAAATTTTCCGCTGTAAAACCTCCATTGCATCCTGATTGTCAAGTTGATAGCCGCTTTTCCCCTGCCTGATGTATCTATTCTCTAGGAGCCTGGCGACTGAGAGACTCAGGAATATTTAAGCCTCAGCTACTCCCATAGACTTGTGCAGTACATGACTCTGCCCGGTACGGTTTCCCTCTGAAATATGCCAAATCAGTCTCCCATTGTCGAGTTGCATTTGTTGCTCATAATAGACTGTGGATTAGCCTGCCAATATCAGACTTCATTAACACAATTTGGTTCCAGGACCAGTTTAACCTTCAGGTCGATATCGACAACCTTGTCGAAACCCCGTGGGAATTAGACAATCTCAGACCTTTGTTAACCAAATACACGATAATGACGAACCAGGGCCTTAGAGATCGCCATGCGTCGAGGGAGGAAATGATAGGCAAGAATTGTGAGAGCAAACAAGATTCTAACTGGGCGGGTGCTTCAGCCCAGCTCTCCCACAATGATTATACGGTGGGGTGGATTTGCGCCCTTGCCCTAGAGGCTGCTTCCGCTAGACTTATGTTGGACGAGGTCCATCCTTCACTGCCTACCACCAGTAACGATAATAATAGCTATATCCTGGGTCGGATTTGTGGTCACAACGTTGTCATCGCCTGTTTGCCCTCTGGCGTATACGGCACAACATCCGCGATGACAGTGGCCAGCACGATGATGTCAAGCTTTAACCGAATCCGGTTCACCTTGATGGTCGGTATCGGAGGAGGTGTGCCAGGTCAACGTGCTGATATTCGCTTGGGAGATGTCGTAGTGAGTACACCGACCCACGATTCTGGCGGCGTAATTCAGTATGATTTTGGCAAATCTGTTCGGGAAGGTTTCAAACGCACTGGCACACTCAACAAACCTCCTGCTCTGATCTTGACGGCTTTATCTTCACTACGGTCATCCCATATGGTGCATAATAGTCGGATCCCAGAGTACCTGCTTGAAATGGTAGCTGCGCATCCCCGTTTAGCTTCTGAGATTACATATCGCGGTCAACAGCAAGATCGACTCTTCGATGCCCAATACGAGCACATGGCTGGAGAGGCCACATGTGACCTCTGTGACTTGAGTCGGCTGGTAACTCGGCCTCTCCGAGATAGAAATGACCCAGTAATTCATTACGGAGTGATTGCATCTGGCAACAGCGTAATTAAGAGTGGCAAGGTTCGAGACAAGCTGGCTGATGAGTGCGGAGCTATCTGTTTTGAAATGGAGGCTGCTGGACTGATGGACGGCTTCCCATGTTTGGTCATCCGGGGAATTTGTGATTATGCCGACTCACATAAGAATAAGCAGTGGCAAAGATACGCGGCAGCAACCGCGGCGGCATATGCGAAAGAGCTTCTCTCAGTGATACCCAGAATCCAGAATTTCCAAGCCCCCACACCCCCCACAGAACCATCACCCACTGCCCCTACGATACTATCAGGTCAACTCTCAGGAGCTGAGAATCTACCTCTCACAGGCGATCTCAATGTGCAAGCTGCGATCCTTAGATACAATGCTGGTCTTTTAGTCCAGCGGCTTCAAGCAGCCCATTCTGAATTAAGTCTTTACCAGCCGGGTGTGCCCCCAGAACCAACAGACGGCCGGTCTTTGTCAGTTATAGCAAATAGTAACGACACATTTTCACCAACAATATTTGCTCAACTTGCAAGCTCAATCTATCGCCAGCATGGATTTCCAGGGCCCTCGACTGCTAGCCAATTTCATGAGACATCCCTCTCTTCTCTAGCTATTGAGGCACGTTCGACTCGTCCAAGACATCGCGGAGACTTCAAAATCGCTCTCTTATGCGCTTTGCCGCTTGAAGCTGACGCAGCTAAAGCAGTGTTTGATAAAAGATGGGATGATGATGGGGACGTATTTGGTAAAGCCCCGAGGGACCAGAACGCGTATTCAACTGGTGCAATCGGGCGTCACAACGTTGTTCTGGCACACATGCCAGCAATAGGAAAGGAGGCTGCTGCCAGTGTTGCAGCCAATCTTCGTTCCAGCTTTCAAGGTGTCCAGCTTGCTATTGTGGTCGGGATCTGCGGCGCGGTGCCAACCACTCCAGCAGGTGAGGAGATTTTTCTGGGAGACGTCATTATCAGTGAAGGGATTATTCCCCACGATTTTGGAAGGCAGTATCCTGACCATTTTGCGAGGAAAGATAATATTCTGGATAGCTTAGGAAGACCTAACGCCGAAATCAGGGCGGCTCTGGCGAAATTGAAGAGCCGATGGGACCATAGAAATCTTGAAGCAAAGGTACACAGATATATACCGATCTTGCAGCAAGCTCTTGGCGAAACATCACTATATCCTGGTGCTAGTCAGGATAAGTTGTTTCTCTCCAGTTATCGTCATAAGCATCAGAGGTTATCCGGCTGTGACCTGTGCGAGGCATGCTCGCACAAAACAGATCCAGTGTGTGATGAAGCCCTTACTTTAACATGCGAGCAGCTCAAATGCGGCGACGAGATATCGGTGCTGAGGACCCGGCTTTTTGAGTCCAGGACGAATGGCGCGGCAAATGAGCTAAGCTCTTACGAGCCAAAGGTACACATTGGATTAGTGGCATCAGGAGACGTAGTGATGAAATCAGGAGAAGATCGAGATCAAATTGCTGGGAAAGAGAAAGTGATTGCTTTCGAGATGGAGGGAGCAGGCGTGTGGGACACCCTCCCCTGCTTGATAATTAAGGGGGTCTGTGATTACGCCGACTGCCACAAAAGTAAGAAATGGCAGAACTATGCGGCAGTTTCAGCAGCCGCATGCATGAAGGCATTTCTGGAGACCTGGACTACAAGTGACAATTCCATAGGCGTGTAAGCACGGCACAGCTTTTCATCGCCGTTATGTAACTCATTGTTCAAATTATTTTGTAATTGCTCCAGCAGCTCAACTACAGTTCTGTTACAGGGTACACGCCTGACGTGTGTACTCGTTCTGTCGTCCATTCTCTGTGCCCACCGACCGCTGACTAGTCGGGATGCCCACAATAGAATTTGCCCAGATTAGGAAGGAGAAACTATTCTAAAGGATCCAGAGAGATGGATTATTTGACGTCCAGAGCGATTTCTGGAATAATCAGAGAAGTCAAAGAGGCGAAAACACAAACCAGAGAAGGGCCAGCCCAGCCATTACCGAGGCAAACGTCTAGAAATTTCCCGGTGTCATATCACCAGCCCAGGATACCAGGTCCGAGCTATTAGGACCATATTCCAGGTCTGAATCTTCAGCCAGTAATGCCCCAGGAGAGGTGAAATCCGAGAAACCTCAGCGGTTTGCATGATCTGGGGTTTGGATAGGGCAACAATATTAATTGGGAAAATAGGCAGGTTTCCTGGGATCTAGGTAAATATTTGCTGGTACACATATAAATCGGGTGCCACTTAAAGAGAATATATATCACTCTTTAATAGAAAGCGTGTTGAGCCTTAGTTCAATATGTCCAAAGTCGAGTGGGGTCAACATAGAATATATAGATCGACCAGGTTAGACTTATGGGGCAAACCTTCTAGCTTCAAGGGTTGGGTATTAGAAGGTATTCATATAGGTAGTAAGTATATGATATGAATACCTTATATGCCCAAGTAAGGTGTAGTATTTAGGCATCTGTCCCAAAAATATCACTCAGAAAAAAAAAAAAAAAAAAAAAAGTCAGAAGGTTAAGGATATTTGATGGTGGTGCATAAGCGGCATATTTGCATTTTTATGCAATACTCCTACATTACATAATTATTCCAATCCCAACTCTCGATAAGATACACGTGACGCTTCCGGACAGTTGGTCCAACAACACAACGACGATTCGTTCAGGGACGGAGCGGGCTTTTGTAGGGGCTTGATATGCAATATACAACTCATCAATGCTCCCAATTAATGCTACACAAGGATAAATAATTCTCTCCTCCTTCGATGTGTCCGATAGCCTGACCCCAACCCTACCTGGAGCAACACGATACCTCATGTTGTGATCGATTGCGGAGCAATGCAACTACGATCTTAGGTTGACTTCACCACTGCGCCGGCTGAACCAGCTACCATGAGCTACTCATACGCCCAGAATGTGGGTGCTAATGCCTATCGTCCCGCCCGACGCCGCAACTTCACCGAATCTCGAAACGTTCTTGAGAATCTCCAGGATATGTCACCGCAGTGGATCAAACAATGGGTTCGGACTCTGAATGAGAGCAGAAAGAACGGTGATCTAAGATCGCTGTTAGTAAGGGTGATAAAATCTCTCCTTACGGTCGCAAACTGTCTGGTTATCATGTGGTTTTGTACACTATGGTGGGGAGAACGGACGGTTTTCCGGGACAGTGTTGAGACATGCAAATGGAGTGCCTGGGAGAAATGGGTAGGTTGGCCATCTGGATAGGGAGACTCGAACACCATGTTGCTCATACTGACTCGTATGCTTGAAAATTTCAGCCCCAGAATGCTCGACCGCATCATGTTGCCTTTATTGCCGATCCTCAGCTTGTAGACCCTCATACTTATCCGGGCCGGCCGTGGCCACTATCTACCCTGACGGTTAAATTTACAGACCAGTATCTCCGTCGCTCATTTTCGTCGATGCAAAGAAGTTTGGATCCGGATTCGGTATTATTCCTCGGTGATCTATTTGACGGGGGCAGGGAATGGAGTACGGCCACCAGCACTAGTCCAGAAGAGCGGTATCGGAAATATAAAGACTCTTTCTGGAAAGAAGAATTTCACCGGTTTGTCAGAATATTTATTGACCCGTGGAATAGCCAGAAGTCAAAATCAGCGAACCCTCATGGTCGCGTCATGATATCCAGTCTACCTGGTAACCATGATCTCGGATTCGGATCCGGCGTCCAGCTGCCCGTACGTGATCGGTTCCAGTCTTTCTTCGGCAATGGGAACCGCGTTGACGTGATTGGCAACCATACATTTGTGTCTGTTGATACCGTTTCTCTAAGCGCCATGGACCAACCGGATCCTAAGACAGGTAGTTCTGGTGCTGGCAATGGGGACGGGGATCGGCCGAATCAAAGTATCTGGCAAGAAGCTGAAGACTTCCTGAACCAGATGGAGATTCATCGCGGAAAAGCAGAAATGGAAGAACTGCGATTTCTGGGAACACCAACCAAAGGCCGCCTCTTCAAACATAGAGCTGTTGACGTCGAAGAACCCGCAATCCACGAGGACCCGAAGCCTGAGATCATTGGATTCCCTACAATTCTTCTAACCCACGTGCCGTTGTACCGGAAGCCAGCCACCCCTTGTGGCCCTCTCCGGGAACGTTGGCCGCCGTCTTCTGATGGGGAGTTGGAAGAGGATGAACGAAACGCCCTTTCAATCAGTGGTGGTTATCAATACCAAAACGTCCTCACCAAAACAATCTCAAACGACGTAGTGTCCAAAGTGGGCCCTAATCTAATCCATGTATATTCAGGTGATGACCACGACTACTGTGAGGTTACCCACCGCGAGTTCAGTGGGTCACCGAAGGAAATTACCGTCAAAAGTCTCTCCTGGGCAATGGGTGTACGAAAGCCAGGGTTTGTGCTAACAAGCCTCTGGAATCCTATTGATCCCACCACTGGGAAGTCGCTGGAGCAAGTAACATCTGGGAGTACCCTACAAAATCATCTATGTCTATTGCCCGACCAACTGGGTATATTTATCCATTATGGCCTAATCCTTGGCCTCACCTTATCTGTTCTTCTCATCCGAGCCTTGATGGTATCACTTAACTCGTCTCGCTCACCAACCTCCTCCGAGCCTATTCTTCCTCTCTCCGAGCATCACAACCACGCCTTGCAAGACCTAGGAGTCTCAAGAACTTCTTCCGCAAGTATGTCTAGTTCCTCATTTATAAAGCCGGGCGGCCTAGCCAACCGCGCTGTGAATAATCCTCGCTTTGCCCCAGTTCAGTCGTATAATAACGGTGATACTTACCCGACCCCAGATTATTATGCTGAGGATGTGGACCCCTCGAAGGGGAAATCAGTGAATACTTCAGAGTATCGACAACGGCACAGGGCCAACACCCTCGCGGCGCGCATCGGCTACGAGTTTTTCGGGTCTGTAAAATATGTCGCACAAATTGTGTTGCCGTTCTATATTTTCCTCATATGGCGATGGTAAGCAAGGGCATCCGGGGTTTCTTTCTTTCTTTTCTTTCTGTATTATGTAAATAGGGATGGAATGTAGTTATATTATACCTATATTTCTCTTCTGGCCCCTCTTCTTATTATCCAGTATCGAGCAACTAGCCCTTTCGATCTACGATCCTGGCACCCCCCCCCCCCGGGCACATCCTTCTGCATGGTTTTAGCACCCCCCATGATCTCATTTGGCCTACAGCTTGCGCTAGGCTTGCTACATTTCTACTGCAAGTGTGGTTGCTTTGGTCATAGGATGAATCATATGAATGATTGCTCCTTCAGGTATCTACAGGCTTGGGTTTGTTGTGTCGGCGGTCACGCAGCGAGAAGATGGAACCGCTTCTGTACATGCTTCTGACCTTCATCATCTCAACACTGAGTGGATGTGCGCCCCCATCTGTCAACGGTGCGGAGCTGACAATTGGAATGATTCTGGTATTCATGGCCAGCTGTAAGCTTTGACTCTTCCCTGCCTGAAACCTGGATGAAAGGAGAGAGGCCCCAAACTGAACCTTTGATTTTAGTTGCTAGACTTGGTTTTCGGAAGCATTCTATCAGGAGAAGACAGCTCCTCTGGCATACCTTTATAATATGAACGATGCTGACACATTCGCTGGCTACCTGGATGGTAGGACAACGATGGATATGTGGTATGTCTCTGACCTTGCAGTGCTCTGCTTTTGGTCGGGACCCCTGTATCGTTCTATGTTAAATGTCTCTTTTGTTTTCGAGAATTAGGACTCACGACAGTGATATGTCTTCTGGCCCTGCTGACTTTGGGACTCATGTTCTTGCTGTAGGGTCTGTTCCAAGGAAGAAGGTCGAAGTAATCGGCTCCCCAATCTCCAGGCATCTTCTCAAAACTGGGTAAGCCCACACGCGCCAACTCCAGAGACAGAATAGTGCCACCCAGGCATATCCAATCAATCTTTTCGCAACCGTATCCCGTTCTAGCACTTGATATCTTTTTGATAGAGCGCTAGCCACATCCTCTACTGCAAACGCCAGCGGCTGAATCAGAAAAAATAGCAGTGCGCCTGACTCACGTAAGGGCATACCGATTGCCAGATCAAAAGGTAGATGAATCAGGCCGGAAATAAGAAAGCAGGAGAGGTATCGCACATAGCGCGCGGTGATTGAGTTTGGCCGAAGTCCCAATACAGAGTTGCATATAGAGTCGGCGCAAGACGTGAGAAAACCGCGGAAAGTCTGATGCCAAAACCGCCTGAAGTGAATTGGCAACTTGTTAGCCAGCATGTGCGAAGAAAATTTAAAATTATTCAATTGAGTATGTTGTGGGTACCTACCGCCAGAACCTCCGAACTGACCATGCCTCGTGGACCGGTCCATGGAACGGGGGCCACTGCGCGGGAGAGGAGACATTGAATAAGACTACGATGGCCGAAAAAATGGTATATCCTGCTTTTAATAAAAGGAAAAGAAACACAATAAAGAAGAAAGTGGCACGACAGTGGGAAGACAACGATTTTCCGGATGGGATGTACAAGAGACTCTTTTGGTCTAGGAGGAAAAAGAGATCGGTTTGATTGAGAGGTCTGTGAAAGTAAGAGCTGGCAAAGTGCCCTAGGGCCACTATACAGAGAATGTAGATGATGCTCTGCAATATTTGTTGGATGAATCGTGATTTTTGGGGTATCCTTCCTGCCATGCCATCGAAGTGATAGACCGCGTCAATCTGCCACTTAGTACCGAGGCGACGGAAGTTAACGGGGATTGTCAAGGCGAACCATATGGCGTCCCCGAAATTGATTGATTCTCGCCCTGTCTTCCACTTGACGTGCTCTGTGTAGCTGATGCGAGTGTGCAGTAGAATATCGTAACCGTTGAAGATCTGAATGCAGGGGCCCATCGATAAGACGGCTCGTACGGGGACCGGGACTTGAATGGTGTCATGGATGGCGTCATGGATGGCAACTTGGATGGATACCACAAGGCTTAGGATAGCCACCGTAGCTGGCGCACGCAAGGGGGACATGGGCAAGGATGTGGTGGTTACACCTCCCAGGATGAGATGGATCAGGATGTACAGACCGCCTATCTTGGCGGTGGCTAGGATGGATTGATCATTCTCCATTGGGGAAGATCCTTGGTTCTGTTCTTCAGGCGACGGATGCTTGGGGATGGCGGAGGAGAGTGTGGTGAGGCAAAAAAAAAAGAAGGAAGAATATCAAGTGTAAGCGTGAAGGATTCTTGACCGTCTCCAACATTTCCCGATAGAGTAGTAACCAGATAAAGTAAGAAAATCATTCCGTCCACCTTTTCCCAGCCCATTCGCCCTCGTTTGATCTTGACACTGTTAGGTTGGAAGGAGTTGGTTGAGCTACGTTATGTGGAAATTATCGCACCGGACTGAGCCCAGAGCTTAGAACGAAATGTTCGGAGGGACGAAAAATCGGGTGGACGCAAATGACGCTAAGATGTCTCACTAATTTCCACGAAGGAAGCCTCGAAGGAAACATTGCATATTCGGAGGCCCGATAAAGTTATATAGCTTTATCCGAATATGGAATGGCTACATGAAACCCTGTGTATGTAAGCGAGCACTCTAGGATAGGTAAATGAGGAAAATAAGGCCTGCCTTCAACATCGCTATTCGGCATCAATTCGAACCGTATAAATAATCATTTGTAGAAAGCGTCAACCCTGTCAGACACGAAGGCTCGTCGTAGCAACGTTATCTCCACCCATACTGCAAGATGGGAATCTTTTCGACGAGCAGGTCGTGGGTCATATTCACATTTTCCTGGTTAGAGCCTCAGTCACCACTCCTGCATCTTACGGTCGTTATGACGGAGCATGAGGCGACCTGCTACACCACAATCATAGGCACACCAGGTCCCAAGGAAGCGCTGTTAGTGTGCCCTCCGCTAGCAACGAATTTAAGCCCCTCGAATCTGGGGTGTGGATGCCTCAGGCTTGACCCTGGCCGTTGGCTGACAGAGGGAAACTAATGCCAGAAAGCACCGAATCGATCTCCATGTGCAAATATGACAGTTGTCTGGGCCTACTTGTTCCCAGGATGATAAATTAAATGGAATGTAGTCATACTATACTTATATTTCTCATCCACCCCCTCTTCCTTATAATAACAACTACCCCTTTCGATTTACGATCCTGCTACCCCCACCTGGCACTTTCTCAAACTTCCAAGTTCCTCCATATTGGATCAATAATTTTTCATCTATTTAGTAGTCTTGCTCGATGTTTAAGTATACAAATCCCTGTTGTAGTATATAAATCCCTAATGTGATATTACTAATTTGTTAACATAATCTTGCTGTATTTCATGTTGGATGGCTGGGGATACGAGGATGGATGGGACGAAGAGGGCGCCAAAGGCTGAGGACGCCGCTTACGAATTATTCCCAGCTGGATTACCACAGCCAATCAGGCTACTTTTTTGATTCTCAAAATTAGGTAGACTTGAGCCCAAAGCTGGTGTGGAACCACATGACTCTCTTTAGCCTTGTCTGTTGTTTGTGCGAGAGAAAAGAGCCCCTCCTCAACGATTAACCGTTTCCCCCGCTTACCCTAAGAGATTTCCGCATCGCCTTCGCGAGAAATGGCCAATTTGCCAGGAACATTTGGGTTTGTTCTTGACTCCCAAGCTATCAGAAACCCCACCCGTCGTGATATGGCCCTTGCCACTCGCCCAAGGGATCGTAACGAGTTCGCCTTTACAATTCGCCCGGGGGATCGTGAGGGGTTCGAAATTGCGCTATTTTGCGTCTTGAAGCCAGAACGGGACGCCGTTGAACTAGCTTTCGAGGAGCAGTATGAGATCAACGGCTTCTCTTATGGGAGATCGCCTGGCGATTCTAATATATACACTCTCGGAAGATTAGGTTATAACCACGTGGTGCTGGTATATCTTCCAGAGATTGGTAACATTGGCTCAGCTGCAGCTGCACCAAGCGTCCGAGCCAGCTTTCCGGGAATAAAACTGGCCCTGGTGGTCGGTGTCTGTGGAATATCTCCTCACGGACGAACCCCCGATGACAAAGAAATCTTGTTAGGAGATGTTATAATCAGTACTACTGTGGTAAAGACAAGCTCTGGCCGACAATATTCTGATGGGCTGGCTTTGAGGACATCCGTTGAAGACACCCTTGGTCGTGCAACTCCTCAAGTCCGCGCATTTCTTAATCAACTCGAGGGTATTAGCGCATTGGGACGCCTTAAAGAGAAGACAGCAACATATAGCGAAACCATCCTTGATAAGGGTTTGCGCTCGACAGGAGCGTATCCGGGTATTGAAAAAGACAATTTGTACTCGTCGGAATACCGACATAAACACCGGCTTCAGCAAGAATGTACGATCTGTGCTGCATGCAAGACTCCATCAGATAGTGTATGCCAGGATGCGTTGGAGAGTTCTTGTGCGGAACTTGGATGCGATACTGGACACCCGATGCGACGGACCAGGCTTGAAGAGGCTAGGGAAAGCGACTTAGTTGGACCACAGCCTTACATTTGGTTTGGGAAATTTGCATCAAGTGAATCTGTTCTGAAGAGTGGATATCACCGTGATAAATTAGTGAAAGAGCAGGGAGTGATCGCATTCGAGATGGAAGGTGCAGGAATTTGGGATTACTTACCCACTATCATTGTCAAGGGTGCTTGCGACTACGCAGATAGCCACAAGAATAAATCATGGCAACAATATTCCGCCATTACAGCAGCAGCGTGTGCAAAAGCGATAGTGGAGGAATGGAAACCTCAACAGCAATCTGGTATATAATCTGAATTTTATTCATTAGTTGGTAACTAATCATGTTTAGCAACACTAGGGCTGTCTGCTAAACGAAGGCTTTCGTTACATAATGATAGAGAGGATCGACGTAGACTTCGTTCAAGCAATCCGGATGAAATGGGGGACGTTGAAAATGTGGCTTTCTCCCATAATACTCATTACACCCCAACAACATCTGACATTATTCAAACTCTCAACGGTATACCGCATGTTGACGAGGCATCTTTTGACTCGCTAGCACTTCAGAATACGTCTACTTGTTTAAAAGACACTCGAGTTGCTCTTCTGAATATTATATATCGGTGGGCTACCAAAAAAGATAGCCCACCAGTTTTCTGGCTTCGAGGTATAGCTGGTACCGGGAAGACAACCATTGCGAAGACAGTCGCTGAGACATTCTCAAGAGAAAAAGCCCTAGGAGCAAGTTTTTTCTTTTCTCGAGGAGCTGGTGACAGGGGAAATGCTGAGAAATTTTTCAGCACCCTTTTATACCAACTTACTCAGAGCTCAATTCTTGATCGGCATCATATGGCAGATGTGCAATCAACTGTCTATGAAACGATCAAGTCAACGCCCGGGATATTCAAAAAAGCATATAGAGAGCAATGGGAGAATCTGGTCTTGGGCCCTTTGTTGCTCTTGGAGGAAAGAAAAGCAAACTTCCACCGCAAACCGGTGGTTATTGTCATCGATGCAATAGATGAATGTGACCCAATTCATGATATTGGTATAATAATTGACCTATTCCTTCGAACACAGAAGCTGAAAGCTATTCCCCTGCGTTTCTTCCTCACTGGACGACCAGATATCTCCATCAATTATAGGTTTGATGTCGTCAAGGAAAATGTGGAGCAAATCATCCTCCACAATATTGAATCCAGTGTAGTGAATGCTGATATCCTCGCATTTGTAAAGCATGAATTCATTGGTATTCGACAAAAGTTTATCCTTGCTCAAGATTGGCCTTCAGAAAAGGAGCTTAGGGAGATAGCTTTGAGGGCTGATGGCCTCTTTATCTATGCCATGGCTGTATGTCGGTTTGTAGGGAGGCAGTACCCAAAGCTCCGTTTATCCGATTTTCTGAGGGGTGATGTACACGACAAGTCACAGCTCAACCACATATACAACACCATCCTGGTTCAATCCGTAGGTGCGCCCATAGATGATGCCACCGACGACATCGCTGTTCGCTACTTCAAACTTGTCATAGGGTCTCTGGCTGTGCTTTTTGACGAACTCTCTGTCAACACACTATATTCCCTTCTTACCAGCCGTATAGATCATTCGGATGATGCTAGTGCTAGCGTCATAGGTAGGCTTGACCATCACATCATTCATGAGACCCTCCAACGGCTTGGTTCTGTTCTAGATATTCCATCCGACAGGGATTCCCCTATTCGAATTTTCCATCCCTCATTCCGCGAGTTTCTTCTGGGCGAGCGGAAAACCTCTCTCCAGTATCTCCAACTTGACAGCCGTGACCTACATGAAGTTCTCCTCAACAGCTGCCTCGCATCCATGAATAAATGTCTGAGAAAAGACATATGCGGACTCTCTGATCCCGCAGTCAATCCCGACAGTCTGTCCGCATCTCACATCACGCGCCATCTCCCACTTCATGTTCAGTATGCATGTAAATACTGGTTTTCTCATATCCAGAAACTCTCAGCCGCTGGACTACAAATTGCTTTAGCCGATAAGGGTCCAGTGAACGATTTTTTCCGGCGGAAAATTGTTTATTGGATGGAGGCCATGAGCTTTTTGAATCTTGTTCCAAACGCCGTTACCACGATTGCTAGTTTAAGGTCCTTACTCAAGGTCGGTTTGTGCCCTTTCAAATGATTTAGCCAATATATCTAATTTCAAACAGGACGATGAGCACCCTGACACCTTTAACCTAATTCGGGATTCATATCGCTTCCTCGTCAATAATCGAGCCATCATTGAAATCGCACCACTCCAAATTTATTGTTCTGCACTCTTGTTCAGCCCTTCAAGCAGTGTGATAAAAGAATTATTCGCCCATGATATTCCGTCTTGGCTGCTTAAATCTCCTGATGTCCCAGCCTCCTGGAATTCATCAGTAGCCTTAGAGGCCCAAGGTATGGTGACTCTGTGTGTGGACTTTTCGCCAGATGGAAAGCTACTCGCCGCTGGAGACGTTAGAGGCAGTATTTTATTTTGGGATGTGGCGACAGGCTTCTTGAACCAGATCCTCAATAGCCATATTAGTAGTGTAACCTCCGTCGCCTTTTCCCCGGATGGTCAGACGCTTATGTCGGCGTCCATGGATGGAACAGTTTGTCTTTGGAATGTCTCCACGGGGTTCCTACTGCATACTCTAGATGGGTTTTCCGAAGTGTACGGTCATGTAGCTTTCTCCCACAACGGTCTGTTTATTGCCACTGGGCATGACCAGGCCAAAATCTTCCACTTAGGATCGTTTGATCTACAGCATACCTTGGACGGTCACACGGGCTATGTGGTCTACTTGTCGTTCTCGCTAGACGACAGCACTGTTATAACTAGCTCTACTGACGGCAAAGTCCGAATGTTCGATAGAGGCAATGGGAAATTAAGGAAAATATTCGGTACTGGTTCGGATAGCTTATTACGAATTACCTGCTGCTATGAAAGTATTATATTTGGTTATTCCACCTCCGTATGCAGGTGGGACACTACAAACGACTCTGCTTACGAAGTCATCCAAATCAAGGAAGGTGTAATTACGTCACTCGAATTATCGTCCGACGCCAAGCTGTTAGCAATAGGAACCGTGTCGGAGCCACAGATCAGTGTCTGGGATATGAAGGACCTATCCCTAAAATTTACTCTCACCGAGCATTCGTCCGATATCAATCGGGTAAAATTTTCTCCCGATGACCAGCTTCTGGCATTCACATCGGAAGATGGGACCGTACGCATCTGGGATCTCAATGAAAATATTTCTAGGGCAAAATTTGGGCAGCATCAAGACGTGGTTGAGGATATAAAAGTTTCTCCAGATAGAAGAATGATTGCATCTTCGTCGCCGGACGGGACTGTTCGAGTTTTAGACTTCACCACAGAAAAGGTTATATATGTACTCAATCACGACTCGACTTTAAATAAAATTGACTTTGCTCCGGACGGTACTAAGTTAGCTGTTTCGTCAGATGATGGCCCCATATTTTTACTTGATACGTATGACTGGTCATCACACGCCCTTCCACAGCCAGATATTGCTCGTGAATCGATAGCCGTGACTTTCTCTCCAGATGCTAGATTCCTTGCAGCAATATTCCATCGTCCGCCTCTGGTTTTGGTTTGGAACACAAGCTCCTGGGAACTGGTGGAAAAGCTGGATCTTGAAACTAAGTTTCTTTCGGCGGTTCAGTTTTCTCCTGACAGTAAAACACTCGCTTGTGCACATCTGGATGACGTTTATCTTATAGATTTGGAAAACCGGTTCATGAAACCAGTTTTCAATTCTCCAGGAGACTTTATATATGACCTGACATTTTCTCTGGACGGTCAAAAATTAATTTGTAGAACAGATGAGGGGCGCGCATTTCACTGGGACCTATCTACAATGTCAATGGAGAAAACGGAGGATAACTTTCTTATCACACATAAGACGATGCTACCTGGTGTCGAGCGTAACTGGAGCATTCAGAAACGCTGGGTTACGTTTTCAGGAAACAATATTCTCTATCTGCCGGAAGATCGACAGGTTCAATCCTGTGATATCTTCGATAACACTATCCTCATTGGATCTCTTTCGGGTGTTGTGACTATTCTACGGTTCAGGGATGACTTGGAGAGATTTGTTGTTTGAGTGAGAAATCAGGCAATCTGTTACATATCATACATAGATGCTAGGTATCTGGATGTGAGAATTTCCAGTAAGAACTATTCCATAAGATGCACGGACGTGGTGAGGGACACTGGAGTATGATAAATTATAATTTCTCAATGGAATTATAAAAGAGGTTTAATTTTTATTATAATATTAGAGTGAAAATATTTTTAAGAAAGAATTTATATTATAAAGACACAAATTTTAATTCAAGGATAATTCACAGTAAAAATTGGTACCTAGGTATCTCTCTTTCTTTCACAGTTAAAGGAATTCTCCAACTCCTAGTTCTAGGCTACCTATTCACTTCTCCTACATTCCCTTTCTTACCCACATCTTCTCAGTATTTAAGCAGCAGGTCACCTACATTGATGTCCTCTATTCTCTCTCTCGCTTAAAATCTATTGAACCCCATCAACTTACTTAAGTCAACAAGCTATACCAACACACATGAAATATATATAACGTCCAGCCGCGTACCCGCCACACCCCTTTCGAAGGATCACAAGATTATAATCGAGAAGTTGTGGCCTTCAGAATCATTTATACCAGCGCGATGCAAATAAGTACCTTTCTCTCCAGAACGTCTTCGACCAATCGCTCTGTTGAGAACGTTAAACACGCAAAGTCGGCAGACACATATGATTTGTCACGCTATTCGAGATGTGTCCATTCTAAGGTAAATATTGCATTAACGGTTTAATCTGAAAATGTCTGTAAACTCACATGCACTTGGCATCAGCTCACATCAGACATCGTGTAACTTGGATAAAAAGAGATGGGATTCGCTTCAGGCTCGAACTGTCGCTATAGCACCTTTCCAGTCGAATGGAGCCGGTAGGTTCTTCTATCACTTAAGTAGGAGCTATTTCTTCTAAATCCTTTCAACCGTTCTTAACTAACTTTTGTGTATCAAGGCAGTTACCGTTGCGTGAACAGAGACACGATGAACTTGCAAAGCTCCATTGGATGATACATATCCCAGCATTATTCAGCTGCTGTGACTATAAGACCTGAGACAGCGATAACACAATAAACGAGATTTATCAGACAAGAAAATGCCGAAAAGAAGGAGCTCCTAGAGCCTGTCTGGTGCACTACTGTACTACACGTCGATTGGTAACCTGTCGTAGTGACAGACTACCGCAACTCAATGCTTTGAAAAACCTTGATGTGGATGGGGATATGAACAACGGATAGCTACAACTCCGTCACAGTCAACCTGACAAATGACGGTAATTCTCTGGGCTAACAGGACATACTCAGACTAGCAGTACGCACCAAATTGAGCTAAAAAGCATCATGGGCTCTACCAGGGCGGGCGAGTTTTAGGTGTTTTCATCTGCTAGAACTGGCTCTACATTGGCGCTTCCTAGTAGGGCTTCTCGAGCGATATTCATCCAGATGTCATCGCTATGCACTAGGTACCGTACGCAGGGGCAAGGTATCAGACTGTGACTGTCTCTGCTAAGAATATTCACACATACAGCGACAAGTTGTTATAGTTCTATCAGCAACCATGTTTGGGCCTCCCACCCATCCGATCATCTCAAGTCCTCTAGTTGATCGCGTCGGTGCAACATTCCATGGTAGCTCAGCCTTGAAATCTTCAATAATCGACACAAGAATGGATGGTTGGTGGTCTAGAGTGGGGACAAAACGGCATAGTGCAGATCTAGATATCTTCTGTGGAAAGGCTACTAGTATAGTGCTGATTTGAAAAGGCGTTACTCGACAAAGCTAAATTCAGGCCTCAAGGCTCCAAGCAAGACTCTCAGAGTGTCCGAAAGGACGTTTCAGCTCCACATATGACATGAGTAATTTCGATCTGGACAACAGAAGAACATGGGGGTTTGTTTGTTGCTGGCGTCTCCCATGTTAGGAGCATACTTACCAGCAGCAGAAAGAGATTCATTAGCCGAGCCACGTATAGAGTAATCCAACTCTTAATTTGATATAGTTTCATGTGATAAACAGCGTATGAACCAATTTGGCAACATGGAGCGCTAACTCGTATTCCACTGTCTTGGCGTATCCAGCATAGCTCTTTATAAAACTTGGCAAAGGGTGTATTTATGGAAGACTCCGCTTTTGAAAGGGGAATTTCACAGATAGCATAATAGCTTAAAAAAAGAAAAAACCCAATCCACTCCACTCCTCCCCATCCCTCATTTTAAAATTTTTGATGGCCGCATGTCCGCCAAGCATTGGCTGGCTTTCAGCTGAAATGAGCCGACTTCTACAGACCTCAGACCCTGGGAGATTTTGATGCATGTCCCCATTAGCGCCCAGGACTAGTGAGGTCTTATCAGCCAATGAGAATCTTTGCCGCGCATCTCCAGCCCCCAAGCGCAGGATATTAGCCAAGACTTGTTATTGATGATGATGATGATGCTATACACTCTATGTCCCAATTGGGATAAATCCTGATGACGAGAGCTTCATCACTCTACATCGACTACAGTAAATTCTTTCAGCTGCTCCCCATCATCAATATAGAGATAGATACCTATGTTTCCTACAACACAGCCCCGAAGTGCCCAAGGGAGTAGTATATATTGAGAGACAATCCCCAGGCAAGATATGGGTTATTATCCACTGCACAGACACACTGCATTCTCAATTTCCTCAGTCATTCTTCCATATATTACAATTTTCAAACTCCAAAACCCCTTTCTTTCTAGCTTGCCGTCGCAACTCTATTATCACCTAATAAATACATATATCAATATTAAATAAAAACCCCAACCCTCAAAACACAATCAACCATGGCCACCATCATCAAACGAATCTTCCGTCGCAAGAACAAAGTCCCTCTCGCCTGCAGCGAGATCCCCCTCGAAGAACTCGATAACCACGTCCACACCGAAGCCTGTTTCCTGGACGTCCAGCCCCTCACGGTCGTCGAGCTCTTCCAGTCCCAAGGCTGCAAGATATGCGTCAAGAACGTGCCGAATATCCACGACGCCGTGGCAGGCCCAAACCTCGCCTTCCTAACCTACAACGTGACCTACTTCGACCGTGCCGAGTGGCAGGACACACAAGCGGCCAGGCAATGGGACTCCCGACAGCGCGCCTACGTCACGAAATGGGGACGGAAAACGATCTTCACGCCCCAGATTGTCGCTGACGGGGTCTCCGATGGGACGGGTCAATCGGTGAATGATGCATTGGGGGTGATTGATAAGGCGCGCCGAATCCGTAGCGAACGTGGCTGGAATATTCTGCTGGATTCGAACGATACGGATTTGCGTATTGATTCGGATCGCGCTGAGAGTCCGCCGATGGATATCCTGCTTTGCTTTTATGAGTCGGGGACGCAGGTGGTGAAGATTGGAAAGGGCGTGAATAAGGGGAAGAAGTTGAAGCATCAGAATCAGGTGAAGCTGGTGCAGAAGATTGGGGAGTGGAATGGGGGGAATTTGACCCTTCCGTTGCCTTCTATTCCGGAGGCGAATGGGAGGGGTTGGACTGTGCTCGCGATTGTCCAGGAGCCGTCGGGGGGTCCTATTGTGGCTGCGCATTTTTTGTAGGTGGAAGGAGGAGTCAGTTTTAAATGGATGATTATTATTTTTTCTTTTCTTGGGAGAATATGTTAATGAACGGACGGGAAGGAGGGATCATATTGGAGGATTTGTATCATGTCGGAATTTATATATCCAATGTTTTGCCTTGTTTGAGGTTGTTTTATTCTCTTTTCTTCTGCTTCTTTCTTTAGTTCGCTCTGCCTGATATTTGAATGCATAATTGACTAATGAATAAGATGACTTGACTTATATGCTACCTGTTATCAAAGAACCTTTTGAGATAGAGATAGCTGGCGTCATTAGGCCTGGGCCGATGTACCAACTACCTCTCGTAGGATATATGATGAGCGAGGGCTCTTATATACTAGTTAATGTCCACTGGACGATAACGCCTCTGAACCCAGCAAGAAGGGGTGGAGGGTATCTTTGAGATGCTCTCAAGGGCCACTCCCTGGGCGTCAATTAGATGTAAAATTATTTCCAATAAGATATGCACACTTAACATAACTCCAAACTTTTAATCGTGACTTTCGCGCTGACCATATACCACGTAAAGACGCGAGTATGCATGTAATGTACGGTCTGTCAATTCCTTTCGCACCTTCATCAAAAATACCTGGACTTCCTCCATGCTCCATCCAAGGAACCTGGTAAAGAGCGCAAAAGAATATGCTTCCAGCGCTTCCAGCATATTAGCTTGATGGTAGCGTCCCAGCTCCTTTAGTTTTGGATTTTTGGCCCAAGGAGAGAATGGAACCTTGAAGATTTCCTCGCGGACGTTCTTGAACCCCGCATCAATCATCCATTGCTTGTAATTTTTGGCGACGTCCATCTTCTTGCCAAACTTTTCACTCGCCTCAAGTAGTCGATCTCGCCATTCTAGTAGATAAGTCGCACGTTCAATAGTATTATCGTCGCTAAAAACTCCCACCGTGAAGTCGCAAATCTCAAACCATCCACCCGGGGCGAGGTTCTTGTTTGCTTGTGCGAAAAGTCGGGAGAAATTCTTCACTGATCCTTCAACGCCTCGCATATGGATAAAGTCAAAGGGCCGTGGGAAGTTCCACTGCAGTTCGTAATCGTCGACTTCGAATATGCAGTTTGGGGGAACCCTAGGCTCAAATCATCAATTATTAGTACATTTTCAACATTTTAGTTGATCTTCGATGTTAGGGAGGTCCCATATTTACCAGGAAGGTTGGATGGGGCTGAGGTCGGTTCCTGCATCCTGCTTAGTATTCGGCCTTGACTTAATCCCCCCCACTGATACTCAAGAATGACAAACCAGTTACAATAGCCTCAGGGAATAAACTGTCAAGTTCAAGTCAGTGCACATCGCATCCCGGCGTGTTCCTGGTTTCAAATAGACTTACTCTGCCATCTCGATGGCCCAAGCACCAGTCCCGGTACCAAGATCGAGGACCCTCTTAATTCCAGACTTTAGAGGTGCTTTGTATAAAGCTCCTTCTTGGACCATGGTACAAATGTGGTGATGCTGTCCCAGAAATTAGTGCCTAGGGTAAAACAGTTTATGGGGGCAAACCGACCAAGTCGAGTCGCTCCTGTTCCCGTTCATCATTGGGCTAGACAGAGGAATTTAGTTGCTGATATTTTACACCAAACATCTCTACTTGCTCTTACAAATAGATATTCTCCTTGCCGGTAAGCGTGATACCGTCGTCCATTCTGATGCTACTCGTTAGCCATAAATCTGAGCTCGCGCTGAAAAGAATAAATTGGTTGAACCTCATATCTAAGATAGTTGTTAATCGCAACCATGTGGAAAGAATATGAGTAATCCTTACTGGTAATTTATGATACTCGATGTGAGGGAAGCCGTGTTACTTTCACCAGACCTGTTTTCTGTTTAAGCAGGGAAAAACAAGGAAAAAGGAAAGAACAAGAAGAGAAAAAAAGTCCATATAGTGAATACGACGGAATAGATCTCAGCACATACCCGCTGGCATAACCTTCCACTTCGTCATTATATAAATTTGCATCGGTCTGTGCAGATCAAAGTGACAGGCGTTCATGTTAAATAAGACTCTCAAGCTAGACTCGGTGGATCATTGGGGTTGGGGTCAATAAATCCTGCCGTACCTCTGGAATGATGGGTATTTGCGCTTCGTCGGAAGGCTGCGCCATGATGAGTGAGTGATAAATATGACAGATCAAAAAAGCATTCCAAATACACTGTATCTGGGTGATTCCAAGCTTTTGTGTGGTAGGGCGTCTTCATCGCTAAATAATCAACGGCCGACCGGCCCCATCCTCTGCCACGCGAAGGATCTGATCCTCTCTGCAGTGAAACAGGTAGCGTTGGTCGTGTGACGAATAATAACGATCCTTTGAACCGATATCCCTGTCACTGGATGCGGCAGAAAACGCTATTGTTGTATTGCATAATCATTCAACGTCAAGAATTCCAGCCGTTTTCCCCACAGAGTCAGTTGTTCGGCCAAACTCAGTCCTATATCAAGCCATTCGGCCATCAACATCAGAATTGGGCCCGCTTTTCAATGAAACTAGCACGAAGCCAAGCGGTGGGGCGTTATTTCTCCCTCCTACCCACGGGGAAATCATTTCCCACTGCTGATGAGGGATTGAATTGCAGAATCCTTCCCAACTGTTGGTTGACCAGCGTATATAAATCAGATTGGACGGCCGAGTCGAGCCAAAGGACCGCATCCTGGTCATCCCATGCATGTCTGTTATTTTCGAAAACAGGTTCATTTATTGCCCGGTCTTCAGAGCATCCCATCAATTCCAAAAACATGCTTCAATTAGCCGGGATTTTTGTACTTGCATGGGTGGGCTACGTGGTAGCCCTGGTCATTTATCGGCTCTGGCTCTCCCCCCTGGCGAAATTCCCGGGGCCCAAGCTGGCAGCCATAACGCTCTGGTATGAAACCTATTATGATGCCTTTTGCTATGGCCAGTATACTTTCGAAATCGCCCGAATGCATGAAAAATATGGTGAGTGCCATTGTTTAATTATTAATTTCTTGACATCAAGCCAATCTTGAGATTGTCCATAGGTCCGATCGTCCGCATCAGTCCTCACGAACTTCACATTAACGACCCAGACTACTATGAAACGCTCTATTCACGCGATAGTCCTCGAAATAAATATGAGTATTTCACAAAGCAATTTGGGTTGACGCGGACCATGGTCTCCACAGTAGACCACTATCACCATCGCTTGCTTAGATCGAATATGAACCCCTACTTTGCGATGGCGCGCATTCGCAAGTTGGAGCCTCTCATACAGACCCTAGTAGACAAGCTTTGCGAAAGATTTCGAGAGTACAAGGGCCAAAGCACTCCGGTTAATCTACAGCATGCTTTCACTTGTTTTGCCACCGATGTGGTCTCAGACTATACCATGGGCGTCGGGTTTCATTACCTCGACGAGCCGGATTTTATCCCTGAGTGGAGCGACACGCTTGGGGGTAGTGCCAAAAGCAGTGTCTACATCAAAGCCTTTCCGTGGTTACTGAAAGTGCTTGGTGCGATGCCCGAGAAGTGGCTTGCGCGCATGTATCGGGGAATGGAACTTACCTTCCAGTTCCAGCGTAGATGTAACCAGATTGTTGAATCAATCATAGATGGACAGAATGCTGAAGGCTACGAGAAGATCAAGAGCCAATTTAGTCACCCAACGTTTTTTCATGACGTGCTTAACAGCAACCTGCCTCCTGCAGAGAAGTCCCCAGAACGGCTAGCACAAGAGGTGCAGGTCATCATAGGTGCTGGAGCAGAGACAACTGGCAAGATGCTGACATGGACAACCTTTTATCTTCTGGATAACCCTGAGAAGCTCAGTAAGTTAATGGAGGAACTGAACAGGTTGGATCCTGCAGGAACCGCCACTCTCCTCGATTTTGAGAAGATGCCTTACTTGGTGAGTTTTTTAGTTAGTTGGATCCGAATTCGCGAAAATATCGCTTACGCGTAGTAGACCTCTGTCATGCTTGAAGGCTTAAGGTATGGTGATCAGTAATGGTTGTGTGAGACGCGCGCCGCTCATGAATTTGGTAGACTCTCGTATGGTGTCAGCACTCGCCTCCAACGCATTGCACCCGATCGTCCACTTCGTTTTCGAGATTGGCTTATTCCAGCTGGTGTAAGTTCTCTTAGCTTCAGATTGGATCAAAATTAACTCTATGGTCGCAGACGCCTGTGGGAATGACGAGTGTCATGATGCACCACAATGAAGAGATATTCCCCGATTCCTACAGCTTCGTCCCTGAGCGCTGGATGGATCCAGAGAAGCGAAAATACTTAGAAAGGTATCTCGTATCGTTCTCCAAAGGCTCGCGCCAATGCATTGGCATGAAGTATGTCGATTTTGAGCTTGTTTTCTTTGATGTATGTACAGCCTAGGGTTAACCTTGTAACAGCCTCGCCCGGTCGGAGATTCTACTTGCGTTACCCAAGATCTTCCGTGAGCTCGATTTAGAGCTATTTGAAACGACCCGTGACGACGTGACAATCGCACACGATCTCTTCCTGCCTTTTGCCAGAGAGGGAAGCAAGGGTGTCCGAGTTTTGGTCCGATGAGGGATAAGTTGGACTAGCTCCTGTATCCGTTTTCTACATCATCAGCAAGACCCATTTGAAGAGCTCGAGGAAATCGACAACCAGGGCGATTAGGGAGGGAGATGGTCAAGTCCTTCATTGAAGCTATTAAGGGGCCAGTTTGGATGCAAAATAGATATCCAACGCGTGACTTGGCTCACATCGACGTCATATCACCACTTTTGATCTCAAATCTCTGTGTAATGAATCGATTATCGACCCGTAAGTAAGCTTAGAGTCACTCATAAATCATACCTACGCTAGCCTTATTTGGATATGTCATGCCTGTAGGTATGGAGTCAGATGGACAGGATACGACTTCAAAATATATTTCTCCTACTTGAGATGGAAGAATTCTTGTGATCATCGCAGCAGCAGTCACCACCATATCAAGTGATGGTATCAAATATACCGGGAAATCACCATGAATTGACTTGTAGTCAACTTAGTCAAGGTAAATTACATGAATATTAATCTAAATTGCAATGATTTGGGTATGGGAGTCTCATTCATGAGAGCGAGAAATAACTGTATTAACTAATGTCGGCTGACGCGACTACAGCGGACTGAATCTATCAAAACGGACTTTATTATTAATTACTGCAAAGTCAGTGAAATTAAAGCAGATTTTATAACTCCACAAATATATTTTTAATTCCACAAATACTATTTTCCAAGGTGCTAATTCAACTGCTAATGTAGCTATTAATTCAACTGTAATCCTATTAATTTAGATCATAATTTTTTTATAAGCTTTATTAGAGGTTGCTATCTTTAGTTTTATTTTATTTTACTTAATATCGTTATAATAATTATTTATTAATTTTTTAATTAATAAAATATATAGGAGTACAATAATTATATATATCTTATCTATTTGTCGAACGGAGCAGCGTTTTCTACACCTAAATTCTTATGCTTCGAATAGCGATGTTGAAGGCCTTATTTTCTCTAAATCTACCTATCCTAGAGCTCGCTTAAATACGAGAGGCTCTGTGAGGCACTTCCATATTCGGATAAAGCTATATCGCCATATCGGGCCACAGTATCCAATATTTCCTTCATGGTGCTTCCTTCGCGTTGAGGTGTCGATGTCTGGTTTGGGTAGAGAAGTACGGCTCGGATGAACTATTATTATTATCTGGCCCAATATTCGACAGGGGGAAAGCTAGCTTGATGTAAACGTCGTACGGACAAGCCACGTCGGGCTAACTAATATCCGGTGCCGCAACGCGTTGATTCGTGTGGAGAATTCCCCTGATTTGGAATGGCTAGCATTACCGTAGTTGAAAGGCTTAACACTTCTTCTGGCAGATAGTCTGACCTTTCATTTCATTGATAAGACTTGCATTCATTCTTCCTTTCTTCCTTTCTTCCTTTCCTTCCTTCTTTGTCATGGGTTGGAAATTTGATACAATCATCCTGGTTGTTTTGAACAACGGCTGCCTATAACTTAAAGGTCCCAGTGTCGGCTAGGATCACATTTCAAGTTTGGAATATCGTCAAATAACTCTTCTCGATGCTCAGCTGTATTCTGATAATCGTCTCTGATAATCTTGTCATAACCGCTTGTTGAGAAAATGAGTCGCGTGTGTGCCGATTGTGGGCGCGACCTTCCCCAGTCGTCGTACACAGCAAATCAATACTCCAAGGGCCAGGGCATCTCGCGATGTGCAGGTTGTGTCCATGGCCACCATGCCGATAACCCATCCACGAAGGAATCTAACAGCGGAAGATATAATGAATCTAGTCGGGCGATTCACGAGACCTACGAGCTAAGGAATCCTTTTGCAGAAGGTGCTTTCCGATGGGTGGCCGAGGGGCGATACGTTTCAGGTCCTCGCAAGGGCCAACAATGTGTTTCGAAGTGGTTCAAGACGGGCGCAGTCTTTTCAAGCGACTATTTCACTCTCGATATAAAGGCCGTCGATAAGGCCTTGGAGTTGGTCAATCGATTTAACCAGCTAAATATCATCAACAAAGTCATCAAAATTAACGTTCCAGCGGTGTGGACGTTTACTGACGATTCCCCTGAGGACTGGGCTGGTCAGAGAGTTCTATGCGAGCCCTTTATCGACAATTACCAGAAGTTTAACAGCAATAGCGGATGGAATGATGATGCTTTGCCGTGGGGTAAAGTCATGCAAGCTCTTAGCCATTTCAGCTACCACGTTTCTGGTGGCTTCTATGTCCTGTGCGATCTTCAGGGAGGCATTTATCAACATGAAGTTGTCCTTTCTGACCCTGTCATCTTATCCCGCCGCCGCGAGTATGGTGTTACTGATCTTGGCCCGGATGGCATCAGCTCGTTCTTCAGTCAGCATGAATGCAACAGCTTTTGTCGCCCGAACTGGACCAAGCCAGCTAACCCAGTCCAACATTTCCGCCCAGTGCCTGGTACCACTATGATTAGACGTACTGTGCCGACTGGATATTCTCGGCCTCATGGTACAAGACATTGAAAATCTACACCCGATTGTCTAATGGCTGCTGTTATGCAAATATTATATGCTACATTCTGGACCATGTCAGTCGGGACTCCCGATCCATTGGATTCATTCTGTCCTACGATCGATAGACCATTTATTATAAGAGGATCACCATGAGACGGCTCCACTCCAGACAATCCGTGGAACGGAAGAATTATCTTAAGACAATTCTCTTGTCAGAAAGTGTTTGTCCGAGACGTTTAATCAAAGGCATAGCTCCTAAGTATGTATGATCTATGCCAGGCAATAAAACCGGCCCGGCAAGAAGCCTCAGTGCGGTATTTGAACCTGTGCCAAGTATTGATCTGATAGTACGAAATGAAGAAAATAAATTAGCAGAAGGCATAACTCCATGTGATCAACTCTATTGATTTAGTTCTTTAGATTAAGTCCAGCAGGATCATACCAGCTCTAGGTTCATGACTATAGTTCTAAAACTATACGGACACTAAACCCTTCAGTCTCAACCTCAATAGGCTGTAGGCCCACTGGGTGTCTCAAACCACGGGTAACATCGTAAACAGCTTGCACATTTGTAAGAGCTGCACATTTGTAAGAGCTGCACATTTGTGAAAGCTATACATTTGTGGGGATTGTGCATCTGGAGTTTGGTCACGAGAGCGTGCCCAAGGATATCGATCTCCGTGCACTGTAGATACAAGTGAGTTTCCCTGTGGCCAATGCCGGCCTGGGCCTCGGCAGGGCTGGGGTGAAGGGAACTAGGGCGGGATACCTGATGACACGGAAGGAGGTGGAGACTCGGACTCGTGCACTTGGATCCACTCTGCAGCCAGGTGCAAAAGCCTTGAGTCGAGACCAGGTCGAGGTACAAACTCTTACGTCCCGACGGAACCTGAATCCGTGCTGAACCCAAATCCCCGCAACTCGGCCTAGAAGGAACCTAAAGCCACACCCCTTCAGGCCCCCGACTAATCTTATCACCGCGAGAGAATGGCACGTGCATTGGACCTCCACTTGGTATGCTGGTGTTGTTGACCTACTAAGTCTCAGCTGCAAGACAAACATCAACTTTTCACACTCAACCTGTCTGTGATGCACCTCGCATTTTCCAAATCTGCACTATCGGTGAACTGGAATTTAAGATGTAAAAACCAGAGTGGTACAGAACAGATTTGAAACCTCCTTCATATGCTTTCTATACTCTCTCTAAATTTTGCCCCACGGCCAAGGCTAATTTCCTGAGACTATTCCAATCTAGGATTTTATATGTAACTGTAATACTCATCTTTTATATACCTTATCTCTGATCTTAAATACGGAGTATATCTAATTTTCAAGTAAATTATGTACGAAAGTGGTATAGAAAAGTACTAGGCTGAGTGAATTGTGAACTACTTCTAGGCAACAGCCTTGGCTGTGGGCTAAAAAGAAGAGAGAGAGAGTGTGTGTGTGAAAGATGAAGGAGGTTTCGAATGTCTCTGTATTTTTATCACTCAACTCAGAAATATTGGCCTCTTCAGAGACAAAATGGAGGTTCTCAGGCACTTGCCTCTAGCACCTTTGGTGGATAATAACCTGCCTCTCTGGCAAGGCTCACACTAAATCTTTTAGGACTCTCAATTGCTTCAAGAGCGTGTTCATCAGCCTGTGCATTATTAGTTGTGTTCCACGTAAAGGGTGGCTTGCTTACCAAAGGAGCAGAAACGGCGGTAAGGGCAGTTATATCCCTTGCGCAGGATGATGGATGGATCAGATGTTCATGACGAGGCCTTCTAAGACAATATAGCCACGCCAGTTTCAGTTTCTTTCATGTTCGTTACACAAGGAACGAATTTTTTTGAGTCTTGCAGCGGCAAATTTCGATGGCTATGCCTCCCTTCCAAATTTGCGAGACAGCTGACAGTCAGGCAGTAATAAAGCCAGGCGTATCGAAAAACAAGGCTACTGAGTTCAGAAAACGATCTCTCGGCCTGAGGGGTTATATACAAGATAAATACCAGATTGATTGGATTGTATATGGGATAATTCTGTATACAATCCTACATATAGGAGTCGCGAAAAAAAAAAAAAAAAAAACCACCTACCCACCCACACGCGCTGAAAATTTTGAAAATTGCTCCACAGTCAGACATTGTACAACAATAGGGACAACAACAAATTACTCCTAACACTGAGTCTACCTTTCCATACCAGATTCAGCAAGCCAGTCTATGTAGCAATGGTTCTACTATAGGAATAGTCTAGGATAATAACAATGATTGTATCTTTAAGTAATATATAAGAATATACTAGCAACATCTAAGATAAATAACTAATATTATTTATTATATATATAAGTACAAGATCAAAATCCCCTAGCAAGTAATTGAGATACTTAAGATAATTAAAGGGTTTATATATAAGATTATGGATGAGTCCTTTAGAAAGTAGCTATATAAGGTTCTATATATTTAGTATCTATAATAGTCAAAGGAGGCTTTGAGAGGGTCCTTGAAGAGCTAATTATTATTAAAATTAATATGAAAGTATAGAATATAGTATAAATAATGGGAAAGATAATAGAAGGCTATAAGAGAGTAAGAATCTAGATTTAAATGTCCTATAATATATCCCTTTATCACGGCTGCGAGTTGTAGTATATAAGATGAGATTCAGGCTGTGTAATAGATGTTCGGTTGTCGGGCAGACGACCCGTTGACTGGGCAAGGAATCGGACGCGAATCTACAACGAATGATTGCACTAGTACGTATTAGGAAGAGGGGGCCATTTGAACAGACCAATCAGAAGGCTTATAATGCTAGAGCTCATCTCCTCAATGCAGAGACTGATTCTTGCAGAACCCAGACGTCCAAACAAAGCAGCGCTTATATTCTTTTATACTCATCCCAGTAATAATTCAATATCATTTCTTGAGTCTACTATTAGTGGCTCAATACTTCATAATGTTAACACTATCTCCATGATGGAATTCTAGAGTATTTAACCTTTCTAACTTCAACTTCTATATCTTTCTCATCCCCTGTCCTTTATTAATTATCGATTATTGATTCCTATTATAATTATACCCCCTTCCTTTATCTGCTGGCTTTTAATCAACATTACAAATGTGTTGTCCCTTATTCTAATATTCCTTTATTATAGTATATCCACTCATATTTCCTTTATAGCTATATTAGTGCTTTCAAACAACGCTCTACGGAGGCAAATAAAGGGTTATTTTAAATATAGCTTATTAAAAAGATGTTTCAGAATATGACTTTCAAAACTATATGTTTCAATAATAAGTGGTTACTAGCAATACTCTACTAGATTAGTACATATAGAGGGGTGGCTCATCAGGTTGTAGTTTATTAAAATTAAACTCTAATTTTATTAATGCTCCATCATTACAGTTTAGCTAGATAATTAATAAGTACAGATAGTAATTTATCCTTTAGCTAATACATAAGCGCAGGCTCCAAATGTAGTGTCTGAAATTGGGTGGAAGGGCACAAATGTCATGGCTAGCTAGTAGTATATAAGATGAGATTCGGGCAGACCAGACATGGAGTCTGGTCAAAGTAGTCTTTTGGCTCAATGGGGGGTATGGCGCCCGAACACGTGCCCTTACAACAAACCTCTTGTGCGCTCTGAATCTTAAGTATTTCTTAAAAATAAGGAAGAGAAAGATATTATAGTGTTACAGCCTCCTATTATAGATATTAATTATAGAATCATTTTTCATACATTTAAACTAAGTATAATATATACTCCTTGCCTTTTCTAACTGATAAGCTCACTCTGTCTACCATCTCTATGAACTAAGGCTGGGTGACTAACAGTGCACTGTATCTGTATGGTTGCTATTTCCCAGTTATTTTCAGATCTGGTATGTGTATATTGGACACTGCTGCCAAGCTAGAGAGTACTTACTCACGGGCTTCTAGGGTGTTCTTTGCCAGTTCCCTGATCTAGCAACCTGCAAGGAACCTGATAATATAGAATGATGTATCATCGTTATTGTAGCATGAATTTTGACATGATATCACTACTTTGGAAAATTGCCAGGTGATATCACGACAATGAGAGGACAGTAAGCCTTCTGTTTCGGTTGGAAGAATAGGATGGATCGTCCATTTCCAGTACCTCGTAGGTCTGCTCACATAGCTGCTCCATACAGTGATAGATAATTCTTCTGTTAGATCTGCCATTTACATCAATTCGAAGCTCCTACGTATCGCTTCATCAGTAACATGCTTGGCTAAATCGAGATACATTTTTCTACTGCTACTGTCGCTCATTCCACTTGCGATCAAATACAGTAATCGAACGTTGCGCTAGAGGGCTATAGTCAGAACCATATACTCAACGGGGAAGTGAGGTTTCCAACATACCAGATGGGACAACGTCAAGTGCCTTTATTGATACATTGAGTGGCTGCTCTAGCATAAAAACAGCAGCCCGAGCAATGTCCGGAGCTATAAGTGGTCTATATAACTATATTAGTATCACCTTCTAGAACGGAGAATTGGAGGTTCCATACTCGAATCCTTCGAAAAACTCGTCGTACATCTTCTTGTCGTGGCCAACACGTAGAGAGTGGAAGTTGGTAGCAACACACCCTGGTCGAAGGGCGAGTATCCGAATGTTAGTTCCGTTCAACTCGTTGCGTAGAGCATTCGTAAAAGCTTCCTGGCAGGCTTTGTTCGCGTGGTAAACGGCCTCTCCTGGAAATGGCGGAACTTCGAGACCAGTGATGGAGGTCACATTCAGGATCGTGCCCGCCTTTTTGGGGAGCATGGCGTGGTTGAGAACCGCATGTGAGGTGAACATGTACCCATTAATGTTGGTGTTGTTCATGGTTAGGATCTGGGACGGCGTCAGATCGTAAAATGCGTTAGGAGCACCAAGAGCCAGGCCAGCCTAAAGTGAAGGTCAGTAGGGCCGCCATGCGCACTGATGAAAGGTTGTCATACATTATTGATGAGAATATCAATGCCTCCCATCTCTTTAGCTGACGATGACACGGCATTGTCTACGCTCTCAAAGTCGCCAACATCAACGGATCTGTAAGTGACCTTGATATCGGCAATCTGAGATAACTTAACTTGGAGTTGCCGCAGTTTATCCTATATTGGAGTGTGAGTGTGTCGTCTTCTTGAGTCAAGATGCGCCGCGGCTCACTTCGGAGCGCGAAAAAAGTATTAAATTCGCGCCGGACTCGGCCAAAGAAGTTGCTATGCATTCTCCAATACCCATCGATGCGCCTGTCTGAGGTTATATAATTACCATTAGGTTCCAGCATAAGAGTGATGATGCTATGTTTACCAGAAGAACTGTTTTCCCTTGAAGTGCCATATCCGGTGTTTGGTTGGGGTCTTGAATTCGGTATCTTCTTTCCCTCGGATCGTATCAAGCTTCAATTGTCTGGAATTTTCTGCTGTGTGCAAAACGTCCGATATGGATATCTAATAAATACATTCGCGCTCTAAAAATGACGTCACTGAACCCTCAGTCTCACTTTAAAAGGTTCACTGAGGCGAGTGGGTCAGCATAGTGGCTATTCTTACCCTTCTCGGCGGCGAAATGCCGCACATAAGGGAATCCCCCTCTGCGTGATCTGCTTGCGTGGAAGATTATCATATTCCAACGCAGGTTACGGTATTAAAACAATGACTCATCTGTCATTTCTCGTGAGTATAGTACATCTGATAGGGGATTACTGGGGAGTAGCTAAAACTAGACCAGCGTGTTTCAAACTAGGTTTCGGGAATGAAAGTCTAAGAGTGTGGAGGTAAATCTGATTTCGAATATTACTGTATCGAGAATACTATTTGAGATGCAGCAAGATGATGTAGAGAATCTAAAGATTTCTTCGTTTGTGTTGTCATCTAAAGCAGGGGTCTAGTTGAGAATGGGTCAGATATATGAGTTGGGAGAGCCATGTTTTTCGGAATACGCCAATATCGTGGTCTTCATTTGTGAGGCTATCTATGCGCGTTCAATACCATCAAATATCTGAGGACCTCAGGCTGTATCCACCTTTTGTCGAGTTGACCGACCACCCCCACCCCCACGTTGACCAGCAATTAGGTAATGGATATTCGGGTATCTAAGACGCATGTATCGTCGAATCGGCGCGTTCCGCTATGGATCTTCCGGCTATGCCTAATTTACACAACGCGAGAGGCTTAGCTATGTGATCTTTCACCCTAGATGCAGATTCGAAGGAGGGGGCTTAGAGGGATGCCTGATCAGGCTTATATCACCGGTAGAGAAGCGCAGCCTCGTGAGGGGTAGATAATAGCCCCGTACCTAATCCTAGTTCGTGCCCAATTAGAAGCGCAAGCGCCTTGGGTTATGATTACTATAATGAGGCAGTACATTCAAGAGATTTTCCTGAAACAATGTTAAACTCATGCATTTTAACAAGAGGATACTTGCTTGGCATGCGCTTGTGGACTGATACGCACGAGCGCGTCTTTTTCTTTTTTCCCACTTGGACCGGCCCAACATAGTACCTGTATAGAGTTCTAGGGCAATATGAGTCAACCTCGGCGTTAGTTGTGGTACCATGATACGATCTGCTATACCATACCACTAACCATTCTATAGGAAGCATGCTAGAGGACTATCCGATGGGTTACTCCCGTCTCGCTGCTTTCATGACAGTCGACCACCGGTTCACAATGTCAAACGATTTGACGCCCTGCATATGAGAAATATTCTCCATCTACAGGACAAAATCAAACAGACTGAAGAGCAACTGTTGGCTCTAGATAACGCGGAAACATGTCAGACATTTCTAAGCTCCAGGCGGCACGACGAGAATACCGAGAGACAGGCGCTGCTGGAAAATTTGAATGAACAGCTTGAGATTTTTGGTAGGAGAACGAGCCGCCTCTACGGCGGGAGCACAGCAAGGGAGACAAACAAAATTAGAGCTAAAAGTCGGTCTAGATAATGCACTCATACAATACCAGAGCCTGCTCCAGCTGCCGACGGCAAGCGCAAGCTCCAAATCTAGTGTCTGAAATTAGGTGGATGGGCACAAACCACTTGTACACTCTGAGTCTTGAGTCTTTCTTGAAAATAAGGAAGATAAAGATATCATAGTGTTACAACCTCCTATTATAGATATTAGTTATGGGATTATATTTTACATGTTTGAACTGGATGTAATATATGCTTCTTACCTTTCCTAACTAATAAGCTTACTCTATCTACTGTCTCCATAAACTAAGGCTGGGTGGCTAATAGTGCACTGTATCTGTATGATTGCTATTTCCTAGTTATTTTCAGATCCAGTATGTGTATATTGGACACTGCTGCCCAGCTAGAGAGTACTTACTCAAGGGCTTCCAGGGTGTTCTTTGCAAGTCTCACCGTTCTCCTGTCGTCGAAATCTGTGACCAGGTTCCTGAGTTTTATATACGCAATAGCTGCGGCGCTATGGCTAATTTCTCCCATTTTTATCTTAACCAGCCTATCGGCGACGAGAGATAGGAGTCTTGTGGTCGCAGGGTTTCTTCTGGTGTTCGCAATCGTCACGGCTGCGACGGTGAGGGTTCGGAAGTACGAGATTCTGGCGTCGGTGGCTACGTAGGTTTATTCCCACTCATCTTCCACACCATTTCTATGGAACTTACGCCAGCCTCTAGGTATTGTACAGTTCTTGCAGCCTTTTTTAACGACAGCCAGTAGGTATCCGTACTCAATTCGCGCATTTAATACCACATGGTCTGTTTCGGGAATATAGGAAACTTTTATGTGCAGGAAAGTATGTACATATGCCATTCAATTGGGTTAAGGTACTACCAATGAAATCTTTTTAACCATGTAATTTTATTAAGTAGAAGTTGCATGACAAGGATTTGGCCAAGGTAAGGAGGCCTACGAGATATTGGATAGATGCATAAAAAATGAGGTGGCCCTTTTAATGTCCATAGCAGAGTGCAAGGTGGAGTGCTATTAACAATGAGCTATCCTGGTAGCATTCTCGATTTGATCTGCACGCGCCCAGCCTCGAGCAGAATCTCCAAAAGGGCCCAGTCAAAAGTGGGGGCAAAGTAGTGGATAAGGGACACTCCATGTTTATTAGTATCACTACTATTGCAAGCCATAGTATATGGGTAATCTAAAATATGCTTGAGCAGGGTAACTCATCGTAATTCTCTGTTTTTATGGCATGCTATCTGTATAGGTAATGTTATACAGCAGCCGCTGCAGTTCCTGGGGGATTAATCACTAAGCTTAAGGCTTTGTGTTCAGGACTAAATCTAGGAGTATACAGGAGGCCACACGTACCTTCCTGAGTGAGGTGTCTAGTGTCTTTTAACAAGCTGTCGTCCAACATCATCACCCCCTCCAACGTGTCAAGCTTGCCAGTCGCCGTGGGAACCTACCTTAAACATCAGCCTCGTACTTTGTCAATAACGGCATCAGACCGAGCGAGTGCAGGAGATCGAGGCTTTCTTGGGGCATAAACCGGAACAGCCTTGAGGGGCTTGACCGCAGGCGCCAATGAGCGATCGAGTCTTTGATGCCCAAATGATTTATGTTTACAGAAAAAAAAAAAAAAAAAAAAAAATCTCATGATAATGATGGTGAAGAGAAACGACAGGGTTGACTTGGATCATTAATAAATCTTTTGAGCAGCACCAACTTCATAACACAAAATTTCTAGGACCTCTGATCAATAATTATTTGCTTTTTGTTTTCACCCCCCCCCCCCCCCCGGTCATATCCCTACCCCTCTTTTCGGTCTCATAAGGCTGAGAAGCCCACCTCAATTTGGATTTCTTTCTAAATTATATCCGAATTTATAAATGAAAAAGATCGATCTACAGTTCATATATCTGCTCTATTTGTTTCTGTTATTTGGGAGAAAATATGACTTTCTCCAACGATGACTACACGGTCGCCTGGATTTGTGCCTTGCCGGTGGAGATGGCTGCCGCAAAAGCCATGCTAGACAAAGTTCACCCCTCTCTGCCGCAACCAGAATCCGACCACAATGTCTACACTCTCGGAAGTATCGGCGGTCATAATGTGGTGGTAGTCTGTTTACCTACCGGTGTCTATGGAACAATATCCACTGCTGCTGTGGTGTCTCACTTGCTATCCACCTTCGGGAGTATCCGATTTGGACTAATGGTCGGCATTGGAGGGGGGGTTCCAAACAAAGTTGATATTCGCCTGGGTGATGTAGTGGTCAGTAAGCCAACTGACGCATCAGGTGGTGTCATTCGATATGACCATGGAAAGACGCTTCGAGATGGACGATTTCAGCATACTGGTTCACTCAACAAGCCCCCACAAGTGTTACTGAAGGCTGCCGCTCAAATGGAGAGTAACTCTATGACAGGAAATCGTCAACTTATTAATATTTTGGGGAGCACATTACAGACTGGGCAAATGGAGAAACATTTTTCACGACCAACAAATGACTGGCTATTCAAATCAGAGTACAGTCATAATGAAGGTAATTCCAACTGTTTTGCATGCGATCAGAATCAACTAGTGAAGCGCCCGGAACGGATAGCCGAAGAGCCTTATATCCACTATGGCCTGATTGCTTCTGGGGAGCAGGTTATGAAAGATTCGAGAACTCGCGATTCCATTGCTAATAAGTTTAATGTCCTCTGCGTCGAAATGGAGGCTGCAGGACTCATGGACGAACTTCCGTCAATTGTAATACGAGGAATCTGTGACTATTGTGACTCTCACAAAAACAATGAGTGGCAAGGATACGCAGCTCTTACTGCAGCGGCATATGCAAAGTCATTGCTACTTCTAGTTCCTATCGCCTTGAAAAAGCAATTCATTCAAAGTAAGTTTTGGAATGATTTATTGAAATCCTGACCCCTGCTAACCAGTAATTAGAGAGTACATTTACAACCGAGGAGAAAGAGTGCCTGCACAGCCTGTTTCTCACAGACCCAGCGGATGATAGAAACTCCCTAAAGAGAAGGAAAGGAGACCGTGCGCGTGGTACATGCAGCTGGATCCTGGAAACAGATGAGCTACAGCGTTGGCTTGGAAACCTTGTTGATGTCCCAGAAGAGAATTCTGACATACTTTGGCTATATGGTAATCCAGGAACTGGAAAGTCAACTATAACCATAGCAATGACCGAGGAGCTTCCAAAACACCCCTGCTTTGCTGATGGACGAAAGACACTGGCCTATTTCTTCTGTGATTCAAGTTCTGAGAACCAACGAACAGCGGTTGCTATTTTGCGTGGGCTTATCTATCAGCTAGTAAAGCAACAGCCAATATTGATGCGACACATTCTTCCAAAATATCAGGAGCGGAAAGGGTCCCTGAGCACATCATTTGATGGACTTTGGGCTATCTTCATGGAGCTTGGCCAAGATGACTCCTGCGAAATATACTGTATTATTGATGCCTTGGACGAATGTGACGCCGACTCGCAAAAGACACTTCTACGTCAAATCGATCTATCGCTTCCAAAACTCAGTACTAGGTCATCTGGAATACATCTTCTGATCACAAGTCGGCCCTATTCTGAAATCCGTGAATACTTATCAAACTACGATAATAAAGACCTATCCTCATACAGTGCAATGAAAAAAGACCTAAAAGCCATGATTGAGGAGAAGGTCAGGGATCTAGCCAAGAGAAAACAATATCCAGACACAGTGTTTGAAAGTGTTTCACAAATCATGGAAGAAAAGGCCGAAGGGACATTTCTATGGGTAGGGATTACCTGTACAGAATTACTGGACATTCCATCTAGAAAGGTCGTTGGAATGCTGCAAAAATTCCCACGAGGTCTATATAACTTATACCAGCAGCTACTGGAGGCCGCTCTTAAAGATAATGATGATGAAAAGGAAAAAATAGTGGAAATGTTGAAGTTTGTTGCATTTGCACGGCGACCATTGACTTGGATAGAGCTCTGCGCACTTTGTCATTTATATGAAAATGAGGACGCCCACAGCCGTCTTAAATTTACGAGGGAGCTCATTGATGCGTGCCGCCTTATGATTTTTATCCAAGATCAACATGTACGTCTCTTGCATAAGTCGGTCAAAGACTTTCTTATCAAGGATAAATGCGAATCCCAAGAGCTCGAGATACACGCAGAGTTGGCAAATCGTTGCATTGAAAATATGCTGCTGCATGGAAGTGAAAGTACACAGGTTACATTTTTGGAATATTCTGATGAATTTTGGCCAGAGCATGCCAGTGCTGCTAAGGAGAATTGGATTATCAGGCCTCTAAACGAGACCTTTTTCGAATTTAAATCCAAGGAATGGTTAGAATGGTTGAAGAGATATGACTCGATTGCAAGGATGGCTTTTCGACAAGGAGTGGGAAACGATTTTGGAGTGTTACACGTAGCGGCACATTGGGAAATCATCTCATTAGCTTTGCGTGAGTTAACAAGGATTGCACAGAGCAAGGAAGAGAAAATGATAAAAAGGACAAAGGTTTACAATGATGCGGACTTTGCAACGGTTGGAGGAGTGACGCCGTTACAAATAGCGGCAGACAGAGGACACACAGCATTCATGCAAGTAATGCTGGAGAAGGGACAGCTTGGATTGAAAGTACCGGAAGCCGTGGTTAAAGCCGCTGCTGGAAACCATAGAAATGGAAGGGATATTATAGCACTCCTCCTTGACCGGCGAGGAGATGACATCCAGATCACTGAGGGTGTGGCCAAGGCTGCTGCTGCTGGAAATGGGAGAGATATCATGGCACTCCTCCTTGACCGACGAGGAGATGACATTCCGATCACTGAGGACGTGATTAAAGCTGCTGCTGGAAATGGTGAATATGGGAGAGATATTATGGCACTCCTCCTTGACCAACGGCATGACATTCAGATAACTGAGGATGTACTCAAAGAAGCTGCTGGTAACTGGGGAAATGGGAGAGATATTATAGCACTTCTCCTTGACCGTAAAGATGACATCCAGATTACTGAGGACGTGGCTAAAGCTGCTGCGGGAAATCACAGAAATGGAAGAGATATTTTAGCACTCCTCCTTGACCGACGAGGAGACAACATTCCGATCACTGAGGACGTGATTAAAGCTGCTGCTGGAAATGGTGAATATGGGAGAGATATCATGGCACTCCTCCTTGACCAACGGCATGACATTCAGATAACTGAGGATGTACTCAAAGAAGCTGCTGGTAACTGGGGAAATGGGAGAGATATTATAGCACTTCTTCTTGACCGTAAAGATGACATCCAGATTACTGAGGACGTGGCTAAAGCTGCTGCGGGAAATCACAGAAATGGAAGAGATATTTTAGCACTCCTCCTTGACCAACAAGGAGACAACATTCCGATCACTGAGGATGTGGTCAAGGCTGCTGCTAGAAATTACAGAAATGGGAGAGATATCATAGAACTCCTCCTTGACCGACAACATGACATCCAGATTACTGAGGACGTGGTCAAAGCTGCGGCTAGAAACTATGGACATGGGAGAGATATCATGATACTTCTCCTTCAGCATGACATTCAGATAACTGAGGATGTACTCAAAGAAGCTGCTGGTAACTGGGGAAATGGGAAAGATATTATAGCACTTCTCCTTGACTGTAAAGATGACATCCAGATCACTGAGGATGTAGTGAAAGCTGCTGCTGATAACTGGAAAAATGGGACCGACATTATGGCACTCCTCCTTAATCAAAGAGACGACATCCAGATCACTGAGGATGTGGTCAAGGCTGCTGCTAGAAATTACAGAAATGGGAGAGATATCATGGCACTTCTCCTTCAGCATGACATTCAGATTACTGAGGATGTACTCAAAGAAGCTGCTGGTAACTGGGGAAATGGGAGAGATATTATAGCACTCCTCCTTGACCGACGAGGAGATGACATTCCAATAACTGAGGACGTGATTAAAGTTGCTGCTGGAAATGGTGGGTCTGGGAGAGATATCATGGCACTCCTCCTCGACCGACGAGGAGATGACATCCAGATCACTGAGAACGTAATTGAAGTTGCTGCTGGAAATGGTGGATATGGGAGAAGCATCATGGAACTCCTCTTTGATCAAAGAGGAGATGAGATTCAGATTACTGAGAATGTGATCAAGGCTGCTGCTGGGAATTATAGAAATGGGAGAGATATCATGGAACTCCTCCTTGACCAAAGAGGAGATGAGATTCAGATTACCGAGGATGTGGTCAAGGCTGCTGCTGGAAATTTTAGACATGGGAGAGATATCATGGAACTCCTCCTTGACCAAAGAGGAGATGAGATTCGGATTACTGAGGATGCGGTCAAGGCTGCTGCTGGAAATTTTAGACATGGGAGAGATATCATGGAACTCCTCCTCGACTGGCGAGGAGATGACATCCAGATCACCGAGGACGTGGTCACGGCTGCTGCTGGAAATAGAAGAGATATCATGGCATTCCTTCTTGATCGACGAGGAGATGACATTCCGATCACTGAGGACGTGATTAAAGCTGCTGCTGGAAATGGTGAATATGGGAGAGACATCATGGCGCTTCTCCTTGATCAACGGGGAGATGACATCCAGATCACCGAGGATGTGGTCAAAGCTGCTGCTGGAAATTATAGACACGGGAGAGATATCATGGAACTCCTCCTTGACTGGCGAGAAGATGACATCCAGATCACTAAGGACGTGGTCATGGCTGCTGCTGGAAATAGAAGAGATATCATGGCATTCCTTCTTGATCGACGAGGAGATGACATCCAGATTACTGAGGACGTGGTCAAGGCTGCTGCTGGAAATTATGCAAATGGGAGAGATATCATGACACTCCTTCTTGACCAACGACATGACATCCAAATTACAGAGGATGTGGTTAAAGCTGCTGCTAGGAATCATGGAAATGGGGGAGATATCATGGTACTGCTCCTTAACCAACGGGGAGATGACATTCAGATTACCGATGATATTGTGGAGACCTCTGCTGCAAACGAGAGTCATGCAATGGAAATTATAACAATGCTCTTTAGCCGGCCGGGGCATGAGGCGTGGGCAACCGATCGTGCCATACTATCAGCCGCTTCTTCAGGCAATGATGAGGTTCTCCACTTCCTCTCCGATAAACTAGCGCGACCAGTTCCCTCTGATTTGCTTTCCATTGCCCAGCTTTACAAAGCTTCCAAATTTGGCAATGCAAAACATGTTCGCCAGCTTCTTCATGAAAACGTACCACCTGACACGCCCAACATCCGTGGTGTCACTCCTCTTTGGGCGGCTGCCTCAGATGGGCACATCGACGTTGTGAGTGCACTTCTTCAAACAGGTAAAGTTGATGTCAATGCTAAAAATGTAGCCGGAATATCGCCGATATTTCGCGCTGCAGCGCGAGGTCATACTGAGATTGTTCGCCTTCTACTAAATGCTCATGCCGATGTGAACGTGACTGATATCAATGGCGATTTACTTTATCAGATGGCTCATAAATATCGTCACTCGGATACCGCGGAGCTTTTAAAAAGGGTTTTGAGACATATTTGATAGGACACAACGTGTTTCAACACCCAGCAGACTACCACTGCAAGTTCGTTGTCCTGTCCACTCATTATCTGAGTTTCAGGCCGAGCGATCCAGACCTTCTAACAATTACTGGGGCTGGAGCATGCTGACACTCTAACGAGCATGAGTAACCCTACCTTCTCCCTGAATTCACAAGACAAGTCTTCATGCGCCCCGACGTCGATGTAGTCTTGCATTGACTTCATATTACGGTATTTGGACCCGACCGCCCAAGAACCAGATCTCCAACCTCCAAACGGCGCTCTCATGCGCTACAGTCTCGAGTAGAAGTTCTAAGAGGGGTCAAGCCAAAGGAGAGGACCACATAGTGGCCAACTTCGGCGGTCTCCACTGGTAGAGCGCTGATTCTAAAACCATAACCTTCTAGCAGATCAAGCGTGCGAGAGATGCAAGAAGAATGCTCCCGGCCATGAATAAGCCAGTTTCGAAAGGGGGAGTTGACACTATCAAGTTGATTAGAGACTCAAACCGGCGGTATCGCACAATGTGTACCTGCAACAGCACGATTATTTCGGGGCGTCAACCAAGCCCAGTGCAGGGGAGCTGGCGTCTAAATAAATTTTTACCAGGGTGTTCCTTCCGTGTCTGGATTACCCAGTTTAGCGGTACGCCTGCTAGCTCGAGATCAACCTTTTTCTAATGAATCCTCTGGGCCCTTGAAACGGCCGCCATGCTGAAGCAAGGCCTTGACCATTCTACTTGAATCCTCGGGCCCGAACATGATACATAGATGTAGTGGAGTAATCCCATAGTTGTCGGCGATACTGGCGTCTGCTCCCTGAGAGAGAAGCATATCGACGATGGTCGGACAGCCCGCGAGACATGCATAGAAAAGGGCAGTCCGGTTCTGGGGCGTAGTTTCGTGGATAGCCTCACAGGACGTGTCTAGAGCCCTGGAGAGCTCAGGTTCCATTCCCAGCCAAGCCAGCCAATGCACTTTGCTCAGCACGTCAGTTTCCCCCTCGATGAATGTCTCCAGGTAGCACAAAGCGTCGCTACTATCGTTTAAGGAATAATGCTCTGCCCCCTCAGCTCTTCCCATATCGCGGTCCCATCGTATTGAATGCGACAGGAAGAGGTGATTCGGGGCGTCACGGATACTGCTTGGGTAGCTCACCCATGGGGTTTGTCTATTAATCTCATCATCGTCACCATGGCTGTCACCCAGCGGAGCAAGCTCCTTGAATGTGTGTTGCAAACGGGGATACTATAGCTGTGCACGCTGCAAGCCCCATTGGGCCGCTTGCAATAGCCAGGAAAGCATCTGCTTCAAGTTGGTTTCTCCCCCAAACCCTTGCACGGAACACTCGTTTAACATCATTGCGGCGGCTGCGGCTGCACTAGGGTAGTCATGCGTCCCACAGGTCTCTGTTGCACTGCGCGTTATATTGATTAGCTCCTGCACTAGTAAATTCTGTAGGATTCTAGGTGTGTCATGTAAGCCTTGGGATAATTCTTGAACGAGTAGGTCGTCCAGCTTTTTAGCAAGAGGTTAGCGGTATGCTCTTTGACTTTTTGTACATGGAGGAGTGGAGCACACGAACTTCTGTGATTGAATACTGGAAAATTGAACTTATGTCAAATGTCAGCAAGTTATTAACGGCCCAGCCTGGTGACGATTCTTTCCTTTTTAACTCCCGCTTGTCCTTTTCCTGATATTTCCCGGCTTCTAGTATCCCCTTGATACCCTCAGGGTGAACAAATTGTGATAACACCACCTCTTTCCACTCTAGTGGGTTTCTTTCTGTTGGGCTATTGCTTCTGTAAATGATAGTTAGAGATTTTGGCCTCGTATTAGCCTCCTTCTCTCCAGGGATGGAGGGGGCGGCGGCGCTACTAACGCGCTGAGTGGCAGTCTTTCCAGCATCAAACCCAATGCCGCTCGTTCTGATGGCTTAACACAAACACAGGAAGTCAATACGTACTCGAACAGACGACAACATTCCGCACCAAGAACCTCAGATTGTTGCTCGAGCTCGTGTATGGCGGCTTCTAGAGCTGCATTCCCGTCTACGTTACCAATACCACATTCGTCTGGTGGAAGCTCCCCATTTCTGATTATTTGCCAAGCAAGAATCCCAAATGAGTACACATCTGTTTTAATGGCCGCCTCGATCGTGAAGCTTTCATCTATAAAAGTAGACCCGCTGCGTATTTCTGGTGCGCTAAACAGCGGTGTTCCGGGGCTGCATCTCACACGAGACCCTGGCTTGCTACTGTCTCCAATGACTGCCTGGCCAAAGTCAGTTACTTTGGCAGCCCATCCTGGCAACCCGTCCTCTCTAAAGACTAGGACGTTTCCGCCCTTAACATCCCCATGACAGACGCTAATCGAATGCACAGCACTCAGGCCTCGTGCTGCATCGAGGCAGAACCTCTCTTTAAGTGACGAGGGCACAGGTGCGGTGGATCTCAGAAAGGAATCCAGCGAGCCAAATTGAGAGAAGCTGAAGACCAGGAGTGGCCGAGGGTACTCGCCGAACCCTATATCATAACCTAGGAGCTCTGCAATGTTGGGATGATTCCTGATGGCCGCAGCTCCGTGACGAGCTCATGCATATACCGGTTGAAAATATCCCGGTGTGGTTCGAGCAGCTCGACCACTTATCGAGGCTGTTTGACAGCTACTGCTTTGCCGTTTATCGTTGCGATCTGCACGGCTGAGACGGCACCCGCCCCAAGATGAGGATCATAGCCGGTGCTGATTTTAGGGATGTCAATTTTAATAATAGGCTGGATGTCGGACAGTGCGGCGACGAGAAGGAAGTCGAGAGCGACTGTATGCTGGGGTAGTCTGTGGCGTACCAACTGTGAGGCTGTTGACGGATGCCTGGACCAGGTTGAAGAGAAAGACATGGCTTGGAGGTGCAAGTTCTTGACCAGCCTGATTCTAAATTGATGGCGCTGTGGGGGCTCCGGTCTGATTTCTAATGGTCATCGCACTATGAGGAGATTTCCACTGCCTGACTACCTTAGCAGATATCTGACCATCACCGTATCTAGCGCCAGGATTGCCAGTCTACCCGATTGTGGTATCAGGCACTTTGAAACACACCTGCATGTGATCCCAATAGCATCGCGGCCAATCGACTTCGTCTGCCCACCGGATATAGTCGTACGGCTTCCTATACGTCCATTGTTAGCCTATTCATGTCTGTTGGCCTTCAGGTAAGAAATTATGTCAATGTGAAAGGACAATGAAAGTCACCTATCAGTTCTTGGGTGGGTAGAAAGATGGTCCGGGTGGGAGTTGTAACAAGAGATGGAATGAGGGGCTCCGTGTATGTGTAAATAATAGTCTGCAGAGCCATGTTCTCGGTAAGAGAGCGGCTGGCTTCCGATTCTGTCTCTAAGTGAGACAATTTAGCTAGGGTTCAAGTCAACAAAACAGCTGCGTTTCTAATAATATTTAAACGCCGAGTGGGTTAGGACATCTAACTCGCACATGTCCCCGAACATGAGCTACTAACACTGCCATGACCGCTCTAGAGGTATACCTAATGGAGTAGTCCCTGGCCGGCTTTGGCATGTGGTCTGAACGCCTACGATATGGGGGGGGGTAGAGCAGAGGGCCGGGGCAGTGTTGCCATAACACACTGGCCCAGAGAAATCTCACTGTACCCTACATTATATAAACAAGAATGGAACGAGGAGGAATTCCTTAGCTTTGACGCGACTTATTCGGTGGTGAGTCCCGGAGCTCACTCTACGGGGAACGATGGGGGTTGACATGGTTTCTTTCCAAAGAGTACTATGTGGTAAACTAACAAAAAGATCAAGCCCCCCTATCCCTAGCATGTACCGTATTAACGTGCCGATTGAGGTGGTCTGCCCTCGAAAAGAAATGGTCCGTCCCTTCGCTATACTTACACCGTTCAAATGGACAGTAGAGAGGGACAAAGTCCTCCACCATTTCGGGGTGCTTTGAATTGCGGTGTCGATCCAGGTCCTTCCTGAATTCAAACGCCCTTCCACATTCATTGACAGTACATTTGAACGGTCTCGTATGTCGCTTGGCATGTCGACTTGCATTTGGTAAGCCAGCTTCTTCCAAGTGAAAGCAAGATGGAATGGGGAGCATGTTTATGACCTACTTGAGTTCGTGTTGCTTCGAAAAGCCTTGGTTGCACGTAGAGCACCGAAAACGAGCAGGCGGTGCTTCATTACGCGGGCTGTGGTCGCGAAGAGGGGATGCTTCATTTCCGAGGTAGGGCGATGTGACGCATGCTTCGGTAGGAGAGGATAAGGCAAGACCTGTGGAGGTGCAATGAGATTGAGAGGGTTCATTCGCCGAGGTCGAGGAATTTGGATTTTCAGGCGCCGGAAAGCTGGGTAAAGGGCCAGGAAGCCGATTATCGAGCCACCCAGGGTTAACAAACTGATAGTGTAGATGTAAATGCTCGTTGGGTCCTGATTGGCTAGAGCTCGAGATCCTGATTTGGGGGAAGGTTAAGGCTGCAGCGGCCTGAAATTATCAAGCACTAGAACTGACGCTCGGCGATGAAGGAACGGAGCGGAAAGGGATAAGGGGAAAGAAAAACGAAAAGGCAATAAAAAGGAGTGAAAGAAAGAGAGAAACCACACGAATACTGAATGAAGGAATGGATAAAGCTGGGAGGTTGTTGTAAATGAGTGAGTGGCCCAAGCGGCCGCTCTCACGAGAGCCGCTTGTGTGATAGAGGGGAGAGAAAAAAATCCATGTTTCTGACCGGACAGCAGAAGTATATATAGATGCTTGGGTGGTGATAAGGACCTTTGGCCATCAAGGCTTGGCAAAATGGTAGGCCTCAATTTCTATTTTCGGTCATGCGCGACTCTGACATATTGTCAAGGGTAAAAGGCCTGATTGGTGAGTCGACCATAGATTGTCGTGGTAGGCCTCAAAAGTGGAGACTAGCTTGCTTGTGCCGAGGTGGGGAAACACCTTTCTGATAGTCTGTCAACCTTTCCTTCAGCATGGTAGGCCTCAATTTCAGCAGTTCGCTGGTTCTTGGCGCATATCGGCATCAGAGGAGCAATAATGTAAACCAAGGATGATGTTGGGACGCACAGGACATAGGATGGCTGGGTACAGTTCCTCCAGCCATAGAGTAGAAATTCTGCGTCTTTCAGAGTGTGTTATTTATGGCCTCATAAATTCAGCTCATCCTTCGCCTGGATTGTTTCACAAAGCTCAGTATCTTTTGCCTCACTCTATCTACAGTCTCTGCACATTTGACTATGGACCCTGCGGGACCAACCGTGGTAGATACCGTTGCTGCGATCAGCCAACTGGTGGACCTCTTCAACGACCTACCAAATGAGCCCCCATCCCTCTACATCGATATTGAGGGCATAAACCTATCTCGCCATGGGTCAATCTCGATTATACAAGTCTTTCTCCTCCCTCAAAATCAAACCTACCTCATTGACGTTCACACCCTCGGCCAGTTAGCCTTTACCACTCCCTCGGCAAGTGGCACGACTTTCAAAATGGTACTTGAATCTGAGCACATCCAAAAAGCTTTTTTTGATGTCCGCAATGATTCCGACGCCTTATACCATCATTTCTCCATTCACCTCGCGGGGATCCATGATATTCAGCTGCTCGAACTCGCAACGCGCAATTTCTCCAGGCGGTGTATTAATGGTCTAGCCAGGTGTATTGAGCGTGATGCCCAGTTGACTATATCTGAGGCACTAGAATGGAGGCGCGCCAAAGACAGAGGGCGAATGCTCTTTGCGCCCGAAAGAGGAGGCTCATATGATGTATTCAATCATCGTCCCCTGTCAGAGGACATCATCAAATACTGTGCACAGGATGTACAGATATTACCGAGGTTGTGGCAGATTTATCATACTAAACTTGGATGGAGGTGGAAAGAAAAGGTTGAAGCAGCGGTGAAAGACCGGATCAACGTTTGTTTGCAGGCTGATTACACTGGTGTTGGAAGACACATGGCAATGGCTCCTGCAGGCTGGGCGTAGAATGCTATTGACATTCTATGCAAGCCCCGGGACTTATCCTCTTCTCTTCCATCCCTACATTTGCTGTGTTTACTCACATAACATCGCTTTATCTTGGGCTGCCGATGAAAATCAATGAATAGTATCCAGCGGAAAGCTTCCGCATAGTGAAATATTCTCCTCGATACATTGGCTTCTGTAGGTAGTACTGGCGGCAGATATCTGATATGGGATTACCTCTTATCTGCGGTCTGTCCGTACTTTTCCGAACCAGCGTTCCTTCCTCCTCGATATTTGGCTATGGATACTGAGTGCTTTTGAGCTCTAAAAGTAGGAAAGACGGTCAGATTCATCGCCTTAGCTATCCCCCCCCCCCCCAAAAGTAATGAGATGGGCCTTTATGTTTTGCACGGTTTTCTAACACTAAGTTTTCTTGGGCAGCTCTATCAAGGTGGCTGCTGACTAGCGATGGCAGAGCATGGCTAATTGATCCAAAGCATTCACACAATCAGAATGGAGACCCGTTTTTGATCATGACCCCCTCCCATCCAATACAGTCCCGTGCGGTCTCCCGATAGTCATCCCAACTATCATAGGCCTCGTCGTTATCGATTAGATCATCGTACAGTAAGTCGTCCGCGAAATGGTTGCCGTCCCATTCGTCGAACAAAGCGTGCCATTCCTTGCTAGAATCTTCCTTCCATGGCCCCAAAACTTTGTCACTCGCCTGACCGTTGTATTCCGCTGTCTGGTATAGCCGATGCATCAAGCACAACTCGCTTTAACTCCTGGACGTCACATAGATAAGCGAGGGCCCTTTGACATCCCCAGCCTACCGTGGCATGACAGCTAATGAATGTAGGGAAATAGTGACCTGTTGGCAATCCACGACATCGCAAAAGTTATGTTACAATGCTGAGACTGGTGGGTGGGAAACCCCTGCTGCTGCCGCATTAGTACGGAGCATTTCCTGCTGGGAAAGTGATTTCAGGGAGGGGTAAGCGATTCGGCAGCAAACAAAAGCCAGTCCTTTCGTAGTTACATCAGGCGGGGTTCGAGAACCACGGTCAGAACTCGGCGAGTCCAGGTTTGTAGCTGTCGTATCAACTCAGTCTGTTTTAAGTTTTGCAGGGTATGTCCTTCACTAAATGGGCACTGCCCCCGATCCCATCATTGTTTGTGCGGGGAATGTTGCTATATCCTAGGTACCTACTTCGCTCGCAGTATACCAACACTAGCTAGAGTAATGCCATGCTCTTTTGCAACATCCCCACACCCATACACATACACGTGATAGTCACATGGTTAGGGCTCATAAGCAGGGTCAGGACCATAAATTAGGGCTATGATAACATTATACTTCCCATTCTATTTAATATATTAACATCACCAGCCAGGCGTCATTGTCAATTTAGCTTTAAAATGGTGAGTAAGACTTGGCTCATGGAAATACTTAATATTAGTAATGGTTAAGATGTTATTATTATTTCTATATCTTCTTAATCTAAGTAATCTGATGATAATACAGCCAGTACAACTATCAATCTGATGTGATAGGATTGATAACCAACAAAGATAAGGAACAAGAAAGATATAGAAACAAAAGCCGGGAAGGCTAAATACTCTAGAAATTAGCTACAAAGCTGATTTCAGCCAGTATTGACATCACGAAACATCAAGTCAACACCGGTAGACTCCGGATATGACGTCAAATCACTACTGAGACGGACATAAAAGAGTATGGAAGCTCCACTTGACTAGATGTCCTAGTCTTCATTTCTATAGGACAAAGCCTTTGTATCTTAGCAACTTAGTTTATCTATTCAAATATAGCAAGCTCCCGAGCTCGTTACCTAATTAAGCCTATTATTAGGCCGCTGTAGATTTGCATCTGACTTCTAATTGTCGGGCAGACAACCTGCCGACTAGGCAAGATGTCCCTTACGCTCCAGATTTTGGGCTAAAGTTTAGGTAAACAAGATATCTAAAAATCATATATCTAGACCATAGTAAGGGTAAGCATTATATAAACAGCCATAGATTCAGTTACTTTTACAGGATCTAAGAATCTTAAAAGAGAAGTTCTATAATTTTATACTCTCCTACTAGGCCACTAAGGTATATAATATATCCTACTTTAAAGGGTGTGGCATTAGCTTGGCCGGCGTAGCAGGAGTAAGATCAATATGGTAGGAGCGAGGCCGGTGTGGGTGTAGCACCTCCCTAAAGAAAAGGAGGCTGTGGTGTTTTGAGATTTTTACCATGACTAATAAAGTTCATTTTGATAGATTCAGTCCGCCGTAGTTTCCGCCCACAAATCGTAGCTCATTCCCAGTTTAAGACCGGACAAGGTCATCTGGAATCCAAGGCAAATCGTCGCGGATAGTCGGAATGACCGAGCGGTTTCCGCATGCGGGATCTCCACATAACCTTAATCCTACTTACAAGAGGACCAGCACCCACATGGCGCGGATTCGATGTCTATGATTTAACAGCAGGCCAGGTGGAGTGTGCTCATGCTCTCAAGGTCATGATGTTTGCAGACCGCAAGTGGGCTCCGGACCAGCATCGGTGTCCCCGTATGACATTCATTTAGTGAATTCCGCGGAGAAGCTGCATTGCTCCTTTATTCAAACTCTAAGTAGGAATAGACAGGACATTCCAACCATGCTGCTTCCCTATGACATAGCCCAGCGTGGGCTTGGGATAATTCCATTCAAATAATGGGCCGAAAAAAAAAAAAAAAAAAAAAAAAAAGAATGATTGAAACGAGACAGGCCGGTAAGCCAAGTTGGAATTTACCCAGATGGTAATGCATGTGGGAGGCTTAATGAAGCAAAGCACAGTGGTTCTAATGAGCGTTATATGCATTGACGGAGCAGACTCTGTCCGGTGGAAACGTCTAGCGCGAACCGGCTACAGCATACCCCGGAAATAGTCCAGGTCATGATGCACGCCCCCAAGGGTTAAGTCCAATCTATCCGTTCCTAGTGGACCTCAAAGCTATGCAATATGATCTGTGCAATGGGTAGTCGGTGCCGCGTCCATACGGCTAGCTCTATCCATATACGGTCATCCCACGGAGCTGCGTGGCGAAGCTGTCCGCATTATGGCTATCGGGAGAAGTCCATCCGTTGGCCGTGCTTTGAGCCCTCAGCTATTGCTATGAACATTTACCTATTGGAGATAGTGGACCACATCTAGTCCCATCTGACGTCAGCCATGGTATCATGAATTGGCGGTTCTTTGATTGCAATTGGCCCTACATCCTACCCAAACATATAAAAACAGTCGAGATGTCCCTGGGGGTTGATACTTTCGCTCAATCAAGATCTAATGCTGTGAACATACTAAACACATCCATGAACTAATCCCTTATGTGGATTTCAATACAGACTTATAATTCCAACATAAGGGATTTTTCATACTTAATAATTCCAACTGATCTTCCCTAACCCCTTTGATCCCTCCTTCCCAATGGCTACGTCTTTCCAGCCCAATGTCCATTACGCTTTCGGTTCCCCCGTGTCCCCCACTACTGCCACGGATAGTAGACGTGTTTCTGGTATCCTGGAGAGTGACAATGTCTTGAGTCGAGTGTACAATACTGTCGCGTCGCGACGAGGTTCCAGAAAATTGAGTGCTGAGCCCTCCAACTTAGCTGATGTTGTCAACTCTCTCCGACGGCGAAATAGCAGCCAAATGGATTCTCTCATTGCTGCCAAACTAGTCAATGCTACTCATTCGACTCTGGTTGATTGGATCCGCGCCGAGCGAATGAGCAAGCTCCCTCCGGAGGGAAGTAGCTATGACCGGGTATTGGTGTGGGCTTCGCTTTTCTTGGATCGATTGCATTCGTTTGACCTTGCAGTTGAAGAGTTCGCTGGAGACAGTCATCTTGCTACCCAGCTTGTCTATGGCTATTGTATGCTTCTTTTGGAGGTATGAACCCACCCATGTGTGTCCATGGCAAACAGGTTTACTGATATCGCTGCACTAGCTTGGCGAAGAAAATTCATCGGCCTTGATGGTCATGTTTGGTTTCTTCTGCAGCTGTTCTCAGGACCTGGTCAACCTCTTAGATCGTGCCGAGCTATTTGCGGTCTCCCAAGACATTAAGGACCAGTTGGTTCTGGCCTTGGCTGACCTGGTGACACTGGTTGTCTGTGTGGCGACGCATTTCCACAAGTCCTTGAGAGGCATTACGTCAGAGTCTGTGTCCATCGATATCTACAGCTCATTCCCTGGACCAATCGAGAGTTTCCGCAGCCGATGCGAGCATGTGTCTGGACTAATGTGGAAGCACCAGTTGCTCCGAGAGGGGTTTGACGAAGCAACAGGTAAGAATACACCGCGCATTGTTCGATTCCTCCTGCTGATTTCCCTTTTAGTGTCCGAAATCCAGACGATCAAGCATTGGCTTGCACCAGAAGATCCTGTGCTTGCCAATGTCACCCAGAACGCTGCACAACTGGCGCAGGACCGCGAAGAGCTCACCTGTCTGTGGATGATGCCTTACTTGGCACGGTTCCTGAAGGGCGAGAAAAGGATCCTGTCCATCTCGGGCAAGCCTGGCTCCGGAAAGACAATCTTGTCGTCGGTCATGATCGATAACTTGCAGTATCCTATCGGTGGCGTGAGCTACAAACCGATCTTCGTGCCCATCAGTGAGTTGCTCCGACACCACAGCCATAGATAATAGTTCTAACCCAAACTAGACAGCCGTGTGCCCGCAAAAACTACCCCCAAGGGTATTGCCAAGACCATACTCTCGCAGATCTTTGACAAGCGCATCGGGAACGTGCGTCTGTACCAGATCCTCGCCGATGCGTACAACCGCTGCGAGCAGGCAGTGGAGGCGGAGGACTACGATAACATCATCTGGTCTGCACTGGAAAGCGCCCTCCATGCCAGTCTTCGCGGAGCAAAGGAGCTGGTTCTAGTGGTTGACGGGTTGGATGAGGCGTCCTGTGGCGAGGCTGCTCTTGTCCAGAGACTGAAACAGGCCACTTCGGGCGCCGCCAACCTGAAGCTCGTTCTCCTCGGATCACAGAAGTTGTCTGCCAGTCCAGAGCAGACTGCCATCAATATCACCCCCGAGCTTATTTTCGACGACATTGCAACGGTGGTTCGCCATGTCCTCGACCCGTTCCGGTCATTCATGGACTTGACCGAGGAGCAGCGGGAAATGACCGTCACTCGTATCACGGAGGCTTCTAATGGTTGCTTCTTGTGGGCCAAGCTGGCCAGTAAGCAGATCAGAGCCGAGGGCTCGACGACCCCCCAGGCGCTGTTCAAGTCGGTGGATAACCTCGTCAAATCGGGGTACACCATCAAGGACTTCGTGTCCCACACGCTGCAAAGCAAAACACTGAGCGAAGATGCCAAGAGTATTCTTGGATGGCTCATCACTGCTGCTCGTCCCTTGGTGGTATCTGAGCTGCCGGCCTTCTTCTCTATCCAACTGGACAAGGGCACCCTCACCGAGCGGACTATCGATGCTCGCCAGGTTTTGAAACCGGTCAGTTCGCTGGTGTTCTTCCAGAACGGCCTGCTGTACCTTCGCCATGCTCAGATTCGCAACGCGATCATTGAAGTCTTCTCACAGGGCAAGGTCCAGTCACTGGCCAAGGAGAGACACGCCGACATGGCCCGGAGACTGCTAATCTACATGAAGAACTGCATCACCGCGGAGCACGAACCGACCCTGAGCCCCTTGGACCCCATTGATGCCGAGCGTCTCTTGGACCGATACCCACTGCTCGACTTTGCGCTGCGGTACTGGGTTGACCATGTGAAGGCTGCCTTCAGTTGCACTACAGACGAGGAAATAACTGCGGCCGTCAAGCACCTGGAGAAAGCAATGCCGACTAGCAGCACTGTCCCGCTGTTGTCCATGACGATCTGGCAGCCCAAGGCAACCCCCGTGCAGGTGTCGATGAACGCCATCCAGACACGCTTCTACCAGCAGATCTTGCCACCCAACCATCCAACAACGTTGCAATCCGTCTTGTGTCAGGCGTTACTTTACCGCAAGCTGCACGACACCATACCCTCCAAAGTGTCCTGGATCTTATATGATGCAGTCAAGCTATGCCATGATGTACTTGGCTCTCGTAGCATTGTGGCCTTGCAGATGGCTCAGTATTTCATCAACATCACCGCTGATCAGACAACTGACTCGCGCACGGAGATCATGATTAAGCGCGTCCAGGTCCTTCAGATTCTGGTTGAATGCTACAAGATGTACTACGGCGAAAAGAGCGAAATGGTCATGACTATAGTCACTCAGCTGGTGGAGCACTACAAGTCAATCAACGAGGTGAGCAAGGCCGAGGAGCTTTATGCGTCGATTCAGGAGGCCACTGGCGGGACTACGAACCAGTTGAGCAACTCGCGCAAGACGGATGACTCTCTTCGTGTGAATCTCCGTGGTCGCCAGACCAAGGAGCAGTATGACATCGGCACGACCTTAATCCTTGACGAGATGGAAGAAGACGAGCTGATCACGGCCACCGCCGAATCCAGTGCCGAGTCACTCATCATCCTGGCTGAAACGCACAGAACCCAGGGTAAGATCGAGATGGCTGAGAACGCTTATGTCGAAGTGTGGCAGCGCACTAGCAAGGAGTACCGCTCCAACCGCTCCATTGACCTGGAGCTGAAGAACATGCAGGCAGCGCTCACCTATGCTCGGTTCCTTCAATCCCAGGGTCGAAAGGAGGAGGTTGCATCAATTCTCTCTGGCATCTGGCAAGAGCATGACCAAAAGACTACCTGCAGCTCCCAAGCAATCGTCTCGCACCTCGTGGAGGTGGCCAAGATGATGAAAGCTGTCGGCCTGACGACCATGGCGCTGAATGTGTTCAAGCACTGTTCTCAGTACTACGAAAGCACCAGTGGCGCTCACAGTGCGGCATACAAGGAGATCCATGAGAGTGTGCAGACGACGTCAACACTGGTCATGCAACTGGCCACCACGTCTAGCTCGTCCGTGTCCGAGTCTAGCCTCAAGGACATGGTGTACGATTCGGTCCCCAATATGGATGCGACCGCCATCTCTGCTGCCAACACGCTGATCGAGATGTACATTTCGCAGCGCCGCTGGCATGATGCCACCAGTCTGATCAAGGTCGTATTGCGTGGCATCTGGCCGCAGCTGTTTGCTGCATCGGCTCAGGACGTGACACTCCCATCCAAGCATCTCGATTACTGCATCACTCTCGCTGAGCGTCTGAGTGACTGTTATCACTCTCGACGACGTCTAGCCAAGGAAGAGGACATTCGCCATCGCCTCTACACGGCATTGCGTCGTGACCGTCAGCCAGGAGACAAGGTCTTGGCGCGTGCTACCGCATCGCTGCTCCGTCTGTACCAGCGCAACTCACAGACCGACAAGGTGATCCTCCTGAACCAGGAGATGCTCAGCGACTACACCAAGCACTACGGTGCGGAACACCCTACCGTCATCAAGAAGCTGTGGACGCTTGCAGAGCTCACCAGCCCGCGCCCGATTTCGGTGGACTATTATCGGCAGATCGTGGCCGTTCTGAACAAGAACTCCAACACTTGTCACCCGGAGGCCTTCGAGCCTTTGCTGATTGTGGTCAACGATCTGTGGAATAAGGAACGCTACTCGGACGCGTTGCAGCCGTGTAAGATGCTGTTCAACACGTTGAAGACCCCAAAGGTCAATTCGAAACTGCGTGAGCAGCAGTTTGTCTCCATGATCTTCAGCCGCTACATCCAATGCTTGCGCGCAACCCATGCAAGCTCGACCGTGCTTCACGACGTTGCTGTTCAGTACCGCAATATCTGCAAGTCGATGTTTGGTGAAACCGCGTCTATCACCGTGCAGTCGACCCTCACTCTCGCCAGGATCTGTCAAGAGACGACGGAGTACCAGAGCGAGGCAGTGCAGTTGTACGAGAGCCTGCTCACCGTCGAATCCGACGAGATCGACCACGAGGATATCCGCGGCACGCTCGAGGCGATCAGCGACGACCATCTCCCGATTGGATCGCACAAGACGGAGTCCCTCTCGACCGAGCAGTTGCAGCAGGTCATTACTCATCGCAGCCAGCGTCTCACGACCATACGATCCTCGCACGGCTGGGCACAAGAGGATGCCCTGTCGGAGATGGAGGAGGTGGCCTTGCTGTATACGAAGCGTGGCGAGTTTGTCGCCGTCGCTGGCATGCTCAAGGAGACAATGATCCAGGTGCTGTCGAGCGAGTCCTCTTCCATCCGTCTGATGGCGGCAGCAAAGAGCATTGCGTCCAGCTACATTGCGTCTGGCCAAATCCAGCGCGGCCGCGACCTCTCCCAGGAACTCTACCGGCAGATCGTGGCCAAGGATACCAGTAACGCGCGCGCTGTCGGATTCAATGTGTCTTCGCATGGACGACCAACCCTCATGTTCCTAGCTCAGCTGGGATACTGTCTGCGCGAAGACTCGTCGATCACACTGAACGAGATCTTCTCCTCCCTGGTGACAGAGTACCTTTACTTCGAGCAATTCCGCGCCGACATCAACTCCAAGTCGAGCAGCGTGGAGAGCGTAACGGCGTCAGCTTCCCGTCTGTACGGCTTCCTGCTGTCCCGCGGCCGCAAGGCGACCGTCGACTGCGTCAAGACCCAATTCGCCGAGTTCTTCCTCGCGCGCGAGGCTGACCGACTACAGCTGTCCAGCGCGACGCAGGTGAACGAGCTGACCGTGACGCTACTCAACTACTTCACCACGCACACATCGCGGAACTTCCTCCGCTCCGTCGCCATCGCCAGCTACAACCGCGTCTGCCAGCTGCTCTCCGAGCGCAAATATCAGCCGGCCTGCGACCTCGCCCTGACCGCATTCAAATTCATCCGCGCACGCGACGGCTACAAGTACCTGCCGACTCTCAAACTCGGCTTTAAGCTGGGCATGGCGATCTCCGGCCGCGAGCAAAAGCCCCGTCCAGACGATGCCCGCCGTAAGACGATGCTGGATACCTCGTCGACAATCATGAAGGAGATGCTGCGTCTGTTCAAGTGGATGAAGATCGACATGACACGGCTGGGACAGGAAAATCTCAACAACCTGATCGGGCTGCTGGACGAGCAGCAGGACTACCACAGTCTCGCATGGGTGCTGACTGTCCTCTGGGACAATCGCGAGACGCCCGACAACGCACAGCCGTACTTCATCATCACGCTGGCGCGCATGCTGATCATCACCCGCTACCTGGTGGGCGACTACATGGCGGCGATGCGGCTGGCCGAGGACATCGTCTACAACTGCTGTCGCGTGCACGGCACCCGGCACCCGAACACGTTCGACATGACGGTGTTGCTGTCGCAGCTGTATACGAGCGTGGCGCTGCGGTACCAGTCGCAGCAGGATGGCAGGGAGATGGCGTTCCGGTACTACAAGAAGGCGGCGGCGCTGCATGAGAACGCGCTGCGGGCGTTTGTCGACCCGTCGTCGGTCGAGTTCGACTACGCCGCAGACTCGGGCATGGAGTCCGAAGAGGGTTCGTCGACGTCGACCGAAGCGCTCGAGGATGAAGGCAAGCATGTTCGGCAGCATCTGCATCTGTTGAAGCATGCCGTGGAGCGATTGGGTGGCTGGCCGAAGGACTTCTCTGAGTACCAGCGTCTCAGCGAGGATCTGTTCAAGGCGTATCCAGAGGACCTGAAGGGGGTCGACGGTGTGGAAAAGTGGAATTTGAAGAGCTTTGGCTCTGGACGGGCTGAGTCGAGCGATGATCTCGTGACACCAGGAGTGCAGCAGGGCATGTCATCCAGAGTTCACAACAATATGGGAGGACTTGCTATTCCTATTTAGTTAGGCGGAAATAGTATTGAAAAGTGTTGCTATAACTACAAAAGTTACTGAGTATGAAGTATTTATAGCAATCAATTGATGGATTTCTTCTGTTCGTTAAACTATATCCAGGCACTACCTGTTACTGTCCCTGCACTGTAATATATCTATATACCGTTCCCTACTATATATATCCATGTTCTATTCCACACACACACACCCACACACACAAACAGATTGTACATATGCGCCTTATACATCCAAGTCACTTATGCCTAGCATAGCCGTAGGAGATGGTTCCTTGAAACTTCTGCATTCCCACATACCCGCAGGCTCCCATCCATATTATGCTAATTTCATACAACTACTGCAGTCGCCCTGAAATACATCTTTGCTAGCATATTGAGATGTCTAGTATTGGTCTACTATCAAGACCATCGAGCTCAAAAATATCTGTGCCGTGACTTCTTCATGATCTCCGACCTCGTTGCATGGACGGCTGACTCCCTGTTGGTACCTCAGATCAAGCTGCCCTGAATCTAGGATCCCTCAATGACAATATTTGCAGAACCGTGTTGTTATCAAGGAGCTCCAGTCTATTAGGAAAATAACGTAAATAACGTATTTGACTAGCAACATGCACACACACAGAGGTCACGCCCGTGTACCGCACCAACATACATTACGTCCGTCAACTCTCGTGTAATCGCACTTACTGAGTGGACAATGCTGCCGGATGAGAGGATACTGAAAGCTTGTACATTCACCGTATCATATAGCAGAAAGAGATTCACGACTGTCAGTATGCTCTCCTATTTGCCGCCTCAGTTTATCCGAACTGAGCGGGAACTTACTTACGTTATGGCAGATATTCAAAATCCCATGAGGCCAAGATTGAGGATAATCTTTCAAGAAAGTGTTAAATTAACAGAAAACCTTCTAGACTATGTCGGTTGAAGTAGCGGCGTCACTGTCGCGCGTATAGTCTGGCCGCGGTATTGCTCGCCGTTCTGCGTTAAGAGCGCAAACTTCTAACCTCCCGCACTTATAATAGAATGAGGAAAGCAGGATATGCAATTATGTCCGCCAAAGCTCAATCCCTGTATATACCCTCTCCGGGATTTGTGGGGTGGTAATTGGAGAAGAGCCAGTTAGGTCGTAATGATTTGATGACAAGCATGTCAGCCATGTTGCATGATGATTTCCGCCAACTCGATCTGCAACAACACAACCCTACTCTTAGCAAGGTCAATGCGCTACAAGGCACCCAAGCATTCTGACAGTGTTGCTTCCAACAAACTCCACATAATGCCGCACCATCCGAACAATAGGCTTGTACTTTACTCGGATTATAGTGTTTTGGTGTGAAATTTCATATCTTCCTCTATTGTGACTCACTAAGGTAGGTTGTTCCAGGAAGCTTGGAATTCATATAGACTCGGATTGATCCATTTTCCAGAGCATATATACAAAATAGCCTCTCTTGAAGCCTGATTACTGCGTCACATATCAGCTAGTTCTGTGAATAGTTAGTATGCTTTAACTCTAAACTGTGACAAACTTGGACAGCTGCCTGGTTTTAGTCAAACTAAAAGGTGAAGAAGATGCATTGAGAATAGTACTCGAAGATGGTGAATGTTGCCGATCGATTTATTCAGCCGAATAGATTGATTAATCCCTGTCAAAGGAATGTATCTTAGATGCAATTCTGGTCTTTTTGACAGAAGAAAAAATAAAAATAAAAACGAAAATAAAATAAAGAAAGAAAGAAGCAAAGAAACAAGTCCCTTCCGTTGACCCGAAATTGTTCAGATGAAACCAGAATGATTTCCGGCCTTTCCAACCTTGTCAAGGCACAATGTTGGTTGCCGCGTCTATTCCACACTGGCCCATGTGCTATTCTATGTAATTGCTTCCTTATACGTAAAGCACAACAGTATAAAGACTGGTTGCTCTACCCTTCCTTCACCTCGTTTCATGCTTTATCACAGTCTAGTCTTTCCTACTCCCAATCCACCTACTTTTGCCGGAAATGTCAGCCAAGATGAAAAGCCTCATTGCTGCTTTCACTCTGATGGCCACGGCCCACGCCCAACAAGGGGCTTTGGCACAGTGTGGGGGGTCAGGATATACTGGAGCAACTCAGTGTATCTCTGGGTACGCCTGCACTTACGTGAATGAATGGTACTCCTATTGAACTCCAAGCACGGGGGGAGGCAGTTCAACGACCACGACTTTGGTGACAACAACAACCACAACCACTTCTGCTGCAACCAAGACTAGTACGTTGAAGTGGGTTGGAGTAGGTGAGTCTGGTGCCGAATGGGGTACTGTGTTTCCAGGCACAGCCGGCGTGGATTACTTCATGCCGTCCACATCGACCATCGGCGTATGTTCTTCCCCCATTGCAGTCAACTTGAGTTTTCTACTGTGCTAATGAGCCCTGTATTTTTGTATAGACCTTGATTAGCGAGGGCTACAACATATTTCGGGTCCCATTTGCCATGGAACGCATGGCAGTGGGAAGCTTGACAGCTACTCTTGATGCCACCTATCTGGCTGCGTACTCGACCGTTATCAACTTTATCACCTCCAATGGAGCTTATGCTGTAATCGACGCTCATAACTACGGACGTTACAACGGTGCCATTATTACAGACACTGCCGGTTTTCAGACCTTTTGGGCGAATCTGGCCTCAAAATTCAAGACTAATCCCAAAGTGGTACGTTATGTGTAGAGACACTTGAGAAGGAAGGATGCTTGTAATATTGTTGACATTGGCTAATACTATGGACCAGATCTTCGATATCAATAATGAATTCAACACAATGGATGAAACTATCGTCTTCAACCTAAACCAGGCGGGTATCAATGGCATCCGCGGTGCTGGTGCAACCACCCAATATATATTTGCCGAAGGCAACAGTTGGTCTGGTGCTTCGACCTGGGCCACTATTAACGATTCGCTCAAGCAGTTGGTCGACCCCTCAAACCTACTTATCTATGAGATGCATCAGTACCTGAATTCAGATGGCTCTGGTGCCGGGTCAGACTGTGCATCAAGTACGGTGGGTGTCGATCGTGTGTCCGGGGCGACGGCGTGGCTCAGATCTAATGGCAAGCTCGGAGTGCTGGGTGAGTTTGCGGGGGGCCCGAATAGTGTTTGCCTGGCTGCTGTAACCGGCCTTCTGGATCACTTGCAGGCCAATTCAGACGTTTGGCTTGGGGCAGTGTGGTGGAGTGCGGGCCCTGAGTGGCCCGCTGGACAATACTACGATTTTGAGCCCCCCAGCGGCACAGGCTATCTGTACTACAACTCGCTGCTGAAGAGCTATCTTCCTTAATTTTGGCAACTGCGGCTCTGAAATGGCTTTTCTCACCCATCATTCGCTGCCGCTTGCACGGTGAAGCAGCCGCACATTTTAGCCACCTACCCTTTGTTTCTTGTTGCGTTGTCACTTTCCTTCTCTATGAGCATTCTCATCATACTTGTATCTTCAGAATGTAACGTGAGATTGCTACTCATAATAGTAGCTTTATTGAAATAGCAGCCCCATTGTGTGGACTTCCATTATTGATTTTTGTGTTCTAGCTTTTTCAACAATTCTTGTTTGTGGCATCTAGAGTAGTTATCTGTTGACTTCCAGATCGGCTGCACCAATTTTATTGAATACTGCTAGCAATTCAGCCATTGATTCGTTTCTGTCAATCTTCATATTAAAAGTTGAAGTCGATTTTTTCTTTTTCTCCCTTCCCTTCCCTGGCCCAGCCTGAATATAACATCACTCGCGATTCAAGGTAATCTACAGCACAATCTAATACCGTAAAAACATTAAAAAAATTAAATTAATTCTGTTTTGTCAGAAAAATGAGTTAGTAGAGTTTACTAGTTTATCTGAAAACTTCCTCTTCTGCTCCTTCTGCTCCGGTAAAACCTCGCTTCATCAGTCAATAAAGGCCCTGGTTCCTAAATTCACCAGTCGGGCAGAATTTCTAATCTAGTTAATACTCCCTACTGATGGGAGGGCCGCTCAATGAGCCTGTGACTAGATTTTGATGAATTTAAACTCAGACAAGACCAATACACATATATGGATATTTGCATGTGTCCCCGGATAATTGTCCTTTAACAGCATTCGCTGGTTCGAAATTGGCTTATATACTTGGAATAATCTATAGTGTATAGAATGTGCTTGGGGAAGGGGTGTGATCTACTTGGACAAGATAGCACTCACTTATTTTTTTTGGTCATCAATAAGTGTGTTTATAGAAAGCTCCCCACCATAGATAATTGGAAAATGAACAAGTTTGTCTTAAGCTATGTCAAGGTAAGAATCTTGATCGATTTATAGGCTGCATATGACAGACCAAATCCAAGCCTTCTTCTTTCTTAACCAGGTCAAAAAATAATAATAATAATAATGATCAAGAAGATAGCTGGCTGTGTTTGCGCAAATGCAAATTAAAGGCACCACCAGCATATAGAGTAAAATATATATTGATGCACTTTACCACCCCAACGCGGTACTGATGGCTGAAGCCAGGACGGTGCCCTCCGATGCCTGGGTTGCTGCATTGGGGTGATAATCACAAGCCACATCGGCGCCTTGCGTCGGCCAATCAACAACGTGAGCCTTGGATCCAATCTGCGCGACGACAGCCTTCAGAGCGTTAAGCTGGGTGGTGTGTTGAGCATCCGCCGTGGTGGGATAGTAGTCACTGAGCATGGGAGATGTGAGCAGGAAAAAGTGCGCGTTTGGGTAGTGTGTTGCAATTCCTCGAATAAAGCTAACCATGCTAGCTGTGTAGGAAGAAGCATCGAGCGGGGAGCGCGCGTTATATGCTGTTCCTGACGCGTCATAGGCCAGATAGCTAAAATCATTCGTACCGAGATTGATCACGACTGCATCGGGGATCCAGCTCGATGGAAAGGTATAGCTGTTATCGGCATCATTTGCGCCATATCGAGTGTAAAGCTCGGGCATGAGGGGGCTGGTATCGGTGGTTGTGGTCACGTAATTGCGGGTGAGGCCTTTGCCACTCCAAGCCACGATGCTATAGTCTGCGCCTAGGGCCTTCGCTGCTAGCGCGGCATAGGTCTTAGGGTTATCTTCGAGAGCAGCGGTGTTGGTACAGGGGTAAGTTCCGTCTAGGCCATAGCCAACCGTTATCGAGTCGCCGATGACCTCGATACGACGGGTTGGGACCGGGTTGACGCCAAAGGTACCATCGGTGGTGATTTCACCCAGCACGATGGTGCCGAAGAGGGCTTCGGATCGCTTCCGCAGCTCGACAGTGTGGGTGCCTTGCGATAGCCCGGACGCTGTGGAGATGGAAGACCCAGCAACATTCGAGATCACCGTCACCGCGCCGTCAACGATCAAGTCCACACTATTGCTACCCGTTACCGAAGCCAGAGCGATGGTCGCGGACGTTCCAACAAATGTAAAGTAAACACCGGTTCCTGGCCACGTCAACTCCTTGGTAGACGGGTTGACTCGACCGAGGTATCGAACGGCGGTCGAGCCTCCGGTGGATGCTGTGGTGGTGGACGAACTTGCCCCTTTAGTAGTGGTTGTTGTTGTTCCAGCATTGCCCCCGGCCTGACACTGAGAGTACCACTCATTGACATAGACGCATGAATACCCGGAAACACACGTAGTTGTACCTGTGTAGCCGGAGCCACCGCATTGGCCCCATGCTGCGACCTGCGCAGCAGCAAGTCCTGCGGTAGCAAGGAGAGAGAGGAAATGCTTCATGGTATCAAGAAGAAAATTGAAGGATTGCTAGGTCCTGGGACTGAAGTTCACTCGGGCTGAGGTACTGGGCAAATTGAAGGCTTAGTCTCGGTTTTTATACTTAGTCTTCTTCTTTGGTAGGTCGGCAAGGTCGATACCTGGGTGGAGTGGACGGGCCTACGGAAGCTGGTTACCACCACATCCATTTGTCACAGCGGGGGATGGGATCAACACTTGCGGAGAAGGCAGCATGGATATCTGGTGAACAGGGGTACCACTGGGTAGAGTTGCCGAATAACCTGTGACCTGCGGGTAACGGGACATGATAGTTGCCCTAAAAGTGAAGGCCAAAATATAATCCATCAAACCGAATTCCAAGTTAGTCGATGATCGTTTCTCGATGTGGGAGGGCTCCGCAATTTTTCGTACGTTAGAGGCTACTAGATATTATCAAATTTACCCCAGCCGGGGCTCCAGTTACTCCTTCTAGCCATGTTTAGTGCGGGGGAAACAGCTACTAAGCACCCTTTTGGATCGGCTCTCGCCCTATTGTCCGCATAAATTCCGGTGCGCATCAAATTTCCACAGGTTCACTGAAACCCTAATCCTTGTTCTGCATAACCTTGTCGATCTTTAGACCCTGGTCTTGTTTTTCTCCCTCTGGGATTCCCCCCCCCCTCTCTCGGATTCTAGATAGTTACACCCCGCGCGATTTTTTCTCCAAACTAACCCCCGGATGAAGGGAAAACTAGATAAGAATATAATATATTTCCGTCCTGAAACAATAAGCGGCGAATCTCTCATGTGCGTTGCAGATTAGGCTGGTGCGAGCGGCGACTGACGCTTGTTTATACAAATAGATATAGCCAGATAGCCCATGTCTGCTTTTGCAATTGAAGAACACCTCGCCACCCAAGCTTTAGCCAGAGAGTAAAATTGATGAAGATTATCTTCTTGCAGGCTTCCTTCATCTCTTTGGCCCTTTGCGGCCCGAGCTTCGCTGGACATGTCGGATTCCCACAGAAAAAGAACGACGATGCCCTCCCGAACGAGGCAACATCTCTGAGGATTCTATTTCAGAATAATTTAAACGCTTCAGATACGAATCACGTGGGCACTGTTCTACTTGATCCTATGACATACGAGGCGGGCGAAGACACCTGTGCCCGAATTGGGGAGTCCTTGATCAAGTTCGAGACCTTACTTGAATACAAAGACGACTTTCTCCACATTTTCTCCTATCTGGACTATGAAGCGCAAAAGGGACGGAAGCCCCAGTCAAGTGAATATTTTATTTTCGGTGGCACTGTGTCGCAGGACATCTCGCATAAGACTTTCTCCTTTACCCCACGCCACACGCGCAAGTTTAGTTATCAGCTCCCAGTCCTTTGTACACAAACCGGGGATACGACGACGGTAGTAGAAGGGACAGAAGAAACCGATGTGAAAGAATTAGCCGTCACCTCGAATGGAAACACATTCATCGGTACCCGTGATCGAAAGTCATTCCGCTTCCTTGGAATTCCCTATGCGGATCCTCCAAAACGATTTGAATATGCCGAAATGTACTCACAAGTCGGTCAGACCATTCAGTCAAAGTCTTATGGCTCCCGATGCGCACAGCCCTTCGGTGGCGGCGGAGAGGACTGTCTCTTCTTGAATATCTATACTCCGTATATCCCAAAGAGAGGTTCTATGGAAAACCTCAAACCTGTCATGTTTTGGATCCATGGGGGTGGTTATACAGGAGGCGCTGGAAGTGATGCGGGCATGGATGGAGGCAATCTGGCTTCACGAGAAGATATTGTGCTGGTGAGTATCAACTATCGTCTCTCAACCCCGGGATTCTTCGCCGTCCCAGGAACGAATATCCGCGGAAACTTTGGCATTGCAGACCAAATCTTAGCCCTGGAGGTAGGTTTTTTATTGAAAACCCTAAACACCAATGACGCGTGAGTGAGTATATCATCAAGCGCTAACTACAGTTACCTAACTACCCTACCTTAGTGGACTATCCAAAACATTCCCAACTTTGGCGGTGATCCAGATCGGATTACCATCGTCGGAGAATCGGCCGGGGCAGCGTCTGTTCGAGTCCTTCTAGGCTCACCCCCCGCACTCGGCAAGTTCCACGGAGGCATTGCCATGTCCAATCTCGGCAGCGGCGTCGGCCTAGGATTAGAGAGCGATTACGCCACGACATACAGCGACTATCTCACCATCGAAAACTCATACGCCATCGCGGGAGAGCAGATCTTCGCGGAGGCCGGCTGCACCACTGCAAGTGATCTGGCCGATAAGATTGACTGTCTCAAAAGCGTACCAGCAAATGAACTTGTCAGTCTTTCCACCGTTGCTCGATACGTAGTACAAGACGGACACTTCGTGAACTCCACCCAGCTCAACTTAATCCAGAAAAACCACGGGACAGCCTACGTGCCCGTGATCTTTGGAATCTGTGCGAACGACGGCGCATCGTCAATCCCCTACCCGCCGCCCGCATCCATCACATCCGAGCAAGAAGGTCTAGAATACTGCCTAGGCATCTCATCCGAATGGGCTCAGAAAATCACGCAGTCCGGTCTCTTCCCCTACCATGACACGGGCAATCTCACACTAGATACCTTTAACGTCTCACAGCGAGTAGCGACCGACATCCAATTCCGATGCATCAACCAAGCAACCATGTATGCAGGCAGCCAGACGGACGTCTTCCCCCGGGCTTATTATTACCAGATCCAACGAACCGAGGGCGGTTATGATCCAAACGGACTGGGAGGCCCCCCCGTTACCCCCGGCTATCCTAATGGGAACCCCAACCTGCCCTACTTCCGTCTGCATGCGTCGGATGTGCCCTGGTTGTTTGGCGGTCCAATTACACTCCGCGACGCGGCGGACTTGTATTCCCTCCAGCTTGTTTCTGGTCAATTCGCGGAGTTTGCTCGATCTGGTCAACCAAACCCGTCTTTGGACTACCTGCGGGCGCGTGGTTATGAACACACACTGAAGGCAATACGGGAGGCTGGGCCATGGCGCGAGGTGCGAGACAGGACTGGACCGATCCAGTTCCTGGATTATCCTGGTCGACCAGCGCCTTTTAAGGACATGGCACAATGTGAATGGCTGAATTATCCAATTGACTACTATCTAGAACAGTAGTTGGCGGACAATTGAATGACTAATAGCTAAGGTAGTGTGTGTTTCTTTGGGTGGATTCGAATGAAGTCTCTCCTTACTTGGCTTTCTTTATGTATGTACAAAGACAAAGTATATATAGTATACACATGGCTGGGGCCCCGTATATGCATGATATATATGTCGGCCGGACGTAACCATTAATATGTCTACGCTAGGATAATTAGAAAATGAGGCAGTTACAGCTATCCCTGGAAATTGATAAAAATGGCCCCGGCGTCAATAACATTGAGCCACAATTGATAGGTATATACACGAAAGCATGTTCAGGAGAGGACCGATCTCCCAGTATTGGGTCGAGCCATTACTGCCGTTTCGTATTGGTACTCCCCAAGAACACAATGCACAGCCTACTGGGGAGGTAGCTGTGCGTGCGCCAAATTAGTCCACAGGCTCGAGGGGTCGACGAGAAATTGCGAGTCAAATTGTTCGACGGCACTATGATCCTCCCCGGTCCATGCAAGGAAATCCCACATTTGCTGGTCGGAAAACGGATTGAAGAAGCTAGGACATGAATCCACAAATGGGTATGTCCCATCCACAGCAGTGCTGGGTGAACTTTCTGCCATACCCGTCGTATCATGGTCATTATTAGTTCCGTCTACGAGTGGGGCAAGGCACGGCTCCTGAGAAGCACTGTCGTCACCAAAGCCGTCGTGACAAGAAGTCCCATTTCCAGAATGAGCGTCTCGAGGCTCGTGCAGGCTGCCCTGACTGAGACTAGGCTGACTTGGTTCACGTCGGCGCTGACTAGCGTTAAACATCCGAGTAACAACTGCGAGGGTGCGTCGTGCGATTGGTGTTCTGTCCCCTAATTGCGCGAGAGTTTTAATTGTGATATTTACGTCTTTTCGGTAAGATATTTGTGAGGTGATTTTCCACATGGGGTCCAGTTGCAATTTGTCGCCATGGATAAAAAGAAGCAAGAGTGGGACCAACACGGCCTGGAAAATATACCATACGCCTCCTCCGGCGGCCGTGGGATCTCGTAAATCTGCCGTGGCAATATTTGAGATAGTTTCCGAGGCAATGAGGTGGCATTTGAGTATTGCGTGGCGCTCCTCTGGGAGGAGATCACGGAAATGAGTGCGCCGCATGGCATAATTTAGCAAGGCCGGCCGATAAAGGAGCATGCGGGAGTTGAGATACCGCCATTGAGTGTTGGTTTGGATGGTGTAGATGGAGGAGGCTATATGGTCTTCTTGTACATCCTTCAGCAAGGTTGGAAGATCTTTGTACCAATTAACCAGCTTCTCGTCCAATTCAGTCACTTGTTCATGAGATATCATCGGGGATGTAGCGAGAGCCTCTTGGATCTCAGTTGCAATCAGGCAAAACCGTGTGTTATGAATGAGTGTTAGATCTGATAGAGATACCTGTCAGGGGGGTGTCAGATATACCAGCGAAGGTAGGGTTATGGGGAATAGGAATCTCTCATACATCATTGTTGCAAAGTTCGGGTTGCGTGATATTGATGGAGGGCCCACATCGACCAAACGTTGGTCGGCCCAGGGTAATGGAGCTGAAGGTGTCCATACAAAATAGGGACCACCAGACACGACGTCGAAGGTTGCCGGATGTGACGGATAAGCCAGCAGGTTCTCGATGGAGCCCAAGCGCTGCAGCCATACGCATGGCAACTCCCATAAGTGAGTACGCCAAATGAGGCTGGCTGGTAAGGTGCAGATAGAAGCCGCCCATGAGGCCCAGGGTCTGCACTGCTTCAATGCAGGGATGGGCAAAGTAGTCCAGGGAGATGAAAGCCCTTGCACGTTGAAAATAGGCCTTGTGATTCTTGTTTCCGACAGGAGAGATTGATATACTCCCCAACGCCAAAACCATGTTCAGTAGCGCTTTCCAGTGGCCGTCCTGACGGGTACCAGCTTGATGTATAGCACGAAAGTCCATCTCATCGATAATAGTGATAAGTGGATGAACATGAAGAAAAAAAGCATCAATCAGCTGTAGTTCCGCACCAAATGAGAAACCATTGTCTTGCCCAATGGTCAGTAGGCCACCAATGTCCGAGTTAGGTAAATATGGGTGCTGGCTCGCGAACGGCGGATTATGGACATCTAAGCTTCGTGTGTCTTGGGTTTCGCCAACGCACTCTGTTTCAGTGTCGGTGGAGCCCGCTAGATAGGGTAATGATCCGGGATCAATGGATAAAATGACTTTCATCACAGCATGTATTGATGATATGCCAAGGTAACATGACGTGTGCTTGGCTGGAGAAAGAGAGTTCACATCATCCGAAATTTCATCCTGCAACGCCGCCTGTTCTAATGTCTGGCTAGAATTTGTCGGATCCGGCGATGATTCTAATCCTTGGATAAAGCTTTTTTCACGACATGGCTCATTATAGACCGGTGTTTCTTGCAGTGGCGGCACTATTTCTGGCGAATGTTGGGAGGAAGGTGATGAGGGGGAAGATACAGGTGATGAATGCTCATGAAGCACCAGGTTTATCAATTGTTCACGCGAGAGACTGAAAAGTGATTCCAAGTTTATAGACGGGAAGAGACGTCTCAACACAGCACGGTATTGTAGGCTGACCTCTGACAGCTTGCTAAGATAGTAGATGAGTGAAATTGCATCTTCCAATTTACCTCCTACCCTCATCCTAGGGAAGGGGGAGGGACATTGTTAGGGCTCAGAGAGAGAGAGACTCGTACCGTGGTCCTAATCTTTTCTTCTCAAATTGGCAGAGTCGGGACTTCTTATAGTACACGCAAGCCCCACAGGGCTGCTCCCGATCGCAGCGAATCTTGCGTCGACGGCATTCCTCACACGCTCGCCGAGTCTCAAATACACCAGATTCCTCTGGCCAAATACATTGTTTCGGCTCATCCTGACGTTTCGAGCTACAAACCGCGAATGTGTGGAACATTTGGGATCACCGGCCAGGTTCGTTCAGGAATAGATTCAAACGGACTTATGAAAGGCAATCTCCAGTTTGTCACACGAGTATCTCCTCTCCGTTTATTATCATAGAAGAAACCTCGTGGTCAGGAGGAAAGGCTGATCAGAGCTGGAATTAGCTACCTTGCCTCCTACGTGAGCAAAGCTTGGCTCGCATGATATAATTCATTCATATCCTTCTTCAGGGGCTCTTACCTGTGTACCAATATGGCAAGACGATTATACGCCTACATATTTATAAAAATCAATTCACGCTCCAAGTGGCGCTTCTCCGCCAGGTCTGTGGGGGATAATGCGGGGAAGGATCCAAAGGGGCAAGGACCTTACCCTTTAGATGCCCGCCTCCTGAGGTCTGCTCTTCTTCATACCATTTACGGCCGCGCTTGCTGTGTTTCACTAGTTTGGCCAAAAAAAAAAAAAAAAAAGACAATTGGAACAATCTCCATTAAACCGGTTTCATCTTCCTTTCAAGCGAGATCCTATCCCCCGTGCCCATTGTTTTGCACATTGTCCAACATGGTTAGCTGAGGAAGCTATACCCAATTAGGTGCGGGTTCTAGCCAAAGACCGACCAGAATTAGGAATCTCAGGCCGGGATTGAAGCCCGCAGAGATGATGGAGCGCCCCAGCTTGTGCTTTAATAAGGGAGACCCTCAGAGATGCACTCTAGAACATTGATCAATGAATGTACCAAGTGGAATGATGAAATAAGAAGTCTTATGCTAAGATGTGAAGAGTCCCTACTTGATGCTCTTTTCATTCTGAACCAATAATAATTGGGGGAACTTATTTGATCGAGTCAATCTCATGGACCCACTTCACGATGCAATTGGAAACTACTAGTCATTTATTGGGTTAAACTAGGGTCTGGTGCCTCGGGCAACAGGTTACAGGATACAGAGCATGTTCCAGTGGACAGCTGTTGGAGATATGATTTAGTTGCTTGGGCAGCTCAACCGTGGTGTAATTAGATCCGAAGTAAATACATAAGCTTCATGTCTCAATGTCATGAGTATTGTTTTGTTTCACCACGTGAAGGCCTCAGGTATGGCATTGAAGACGCCCTGAAAGAAATAAATTTAGGCCTTGAGATGGGGCAGGGCGGTCCTACCTAAACTTTAAACCATAAACTGCCCCCTCATACGCAGGAGAACTGCAGCCACGAAACGCCCCACCCCAGAGGCCTATGCGGTTTTGGATTCAGGTTGACTCTCAAGACCTATAAATATATGATTCTACCAGGGATTTCTTTTTCTAGACGCGTAGTTTGATAACTTATCTAGGTTACTAATGGTCACTACACTCTATTTTCATTTCAGTTCTTTTAAGATCTTTACCCTATCATAACTTATACCTGTCGGCGGAATGAGGCGTTTTAATATAATGCCGAGAAAAGCATAGCTCAACAACTAAGGAATATATATATATATTTCAGATAACACATCCAAGTATTACACACTTAAAAAATATGAAAGCCATTTTGTGTAAAAAATTTTCATTCATTTTATCCCAATAGCTAAGAAAATAATAAATTACCCAAAAAACAGTTGTGATATATGATATCTTAGACAGTACTTTACTTTGGAATAAAACAATGTATTACTGAAAGTTATCCTTTCTCTTAAAAGATTACTTATAGTTCATGTTTCTTGCTCTCCTGGGGGTTGAGTGATAAGGTGTTGGGTGCTATGATCAAGTCGTCCACATATAGGATAATAATATCTTTTCCCCGCCGATATATGCAGCCATCCTCTGGGATGGCTTCAAGCCCCATAGCCTTTAGCTTTCCATCGATTCGATTATACCAGAGGTATCCGGCTTGGCCGAGCCCGTACGGTGCCTGTTTTGAGCAACCACACGAACCCATTCGCCGGCTGGAAGCCGTCAGGTGGGCGCATGAATATCAGTCTATCCTTCAAAGCTGCATGCAAATATGCTGTGACGACGTCAATTTGTCTCCATCTCATGTCTCTCATTACAATTGCAGTGAATGCCATCTTAGTTGAAGCCTCAGAAGCCACCGGTGCATGGGATTCATCGAAGTCAATACCAGGTCTCTGCCGATTGCCACAAATGACACATCTAGCTTTGAAACGCTACACATAGTTGTCGGCGTCCACTTTCAATGCATATACCCATTTCCTAGAATGCCGCATATACATTTCGTACTTGGGATGTTCCGCGGCCGAATACTAGCACGCGTATCTGTTCGAACAGTTCGTCTGCATATGCTGTGTCCCTAGGGGAGCTTTGTATCATCAACTAATCAACTGCACTTTAGAGTCACACTGGTAGGATAACCAATACTTCACCATATGGCTCATATCCGACCATGTATGATAGTGCTCCGATGTTACACCTGGTCGTGGAGTCCCCCGGTCTATCATCTTTTAGCCTATGCATCTGTAGGGCACATCGTAGGTATCTGCCAACACCATGTTTCTTAGTCAGCTCTGCCTTGCAGAGGCTTCCGTATATCCACTATCGATGTGACTCTAGGAATCATCCGTCCGTTGTAATGTATTTGATCGTTGATGACGTCTGTCGGTGCTCCATGCGTAGGTCCGGCATTCAACGGACCCGTCATTATTCGTGTTATCGCCCATATTGACTAGCTTTCAAGTTAAAATGATTGACCAGTAATGAAGCTTCCCCGCATCTTGACACTGTCCACGTCCGTCCTCGGGATACGCCACGTGTAAAACAGTAAACAGTATCTAAAACATTTCAAAAACAGTCGTATTTTGACTGTCATCTCTCGCTAACGGAAGAAAGGGCTCAAACCCTGTCTACGAGCATGCTATCGTAGTAGAAAGGTGTTGATTGCTATCAAAATGGAAGACAAACGACGGAAGAACTATCTAGGCTATATCTAGGCGAGGTCAAGTGCTGTGAATGCCTCAGGCACCAGGCACCCAACATAAGGTAGACAAGTGCCATTTTGCATGGGAAATGGGTGCGATCTGCTCGCTGGTGAATTACGATAATTAAGTAGAACTAATTAACTCAAAAGCAAACCTAAGATAAGAGCATAAAATAGATGTAATCTAGCTTTTTGCTTAAAAAGAAGTATGAATCTTAACTTTTTTTTTTTCTTTTTTTTAATATATTACAACTAAATTGCTTGGAATGTTTTATGTTACCAATAAAAGCGCGCTATCTCGGGTCACGCTAGAAAGAATAAATTACCACGCTAATTGTGGCAAGTCGGCCGGACGAGGGGGGATAAATGAACCATCCCCAACTAAAATTGGTCTTACATTTTATCTTCTAAAATCCTCCCTCCCTCTCCCCCGCGAAGCATCTTGCAAAATGAATCCCGTCTTCCCTGTCCCTCACAAGGTAGCGTACGAGGACTGGAGATTGCCTCACAACGAAGCTCTGCTAAACAAGGCCCTTGAACATCCTTCCGAGATCACCCTGGAAGAGAAACACAAAATCCTCCAGTGGGCGTCCCCTGACCAGGCGAATGAAAATATCAAAGAATACCTTCCTGGTAGGACATTTGAGAGCCTGATTCACCATGCGGCCACAGACAGGGACTCTCTCACGTATCCAGAGTTTGTCATGCTTCGCGACGGTTTCCATATCCTCCAGTCATTGGATCGAATGGCCCGGAATGCTATGAGATCGACTTTGAGGGTTAACGCGGAATTGCGTTCAAAAAGAGACCGGGCCTGTCGGGCAGTTTTAACACCCGAGGAATTACAAGCTGTGGACAATATTAATGATCACAACTTCATACGCAGCAAAGAGCAGGCGGCATTGGATCAAATGAAACAAGAGCTCGCACTCACCCCGCTCTGGGTAAATAAAATCCTGGAACGTGAGGATAAGGCATGGGGCTATACAATTTACTGCGCATCAAACCCAAACGAGGATTCTGCGGACACTACGAAGTCCTGGCAAGATTTTCAATCAATGTTCCGGGCGAAGGCCGCTGGGCTCCCCTTTGGCCAGGAGGTCTTTGGCTTCAAGCGCGGCGTCACCATGGGTGCAGATTCAATCCGGTCTACCAAAGTCATGGATTTTGTTGATTTCAAAACGGATTGCAGTGATATCAACTCTTGTCGCGAGTGAGTGCGATATATTAGATCAAACATGCGGCACCTTGACTAACTGTCCCAGGGACTTTCGAAGGCGCCGTGATCAGGGCCTTCTCAAGCCCGGCGTGCTAGAGGATGTCTTTGTTTTCGTGACGGCGGAGTGCAGAGACTCATTCCAGGGCCCGAGCTACGCCTGGCTATGGGCAGTCGATCCAGACTGGACGCTCGGCGGCCCAGACGAGGATGGGTACGATGGACGGGTCCCAGTAGTATGGGGACCCTTATTCACCAAATTCTACAACTTCATATCAACCGGCCAGTTTACCATGAAGGAGATTTGGCAGGACTATAAGGGGTGGGGTCAAACCCTCGACGAGCCAGGCTGGCTTCAGACACAGCTGGACGCACTGCGGTGGCCAGATGTGTAGCTTATCCGCCCCCCTGCGTCACTAGAATGGGTGTTTATTCTTGAGAAGAGAAATTTTTGATCAAATCGTCTATAGTTAAAGTGCTAAGCACGGTACCTTTAGATTAGGTCCAGGTCGCCAAGTAGCTATCTCCTCCCCTATATGCTCTAACGCGTGGTAGAACAAAACTGCCTAATAGTAAATGAACACCGAGGAATCAAAGTCTATATCTCCCCTCTCTAGCTGCACCTGTAGATCTTCCAAGTCTTCAAGGATATCTTGCGCATCTTGTTGCGCAGTACCTGTCGAGACATTGAATACCTCAGTCCAGACTTCACGGAGCTCTCGAATATGCCGCTCCATCCAAGGTCGCACCCACGCAGTCATGCGATTCATAAAATTTACCATGAAAGTCCTCCACCCGTGCTGAGTATCAATTGGCGGACCGCCGCCCCCTACAGACGCGCTCACTTTGTTGTAAACAGCATCAAAATTGGCATATTCCTCCTTCACATTTCTGTAGGTGTTAAGTAAGTGCCTGTTGGCGATTTGCTGGTTGATATATCGGTAGACCCCAAATACCTGTCCATGTCCTTATTAGCAAGCTTTGCTCATGTAGTAAATGAGTTCGCGTGAACAGAAAGACTTACCAATCTCAGCTCACCTATCGCAGCATTAGCACTGTGGACATCGGGGCCGTTCATATTAGCCCAGGAGCTGTTGCCGATAGGTTGACGCCCTCCAAACATCTGTGAGACTCATGTTAGTTTGTGGAAGCTAACCGATAATCGAGTGGGGAATGGCTGCCGACTCTTCCTTTGACAGAATTCAGTCTGGATTCTGTATTGACTAGGTCGTGAGGGTTCTTGTTTGACCCTACTGCGTGCCAGATGCGCTCCATTGGACTGCCCTTGAGATCGGTAAAGCCAGCAGCCCAACCTGAATAATCAATATTCAGCAACTTTGCAGCATCCCACGGGAGGACTTGTCTTCCCGAGTCGTATTCGGCGAGATCTTGAACCGAGGGCATAGTGCCAGTTACCATGAATTCAATGCCCCGAGGAATGAGCTGCAATTCCAGGATATGTTCCGCTTTTAAGGTGATCCTGGGTCAGTGTGGAGAAACATTTTGCTCGCATCGAGTTGTTGGGTACTCACTAATCCAGATCCAGATACTCTGGGGAGAATTCGCGTCAATAGTTGCATCCGTGCAATTATTTGCATTTTGAAGAGCAAACCTGACGGTTAACCCGTTCAAAATCTCGAGATTATATCCATCGTTGCCATTGGGATAAGGATGGGATACGATAATCATCACCCGTCGCAAACCAGTCGTGTCATCTATACCGCAGTCAACCGTGAATTCCCTGCTTGCCCCATCCCGTTTGTCGAGAACGTGCCCCAAAAGATTCTCGAGATCTCTTTTGGCTACTACATCATCTTCAATGTCATCAACGGTTCCATATATATCCGGATCTACACTGAACTCTGGATCAAACTCATCAAGGTTGATAGCGGCACAGGTTCCCGTATCTGATGTGCGTCCGCACAGATTATTCCAAGACTCTAGGTTGCACATCACACTGCTGGCGAATCTTTCAGGGTTGCCAGGGATCTCTCCATACTCCCTTGCACAGGCAATCAGATTTTCAAGGGCCAGATTATCGTACGTGAGCCCGATCGTCGCGTCCCACGCGGCCTTGTCGGAGGCGAGATCTTCGACAGTGGAATCTGAACCGTAGGCGTAAATAAGATCAGCCAAGGTCTCAAACGCCTCATTGGAATAGTAAAAGGGGCTCAGGTACTGGCGCTTCTCATACGATGAACTCGAAGTCGATCGCTTCCCCCACCATGAATACCCATCCCCGCAGTTTGCGCCGCTGTCATACCACGCCATTAATTCTCGCTTCTTATTTTCCAGGACTTGGTCCACAACTGGTACGGTAGTGGTGTATTGCGGCGTGCAGCACAGGGCCCGGGAGCCCGTCTTCCGCCTACACACATCGTCGTGCTCCATGGCCACACGCACCTTATCGGACGGGCAATTGGACGCACAGAAGTCACTTCCATCCTCAGGGACCAACAAAAATCCTAGGGGGGAATACCGATCCTCCCAAGTACAATCGGTCCACTTCAGGTCCTCCTGGCTGGTATCACAGCAGAACTTCCGCTTTTCATTCGTGTTGGTCCACCAATCCCTACCACAGGAAGAGCCTCCGTTGCCGTTGTAAGAGAGTGCGGCAATATCTGGCTTTGTATTTGGACATTGATAGCTGTCACAGTTAAAAGAGTCGCCCCAGACGCAATTATCGTACAGCGCCACACTCTTTGTCCCCTGGGTGCAACAGGCAGCCTGGTAGTTGCCGTTAACCCCCGAGCAATGTTTGCTATTACCGCCTATCTCGAACATCCCATCAGGACACGTTCCATCACAGTCCCCGTTGTTGTGTGTCCACCAGCCGCAGGTTGGAAGCTCCTCATCAGCCGGGCAACATAGAAGATGACTTTGACCTTCCAGGTGACAGCCCTGATCGTCAAGCATCATTTCATTCTCCCGGTGTCCGGGATCCAGCCGTGGCATGAGCTTCCATCCAGTAGGGCAGCCTTCTCCGCAGTTCGTCCATTTACACTGGTCATGGTAGATTGTCTTTGTTTTCGGCTTTTCTTCAGTGATTGCAAGTGCTAGGTGCTTTCGCCCCACCACACCAGCAAGAGCCTTAGAGTAAGAGCCATCAGGAAGGTCATGGCTTACCGCCCAGACCATGACCCCCCCTAAACACTGACTGCGCGCAAAATCAGTCTTCAACTTCCAGGTGTCCGCGTCGTCATACGCGACCCACTGGTCATCCCACGTCATGACCTTGACGGCCGCATCCTTGTGCAAGGTGGGTGTCAGGGTTTTGTCATCCATGATATCTGAGATTTCAGAGTTGAGTAGAATACCAACTTCCTTACTGCAAGGCCCCGGTTCAGCCCCTGAGGCGAATAGACAGCCAGGCTTGGTGCAGCCAGGGTCGACGACGGTGAAGGCTCGGGCATAAAACGCCAGCCCAAGGACTACCTGTTCCGCGGGGATATGGTTCCTCCAGATAAGATCAAGTGCACTTGTGATTTCTGTAAGATTTGTATGTGCATTAAGGTATTCCCCCAGCCATTTATTTCCCTTATCCCAGGTCCCATGCAGGTCATATGACATGACATTAAACCAGTCAACATATTTAGCCATCTTCTGGATATCAAAGTGCTGAAGATACCAGTAGGATGCTGGGAGTGTGATACTCAACCCACTCCGACCACCAGTTGCCTTTAGGGCGGCCTTGAGGTTTTTCAACAGAATAGGGAAGTTTTTAAAATCATCTGGGCGACCACTGCGGTCATCAGCCACTGGATACTCCCAATCCAAATCAAGACCATCAAAATTATATGTGGCCATGAATTTTGTGAGTGACCGGAAGAACTTCTTTTGATTCTCTTCTGAGGCAGCCAGGTCAGAGAAGGTGGTGGCTGTGGGACCGGGGTCATTATATGACCACCCACCAATCGCGATATAGACCTTTAGTTCAGGGTCATGGTTCTTCAAATAGGTAACACGCTGGTAAAGATCGATATCTCGTGTCGAAGCTGGATGAATCTCAAAGGTTTCGGGATCAATAAAGGCAAAAGCCACGATCAAGTGAGTGTAAACCCCCAGAGGGATGTTCTCCGGCCAAAACTGATTGCAGGGACGACGGGGGGCCCAGGTTTCATAGTACCCAACCACACGTTTAATGTTATTAGTTTTCGAACAAGATGGCCTTTTGACTTTCCTGTCGCCGCAGAACTCTTCGGTCGTTCCGCAGAAACCGTATTTGGAGCAGCAGACATTGAGTGGGCAGGTTGCCACCTCAGACCACTCCGCACCGAATCCGGGGTCACAGTAGGCCTTACTATCACAGCCAGCTACACAGTCATCACCACAGTCTGGCACATCAATTTCGAGTTAGCAAAGCGGCAGAGGCGCCAAAGGAAAACAGTTGAAACCGGTGAAACCACTCACAGTCTGGCCCAAGGCCACAGAATCCATACTTGTTGCAACATCCCGATTCACACGGATTCTCGGCATCGCAGCCCAGCTTGTAATCGCAAGTGTCAACGCAATCTGCGCCGCAAAACTCATCGCCGGTACCGCAATACCCGAATTTTGAGCAACAACCTGTGGCGCAGGGATTCAACTTGCTGCAATCCTGCGCAGCTGCCCGTTGCAAACATAGTAGCAAGAGAGCCAGCAGCAGAAATATTGCCTTAGTAAGTCCCGGGGGACGGGTGGAAGGCGTCATTATGGTTATCAAGTGGCACTCTGCGCATTGAGCTCCCTTAACGTCTCAGCACGCTGCTTGAGAAAGGAGGTGGGGGGGCGCATTAATAGAATTTCTATGGAGGACTAGATATTCCCAGCTAGGGAAATGAGCTCAAGATACCCGTACGGTAATTAGGATATCATCAAAGCTCCGTTCTACCCCGGTCAACAATGGGACAATAGCTGTATAATCCAGGGCGCTATTCCACCGATGGTCCATGTCCCACTCGGCTAGAAGGGAGTTTAGGGATAGTTTCCCGACTTCTTGGTAGGCTCCAACCTGCCCACTTACTCGCTGCTCGCTTAGAATGCAAAGCACGCCATAAGAGGTGTGTTCTACACCAATTCCAACCCACGCCAAACTAAGGGACCTAGTTTCTATCACGCGGAATGATTTGGCTATATAAAACCGCTTTGAGGCTAGCTCGAGACTCTACTCTGAGCTGGCATGGTGACTACTGGTGGTGCTCTTTATCCCAAACCAGCATTTCAAGGCTCAACGGTTAAATTTTCTCTATCCATGTCGTGCACTTGGAGGTATTGTAAATATTAACTATACTGTATACAAGAACATCGCATCTTGGCAGAGACCTGCCAAGGGCTTGGCATATCCAATCATGCTTGCTCTGTTTATATTCCCCCCACTCGTGCCCTGGCTAATGCAGGCGGGATTTTCCGCTTTAAGGGGGGGAAAGTGATCTGGCCACGTCCAGGATACAATGATAGCCCCTTTTGTAATTTTGCTTTCCTTTGTTCTAGATAGCTTGCACCCGGTACAAGTAGCACTTTCCACTTTTTTTCCTGTCCTAGGCTCGGCACGAGGCGGGCCGGTCACATCCTCTCATTGGAAAATCTTACACAGATAGGGTAGAATTGTGGGTGCCTCATGAGTGAAAAAAATATTAACCTTCCCTTACAGGCTGTGATCTTCGATCAGATCTGAGTATATATGCCACGGCCCCGAAGTTTATCTACTCTTATTCTCAGTCGTTCAGCTGGAAAGCTTGTGTGGAAGCAAGCAGCAAAGACAGTGGTGGAGCCCCGCATCAAAGTTTACAGAGGTGATCATAGCACTGGTATTACAATCTACCCTGTGCCCCGTGTATAATTACCGTGCTCTATTCTGGTAACCTCGGCGAGTAGCTGAGGTATTTTAACTAGAGCTTTTTCTGTAAATGCCAAACCTGGCCAATAATTTATTATCTTAGTGCCAAGGCTAAGGACCAACCATGGCTACGGCTTCCTAATCCTGAATAGGAATTCACGGAACTCGTGGGAGAGTCGGTTCCAAGCACACAAGATATTAACTCACTTCTAAGCGAAGGTATCGTCCGGGTAAATGGGAACTATCGGACCTTCCGTGTTACCCGTTGCTTCGATTCTAAACAATTACGCGGAAGGTACGGGAACCCCCATCTAAACAGTCCCTGGAAAGGGGGTTTCCATAAGTGCTGGGGTTCCCATACTCGAAGGAGACCCAAGTCGAGAGAAGAGAGAGCACTGCCCCGTGAGACTTATCAGTACGGGCGTTGGTGCATGAATCCCACGAACACCAGGGCTTTGGGACATGATGAAGAAGCTCTCCGGGTACGATACGGGAAGGGGTCGAGTCGTTGACATAGCCATATCTATTTTCCTGTTTCTTGCTCATTTCCAGCCTGTCATAGCATCCCAGCATGCCCACAAGAGCCATCAGCGTCTCCACAAGCGTAGCTCTAGCCTGAGCTCGGCTGAGCAGACCGTGACAGAGGCGCTGCAGGCCTTGCGAATAGCAAACAGGCTTCGAATCGAGAATTCACAGTTCAACAACTACGAATTCGAGAATTCGACGGGTAATATCTCAGCATCATCTGCTGCTATCCCCCTCCTGGACTACATAGACCCGGACCCTGCCAAACAAGAGGCCGTTGTAAGGCTTAGGAGACGCCAATCCGTGAACGGCTCCGAGGCTGCAAATCCGAATCCTATATATGGTTATGCGCTCTCTCCGGATATCATCACAGCTGCTCAAGTGGTGGCCGAATCCGAGCCGCCCACTCCCTGGGAGGTTGATTATGCCGCAATTGCAGCACAGATTCGTGCCAGGTACAGCCTAAACAACAACGACACCAATACTATGACGCAGCAGCTCGCGAACCCATCTGGCCTTTTGGAATATACCCCCTTTGAGCAATCCCGAAACCTTCAAGGGCCCTTGTCGCAGCCGGTGACTAAACGGGCCGAATCGTCATACTGGATGGCTAATACTCCAAAGAATGGCGCAAGTCCATTTGCACCTGCGGGTTACAAGGTGCGATATTCCCTCTGCAGATTGTCCAGAACCTCGTATTGACTTCAAGAATTCAAGGTATGGAGGAACGTGAAGGACTATGGAGCAGTTGGTAAGCAGCCCTCCCCCTTCGTGCAACCCCCTCGAGCATCATGGCTGCAAATCGCATACTGGCGCAATACTAACAGCTGGCCCAGGAGATGGAGTGACCGACGATACGGCTGCCATCAATAAGGCTATCTCTGACGGTGGTCGATGCGGTGAAAACTGTGGGTCCAGCACGATCTATCCTGCTGTTGTGTGGTTTCCAGCCGGAACATATCTCGTGAGCAGCTCAATCATTCAATATTACAACACCCAGTTACTTGGAGACGTAAGTTCTCTTTCAAAATATCTCAAACTTTTTTTTTTAACACGGCACGTTAATACATCAATTTCCAGCCTACTAATGTCCCCACCATCCTGGCTGCCGCCAGCTTTGTTGGCCTTGGGGTGATTACTTCGGATGTCTATGTTGGTGAAACAGAGCAATGGTGAGACTTCGTTGGAGCCACATTTCCACGATCAACGTTTTAATAAATCGGTGCCCAGGTACTTGAATACAAATAATTTTCTTCGAAGTATCAGGAACTTCAAAATGGATATCACCCGCACAGACCAATCGGCGTATGTCTGCGCGATCCACTGGCAAGTAGCTCAGGGAACATCGCTCGAGAATATCGAATTCTACATGCTACAGAACGTAGAGGGGAATACGCAGCAGGGAATCTATATGGAGAATGGGAGTGGCGGCTTCCTCGCTGATTTGACCTTCGTCGGCGGCAATTTCGGGTAAGTTGAAAATGTATTCTGGTTGATGGGGTCCTAGATGCTAAGTCGTTTGGTCTAACCCAGGGCATACTTTGGCAACCAGCAATTCACCACGAGCCATCTCGTGTTCGTGAACTGCAAAACCGCTCTTCAAGTCCACTGGGACTGGGCGTGGACCATGCAGGATGTTATTATTGAGTCATGCGGAACCGGTCTCGTAGTCGTTGGCGGGGTACGTTTGCGTTTTCCTCTCCCCTCGTCTTAGCAACTAAGGGCCTTGTTTTCGCGGCCTTTCTTTACTCACTTCCGTATGGTCTTTTTGCTCTGGAACGGGCAACATAGCTAACGTGAAATACAGGCCGGTGGACCTTTGAGTACGGGGCAGGGAGTAGGTTCATTAATCCTGGTGGATGCCATAATTGCCAATACCCCCAAAGGAATCGTTACCACATTATACACAGAAAACTCCACCTCACTGCTGTTGCAAAACGTGGGATTTTTCAATGTGCAAACGCCGGTGTCGGAAAGCGCTCTCTCGCGCGTGCTCCTTGCAGGAGGGGATGAGGTCTTGGTTGACAACTGGGGGTTTGGCCGTGTAACTAATTCAAACGGGACTACACAATTCGTGAACGCGGCAAGTATCCCTGTAATGAATCGCACCGCATCCCTCCTTTCATCAGAGCTGGCATATGTGAAGCCAAATTTCTACACGCGGCGTCGCCCCCGCTACACTGATATCGGTGCGAGTCAGATCATCAATATCAAAACTGCAGGCGCCAAAGGTGATGGTAAGACTGATGATACCACAGCACTGAACAACATATTTGCTGCTGCTGCGAATATGTCTTCCATTGTCTATATTCCATTTGGTGTATATATGATCACTGATACAGTCACAATACCGGTTGGATCACGGGTTATTGGACAGGCATGGCCGCAAATCATGGCAAAGGGTCCTAAATTTGCCAAACAGCTGGCACCACATCCCGCTGTAAGGGTGGGAGAGCCAGGGCAGGCTGGGGTGGTGGAAATTCAGGATATCATGTTCACCGTGTCCGGGCCAACTGCGGGAGCCGTGCTGCTTCAATGGAATGTCCATGAGACCACACAAGGCTCCGCCGCCATGTGGGGTGAGTGGGATCACACAGCCATCATTTAGACCGTTTTCTGACCGTGGATGCAGATTCCCATTTCCGAGTCGGTGGAGCGATCGGGTCGAACTTACAATCAAGTCAATGTCCCAAGGGTGGTGGTGTCAACACAGACTGCATTGCGGCCTCGACTCTGCTTCATATGACCTCTAAGTCATCGGCCTATCTTGAAAATATTTGGGTCTGGGTTGCAGACCATGACCTGGATGCCGAGGACGAGGGCCAAATTGATGTTTTCTCCGGCCGCGGCGTCCTCATTGAGAGCCAGGGGCCCAGCTGGCTCTATGGAACGGCATCAGAGCATAATGTTCTGTATCAGTATCAGCTTTCCAATGCCAGTAACGTTCTCATGGGAATGATTCAGACGGAATCTCCTTACTATCAACCATTCCCTAAAGCCCCCTCACCCATGATCACTGGCACTTTTCCTAATGACCCGACATTTGAGCAATGCGAGTCCAGTTCTATAACCTGTGCCATGTCATGGGCGGTTCGAGTGGTTGACTCGTCCAGCATTTATCTCCTAGGCGCAGGCCTCTACAGCTGGTTCTCGCAGTATTCGCAGGACTGTCTAGAGACCGAAAACTGCCAGTCCCGGGGCTTTGAGGTCGAGCAGAGCTATGATATCTGGATTTACAACCTGGTGACCAAGGCTATCGTGGAAATGATCAGCCCTGTCAACGACCTCCCGACTTTGGCTAGTGAGAATGTGAACGGCTTCATGTCGTCTATTCTTGGGTGGTTGAAGGGCTCAGAGAATACTACAGGCGAGAGGGTCTTCCCTGGCTTTCAAATCCATAGTCCGTCTGGCCTTCCCTCCAGCTTTTCAGATGACTGTGTCACTGCCATGACCGCGACAATCAAATGCCATGAAAAGGTGTTTTCCTTTGGCGAACCCGCTTACCGTGGAAGCTTAGGGGATCCCGAGCTGACTGATGCTGTTTGTGACCAGGGCTGCGGGGATTCCCTGGCCCGGTGGTTCAAAGACGTCGAGAGACAATGTGCCGGTTACTCTCTCTTCAACTACCCTCCACAGATAATCGGTGGTTACATGTGGGCTGGATGGAATGAGACCTGTTTCAAGGATCAGGGGGTTTACTGCAATGGTAAGAGCTTCCTTAACCTCGCTCCCCACTTCCCCGCCCCCCACCCCCCACTCCCAAACAATCCGATCATCATGCAGCGGCTAGTAATTTAATGGTTGAAATCAGATGTGATACAAAACTTCACCAAGGTAGCCAAGCCAGCCGACATGCCGAAGGCTGAGATTTGCTCGACTTGCTATATCCAGAAGATGACCATGATGCAATCAAGTTCATATTCATATTATGACGAATTTTACCAGGCGACCCTCCAGCTGATTGGGGAAGTATGTGAATACCCGGCCGACTATTCGATGCCCCCGTCACTGGCGATTGAACCGCCCGACGAGGAGGAGCCCTTCTGTCTCTCCGGGAACATATACACGTCGATAGCAGGAGATACCTGTACATCCATCTCGCTGGACTTCTCCGTCTCATCCGCCTCGCTCTACATGGGCAACCAAGACCTGATCTTCGACTGCAACAATGTCACAGCGGGAACGAAACTCTGTCTCCCGCTGTCCTGCGCGCGCACCTATGTGCTCCAGGATGGCGACACGTGCCGGAGCATCGAGAAAGCAAACGCCCAATATTTGTTTGACGAAGAGAGCGGCCTGGGCTTCCGAGTCCGCCAACTCAACCCCTGGATCAATCTCCAGTGCACCAATCTCCAGCAGGCCTCCAACGTTTACGGGAAGGTCCTGTGCTTCTCACCCCAAGCCGGGCTGTTCAATACCACCGATCCAGTGGCCACATCGTCAGACCAATGGGCGCTCAAAACTGGATATGGCAGCTATCCAGTCCAGCCACCAGAGGGCGCGACAGTGGCCGCAGGGACCAGTCTCCGCTGCAACACATGGCATGTGGCTGCCGAAGGCGAAACCTGTGCCTCGATTTGTATGCAGGACACGATCACCAATTCCCTCTTTGTCACCGTAAACCCGTCTCTTGATCCAGCGGCCTGCAGTGAAAGCTTGCAAATTGGCCAGGCCTACTGTACGGCACCGTCGCCCGGATGGAATTACACTCTCGAGGTTGCGATATGAGGCATTTCAATGATAGTACCACAAAGCACCGATACGTATTGTCCCTCTGGTACCCAGGCCAGGCCAGGGCAAGGCACGGCTGCAGTGACTGGGCGCGGTCCCGTGACATGGCATTCACTGGTGTTACAAAGCTCATTTACAAAGTCATATTTCAATGAAAATTAATATTTTATGTTTAATCCAGATTAGGCAGTTTCTTTTTAAGTATTTAAAATTTACGAACATTGATAATATGAAAATGTGCAGACCAAGCGGTAGATATAACATATATAGCCAATTCCATCCGATCCAATCAGGGTCAGATTGGAGGATCAAGCAAGGTCTAGGTAGTCATAGGGCTCAGACGGGGCACGATTATAACCCACCATACCCAATGAACGAGACTGGCTATCAATCCTTGAACTTTACGATTTCAAACCGTTTGTCCTCGATTCTACTTTAGCTCACTCTTCTGGTTCTCCGAATTAGGGTCAAAATTCCCGATTGGCTCTGGTGTTGACCCGGTACACCAATATATGCCATTTAACCCGGCGTTAATATAAACTGGGCCACCAATAGAAGCCTGTTCGTAAGCTGAGCTGAGAGAACTCAAGTATCAGTCACTGGTTTGTGTGCGATGGAGGGCTCCTAACGCCGAGACAAGTTGATTTGATTGATCGCTATAAACAAAGCGATCGAGTCAGGATACAACAGTTCAGATATATAGCAGTCCCAGGAGAATCGGGTAGACTACTGTAAATCATATTGGTATTTTTGTTGCCAGGAGCCTATGAAGTAATGTCTTGGTCCACAGTAGGAGATGGACTCTACGGTGTTCTATCACTTCTTATGTGACATCATTGACAAGGATTAGGGCTTCTTAGTAGAGTCACTCCCCACGTCCGATAAGGCGGTCTAGACCTCGTACGAGAGAGTCTTACTGCATGTGCTCGTATCAGGTAGGTGAATCTAGATTGATGGGTCGGATTTCTATCCTGCTTGAGTTCACTCCCCATTCATTGTACACACACATCCTTTTGCGCCAGGTGACTCGGTTGGTTCCCCGCACATAAGGTGATTCCCCAAACGTATAGCGGTCCTCGATGGTTTTTATACAAATCCTACCGTTAATATATATGCATCATTCTTGATATCGAACTTCGTACCCTAAATCATACGAGGACCTCGGGTGAGCTGAGCGTCGGATACTCCTGCAAGTAGACTTGACTTGTGGGACGTTTGCAGCGCCAAGTCGCGCGAAAGGCCCAGCCTCCCTAGATAGATCCTTTCTCTAGGGCTGCAGACCTACCACAACGTCAAAGATACCCTCTATTTCGCGTGCTCCACGCAACGTCCGCACTGTAACCGACAGGCGTCCCGAAGATGGCCCGTGTACGATGGAAATCTTCAACTTGTGGCACCTGCCACCGGAGAAAGATCAAGGTAGTGTCATGTCACTCGTCATAGCATGCCCATGCATAGAAAGAAGCAATCTAACCGAGCCTCAGTGCGATAAATCAGCGCCAGTATGTCGAAATTGCCAACGCACCGGCCTGATATGCGAGCGTCGGTATTATCCCGGAAATCGGGTGCATATCACCACACAACACCCCCCTCCACTGGCAATGGTGACCTGGCCGATCCACCAGCCATCCCACACAAGGGACCATCATCATATGCCACCAGCCTGGGATGGCTCCAGAAACATGGACAGCCGACTTGAACCGAATCTCTCACGACAGGCAATCAACACTCAAGAGCACGAGTTCTTTCGCTGGTTCGTGGCGGATAATTTCCCCATGCTATTTTCCCACGACGTGCCGCATACGAACATGACCTGGGTCGACCTCGTGCGCCGTCCCCAAGACCACCAGCCAGAGTTCATGGAATGGGCCATCCGCTCCGTCTCAACCTTGTACGTGGGCCAGATGAGGGGGTGCAAAAGCATGGTCCGAATGAGCCATCAACAATATGGTCAGGCCTTGTTTACCTTCCGCAACAACCTCCTTCCCACCAATAAATCCGATATGCTAGCTGCCGCGATACTCCTGGCTTTATTCGAGATGGAAGCCGGCCAGTCGCACATATCCTGGCTGCCCCACGCTACCGGTATCGAAACCATCATGACCATTAATGGACCCAACGTCTACAGCACCGGCTTTGAACGCACCCTATTTCTTATCTTCCGGCCCTTCCTCATCCGCGCTGCCCTCCTGCAAGGAAAGGCGTGCTTCCTCGAAGGTGCAGAGTGGATAACCATGGCCGAGAATACAATGCACGAGGAGCAGGAGCAGCGGAAAGGAATCGGCTACCCCTTCACTGCTCTACTTGAGCATTTCTTCACCGTGACCGTGAAAGCCCCCGGGCTACTTGCGAGGACGAGAGCATTACGGAACCCAGTAAATGCAAACACCTTCACATCAGAGGAGACATTAATACAGTTACGGAACGATATCTCATCGTGGATAGACCAACTAAACGAACTTGAGCGGGAGTTGTCAGATCGAAAACGTGAATTTCTAGACCCCAACGCTGACAAGAATCGTATAAAATGGTATTTGGGGACCGTCCCATCTCATATTGGGGTTAACATCGCCCAGCAATTGATGTCTGGCATCCGGGGGACGCGCAGCTTACTGCAGGGCCATCAGCACCAGTATCCGTTGCCCCCGGCAAATGCTATCCCGCGACCTACGTGGAGGACAAAGGGCCTGGGCAGCCAGACTGCTAGTAGGACTCATATTATTGCCGGATTATCTGATGGCATTACGCAGGAAAGTGGATGGTTCGATGGTTGTGCCCCCCTTGCGATGCATAAGATGCCATACGAGAGATAAAGGGAGAAGTAGCGGTAGAGCCCCTCTCTATCTTGATACAACCTATTCAAACACACTGTCCTCCATCACGCAGGTCAGGGTACCTTGATATTTACCCGTATCGTCACATGAAACACCATGTTGGCGAATCCGCTTGTCTAGTGAAATTGCCGTTATAGATCTATATAAAGTCGCCCAAACAAGCGCAGTGCTTTTGTTTCAGCACCGCCCGGGAGGGCTCCCCTCTATCCCATTTCCAAGAAAGATCACAGGCATAACACTACATGATGGTATAAATATCAAGGCTCCTATTACTGCGCCAACCAGCCGGGCCAACTTCCCTAAAATTCTAACCCTAAATACCATGTTCAACGCCAAGCCTCCAATAAAGGTCAGATCCCGCAGCTTCGGTTTAATGAGGAAAGGGGAGAAATATCAGGAGGGGTGATCGAAGAGATGATCACCACCGTGTCTCTCATACATATATTGGATGGTGGTTTGTTTCCCAGGTAAGGTTACGGCGATGACCAAATGATACACTAAGAACCTCGTACGTAGTAGAATTGGATGATGTGTTATCGCGTACTGAGGGTTCCAGGAGACAGATAGCTGCAAGCAACAGAGGAAACAGGAGGTTCATAGGGTCGAAGCCACAATCTAGGTAAATGGAGGGCAAGAAAGATATTGTATTGCTGGAAGCAAGTTGAGGGATTCGGGGATTTTTTGGGGGGGTTTAAAAAAAATGATTGATAACACACAAACGCACCCTAGACACAAGCATAGGCCAGTGATGCCGGAATATTACTGAATTGGGTGGAATCCAGAATATTATATATTTGAAACAGTCCCATCACATGGTATCCTTAGACAGGAAAGTAAGTCAATTTTGGAATCAAATTGGGACTTGAAAAGGGGCGATAGGACGGCAAATAGAAGAATGAAGCACTGAAGGTAGGCTGTTTAACTACCAGTACAAAGTTAACTGGAATTGCATTTCACTCTGATCTATACTGCAGTCACACAAAATAAAAAGTGCGAGTTCATGAGAACAATAAAGCAGCAGCGTCTGCTTGGGTTGTTCTCCTTTAGTTCTAGCACACTATATTCTTCACATCCTCGGCATGACTCTGCTCCCAGGGATGATCACTCTCTACCGATCGGATCAGTGCCTCATGTGAGGCACTACGCGGCGTGACCTTTAAAGTATACGGCATGGGATGACTGACTACACCGGGAAAGAATTGTGCGCGAGGTTCAGAGTCTTTCTGGAAATCAAACACAGTCAATGACTGTGCAACTGTAAGGAAAACTGTCGAATCTGCGAGGAGGCGACCGGGGCAAATCCGCCGACCAAACCCGAACGTTAAATTATGAGGGTCGAGCTCCGGAACATGACCATTGCTACCGTCAAGGAATCTCTCAGGCTTGAAGGCCATAGGGTCGTGATAGACGTTGGGATCGTGCGTAAATGCCCTAAACAATCCGAATTAGGAAACCAGGTTAGATACTTAAACCTTAGAGCTATTCAAAGGTCAAACTCACCAGATGTTTGGCAGTATTAATGATCCCTTGGGAATCAGATAGCCCTCATAAACATCGTCCTCAGTACACGCATGAGGGATACCCATAGGCGCTACAGGATGCCATCGAAGAGCTTCCTTTACAACAGCATCGATATACGGTAGCCGGTGACGGTCTTCAAAAGATGGGAGTGTATGTGGACCCAGCACTCGGTCGAGTTCTTCTTGGGCTTTTCTTTGGACTTCCGGATACAATGCCATAGCAAGGAAGAAACAGGACAACGTGGAAACCGTCTTAATGTGTTAGAGGTACGGCGGGCTATTATGACGGGGCGGGGTTAGTGATGGAATGTCTTACCGTATCAGCACCACCAGTATAGAGTGACCCTGCAGTCCATTTAGCGACAATTTCGTCCTCAGGATTCAGCTTCCCCGGACTGGCTTCTAGCACACTAGCCAGGTATGAAGGGGAATGCGTGTTGTTGCGCATCTGCTGCACCACCAAACGGTACGGCTTCTCAATAGTAGTAAGGAGTGTTTTTCTCCATGCAGCTCCGGTACGCTGGAATCCGGCCCCAGGGAACCACGCAGGAACATATTTCACTATTGTCAATATTAGCCGCAAAAAGTTACGGTTGTAAGGTGACGGATGCAACCACCGACATAAGGGAATTGTATCCAACATCCACCTGCCTGGTGTAGCTGCAACTGAAAAGTTATCCATCGCTTCGTTGGCAAGGTCGATAAGTGGATCCCGCCCATGGGGTTCAATCGTATATCCGTATGCAATTTTCAAAATCACAGCTCCAGCCTCACTCCATGGGTATCAGCGGAACGCCCTTTTCTGTTTTAGCCTGGAAGGATGTAGACGTACGTTCGTATGTGCTGAACTAGGTCATTAGGTTTGTTCAGAACGCGGAGTAAGAACCGTCGGACCTCAACATCCTGCAGAGAATTGAATTGTGCTATCGTCCCTTTTGTCCCAAGGACTCGATGCATGGCTTTGCGATACGCTCGAAAGAGATCCGAGTAGGTGAGCATGGCGAGGCCATGCTCCCATCCGACCCTATCAGGACTGTTATTTCACCCTTCGAGCTTGCCTATATCCATATATTCATTCATTTTCTTTTCTTTTTTCTCCTCCCCTCCGATTGAAGTTATAGAGGACTAACATTTCTTCCGCGAAAACCATTTTAGGTCGGGACGAGTATATACTGGACCGCTTCTCGAGGAGGTCAAATGCCATGCGAGAGTCATTGAGGATGACGATCGTCTGACCAAAAATCGTAATCGAGCTTATTGGGCCTACAACAACGAACAAATCAATACTCTCCCTTGAATAAGGTGAAATTAGAGAAGACCATCTATACCGTAAAGCTCCTTGAACTTCAGCCAATACACCCAGTCCTGCTGACCTGGCGGCGGAAGATCCGCTATATTCCCAACGATCGGCTTCGGTTTCGGACCTGGAGGAAGGGGAAACACCTTTTTTTCCGCAATCAGGAATGGTTTGACCAGATACAGGATAACGAGTGCCAGGGGAACACTGAGCAAGACGTAAGTGCCCATTTCGATGCGACGTAAACCCACAACCGCGGGTAGTATGAGCAAGCAAGATTAATCGGTTATGGGGAGGAGGCCAAATTCCCTCCTATGGTCAGTTTGAGCCAGCGCAACGTGACGAAAAAACCGCACGCCCGAGGCAAGCCTGGGGGTCCGGTATTTAAGCAGCAACATTACCCCACATTGGCGACGGTTAACTGAGCATGTAAGGACGATGCAATGGTGGAGCTCCTCTGATTTGTACTCGGAGTAGACAGGGTTGTGGTTGGGCGGGAAGAGGAGCGACACCATGCGAAGCGTATGCAGCTAATGGCCTTCCAAGTAAACGGGTATGATTCAAAATGTGCTGGTATCAAGGGGTCCTGTGGAGTTCTTATCAAGGAGACGTAGGCAGGACAGGCTACAATGTGAATCTAAAGGTTCTCATCTAAAATCCTACATTAAACGCAAGCTTTCCTCTTCCTATCTATTATATTAGCCCTTTTTTTTTTTTTTAACTCTACCCGTACTCTACACAGTAGCTAAAGAAGTTAAAGTGCCTAATGGATATCACTGAGCCCTGACCAATTACAGGCAACTGTCCAACCATCATCCGTCTTAGTATATATAGCGCGATTTCTAGACGCGATAGCGGGCCACCAGTAGTCCAATGCCTATCAAGAACGTCAATCATCCCCGTTCGTCGTCTTCCCGCCGCCCCAATCCTGTTGCCAACAATTACTAATTAGTTGATTCCCCCCTCATTAGGCACAATTAAAAAAAAAAAGTTCCAAGATGAATAGCTTGACCAGGCTACGCTGAACTGAGATTCAAAGCCTCCGGTTGAAGGAGCTTATCGATGGAATTATCCGTATCCCTGACGGTGATTGAGACTCTGTTGGCGGTTAAGCACGATAAATAAATATATATTGGACGGGCAGCTAGTTTATATTTTTCTTCCCAGACTTCAAGAAAGCTTGTCAATATTTACGATCAGATAGACACCTATGCGTACCTTTGGATTGGTACGAGTCATTCGCTTGACAATTGCTTAAACGACAGGATTTGATTTCTCTCAATCGACTACCTACACAGATCGGTATTATAGCACTTCCCCTAGTTGTGCTTTCATCTTTCCCTAGCTGTCGTATCTTATCCTATGGCTGTATATTAAAGGGAAATCAAGAAAAGGAAGGGAGGGAAATGGTTAAAGATATAAATTAAGCAAGAAAGGCCACTGGTTCCATGTCATCCGAGGAGTGAGAGAGATCACTCAACTCGCCAAAATTCATCGAGAACGCACAACCACTAGGCTTAAAGCAAAGTGAAGGAAGGTAGAAGATAATATGCTTAAAATGCTCAAGAAAAAACTACATACTAATAATACATGTAAACTCTATCCGACTACCCACCGTGTATAGGTAGGCACATCTACATGTTTGATGGGCGGTCCAGACACACCGCCACACACTCGTCGCGTTGTCATTGCCACGAGTGAGATCGGTCACATGCATACATGGTCGACCAATTTATGCCTCAACGCATTGGTAGTAGTAAGGGTTCCACTGCTTGCAGACGAGACCGCTATCGCAGGTGGTGGGACCGGTGTAGCCAATGCCACCGCACCGCTCGTAGATCTTGACGGTCTCAGTGCTGCCATTTCCGCTCGTAGGGGGGCAGGTGGCAGGAGGGGCAGTCGTGGTCGGTTTCACGCTGGTGGTGAAGCCGCTTGGGGCTGCGGTGGTGGTGGTGGTAGTTGTAGGGACAACGGTTGTAGTGGGCTTGGTGGTGGTGGTGGTTGTGGTAGTAGGCGGCACAGTGGTCGTGGTAGTAGGAGGCACAGTGGTCGTGGTAACAGGAGCTACAGTGGTGGTGGTAGTGGTAGTAGTAGTAGTCTTGACAGTAGTAGTGGTAGTAGCGGTAGTGGTGGTTTTAGCGCCCGTTGTGGTGGGAGAAGAACCAGAAGAGGTACCATCCCAGACAGCCGGGCCGGGAATGGTGTAGCTATCGAAGCTATTGTAGAGATCGAAAAGAATGCCAGGATCGGTAGGGGAATAAGTACCGGGGATGGACACGCCAGCAGGGAGGGCATTGGGTCCGTCAGTGGTCACCTTGACCTGGATGCACTCCATGTAAAACTGGGCACCGCTCTCACGGTAACCCTCGTGCAGGGCGATGATCTCAGGACGGAACAGATAGTTGCCCGCAGGGACATCAGGAACAGTAATGGAGTGCTTGCCACGATTGGCAATGAGGGTTTCAACGGCCCAGGTGCCACCAGAGTAGCCATCCTCCGCGAGTTTGACCCAGCCACTTCCGGCGGCGCCAGTATCGGTGGGGGCCATGTAGACCAAGACAGGGCCCTTGTGGGAGGGATCAATGATATCGTCCGAGGCATCACGGTTGTTGTGGTGCCACTCAAAGGTAATCTTGTCACCAGCCGCGACAGAGATAGTTTTGGCAGCAGCAACACCCCCATTGACATTACAGGTCATGTCGGTGGAGCTGACATCCACAACAGGGCTATTGTTGGGAGGCGAACGGATGCCGGTGCCGGTACCCTGGTCGACATCGTTAACCCAAACGGCGAAGACGGTGGCGTGAGCATTCACGAGCTGTGTGGTCGCTGCCAGAGCGAGAAGGCCGAAGACTGACTTCATGTTGGATGATATACGCGGTATATCCTGAAAAGAAAGACGAAAAGAATGTGGGTGTCAACACGGACAGGAAAAGAAAGAATGGAAGAGGCGAAAAAAAAAAAAGAATGAATGAAATGAAAACCACTGGTCAATGCAAACAAAGGGAAAAGAAGAAAAAGAGAAGGCCTGAAAGATCCGTTTTATACATGTTGAAGCGCTATCCAGAGTGGAGTTTAATGAGCGGCCCTGCCAAGCGCAAACGTTTCAATTAGAAACCTCTCCGGTGGCGCCGGCCAGTCTCATTTATTAGCTTCACGTCTCGCTTACTACTGCCAAGATCTGCCCCATTTTCCGGCGGGCCCTCAATGGAGCTTGGAACCCAAGAACCAACCGATATGTCTGGTGGTCAAGGGTTTGACTGTTTCATCCTGACAGTCGGTCTTCTCGGCAGTGGATAGCCGCTGAGAGCTCGTATATTATCTGGGAGCACCGGACATCTTTAATCACTATCGAGAACTCGGCTAAAACCTCCGATATTAAAACGAACATGTTCCAGACTCCAAGCTCGCCATCTCATTCGACGTGGTGTGACACGAGTCGCTCTAGCGCTGTGTGTCTCCTAATTAACCTATCTTTCTCCCCGGCGAGGACAGGAAGTGTACACAATAGCTGACCCAAAGCAATTATTTTAGTGTTATTAAATAATATATCCCGGCTCACTAGCGGTCCTTGGGTCTGTAGTCATTAAACTTGTTAGTCTAAACTAAAGGCCCATTAAATCGTTCTTTAATTACATCCCATTTATAATCAAAGTTCACTTACACTGCAGTATACCTCATCCCAAAGCTTATCCATACAGGTAATTCTCGTTCCCTTTGTTCCCCTGCCAGGCGAAAACCTTCTTTGCAAAGCCCTCTATCCATTCCCCTACATCCTCACCGTCCCGCATCCAGACTACCAGATGCCCTTCCCCTTTCACTACTTCCAACCTCACCTCGCCCTTAGCATTCGCCAATGCTGATTGGATGTCTCTTGCATCTTGTGTGGGATAGGTTTTATCTTCTTCCCCATGAATCATGAGCACTGGGACCTTGATCTCTCCCAACCGATCCAAAATCCCATCCCTCTCCATCAACGACCTCAGAGTAGGGTCAATATTCTCTGGCCCTGAGTGGCGCTCAATCCAATCTCTCTTCACTCTCTTTGCTCGTGGGCCATCCAGATCGGGAGCAGGGCTACCACCCCAGCTCAAAATTGCGGCATTCATGATTTCTCCGCTAGGCGTTGGTGTTGCCACCCAGATGTCGCGAAGTTGGTAAAATGCGATCTTGGAAGCTTCGGAGGCTGCAGTTGCATTTGACCCAATAAGTATTAAAGATGATACCCTGGCATGGTTCTCGAGTAGTGCCATCCGAAGTGCAATCATCGAACCCATGGATATACCCGCTACGAGTACATTGGTGAGGTTGAGTTCATCCTATTCAAGTTAGATGGCGGGTTTCTCTTAAGATTCTCACGGGATAATTGATATACCAGAAGCGCAAGGACATCCTCCGCTTGATTCCATAGCGTGTACTCGCTGCGACCGGCTATGGACTTTCCATGGCCGTGAACATCAACCATGAGCAAGTTAGCCCCTGGAAGGCGTGTTACAAGCAACTCAGCGACCTCTCCCCACATAGAAGAGGACATCCATGAGGCGTGCAGAAACAAAACAGTAGGCTGATCATCTTTCAGTGGAGATTGAGTTTGCCAGTACAGGCCGGTTTTGGAGAACCCAGAGGACATCTTATACGTGATGCGATTGTAGAGGCTTCCTTTCTTCCTTCTCCTTATTAAATAAGACGATTTGTTGCTTTATTTGAGGTGCACTTGATTCTCGAATACCTGCTCTGTGTTGTGTTGAGCCGTTGTGAAACAAGTCGGCTCCATTTTATACTTCGAACATAACGTTATGTCTGGGATCCGCATAACAACACACTAGGCTGTTTTTGGCATTGATGGCACGAATACGACGAGTCGACTGTACAGAGGAGCGCCACCTGTACCTTGCGGTTGTTCTTTACAAGATTAAAACATGCTGTTCGCATCATCCTATCTGGGCATATTAGATATTTTAGCCGAAAGCCATTCCTTAACCTCTTGACATCTTGTTATCTTGTCCGGCTCATGATAAAAAATATCTTCGATAAGTGATAGGTCAGTAAAACGAATCACCCATGGACCAATAGTGAATTCCAGATTGGTTAGGTTTATTGGGTACTTGAAATCATGTTCTTCATAATCGAATATTTTGGTGCTGGTTAGGTGTTCTCTCTAATCTTGACCACTGGCTTACATGCTCCTCTCCATCTCCATCCTTCTCCTCCATCCTTCATTCTTCATCGCCCAGCCACGGACCTTTTTCCTTTAATCTTTCCCTTCATGGATTCACTTCAGTATTTGAAGACATTTTTCTGCCCATGGGGCGATCTGTCGTCGATTTGAATCAGGGACAAATGTTCTATCAGCTGACCCTACCACAAATTTTGGCCTGGGGTTCATCATCATCATCATCATCATCAGTTTCTCATCAAAAAAGATATTGGCCACTCACACTGTCGTCCCTACTTGCCTCTTCTTTTCTATCACGCCAGATGGGGGATCTGGTAAGTCTTGTTGTGAGTATAGGACAGCATCTACTGACTTGTTCAATTAAATCGAACCATAGCTGAATTATCGAGAGACTGATTCTTGGCCAAGAAACGCCAAAACTTACTGTTGCCAGATGAATGGATAGGCGAGGTTCAATCTACCTAGTTATGCTTCCGGTTGCTACCTTTATTCGGGGATTTTCTTACCATCAAACTGCCCAATCAAACTTATATAATGTTTTTTACGCTGATAATATTTAAAATTACCATCCAATATCATCGGTAGACATGCTCGACATTTAAATTTCTCTGGATACTCCGGACCAGATTTTGGGGTACTATTTGGTGGTACCGCGGCTTGTGTCCCAAAGCTTGTTTTTGGTGACATCACCAGTATGGAGAGAGCGAACCGGGGAAGGGGCATCGCCGTCCCAGTATCTTCCGGATCCACGACCACTTTTTTTTCTTTTTACCTCATGAATAGCTACACGGCAATCTGCAACAGAATCAATGTCTATGGATCATAATGCCCACCATGGTATCGCGACAGGAGACTGGCCCGAGGTCACCGAGACAAAGACCAATCGGTCCAGTCAGAGAGTGCGCGACCGGCTCGACACCGGTGTGCGAGTAATGGGTTGGTTCTTTCTTTGATATCTCACTTACGATCTCCAAGGTCGCTAACCTAGATTACAGATGATGGGCGAATAGATATCAAATTTTCGAAACACAAACCCTGGCTTCAAAAGGTCATCCGCCACACCACAGAGCAGCCCTATCCATGTAGACGCGCCTCCCGCAAGCCCTCTGTGATTGTTAAGGAAGGAGAAGATTATCGGTGCAAACTCAAGTTGAATATTGTGATACAAGTTGTTGGATCCCGTGGTGATGTGCAGCCGTTTGTGGCGATAGGGAAGGAGTTGAAGTCTCACGGCCATCGCGTGCGCCTTGCGACGCATTTATCGTTTCGTGAATTCGTGGAGCATGAAGGGCTGGAATTCTTCGACATCGGTGGTGATCCCGCGGAACTAATGGCATTTATGGTAAAAAACCCTGGATTGATGCCAGATATGCGCACAATAAGTAGTGGCGCACTACGGAAACGCCGTCGCGACATGAAATCTATATTTTCTGGCTGTTGGCGGGCATGTTATGAAACCGGAGATGGGACCGGCTTGGAGCATCACGTATCCGAGGATCCATGGGGTGACATTGTGGATTATAGAAGAGTCCCTTTCGTGGCAGATGTCATAATCGCTAACCCTCCAAGTTTCTCCCACCTAAGCTGCGCCGAGAAAATGGGAATTCCACTCAATATGATGTTCACGTGAGAACTTTCCTTGTCTCTGAGAATTTTAAAGGAGACCCTAGAATATGCCTAGGGTGGTTGGAACTAACGCTTCCAATAGTATGCCATGGACCGCCACACAGGCCTTCCCTCATCCGCTTGCGAATGTACGGACACACAGTACTAAACCGTCTGCTGCCAACTTTGCCTCGTACGCGATTGTCGAAATCTTAATGTGGGAGGGCCTAGGGGATCTCATAAATCGCTTTCGTAAACGCGATCTTGGCTTGGATCCATTAGACGCCATCCGAGCACCAAGCATAGCCCATCGCCTACGAGTTCCTTATACTTATCTATGGTATCGTCCCCCCACCCACCTTCCCTCTTTGAATAGGAGCTAAATATATTTAACTAATCCTCAAAGGTCTCCGGCTCTCCTCCCAAAGCCACTTGACTGGGGCCAGCACATTGATGTATGTGGTTTCTCTATGCTCTCGGGTCTAGACGGCTACACTCCCCCAGAAGATCTCGCAACCTTTCTCAATAACGGTCCACCCCCCATTTACATTGGATTTGGGTCCATAGTTGTTGAAAATCCCTCCAAGCTCACAAGAATTGTTTTCGAGGCCATTGCAAAAACAGGCCAGCGGGCGATAGTTTCTAGGGGTTGGGGTAATATTGGAGGCGACGAAACAGACATCCCCGACACTATCCTGATGTTAGGAAAGTGCCCTCACGACTGGCTCTTCCAGCACGTAAGTTGTGTCGTACATCACGGTGGCGCCGGAACTACGGCTGCTGGTCTTGCACTAGGTCGGCCGACTGTCATAGTGCCATTTTTTGGTGATCAACCCTTCTGGGGGTCTATTGTTGCGCGGGCAGGTGCGGGTCCCGACCCGGTGCCGTACAAATCCCTGACAGCGGACAAACTGGCAGATGCAATAAAAATAGCTCTAGAAAAGGATACGCTGGTCAAAGCGGGGGAAATTGGAGACGAAATGCGGAAAGAGAATGGAGTACAGAATGCTGTCTGCAGCTTTTATCGTCATCTTGATATGAACTCGTTGCGTTGTTCAATATGTCCTTGTCGCCCAGCGGTTTGGTGGGTTCGACACTATCACATTAAACTCAGTGCGTTCGCAGCGACTGTTTTAATTGAGGCTGGATTACTCAAGCCCCAGAATGTTGTTCTGTATGTCGTGCCCGTCAATATTAAGCGTTGACATGCTGACCCAAAAAGATACCGCTCCCAAGAATATGACACAAACCGTGATCCTCGCGGTCCAGTGTCGGCTGGTGCAGAGGTGCTTTACGGTGTCGTCACAGATTTTATCAGAGGAGTCACTGAGATTCCTACTGGTATGGCAGAAATATTTTATCCTCACGATCATCACCATCACCATCACCACCACAGGCACCCAAGCGCCCAATGGAAACAGTCTCACGATGGCCGACGATCAATGGTAGACTCCGGTCTAGGCTCTAGTGACAGCCGCAGAAGCGATTATTTGGAATCAGCTAGTGAAGGCGAGAGCGAGGAAGAATCCCCAGAGAGTGATCAAGTGTACGGAAAGGATAGAGGAGAGGAAGAAAATAATGATCAAGAGGAGCGATCAACTAATATGTCCTACGCTTCCGCTAAAGAAGATCAGGAAGACACAAGCTCACTTGAAATGGAAGATTTATCTAGTACGGACGATGATAACAAAGTAAGCTTGGAGAAAGGGCTTTGTCACAGAAAGGAGAAAGCGAGTCAGCTATGTGAGGTTCTCACAGACGCTGGTTATCATCTAAGCAAGGCTGGGAAGTATCTCGTCAACTGGCTATTGCTCCTACCAACCGATCTCACCTTGAGCCTTTCCAAGGGGTTTCATAATGCCCCTAAACTTTATCACGATCCTATGGTGTCAGAGACGCCGACGGTTTTAGGTGTAAAGGGGGGCTTTCGCGCCGCGGGCACGGTTGGTGTTTCCAGATTTTCCTTATCTTTTACTGCTGTGTGGCGACTGATTGATCCATGCCAGGAGTTTACACAACAGTTTTGCCAGGGAGTCACCGGGATTGTGACACAACCCGCATATGGATTAAAAGAGGGTGGAGCCGCCGGCATGATTAAAGGGATTGGCAAGGGAATTGGCGGTGTTTTTCTCAAACCCGCTGCAGGTATTTCGCCTTATTTGAAATAAATCGAGGACATCCAGAGACCCTACCGCTAACTAGAGTAGGATTATGGGGACTAGCTGGTTATCCCTTGGATGGAGTGCACAAAACGCTTCGCAACTCGTTGGCTAAGAATAAGACAACAGATATAATTGCCTCGCGGATTAGCCAAGGGCTAGCAGAGATGGTGAAAGCCTCGCCGGATGAACGTGCCGCGGTGATCCACCGCTGGAATGAGCTCATGAACAAGAAGAAAAAGGCCAATTGAAGACAAACATGCAGGTTGTTTGTAGCCGCTTTCGCTCGTATTCTCGATTCTACATTAACACAAAGTAATATACACATTTAAGTCAAGGTTATCACGCCCTTTGCTAAACGGACCTTAGTTCCATATAGGCTCCGTCCTTTGTCGAGATTTTGTCCATTCCGAAATGCATGGAAGAGCATCTTGGTACCATCCTTGGAAATATCTGCACCCCCTGGTCCACCGAGCGGGCCGGCATTGCTATCATCTCCAGTCACCAGAAGCGGCTCTGCGGCTCTGACATATGGTCCCACTACGGATGAAGCAACAGCATACTTCACATTATACTCGAGCACGTTGTACATGTGGGATGAAAAAGAAAGATAATATATCCCGTCGACTTTCACAATGCTCGGTGCCTCAATCAGTGGCCCGTCGCTACTATCACGATCCAGAAGCATCACGGGGTCCCCTACAGGGGTAACAGCATTTGGACCCATTCGTTGCAGCATGAGTGGAGTGGGGTGGTAGGAGCCGTTGTCTGTGTTCAGGTTGCTCCCATCAACTTTATAGACAACATAAAATATTCCATCGTCATCGCGGAAACCAGCTGCATCGATTGCGCCGCCCTGGTCGATGGGGCAAGCTAGGGGTGCGTTCGTTGCAATGTATGGGCCTTCAATTGCAGAAGAGGTGGCAATACCGACGCAGTGTTTTCGGCTATCCGCGCGTGCCCTAGCTGAGAAGTACATGACATACAAGCCGTCGTCCTATTTCCTCCGTTAATTCATGCCAAACAGATCCCGTAATTTTCTATCAAGGAGGCACAGGGGCCTCACCCGTTGAATTACATCCGGCGCCCAAACATTTGGAGTGTCCCAAACCCACTCTGGGAAGGGACCCGGTAGGGCATCGTAGCCGTCCAGATATTGCCATGAGGTAAAATTGGCCGACTGAGCGACTTGGACATTAATAGGGGGGTTCATGGTGGCGAAGGCATAATATCCGTCCTTGGTTTCTACGATCGAGGGGTCTGCGAAATTTCGGTCAAGAGCCCGAAAGGGCGTGGCAAGGGTCGATCTACCCCAGAAGGCGAGCCAACACAGCGCAAAGCAGCGAGGAACCATGGTGTGATTTTGCTTGAGATTTACATTCCGGTTTTCCCTCCATTTATATATTAACCCCAGGTACGAATATCACGCATTCCACCTCCGAGACTCCGCTCGTTCATGAGTAGGGGGTTAAGATCACTTGGAGGGAGATGATGGGCTAGACTGCGCCCAAAAATGGGAATTGGCATATAAGGGGGGCGGGGACATAAGCGGGCCCAGGTACCCAAAGAGCGGGAGATAATATGATCTGAGATGTTTAATTTTACATGTTTGCTGTTTGATGCTTTATTAGTGGTAGATGTGGGGTGTGGCTATTGATCAGTTCTCAATAGTTTATTGGGGCAAGACTGCGATGTTCATAGCATTTACCCACTCTGATTCTTTTTTATTTGTTTTGCTTTTTTCTATCACTTGTTGCGCCCACCAATGATGGTGGAATGTTGCGATGTAACATTCCTCCAGTCCCCCCTTTCTCTGTCTGACAAGGTACTCTCTTTACATAAATAAATAATGCAAAGGAGATGCAGTCCTAGGAATGTTTCGACAAGGGTGTTAAATGTAGAACGAATCCATTGGGACACTTCAGCAATAAGAAAGTCTATCTACCTAAAAAAATCCTGTAGGTGAATGCAGCTCTCCTCTTTCTACAATACTCATTCCTCTCCAATCTCCAACATCAAACATTATCTCCCATGCAGATAGAGCTAATTCTTAAAAACAAATAAACTTTGCATCCAACTCCTTAATCATCTAGTTCTTGATGTTCGCAAGGGTTGACGAATATCCCTGGGTGCGACTTGGCGGTTAGTACGAGTTAGTATAAAGGGAGCCTGGTTGGCAATATTTTCCGCTGGCCGGGGGTCACCGGGAGACAGTGAGTGTGATAAATTCAGCACCTAAACTTCAAGACATTTTAATACAAAGCTAATATTGGTGTTTGTCCCCCCTAAACTTAACCATAACAAACTAAAAAAAAAATAAAAGTAAAATAAAATTGCAAGCACATGACTGTTGCTAAGTTTAAAAGCTTAACTTTACTATGACTTCAATAGCGAAGGGGGTTAAGTTAAGTTGATGTCTCAATCATTCTTAAGTACACCCGAATTTATTCAGTCTGCATCATCCGAATCAATAGATACGTTCTGTCGGTTCCGATTTATCTGCATTCACCAAAGAAATGGCTAGCTAATGGCTTCTCGGACCTGTTTTGCAACTCGAGAATCACATCCAGAATTCATGCATGACTCAGTAGCCAACGGGTCTGTGCTAAACAGCGAAAGCATGTCGTTAGGGTTTTATGGGTAGGAGGTAATATTTTTTCCCGAATTCGAGATGGACGGAGCTTGATTGATTGATTGATTGGCTCACATTTGGCCGGAATATGGTTCCGTACCTTACCCTTGATCCGTCCAGCCGGTTAACACCAATCAGTCGACTGGACGTACGGGCAGCCTGAGGTTAGAAAGAAGACATATTGTACCGGTCCCTTGTAATTCTACTAGTATGATGAAGATCAACACCCGAGATGAATGGGGATGAATGAGGTATGCGGCTCTGAGGCCTTTACCCGGCACTAGCCGTGGAAGAACCTGAACCCGATAAATGGAATGGGCGTTTTATGTGTAGGTACTGTACATGAATGTAGGTTGAGATATATACCTATACCTACCTACCAGTAAATCAATCCTATTCTCTACCTACCTACCTGTGTACCTACCTAGGCACTGTGGTGGACTCTGGGGGGAGAGACTTCAGTACACAATTACTGGTCCACATTGGTCGCCATTATATATATAACAGCCTCATTTCAGCTGATATAGCTCGAACAACAACCGAAATGAAGTAAATTTCAAAAATACCATTTTATTTTTTCTGGTTACTATATGTTTAATGATATATCAGCTATAATAGGTGCGTGGTTTATCCTAATGGGATGCGTAAGCTGGCTAGCCTGTTCCATAGGTAATTTAATCGAACAACCTTTGAAAAAAAGTGCAATTTATCCGAGTGTTCTTCACCCGTATGCCATGCTGATCATCCCCAGTAGTGATAGACAAAGAGTGACACCCAATCTTTGCCGCCTAACCTTCTGACAACATGCATGACGGGGATGTATTGTACATACACCTGCAGTACAAAACAACCCCCCCATCAATAATCCAGTCACACAGAGAGAGAGGACACCCAGGAGTCCAGCAACAACATGTTTTGGTTCATTCAGCCTCACAATACTTGACGTATTACCTTACCTTTCTAGATACCTACCTACCTAGTATTTGAACGCGGGGTCTTGCAGGGTGACTCAGGTGACGAGTCACCCATTCATTACACTTTACTTTATTATTAGTCGGGGCAGCAACAGCAACAGCAACAGCGCCAAACCTAGACTGGGAATGAACCCCTCCGTTTGATTTCTACCCAACAAGCTATCCCATAGCATACGGACTAGATAGAGGATGAACCGTTGCAATGTCGAGGAACAACAACAACAATAACAACAACAAAAACCCCACCGTCACCTTTACTACCACCCCCCCGGAAGTCGATGTAGCCGCCCTTTCTTTCTCCTCCCTCTCCTCCTTGTCCTCCTTATCCCCATCTCCGTCCCCGTCCTCTTTCTCCTTCTCCTCCTCCTCCTCTAGCGGCTACAGCGGCACCTCCCGTTCATCAACCACCGTCCAAGATCTCCAGAACCAAGTCAACCGGACCTGCACGCTCGCTTTATCCCATCAACCGGCGGCCGAAAAAAATTGGAAACAAAAGTGTGCCGCGCTAGAGCGAAAAGTGGGGAAATTACAGCAACAACTCGACCTCAATGCAAGGGCCGCACAGGCACAACGGGAGAAATTTGACAAGGAGCGTGCAGGTTGGGAACAGCTGAAGAACCGATTGCTGCAGGAGGGAGAGCAAAAGGAAGCAGCCTTATTCGACCTAGAGGCGAAATGTGAAGATGCTGTGAAGAGATGGATGGCCGCAAAGGAGATTCTAGAGCAGCCGAAGAATACGGCACAGAAGCGGCTCTACGAGAAGCAGCAAGAGTCGGAAAGGAGAGCCCGTGAGCTGTCATTTCAGCTTCGGGCGAGAGAGCTGGAGATTGAGCTGCTGCAGATGAGACTCTTGGAGGAGGAAGACGTGGATCGGGTGTGGAGGTACAAGTATTTGGGGACGCTTTAGGCATTTGATCTGCGCTTGGCGTTCATTAGATATGTATGGTTGCCTTTTTTGGTTTTTCCCAACCTTGTATGGACTGTGTATGTAAAGAGAGGCTAGGCGAAGGAAGAGGCGAAGGAAATGTTTGTATGGTAAAAAAAAAAAAAAAAAAAAAAAAAAACCTTAACTAGAGTGTCGAGGATGGGTTTAAGGGCACTAACAAGCAAACAACATAGAAAGCGGCTATGTGCGGTGTGGTATTGGTGGCTTAAGTTTAGCCTATAATGATACGTAAATACCAGTTGGTGATCGTCGGGGAAAAAAAGTGATAACATATACCACCTAACTGGGCGGGTCTGTATAGCTACGTCGGATGTTTTTTTTTGGTGACGAACAAACTTACCTCACGCTCAATTTGGAATGGGTGGACCAAGTACATAAGCCCCAATTGGTATAGACGCCAGTAGATTTGTAGCCCTGGTAGATGGTATATCTTCTGTGTTTTATCTCCCTCAATCTTTATTTCACACCTGCACACGACTGACTTTGGTACGAAAGAGGTAGGTATGCTCTTCTAATCATTGACTCCTAAGAGAAGAAGTTACTGATGGAAAAAACTGGATATACAGAACCACTCCTAGAGGACAATGTCTGAGCATGGTGATTCCCAAGAAGGGAACGATCTAATCGACGCCTCGAGTCCTGACCCACCGACTGTTATCGAAGAAGGGAACGACCTAAAGAATGCCTCGAGCCCTGACCCACCGACTGTTACCGAGCCACCAAAGCTCGAACCTCCCAGCAGCCCCCCAGCCAAGATCCTAGCATTCGAAAGATTTGAAAAAGAGTGGAAAAAATCCCATTCACTCACCTTACGACGCAAGGAGGAACATGCCCAGTTCAAGCAGGATAAGCAGCATTTGACGAAACAGAAAGGGGAATTGGAAGAGAAGACGAAGGAGTTGGTAAAGGAGAATGAAGACTTGAAAAACACTATTAGGGATCTTGAGGAAGCCCTCAGGATTGCAACTGACAGGCTTGTGATGCTTAATGATATCCTGGAATTGTGGGGCCAAGCAAAGGGGGACCTTAATGATCAGGGGGGCTCTGATGATAGGGGAAACCCTGACGAGAGGGGAAACTCTGACGAGAGGGGAGAGTCTGGCGAGGAAGCAGGGGTTTCAATATAGCGAGGCTTGAGATGGTGAAATTTCTCTCTTGATTTAGTGTGCTTATTATCGTTCTAGTGGGGATTGAGGAGCCTGAAATGTTCATAGTAACCACGGGATTGCCATAATGCAATTGGTAACATTATCCAAATTAAAAAAAAAAAAAAAAAAATATCTCTAGGCTATACTAAGAAACGTTTTGTCCACCGCGAGCCTGAAAACTCCGTCTAGCACGGACGAGGTCCAGAAGGTTTTTGGTGATGAGTGTTGACGGATGCTCCTTGCCGAATATTTCTTCTTTCAGTTTGACTGATCGCTGCAGTAGAGGCTCAGCTAACCTGTACTCCTCTCGATCCTGATACAGGATGGCGAGTGTGTCCATAGTCGCAATCGTAGATGGGTTTCTCTCCCCCAAAGTCTTTTCTTTCAGCTCCAGCACCTGGTTGTATTGAGCTATCGCCTCTGATCTCTTTTCCGGACCCTGGGCTTTCAATACGAGGGCAAGGCTTTCCCTCGTGGTGATTGTTGAGGGATGGCTCTTTCCAAGCATTTCCCTTTCCGCATCCAATGCAGCCTGGTATTCAGCCGTTGCTTGCTCATACTTTCCCTGGAGAAAAAAGGTACAAGCAATGTTTCTCCGCTTCGCAGTGATAGACGGGTGTTTTTCTTCTAGTTCCTCCTTGTCCTGTTCCATTGCCTGTTCATATAGACTCTCCGCCTCCCGATACTTTCCCTGACGCCGGAGCGAATGCGCAAGACTCGGCTTCGAGGAAATTTTCAAACTCTCTTGCTGGAGTGCCCTTCTATGTAGCGCCTCTGCCTCTTTCTGTTCGCCGGTAAGATATCTCGCTTGGCCAGCCATGTAGAGTAAGCGCCACACAGGTTGTGAATAAACGGTCTCGTCATTCTCATTCAGCGCCTTTTCAACGTGTGGAAGCTCCTGTCTCCATGTCTCTAGTGTTCCAGAAGTCGGGAAAGGGCGCGATTTCGCCAGGTCGCCCAGCGTAGACGCCAATTTATTTTCAAAGTGTTTGTTCTGCTGTAGCCAAAGCCTCATTGCGAGTTGAACCAGTGGATGGACATCGATCGAATCTGCACTCGGTTTGGGTTTCGTGACGAATGAGTACCCTATCAATTTCCTGATCGCGTCTGTCACATCGCTCTTCGATTCTGACTGGAGGATAGAAATTGGGATGTTCTTCTGGTCAAAAAACGCAATATGGGTGAGGCAATCGAGAGACTCTGAATTATCGTCCTCAATGATTCGCTCAAGCGAGAGTAGCCATGTTGTTGCGACTGCGCGCTTGCTCTTAGGCGAACTTGATCGCCTCTGGCCATCGGTTGGCTGACAGAGCAAGTCAATCATTCTCTGGTTCCCACTTTTCCAGCGATTTATATAATATTGTACAGTCGTTTCGCTTTCAGCTATATACCTTGATGCTAATGTGATTGCTAGGGGAAGGTTGGCCAGGTCATCAAGAAAAAGTTTGACAGCGCTTTCATCGTCCTCGTTCATGTTACCATCTGGGCCAATTTTGAGGGGCTGCTTAAAGAGGTCCAGGGCCTCATAGGACTCCATTGGTTTTAATTCCAGGATTTCAGTTGGTTTCAGGTGATTTGCAATGCTTTTGTCTCCCGTTGTAAGAAGGATAGATCCTTTTGCACTCCGAGGAAAGGGGTTCTTTTCAAGTTCACTCCTAATGAAAGGGCAGAACTCATCAATACCATCGAAAACCAACAGCCACTGAGATGACAATCTTTTTAATTTTCCATTCACCAGTCTTATAATATCCTTTTCGTTCCTGTCAAGCCCGAGTATCTCACCGATACTGCGGTAGTCGTCCTCGTAGTTGGCGTAGCTTTCTGCTCCCACCCAGAAGACAGGACAGTCCTGGTCATGGTCAGACATCTGGAAAACAGCTTGTAGTGCGAGTTCGGTCTTCCCGACGCCGTCCAGTCCAACTATGGCAATGACCTGACATTCGCTAGGAGAACTCAAAGGGGGGAGGATTTTGCCCAGTCTCTCCAACTCGGCTGTTCTTCCAACAAATTTCGTATTCCTTGCAAAGGGAATCATATCCCGCGTCCAGCTGGGGGCGGCTGTGTCTATATTAGCCAATATGACGAAATCTAGAAAATGGACACTTCTTACGGCCCAGTCGGCGGTCTCTGATCTTCTTTGCACCCTCTGCATATTCTAAAATGACATCTTTCAACTTCCCGTAGTTATGCGCATCGGGGCCATTGAACTTATTCATCTGCGAGTGAGCTACTTCAAACCCCAGTTTAGGCTTTCCCTCGAGAGCCGCGGATTTGTAGTCCACTAGCTAGCAATGATCAGAATCGTGGAGAGAAACGATGGAAATGCTCCTATGCGTACTATTTTTCTACTCCCTCTGAACAACAGGGAAACGAACTTTGCGAATTCCTCTGGTAAAATTCGTTTAAGCATCTCGGATTTTTTGGTTTCATAGAAACAAAACAACGGCATCCTAATGGTTTCATCATCCATGAGACTTAAAAATTTATTCCGTAGGTCGTCTAGCTCGGTATTATCCTCCAACATGTTGGCTAGAGTACCGGATGAATCTTTGTTTAGGATTTCGCCGAGCTTAACACCCCACCGCGTAACTTTGGCCACACTCGTGCCATGAAATGGTGTAGCAAGGAATACAATACCAACAGTTGAATAGAGAATATGCTGATGCTGGCTGTTGATGGTTCCTGCTTCCTGGAGAGCCTATGACGTCTCAGCGTATAGCTAGCTACTCGCGTGAATGGCTTCAATCACACCTTTGCTAAGAGGAGGCCACCAAAGCAGGAGGCAATGAAGATGATTGAAAGAGTCTGCCCCCGCATCTTCTCAGATACGGTCGTAAGAAGGGTTTTTGCGTGACCCGTGAATGACTCTGTGATAGACCCTTTCAGGAAATTCCCCACCCAATTATATGCATATATCCGGGCCGTCGGCAGGCTTTCTGGTAGCATGTCGGCATCCTGAAGCCAGTTGATCTGCTCATTTTCAGAGACCTTGAACTCCCAAGTTCTTGGCCACGTGGTCTCTAGCCCGTGTATGGCAATGATACTATGATTGTCAGACCAGTTCGATTATAAGGTGGGGGACTAACATAATATCAGCCGAATTTTCGGATGGTTCATGTACCAACTTGAGTCCGAGAGAATTCGGATCTATACCCTTCTTTACAGGAGAATTTTTCCGTGATCGCCAGCTCATCTTCACTCCGAATGCCTCTGAGTAATGCTGCTCAAGTGGGACGTCGAGGAGGGGGTTGGGAGAAGAGCCGCGATGATTGAGGACAAGGAGGAAAAAAAAAAAAAAATACGGAAAAAGCAAAAAGTAGCAAACAAGAGCTGCAGGAAGAAGCGAGGCGAGGTTACACAGTTTTATGCATGTGGACAAATTTGTTAGTCTCGTACGGTAAACCTGGATCTGTGTATGGTAAATATTACACCAATTCTTGTCTTTGGACTACTCTTCGTTCCTCAGCCAAGCAAGTGAGTGAGTGAGTGAGTGAGAGTTTTTTTGTCTCAAAGGCTCAACATCTCGACAAGATGGCTCGGCAACCACCTTTTACCACGGATTTCTCACGGTATTTCTATCCCAACGAAACAATTACTCCGAGCTTAAGCGTCCTTCTCCCTGCGTCGTATCGCGACCAATCACATCACACCTCTCAATTTACAGAGAGAACCGTCCTTGACTTCCTCCAACAAGACCTCTCCATCGCGCGGCTAAACAAGATACAAAACTACCTCTGGATTGCAGGTCTGCCACTACCACCCCGGCCACTTAACTTCCAGCTCTCCGTCTCCCGCCAAATCGTCCTCAACGAAAATCCCGACATGCACCTGGTCTGGGACCAGACCCGTCGGATGCACCTCAAACCTCTCCCTCGGTATCTATTGTCCTTAGAGTTCTGGAGAACACATATCTGTCGGTCCACGGCGCAAGAAGAATCAGACATTTATCCCAACGCGTTGGGACTATTATATAGCTACATCGCTCTCATCCAACACGAAAGCGACTTTCATATCGCGAAAGAATACCATCTTCTCCCTTCTAGTTTCCCCTGGGAAGCATGGACGAACCTCGTCTCAGAGTCCCTAAATAAACAGATTGTAACGGACAAACATCGTCTCAATCCACGCTATGGATTCGGCGAGCTCCGTCTTTCCCGTCTAGACCTTATATATAGAATTAAGGAGTACCGCTTGCTCCGCGGCTACTACGCCTTCACGTACCAGACGTACGCGGAGCTGTTTAGAGCATACATGGCTCCGCTGAGCGTGACGACCATCTATTTTGCTCTAGCGCTGACAGCGATGCAGGTTGGGCTTGCCACCGAGCACTTAAGCCGGAGTGAGGTGTTTCAGAAGGTCTCATGGGGGTTCTCGGTTTTCTCAATTCTGGCACCTTTGGGGTTTCTCTTTGCCTTGGTGGGTGGTGCGGCGGTCGTTTTTGTGATCAATTTTATTAAAACCCTGACGTTTAGGAGGGTGAGGGCGCCTTTGGGACAACGAACTTATGAATAACCTGACTTTCATGGAAGAAGCGATTCGCTTGTCCCAATCTCTTTCTTTCTTGGATTGTTCATAATCCACTCTATCCTAGATTTTTTAATCCTAAATCTGGGTTCTGATCCTGGTCTTGCGATGAAATTGATGGAAGCCAACAGGTCAGTGTATGCAGAATGCCACCTACTTGTAGAAGTGTAATATGAGTAAACACTATTTGCTCACTCCATTGTTAAATTCAGTATCCTATAAAAAGGTTAGGGATGAGTACATAGATACTACAGAAGCTACTAGGCCTAGCTGGATTAAGAGGGTATTGCGCCCAGAGATTCTCTAGTGCCGATGTTGATGCCTAATTTTGAAAGCCGCTCTCTCCCCCCAGGGTTCTCCTCGTAAGCAAATGGACGCTGAAATTTGAGCCTCTCCAGCTAGGTACTTAAATTTAAGTCCTCTCCCTTATTGCTTGGTCCAGTCACGCCCCAATAAGATACTTTGTCCTCCCTCTCTTCCTGTATCCTTGCAACCCTTATTCTTACTCATTGTAGGTGCCCAGTCTTTTGTCCTCGACAGTCCAGTTCTGCAACAGAAAATCACGACAGGAATCATCACAGCGATTAACAGTATGTAGGAATACCCCATTTCGATCAATAAGCATGTACCAATATCTTTCGGGATTCCTACTAGCGCGACTACATCCAGAATCTCTGTTTGGCAGGAAAGCGCCAGAGGCTATTGGAAACGCTCTTAAAAGCCATCCTCAAGGGCCGATACGTATGACTCCGTGTATGATGATCAGGCGATGGAAAGACTTAGAGGGCAGGTACCGTGCGCTTGGAAGCCACTCGAACAGGTTTTAGCATGGATTACCTGTGCAAAGAGACAGCTCAGCGTCTCAGAACTACAGCATGCCTTGGTAGTGGACGTCGGCCAACCCGACTTCGATAAAGATAATATTTCACAAGTTGTCGATATGCTTTCTGTCTGCGCTAGACTGGATGAGAAGAGAGTGATACCATCCGCTTAGTCCATTATGCCACACAGGAGTATTTTACCAGGAACTTGGCAAAATTGGTTTCTAGATGTAGAAATAGATGTCGCCAGAGCATGTGCCTCCTACCTCTCAACCCGATCTTTTGACAGCGGAATATGTATAAATACAACAGAGTTCCCAGGTCGGCTGAATATGTACAAGTTCCACAACTACTCTGCATGTAACTGGAGATTACCGGTGATTGATACGTAGAGATCACAAATGAAGCATAACATGTTGACGGATGGGAGAAGGCGCCCGAGACGAACAAGGGGCGCGCAACTAATAATCTCTGCGACAGAATCACTGAGTTGCTCGCCGAGACATGGTGCCATTGTGTCGCCACAAAAGTTCTGCCGACTTGCGCCAGCTCCGGAAGGGCTTCCTAGGACGGAAATGCTAAGGCCGTCTTCTGGTGGGTCGCCACCTGCCCCGCAGTCATGGCTCTAATTGAACGCCCTCCTCTTTTCCTTCGTCGCTCAAACCTTTTTCCATGTTCTCTATATTTCACAGCTTTAGCCAAGCGAACTTATAAAGGCTTAGTACTAATAACGCCACTTACTAACATACAAAGACAAGCAATGTCTCCTGCGAAGGGCGACCAATCTGCAGACGGGCAAACACGCCTCACCAAGCATTTTCAGAATCAGTAAGTCGCTGGATCGGTGCAATGCCCTCCACACTCAATGCAAGAAGTGTTCTCTAATCTACATAGTGAGATTGGTGAGCACACTGCGGGTTGGTGCAACCTCTGGGATACAGATAACAGTGACCTGTGGGATAGAGGAAAACCATCGCCCGCACTGATTGATCTCCTCGAGCAGAGGCCGGATTTATTCCATCCTGAGACGGCAGATGGGAAGAAGAAAAAGGCTTTCGTTCCAGTGAGCCTGTGATGATTATCTAGGTCCGCTAATATCGTTTGCGTTAACAGTATGAGTAGGGCTGCGGAAGAGGTTACGATGTTGTCATGCTCGCCTTGCATGGCTTTGACGTGTATGGACTTGATGTCTCAGAAACAGGAGTAACATTGGCCCGAGATTATGCGGTAACAGAACTTGCTAAGCCACAGGCGTATAACTTCGGGTCGGCCTGGGCCTCGGCAGACAAGGAGAGCCAGGCAAGGTGCCAGGGCGAAGTTAAATTTCTCAAAGGGGACTTTTTCAGGTCAGACTGGGAAGTCGGATTTCAATTTGACCTGATATATGACTATACTGTGAGCTTTTCTACCCACTTCTTTCTGCTTCGGACAGCGGCTGATAACGCGCAGTTCTTGTGTGCCCTTCACCCTAGCATGCGCCCTAAGTGGGCCTCCAGAATGGCAGACCTTCTTTCTCCAACAGGGATGTTGGTTTGTCTTGAATTCCCTTTGTACAAAAGTCCGACACTCCCTGGGCCTCCGTGGGGCATGAATGGAGTCTATTGGGATCTTCTTGTGAAAGGCGGGACAGGCGTAGTTTCGGGGAATGGTGATGACGTTAGTAATGAGCAAGTAGAAGGGCAATTCTCTCGGCTGCTATATATCAAACCTGCGCGGTCATATGAAAGTGGAAGGGGAACGGATATGCTGGGGATCTATGTCAAGAAAAATTTCTCCCCACAGTGATGAGAATTATGCTCAAGTGTATGCTGCATGCGTGCGGCGACAATCCCAATGGCAATTCAATCTAAGGTGTCAGTTCCTTTTTCCTATTTTATTAGTATACATGAGTGCCTGAAACCCTTACTGGTGTTCGTCTACTATAAATGAGTAGGGTCCTCAAATAGTTGATAGTGACGAGGAATTCCCATCGAAGGCAAAGAGAACTGCTGCACCACTGAAAGCCTGATTTTGCGAGCCCTCATCCTCAGGCGCTGTTAGGTCAGTGTCATATTGACCTTCGGTGCTTTCTCTTTCGAAACATTCGCTGCCATCGGACGAGTGGCCATCTGTCACTCGATAGCGGCGAGCCATGATACAAAATATACAACAAGTCAACGGCGAAACAAGCTTCGAGGTAACACTTTCTCGTAAAATCTCTGTGGTACTAAGTGCTCAGGCGTAGATTGGTCTGAAAGAGGTAATACTTGGATGTAGCCATGGAGGGACACAAAGCTCTCAAGGTGGACAGCCACCATTCCAAACCAGACCTTCGAAAAGTTGCCATTTTTGCTGCGTTTCGGAGACTGCAGCGAAGTTTACTGGAGTTTGCATTGGCCGGCCTTAGAATGTGTACCCGAATATATACTGCGCTGCGGGCAAATGTTTGGGTGGGGTCCACGCTTGGGCTTGGCGGTGCGTGGAATGTAAGTGCACGAGGGCGTGGTGGAACGCGTGGCAGATTGATGGCCAAAAAAGTAGCCGGTTTGGGCAGCTTCCTTTGCCGTCTAGTTCACAAAAGAAGTCATTTAATATACATGCTGTTAACGCGAAGACTTGATATCGTTGATAATAATCCGTTATCGCGAGTTCAAAATTTGGATATCCCCTAGGTTCGTGGGATAGATCGATATCTTGGGCTCTAACCATCACGATAGAGGCAGCATACGACGAGTCGTCGGATTAAAGTACCCCTCTTTCTCGTGACTGAGACCGGTGCGTGGATCAATTCTGGGTAGGTATGTCAGTGCCTCCTAAGAATGACCTTGGGTAGCCATACAGCTGCATTGACTGATGCAGCATGTTTAAGCTTAATTTACATTGTGATATGCAGAGAACTGAACGCAGTTCGCCGTGCATATGAATAGCATGAACCGTCCCGTCCCATCCCTTTTCCCCTTCTCCATTGCCCCCGTGAGAGTCAACAAGTAGGGGTCCTCTCCTGGATCCAGCCAGATTCAGCCTAGCCAGTCTTGTGGCTGTGCGACTCCAACTACCCAATCAACATCCGTACTTTAGCCCGTTGGAGTGAAGCACAGCCACGCGATCTCGTTAATCCCCTGGAAGTGCCATGGATCAGGTCTGTTAACTACTCCAATGATCTTTGCGGCATTTACTTAATATCGGAAGACAAAAGGTCAATCGATTCCCGCATCAATAGCTAGTCTCTTCGCATTCTCTTCCTGGTCTCCACTCTTCAGCTGCAACAATTGGCAGATAACGTTTGTCCTATCAAAGTCTCTAATACGAGCTCAGCCACGAGTCACACGAAACTTAAAGCCCGTCCCAACACCACTAGCTGACTAGCTCGCAATCATACCAGAAACATAAATACGATTTCTCTTCCACGCCCCCTCTCTCGTGTCAAACCTTCCTCCCACTTTCTCATCCTCTCATCCTCTCATCCTCTCATCTCATCTCCTATTCTACTTCCCTCCCTCTTACCCATCCGTTCTATCCTGATCTACGCAGGCAGAACACCATGTCGTACGCCCCTCCCAACAACAACTACCCTCAAGCCCCTCCCCCGCAGGGCTATCCGCCGCCTCAGGCTTACCCACCCGCATCCTCCTATCCTCCCACTGCCGCTTATCCCCCACCCACCGGTTATCCACAGCAGCAGCCAACGCCTCCTGGAGGACAACACCAACAGCCCCAGCAGCAATATCAACAAGCCCCGGCTCCCTACGGCCAGCCGCCCCCACCCCAGCAATATTCACAATACGCTCAGCCTCAGTACCCCGGATACCCTCCACCACAGCAACAGCAACAACAGCAGCAACAACCGCCCTATGGCCAATACCCACCACAGCAGCCCCCTCAGCAGCAATGGGGATCCCCCCCTCCCCCCCAAGGCTACCCTCCTCAAGGCTACGGTGCGCCTCAGGCTCAGTATGGTGCACCACCCTATGGTGGTCAACCCCCAGTGATGGCCAATTACCCCCCCGGTGGCGGAATGGCCCCAGCTCCAGCGCCCCCTTCTCTGGGATATGACCCGGACCAACGCGCTTCCGGCGACGCCACGAAAGAAGCGGATGCACTCCGCAAGGCCATGAAGGGCTGGGGCACGGATGAAGCAGCGATCATTAACGTGCTCGCGAAGCCGGATCCCCTCCAGATGGCGCTCATCCGGCACACCTTCAAAACCCATATCGGTCGGGATCTCGAAAAGGACATCGCGTCGGAAACCACAGGCGATCTTGAAACGATCCTCCTCTCCCTCGCGGCCGGTCCCCTCGGCCAGGACATTGCATACGCCCACGATGCCCTCTCCGGTATCGGCACCGATGAGAGTGCCCTGAACGACGTCCTCATCGGGCGCTCGAATGCTGACCTCCGCGCCATCAAATACGGCTACGTCAGCAAATACTCCAAGCCCCTCGTCGATGACATCAAGAGCGATCTCTCGGGCAAAACGGAGCGCTTCTTCGTCATGCTGCTTAACGCGGTGCGGCCCGAGCGGGGCACCTATTTTGACCAAGCCAGTGTCGATAAGGATGTGCATGAGATACATGTCGCCACGCAGGCCAAGACAGGCACTGACGAAGTCGGCGTCGCGGCCGTCTTTCTCGGTGCGTCCGATCAGAAGCTCGTCGCGATCGCACAGGCCTTTGAGAAGAAGTACCATACCCCTCTGGACAAGATGATCAAGGACGAGTTCAGTGGACATCTGGAGAAGGCCCTATTAGCTATGTTAGCACGAGCCAAGGATCCCCTCCAGTTCGACGTGGAAACCTTGATTGCCACCGTCCCGGCGGGTCAGGCGGTTAACGTGAAACGGTTGATTTACTGGGTTGTGCGCCTGCATTGGAATCAGCCATATCTGGCGCAGGTGAAGCAGGAGTTGAAGAAAAAGGGTGTAGATATCATTCAGCGAGCGAAGCTTTTTATACCAGCAGGCGATTTGTTGAATGCGATTGTGAAGGTGTGGGCGTAGTCTTTTTATCCTTCTCCTTCTCCTCTACTTTTGAATATTTGATATCCTCTTCTTTTTTTATTTTAATTTCCTTTTTTTCCTTATTATTTTGATTTATATTTTTCTTTCTATTCGGGTCTATTTTTTATTTTATATTTTTCCCTTGGTTTCTCTCACGTTAACGACAGTTTCAATGAGTATTTTGTAGTTATGATTGTGAGGCAGTCTGATTTACTAAATCTACAACCACGCTAGAGGTATGTACTGTACATACATACAACTACTATCATTCATCCAAGCAAGAGCACAAGGCCGAGAGAAAGCGTCTGGGAGCATTCTTGATTAGGATAGGAGACATTGTTCCTTCTTTGATTTCAAATATTTTATTTTTATTCTCACACACCCGTAAACCCCCCTCCCACAAAAAGGTCTTAATATATGTATATACCAGTGGCCTCCATTAAGTGTCTATCAATACCCGTTGTGTCAGGCGTAGGAATGGTCTTTTTTTTTTTTTTTTACTGCAGCGTAGTATCGCGGTCTGAAGCCACGGCGGACGGCCTCAACCTCGCTCTCTTTTTGAAGAAGATTCTCAGTGAGCATGTCATTAAGCATGCAAGCAGTTCGTCAACATCAAGTCAAACTGCCAGTCGACTAAGTGGGGAGGATTATCTGTTCTTATGTGGTCTATTTTTGAACACAATATTTACCTCTAGATTATATATCTAGACGCTCGAAATATTGGGCCGCCCGTTTACAGGCCAGAAATCCCCTACTTATTAAAATATTCATTAATTACAGTAGTCTTGTTAAGTTGAGCCAAAAAAGAAAAAGGCGACGTCCTCTTTGCGACAATTTGAAAAATAATAGACATGGTAAATAAAAAAGAAATTAACGTAAAATAAACCAGCAATTTAGATTACAATTCTTCGCCATCAGTTAGCTGCTGCTCGTACTCATAAACAAAATCTTTAGCACCCTCCAAACTTTCGAGTCGAACCCATTCATCGTCTTTAGAACTGTAATTACTGGATCCCACCAGGTATTCAATATATTTCGTACGATTTCGGCCGCGAGGAACGACTCTTATTTAGGGTCCTTTCAACTTCATATCTTTATCATCAGGATATCGATCATCAAACACTGGCATAGTTTTGGTTTCCGACGGCTGAAAGGATCTCTCCCAGCTGGCTCTCATTGAACGACTGCAACGACTGGGTGCATTTTCCACTTTTCTGGTATTTCCAACTCATAAGCAAGTTTTCAACTCTTTTAAGGATATGGAAAGGCCTGGCATATACGTGTAAGACTTTTGCTGGCATGTTCTCCCCATGAAATTGTCCACTCTTCTCTCCGCTAGCGAGGCTTAAGCTAAATTACGAGATATGACTAGGCAGATTAACAATCATAATTACATTATGGAGAAGGCTGATTGTAGTGTCCTTGTTGAGTTGAATGAGGGAATCCTTGACCCTGGACCTTATACCCCGTTAAAGTTCATTAGCCTTAGTGCAACACCCATCGCCTTGAACACTAGGAATTAATGGATAGAATAGCCCATTGCAAGGCGCTCGTAGCATTCTATGCCCTTCTTTCTCTACAGTGTGATCCGGCCCAGTGACCGGCAGAAAAACCAGATGGCGATGATGGCAGCCACCATCCACACATGCCTTTCTTCGAAAAGCGCATCGTTTCTCCCATTCAAGGTCCCTGGCTCCAATGTACATTGCAATGCCATGCTCTACCTTCTTATATAGCGAGCATTACAGGGTGGCATGCCCCATCTCGAATCACAACTGACATTTGAGACCGTTACCTGTGTTGTGGCCTTTGGGCTGACCACCCGGGCGGGAGGGCTTCATGCCTGGCGGCTGAGATTCCTCTGACTTCAGAAGCCATGGCAAGGGGAGGAAAACAGAGTCGTCGTTGCTGTATATATCAATACTATCGCTAGTGTCATTTTGTTTGGGCCTTGGGCTTGGTGTTCTGGGCAAAGCTGCGATATGATAGAATACTCGGGGGTGGCGATGGCATCAAGTCATTGCAGTGATAAGAATGCCTCAGGTGTATACATCATGCGAAAGAAATTTGGAAGAGATTTGCTAATAGAGAATCAGGGTTCTGGCGAACTCAAAATTGCGACATTTCCTTCGCAAATTAATTATAGTTGTTAACAAAGCTGTGAGCTTTACATCACTCTAGATGTCAATATCATCGTCAGCAAATTCTGATACATCTCTCGTTGCGTTGTTGCTTAAATAGGCTCTTCGTGGATTCGAGTAAATTATAGAAACTATATTAGGTATTGACAAGCTCACTTCTCTCTTAACCAAGTGAATAGACGAGGAGGTGAGCGTAAGGATAGGAGAAGAATGAAAAAAAAGACCAACCTAGACTATAGATTTAATATAAATTGAAGAACCGTAGGGGGTACGAGGAGGGCAAATTGGGGGGGGGGGGAGAAAATTGATGGTCGCTCAAGCAAAGGATAGAAAGATGGATATAAACGGTTCAGAGATGAATTTTGGGAAGTTTATAAGTATCTTGATTTAAATTAACCAAGTTAATGATTCATAGGGTATATAGTGATGAGTGTGGAAGAGGAGAAGAGAAGAGGGGGCGCGATCGACTTAGAGTGTATCCAGTCGTCATCTGACTCCTTCCACTTTCCACTTTGGGAAGGACCCCCCTTTCCCCCAAAAAAACTTCTCCCGACTGAACCAAGAGTGGAAACTTTTCAATATTCACCCAACTGTAACTAGACAAGGTATATATGCGTTCATATATAATTCATTTTATTAATTGTAAACTGAGGATCTTCTTTATCTTAAAGTAAATTATGACCAGAATGGAAAATATAACCTTTAAATGGAGATATATCAGAGTAGTTACTCACACCTTAACCTAAGCGGATACACTTTAATTTACTTTTACTTTGCTAAGAAATCCTTTTTACAACGTGTAAATGAGTCGCAAAACAAACGCGCGAACACCCCTATTATAAGCAGTTGTAGATTCTTACTAGGCAGGTAAACAGTATTTGTAGATATATATATTCTTGGTAATACCAGTCTGGGCTATCTATTATGTATGCATGTATATACAATAGTCATATCTCATCAAATTTAGCAAGTGGTGCTCAACACCATTCAAATAGAACGCAATATAAAAAGCAACTGTACAAAGCTAATGAGACCAAACAAAAGAAAGGAAAAGAAAGGAAAGGAAAAGAAAAAGACGGTGGTGAAAAAATGAAGAGAAAGAAAGAAAGAAAGAAAACAGAACAACAAATGAAAACAAATTATAGAGAAAGAAAGAAATTAACAACTCGCCACACTCGCCTGCAAAGGCCCCGATGGGGGCCATCTTCGTCGAAAGCCAAGTCGGGAAACCACATATCGACGTCCCCGCGAAGTAATCGACGACGCCGTGGACCGCGTACTCCGGGCACTTGAACTAGGACTGCGACTGCGACTCCAACTCTGACTTGGACTGTCGCTTCGCCCACGTTCTAGTTCTGGCTCACGGCGACGCTTATATTCCGGGTTAGATTGTTGTCGGCAAAGGGAAAAGTTGGGGGTGCTGGGGTTGTTGGCGGAGATGCGGCGGAGAGGAGAGGAGGAGGTTCCTTCCTTATATGAAGAAGACCGAGATGTGGACGGAGTAGATGAGGTCATAGTCATTGTGGTTGTGGTGACGATTCCACCAGCGCAAGAGGAATCGTTATTCTGTGGAGGCAGTCTCCGTCGAATCATGGTACGGACAACATTTGCAATCTGATCCCGGATCATTGTAGATGATGAAGAGTGGGGAGAGGCGGAAGCCGGGTTGGCTGATACCTCTACGCGCGTAGATGATCTGGCGAGTGCTGGGGATGTGGAGCATTCCCTCTCCTGGCTTATTACCAAAGACTTGGTCTGAAATGAGGGTTGGTATTGTTGTTGTGGTTGTTGTCGCCATCGAATACGCTTTGGGGTGATAAGCTCAAAATCGGCCTCGTCATCACTGCTATCCGAGTCACTGTCATCGTAGTCGTAGTTATAAGGGTCATTCTCATCCACCCCACGCATACTGGCCATGTATTTCTGGATTTCTGCCTGGGCCTCCTGGACGGAGCGATGGAAGACGCGGTGATGACCAATGCAGCGACGAAGGTCGGGGTCCTTAGCGGCCGCTTCCTGGTTGAGTTTGTGACGGGAGATGGTTGCAATCCGACAGGGGGCCGGGGTGAAGCTATTCCGTCTTATTGATGAGGAATTTTCAGAATTATCCCGCTGCGAGGCATGGGCGACAATTGGTGGCAGACGAGTATTAGGGAGCGAGGGAACATGACGGAGGAGATTCTCAAAGCCGGACATGGCGCTTTATCTCTATTGCTCTTTCTCCGTCTCTCTCTCTCTCTCACTCACTAGACAATCTCTATCTCGTCTAGTGGAATAAATAGAAAGAATACCGGATGCAAGAGGCAGGTAATGATGGACAGGGGATGACAAAACTGGGCTGTCCAGAGATACTTATTTATATCCCGGAGAGGTTATTGAAGGACTATAAATAGAGGTATAAATAATTGATGAATCACATAAATTAATCTATCTCAACAATCTCAGGGGTCCGGGCGACCCGAATAGTTTTTATAACCATCTCCCTTTCAACCTGCCCTGAACAAACCATTCTTTTGAATGGATCCTGTTTAGAGTTCAGGAGTCAGAATCTGGTTCTGATCCTCAGGGTGGCTCACCTTATCAGTTTTCCCGGTGTATCCACCCTAAGCAGGATAAGAAAATCGAAAAAGTAAATAGACTAACAAAAAGAGGCAGAAATGGTAAAAGTCTTCTGGAATGAAGTTACTAGACACTGCCTCCTCTCTCTTTCTCAGACTTGCACTCTATCCCAGTGGATTAGGGCTTCGGAAGTGGAGCCAATGGTGGTGTGATAGAAACCGGTCATGTCCGAGCCAATCTCTCTCTTTCTCTCTTGTGCCCCCCGAGATCCGACCGCGGTCCTGCATGTGGGTTAGCGATAGTATGCGGCCGTAAGCGCCAGATTTCTGATCAACAGACCCCCGCAGACTCTTGACATTGGTCGACGTGCAACAGCGGGTGGCGAGAAGCTTAGGTCGATGGTGTCACGACTTGCATCCACTCGACAAATCGCACACCCGCCGATCTAAGATCTGGACCATCATTGGTGCGATGCGAGAGATGGCGAAATCTTCATCTAGGCTGATGAAGTGCGAAAAGACACAAAAAAAATTAAAAAAAAAAAAATTAAAAATTTCAAATCCCTTTCCAGCCAGTTGAGCGTGGGGGTAAAATCTAGAGCTGTCGACGTGGAGAGCACCTGCCACTTCAGGAAACTGAGCCCTCTTCCAGAGACTTTCTACCTGCCAAAACCCTTCTATCCTGCATACCCAGCCCGATGCACGTTTTACATGACTCGAGAGGTGCGGCAGACTTCCGTCTCTCCAACGGTTTTTTCTTCACGGGCTATCTTCGGGATCCGCCCATGAGTAAGGTAGATGAGCGGATACATCCGAATTGACTAGGTTTCATGGAGGTTTTATGGAGGACTGACTCATGAACGACCAGTGACAATGAACAAAAGATAATTTAATCTTTAGATATCCTCAAACGCGCTGTCTAATCCTACTTAGAGGATGCAGAGAGGGAAAGAGGGTCACACGGACTGAAGAACCCCCCGCACCAAGCTTTGAGTAGATCAGCCCTAAGATCGACCCGAATCCGCTAGGGAACCCCAGATGCACAACAGGTTGGATCTTCCGGAGCGCAAGTACTACCAAGCCTGCAGGGCCAGCGATCATGTGGCCGGAACTGGTAAGTGTGGTCTTGAGGACCTCAAGTAGCCTCCCCTATAGCCTTATTCACGGGCCCACAACATAGGATACTCCACTGAGGTAGAGTCATGAAACGGCCTCCGTTCGTCCGCCCATCAAGCCTGGGGACAATATGGAATTGTCTTGCCTACCTTGACACACTTCTTGGCAAATGCACCCCCACCTTGGGCGGGGAGGGCGAGGATGCAGATAGAGTTAACCCGTATCCAATGCTTCCAGTCCACCCTCTAAATTTACAGAATGCTGGGCCCTCAATGGTCCACAGCAGGCATGATTCATGGATAACCGTCCGCCACACCCAAAGCAAAGAGTCGCACATGCCCTTTCTTTTTCCACTGATTGGCACGAATAGGCTTCCGAATTAGGAAAATGCGATCTGATCAATGATTTAAGAGAGATGGCAGATGGGTCCACGATCGTTCATTATTATTGATTGGATAGGATTGCTTCTGAATCTATTCCCCCAACATACAAGTGGTAGGCAGATAACCTCGAATCCCTTCCCACCTCTTTGCTAGCTTGTCGCCTTCAATCCATTCCCCAGTACGGCAAGCCATGATATGGATTCGTCATGGGATAGAATAATCACATCATGAGATGTTAAATGGACATGACCGATTTGCCATCATTTCTCTTTGACTACACCATCAATCCGAAGCCTCTTTGGAAGATTGTGTGTCCAGCTCTATCCCTCTATCCCTACCCATTTTATCTACCGAATAACTCTTGCATCTCTGTCTCCCCTCCCTTATCCTCGACTAAACCATCATGTAATAGATATATGTTATATCGCATAATAACCTCCATCTACATATGACAACGGTCCCATTCATAAAACCCAACCAACCGGCAAATAAGTATGTGTTATCTGTCTGCTTCTAACCTACCCTAACCCTCCCCCATAGCATAGATGTCCATAAATACATATAAACACCCAAAGTCACCTAACCCTTAACCCCTTGATAATAATAAATCAATATATACGTACCCATTTGCGGGTCATATAAATGCCTTTTGGAATTCAGCTCCCTTTTTTTGCTCTCCACACACTCTACACTCTCCCCACAATCTGTGAATATTAAGGAGGTATATACCTACCTATATATACAATATAACCCTACACATTAACTGTCGAACCTATTAATAGTTTTCCATATATTGTAAATAATCAGATAAATTATGGAGTCTGTATGTGTATTTCTATAACTAACCCCTAACCCCTGAATAGACAGAAAGCCTTCCCTTGCCCCTCTCTCCATTCCCCCTATTACCCAAACATCACAGTTCGGATCCTCCCTAAGGTACTAATCATCCATGTGCTGTTCCTGTCCTAAGGTAGGTACCTACCTAGGTAGACCTAGGAATGAATTATACAGTACCTAAAAGCCACAACCACTTAACCAAGGTAAATAACTAGGTACCTTACTAGAAAGGTAAACCAAGTTCCAGAGTCAGTCACCCTCCTCAATCGAAAAACAGACCCCCAAAAAAAGGGGGGGGGGAATGGTCGAGAACGACAGATAACAAATCAATCCATCCATCAAAGTGAATTTTCTCAATTCTAATTTCTATTTCTGTTGTTATTTTTTTTTTTTTTTTTTTTAATCTTGTAGGTGATAAAGTTTTTTTTTTGTGTTTACCCCGAAGATATGGTGTTTTGTCGGTCGGCTTTCTCTCGGAGCCGACGGCAGAGATCCACTATCAAAGAAGGTATTCTATATATACTTTGACACCCAAGGTACAGAGCTGTCAGTTGAAAAGATCGAGACCACATCGGCATGAAGTCATGCCGGGAAAGCACGGTCATATATCCTAATTTAACTTATCTTGCGAGGAAGAAATCATCAGGACGGAATGGAACGGATTCTTGAATGCGAGGAAAAGGTACACAAATACTCAAAATCGAGTGGATCCTACCGAGGTAGTACTTTTCTACAGAGTAGCTAATGCTTATTGGGAAGCTTTGACCGAAAGAAACTATGGGAAAATTTCTTATTTTTTGCCCTTTGGTGAACAGTTCTGGATACAGATAGGTAGGTGAAAAAAAAAAAATCTCATACAACTTGGGATTTGGCACCAACCGAATGACGTATTAGCTTTGATGTATGGTCTGATTTATTAGGTTGCTGCTCTAACAAACCCCGCTCGTCTTGCCGGATTTGCCTTGCAGGGAGTGCGTCTCATCTGGGTAGAACTCGTGTCCTTGTGGCGATCGATGAGTGTGGTGGTGGGTGTGACTAGGAGTTGTGAATTGTCAAGTTAGCTCTCGCGTTTCCATCACCGAAGGAATCCCGAAGCTCCAAAAAAAAAAAAAAAAGATAAAAAATAACATACTGGAGATACCGCTGAATCGTATTCTCGTCCATCTCGGCCAATGATTTCAAAGCCATCGCAAAGTCTTGAGCTAATAACGTGCATCGGTGCAAGGTAAAGTCTTCCCGAACCACAATTCGCATCATCTTCATTTGGTTTGTTTTCGGAGCCATTGTGTACGCCGGCACTACCCAGCCCCTACGACGCAAGACCGCAGAGATAGCAAACTCGTCAAACAGGCGATTGTCGTCCGGAGGGAGTCGGAAAGCCACAAGAGGCACGCCAGTCTCACCCACGTCTGGATTCATGATGATGAAGTCCAGCTGCTGCAGCTTGAGGGCTAGCACTCTCGCGATCTGGGTTAGATTGTTCATGATCGCGCAGTAGCCTGCGCGACCAAGTCGGATGAGCTGGTAGTACTGTCCAATGATATGGGCAGCGCCTTTCGAGAAATTCAACGTGAAGGTTGCCTGCTGCGCTCCGAGATAGTTGACATTGAAGATGAGTTCCTCGGGAAGATATTCTTTGGCACGCCAGAACACCCACCCAACACCGGGGTATACCTTTTCGAAAAAGAGTTAGCTCTCAAGATTGACCCGCTATCCTTTGCCCTCCAAGAGGGAAGCCGATGGAGAAACAAATAACATAATAGGGATAATGAACGTAGATAAATTGACACCGAAGTGCCAACACATACCAGCCCATACTTATGTCCCGACACATTAATGGAAACCACCTTCTCCAGCCGAAAATCCCATTCTAACTCAGGATGCACAAACGGTGCCACAAACCCTCCACTAGCCGCATCGACATGAATCGAACAGTCGATCCCCCGCTCGATCAGAAGGTCGTTAATCGCCTTGACATCCTCATAATGGCCTGTGTACGTGGTACCCATAATTGCGCAGATCCCAATGGTATTCTCATCGACCAAATCCACCGCTTGCACCGGGTCAATGACGTATCGGTCCTCCGTACAATATACGTACTTTTCTTCAACATCAAAATATCGAGCTGCCTTCTCCCAACAAACCTGCACAGCACTGCTCATAATGATGTTAGGACGGGTCCAGTCCTTGCCCTCCGCCTTGCGACGGTTTTGCCACCGTTTCTTCATAGCCAGCATGCCCAACATGATTGCCTCTGAGGATCCAACAGTCGATGTTCCCACCGCGGGCTCCTCCTCGTCCTGTTGTATGGCAGTAGCCTCGTCGATTTTGACGGCTCGAGTTCTGTTGCCTGGTGCATGCAATAGGCCGGCAATCATGTTGACGCATCTGTTCTGAATATTGGCAGATTGGGGATACTGTTCATAATCGATGAAGTTTTTACTTATAGATTGGGCCATGAGATCTTCGGCTTCTTTTTCCTATTTCAATGCCGAAAACGCAACATTAGTTCCATTTCCATCTCAGGATTTTATTGATCTCTCTCTCTTACCATGTAAGTAGTGACAAAGCTCGCCATGCTAGATCCTCGTTAATGCCCATGTCGTCTGCGAAGATATCCACACACCACTACGGCGCGAACCACGAAAAGAACACATACTTCAGCAGAGGATTCCCATCTAGACTCAGATCATCCTCGATCATCCGTTTCGCGATATCGGCTGGCATCCCTCTATCGTACAAGACATGCATCGGCAGCTGCTCCACGGCATACCGCGTCGTGTATACATATCCAGGATCATTACCGACGGTGGCATCGCGTTTAGCTCGCTGTTGACGGTCGGGGATTTTCTCCCCCTTGACTTTGGAGAGATGAACCATATTCAGCCTTCTTGTTAAAAAAAAAAAAATCTCCTTTTCGCAGGTTGTGCTTGATAACAATAATCCTGGCTATCGATACCAGGTAGATTATGGATTAAAATAGATAGAAATATTAAACATCAGAAACGTGTTTCGTGAAAGCAGCTCTCAGAATTTTTTTTTTTTTCCTTCTCTTTCTTTTTCCCCTTTCTGGTATAGATGTTACACTGGACTTAGATCATATTAAGAAGATGAAGAAGTGGTACCTTGTTGTGTTGATGATGGACGTTTTGGGTGAATGAATGACTTCATGACTTTTTCCTTTTTTCCTTCCGCCCAATCCCCTTAGCCTTTCATCCTGAATTCCCGACTCTCTGAATCTTGAAATATAATTGTAAAGAACTTTTTCATGTGTACGCGCATATAAATATGAGTTATTAACATATATAGGAAGAAATTACTAAATGGCATCCAAAATCTCAATATGCATGTCCCCCGGAACCTCCACCTTTCTCAACTCCTCAATATCGCAATCGTCAGGAGCATACGCCCTAACATCGTTTAGAATACATTTCGAAAAAGGAGTAAGATGGAGAAGATGGCAAGGTGATAGGGAGAAGAATGGGGAAGAAAAAAACTTACTGTAGAAAATGAATTGGTGGAACTGTCAATGTCGACTCATACTCGGAGGAGATTTCGAGGCCTCTTCCTTGATAGATGTCACGAATTCTATAACCATCGATTTTTTTTTTTTTTTTTCACATGTTAGTATCATACCATCCGCCAAATGTAATAGACTAATAAGCTTGCCAAAAAAAAAAAGAAAAGAAAAAGGAATGTAGAGCGTAGTACTTTTTCATAAAATTTTCGCCCTCCCCGAAATCTGCGTACGCGGGCATCGAATTGAAACGCACATCGAGGGACTAGAATGATATATCAAAATCTCAGTTTAGTTCCTCTCTTTGTCATAACTTAAATATTATATATTATATATTAATAAATTCTTTCTTTCTTTCTTTCTTTCTTTTCTTGTATTCCACATTGTTTATGCGATTATTCTCTTATTAAACTTTGTAAGCAGCATTGGACTGACCAGTTCTTTGGTCATGATGGATAAAGTCGCGATCAGTTAGCAATTTAGAGATACGAAATTGGGATCCGGGAAGAGGATAAGAGGTATCTGTGTTTGGTGTTGACAAGGATTTGAGCTCTTAGAAGGGCGCTTTCTACCGCATTCAGAAGGTGAAGCGCATACAAGAAAAGAAGAGTGAGAGAAAGGAAGGAAGGTCGAGAAAAGGCGACGGATTATATAGTCTCCCTCAAAACCTCTTGGGAATATTGCCAGCAAATGATAGAGTTTAAATATAGGATAGGACGGAGACGGCACGAGTGGTTATGCGAGCAACGGCTATGAGGTCATAACGAAGTCACTTTTGGGCGCGTCCGGAGATCTGTCATATAAGGCATATTACTCCGGCTAGAATTGCGGGGTAGGCCCTGATTTACTTGTGTCAATGTAGGAGGTGGTTGATTCCTCCTTATGTCGATGTAGGAGGTGGTTGAGGAAGTCCAACACAGAACTATCGAGACTATCGAGCGAGGTCATGCTAGGTAGCCTGAGGCACCAAGGCACCTGGCCACACCCCGTCGCGCTCGTGACTCTATACGCTGAAAATGTCAAAATAGTCAATATGGAAATGGGAGCTCGAAGAGATTATGGAAATGGAAGCTCGAAGAGATTATGGAAATGGAAGCTCGAAGGCCGGGCGCTCTGGGGAATTGGTCACGGACCTGGCGTCTCCACCCGTCCTCAACAAGTCGACCTGGCTAGTGTTGCAACAAGACACTTTTCCAAGGCGAGTCATTGGGGGCCAGAAAGCCATTTCTAATCAGCATCAAGCTTGTCCTTCCTTTGCACCAACAAGCTCCCGGAGCAGCCAATCAGACTCCCAAATCCATGGCTGAAGCGGAGAATCGACATGGATGCCAAATCCTTCACCAGAGACTGCACTGCCCAGCCCCCAATAATGTGCGCCATATCTGCTCGTCTCGACATCCCTCTTTCATCGCTGTCACTTCTGTCGTCCATGCATTTCTGGACATTGTTGCCCGTCCAAAGATCACGAGAAGACGGGATTCAAACGAGGTCATGGACTCAGAAGGCTCCAAAATCCCTCCGGTGGTGGCAGAGACGCCCCTCACAACCTCGACGAAAGTCTCCGCGCTCAGATCGTCTCGTGAGATCGTCGGCCATCACACTTCCATCTCCCAGCCGAGAGAATGGATCCCAATCATGCTGGGCTGGCCTGCGCTGGTGACCGTCGCCGTGGCCTGTTGTGCAGCCATTGCCGCGCTAGAAGCCCTTCGGCAGGTCACCCAGTCGAGGGCCATCTCCCCGGACAATGTCAATACTCTCAACCTCGCCCGGTACATGCCCACCGTCGGGGTGATCGTGATTGCCTTTGCCTTCCGTGCCATAGCCACCGACGTGAAGAAACTTACCCCCTGGTCGAACATGAGTGGACGCTGGGCGACAGGTAGCAGATCCCTCCTGCTCGATTATATCAACGAGATGGAGATCCTGGCTGTGTTTCGCGCCATCGGCAGAAAGGACTGGGCCATTATGGTCGGTCTCACGGCGACATTCCTCTGCGGTGCTCTCGTCCCCTTTACCAATTCGCTCGTCTATGTCGATTTGAACGCACCCCACTCCGTCCCCACCACTTTGACGCAAACCTCCGTCTTTGACTTCGCCAATAATCCCCTTGTTTCACCAGAAGGGAATCTGACACTCCCGATGAACTACACGGGAGAGAAGCCCTACGCTCACGTCGCTTCCGAGAGGGAATCAGGTGGCAATCCGCCTCCATGGACAGCCTCCAAGTACGCCTTTGACCGATTCTCCTTTCCACCCGATATTTCCTCCACAGAAAATGGCACGATGACGGGTACGGTCAACGCTGTTTCGGTCAATCTCAATTGCGATCAAGCCAAGTACAGCCTCGGGGGCAACCTCCGTGCTGAGATCGCATCATGTGCTTTGCCAATCCAGCAGGCCTCTCGTGATGCCTACACAACCAGTTGGATCAACGTCACCCAATGCTCGAGCAACTCGGATGACTTGCGAATGACGGCCACAGTCCTGTGGGTCGGCCCAGATGGGAATTCGACCGTCAGTGGAGTCGTCTGCACCCCGTCGTTCACGCAGCAAACCGCCTCCGTCTCCGTCAATATCGCATCAGATGAACTCGTCACTTTCGATCTTGTCGGCGAGTCCCAACCGCTGGATATCCAAACGTCGCTCCAGGCGCTGTGGCTTTATCTGATCAACCCGCTGGATACGCAAACACTCAAGTCATATGGCCGTGGAACCGCCCAGGCCGGCGGCCACTTTGGGCCCTACGATGCCAGTCAAATGCCCGTAGCGACTACTAAAGCCATTATTGACCTCGTGAATGACTTGCAGATATACCAATTCTCAACCGACACATTTACCACGCTCCTCCCGGGGGATGCGATTGGCAACTTTACCAAACTGGACCATTTTCAGGCCGAAGTAGAACTCCTTGCGACCCAGATATGGATTCAGGTGATTAGCATGTTGGCCCGGAAGCCGGTGGAACAGAGTCTCGCTGGCGAAGTGACCGTCATCCAGAGAAGGATCCTGGTGTGGGAGCCGGGTCTACGAATGCTACAAGCTCTACTTGCGCTGTTAGCGATTGTTTGCATCGCCTTTGGTGCCGGACTCAGACCGTCCACGGCATTGGGCGAAGATCCAGGCTCCTTAGCGACCACGTCCATTATCCTGGCCGGCTCTGGCGATACCATTGAAAAGAATATGGCACAACACGCAATAGGGCCCCCAGCCCGAATGGAATCCGACCTACGCGACGCTCAATTCTGCTTCGAAGGACGCGCAGTGCGGGGGCAGCCAACGGATCCAAGTATTGCACTGGAGAAGGACAACGAACCGTCGTACCAAGGGCAAAACACCGAGTCATCTCCGTCTAAGTACCAACCGGTATCAGCAGAGGACGTGGATAAACACCAGCCAAAGGATGATGAGGGCTGGCGGCCCTTGCCTCTCCTCATCGCATCCAAAATCGCACTCATCGTCGCCATCATCGCGGTGATGGTGGCCCTGGCCCTGATGCTCTGGTCATCGCACCGATTCAACGGGATTGCCAAAGTCACTACTGACTCATCTGCTGCGTTTCCCCTGGTTACCTCCACCATCCTCGTTCTGCTTGGCTACGCATGTGCGGGTGTGGATGGCGCCACGCAGGTCTTGGCTCCGTTTAATGTGATGCGACGACGACCTAACCCCCATGGCCTCTTTATTGATTTTCATTCCGCTTGGGGACGACTGTCCGAGCTGGGATCAATTCGCGTCAACGTCGCATTGGTGGCCTCCTCCGCCGTTATGTTGATTATTCCGGTGTTGAAAATCGTGGCGGCCGGCCTGTTTGAAACCATGAGCGTACAGCGAATGATGTCGGTCAATCTTTCCCTCGACCAAAGTCTGATGATGGATCTCCAGGACACCTTTGGCCTTTCTGATGACGACAGCACGATCAGAAAGGCATGTCAATACGCGGAATGGCAAACCGATCCAACTTTCGAGCTTCCGGCGCGGTCTGGGGTCATCAACAATCTTGTCTTTAGTAATATAACGGAGGTAACATCCACCGGACAAAATCAGACTTTACCATCTGACGGAACGATCGAGGCACGGGTGCCTGCTATCCTGGTCGATGTTCAGTGTGTGCCCGTGCCATCCCAGAATTTCCAGCTCCGGGTAAGTTATAGCTCGAGCCAGAGCTTTTTGTACGAGTGGCAGTGTGCTACTCCGCTGTGTCACAAGGCATTCAATGACAGTGGGCTCCAAGAACATGGATTTGTGACTGGGGGTACCGATATCTATCAAGGGGAAACTGGGTTCCGAGGGTATGTGTATGACATGGCCGGCCCACCACCCATGATGGACTACGATTATATTTTGTACCTGGGCGATTATGAATCCCTTTCCCATCCGTTCAAAAACCTAACCTATGTTGGAGAAGCCTCCGTCCCGGCAACTGAAGGGACCTTCAACGTCTCTCTCCCGACGATGCAGGGCACAATCTGTTATCGAAACTTGAGCCGGATCACCGTCGACACGACCTTTACTCGACCCACCAAGGCCAGCATTGCAGGTCCAGACACATTTCTCCCGTGGAAACCCGTATCCTACGATGTTGACAGCATCGTCCACGAGGGCTCCTATCCCAAAGTGCAACCTAGATGGTTTGCCCCGCCGATCCCCCAGATCGATCAGTATGCCAGCCTAGGCAGCTACGACGGCTTATTGCAAAGCAGCACGCTGTGGCCGGGTCGCGGAAGTAGCAACAACTTCTTCGAGCTCCTGGCCGTCTACGCCCAATACCAACGTGGGAATATCTCATCGCTGCTCGATCCTGATGTCTTCGCCCAGTCGGCACAACACATGTACACTCTCTATGTCACTCAGCTTCTGACCGAGCTCCGTTCAGTCGCGCTGGGTACGTCTTCTGCCGAAGTGAACGGGACCCGACAGCTCCAGGCCCAGCTATCATACATTGAGAGCCGCCTCAAGCAGCAGTCCACCGCGACTTACGTGCTCGAAGCCCTTTTAGCTCTCACCCTCGTCTTTCTCCTCTGGATCTTCCAACAATTCCCCAGCAAGGCCATTCTCCCAAAGCCGCCCACCTCCATCGCGGCGCAGTTCTCTCTCCTGGCCGACAGTGGGTTAATAAGCCAGATACGCAATCAGAATGTGGATCAACGGGCGGAACTCAAGCGGTGGAAATCTTTCGCGGCATTAGGCTGGTGGCCGACATCGTCCGCGGAGGTTGAAGGGAGAAACGGGTGGAGATGGGGCATTGATGTCGGGCCCGGAGTTCGGTTGCAAAGCTGGAGAGTGACTCCCCAGGACTCATCAATGCCACCAGAGCGGTCGAGGTCGGCTTCCCTATCGGCCTCGTTGGACCTAGAGTCGATTCCTTTGGGCTCGGTAGTCCAGGTCTCGACGTTCCGTTGACCGTTTATCCGAGACTGAGCCAGTGGCTACAATGGAAACCTCTTTTTTATACTACAATGCATGACAACACTTAATGAACAGCGATTATGTTACCTAAATGATCCCGACAGTGACGATTGGCGGTGATTTCTCTCGTGTTGGCACATTTAGGGTAGTCATTACCATTCGCAAGAGCTGACGCCATATTCCGAGGAATACAGCGTGTAAAGCCCCGCTACCTACCACAACCTTGGCAGGTTCAAACTATTGAGCACCACCGTTTATTTATTTCCTATGGTCTACAAACTGCTTTATCGTACGAAACGGGAAAATACGCAGCACACTCACTCGGCTGATTCATTCTGAAAATCGAGAATAGCTCTGGCTAGGATATAATCATCTACACTAGATATAAAAAAAAAAAAAAGGCATAATACAAACTTTTGCCATTGATACACCCAACTGCTAAAAACATGCTTATAAACTGCTGCGTCGGCAGGCCGGTATTCTGTAGGAAGCCATAGTTCTGGTATGGCCTGAATCGACACCCACCGGTCCGATTGTACCTGGTATTGATATCTCGCTATCGGAAGTAGAGGATCTCAATGGGAGATTTTGCACCCTGGGCTGAATATCAAGTTTCCCCCAAATTGGTCATGAGAACAAAATGAAGCATTCTTAGAGAGAGGAGCGAATACCATTACATATCAACGTTCTGATTTGAAGTCAAAGGATCTGCAAAGCTACTAGTAGCCATTTCACATCGCAGGGCCGTGTTGAGTTCAGTCATGTCAGCTGTTTTGAGTATATCATTCCTAATTTTGGCCAAACCTGATAAGGGGTGCTGGATGCCTCAAAATGGATGATGGTTATTACTGCCCCGCTCAGGGGTTCAAGTCACAATCGAGTCTTACAACAACACCACAACAATCTTTCTATTTGACAACCAGTCTAGCCCTGAGCGGGATCCCCACTTGAGATACATCTAGGCCTTTAGTCGCTGGTGGATTTAGGCATATAGCCTTAAACATCTACAAGGTCGGAGGGGCTAGAACGGAGGACTAGGAATTGCGGTTTTTTTTAAGGCATAGTCCATGTCATTGGGATCAGATGTCAAGAAAGACCGAGGTAATTAATTTGGCTATATTAAATAAACCCTTTCACCAGAACCCTGATACTATTCTTAAGGTAGCCTTTGAGTTGCCGAATTCAGCACCCCCAAAGCAAGGGATGGCATAACTCCCCCAATAGTGGCTGGGGGCTCTGCACCATCTCACGAATCAAATCGCTCACCGTCAACTCAGAAAAAGCAATGTCCTTGCCCACTTCAAAAAGATCGTCGACCTTAATTCAAGGACTCAGCTCTTATTCAGGATTCCTCTCTCCATCCAACTCTCATGCAGCAGAACATATCACCTCCTCCCTTCCCCCATTCCCCCAAACCTGGGAGTCCGGGACCACAACCCTCACCATAGGTAGGTATAACTACAGTCTACCAAGGCCTACATGTAACCACCTAGCTGGTGTCTAGCTAGGGAGCAATGGTGGTGACAACCACCTCTGATACGCTGCCCCCTTGGCTCACCCCTATCTGCCAATGGGTTCTCGTTCAAATAACCACCGGAGTAGTGGTGGCATTCGCACCCGCACAATCGCCCATCCGATCCGTCGCAGCGATCATCACAGCCGTCATCGCGTATCTAATCCAGAAGAATGTTGCCGAGTCATTCGGGGGAACACGGATTGCAGGACCCGTGGTAGCGATGTGTTGGGTGAACGTCCTCAATGCCTTGGACTTGCTGATCCTCAGTCGCGTTTCTTACGAGGCACAAATGGAATGGGAGCGGACGCTGGGAAATAAAGTTGGCAAAGACCGTCATGATCGGGTGCGACGACGTGGAGGAGGTGATCATACTACCACTACCACTGCTACCACCACGAGGGATAATGGCATCCTCAACCGATTTACCTGGTCTGTCAGCATCGCCTATAACTATCGCCGTATCAATACTCCCTGGCAAATCTCGCGACTCCCCGTATTTGACTACAAGAATCCACTCATCGTACCCTCTCGCACCAGATTCCTCTTACAAAGTATAACTAAACTCGTCGTGTCTCTACTCATTGTTCAACTCCTGACTATCGATGCGGACCCCTATGACCGATCCTTACGAAATGCGGTAGCCGAACTATCAGAGCACAACACCGTCTTCCTATCCCCGTTTGGAAATGGTATCTCGTCATCGGCATCATCCCGATGGAGGGTAATCTTAGTTCAAGTGTGCTCAACCATTTCCTTTGGTATCGTGACAAGAGCAACAGTTGTGGCTGGATATACGTTGGCCGGGATTATGTTCGTAGCTCTGGGACTAAGTGAGCCGGTGTCATGGCCACCCATAGCGGGGTCTCTGAGCGACGCATGGTCCTTACGTCGGTTTTGGGGGTAAGTTGTGCTGTGACTGTTTATTTTCATTTCCGCTACTCCCATCGCTCCCAACTACCTACCCCATCTCAAAACAACTCTAAATGTAGGACTAACAAAACACGCCAAAGAACAACATGGCATCAGATCCTCCGAAAACTCCTCACCTCCACAGCTGATTTCATTGCCTCCGTGCTCATCGGTCTCGGTCTTGGTCTCGGTCTTCCACCCAAAACACAACGACACCTCGCCATCGGCTTCCGCTTCTTCTTCGCCTTTCTCGTTTCGGGGACGATTCACTCCCTCATGGATATGGCGTTTGGGGTCCCTCTCGATAGATCCGGCGGGATATGGTTCTTCTCATTACAGTTGGTTGGTCTTGCTGTTGAATATATTGTCCAAAGCCTCGCACGACCCGTGTGGGCGATAACTGGGACAGTAGGGGATGCGAGTCTCCGAGTGAGTAGGGGTATGAGCATGAGTCCGTGGTGGAAACGTCTCATTGGGTATGTCTGGGTGGCCCTCTTTTTGTTGTGGGTGACGCCGGTTTGGATCAATCCCATCTTGGTGGGTCTTTATTATGATAAACAGCGGATTCCGTCTCCCTTTTTGTGCTTTTCCGGTCGCTTTATGGATACATATGTACTTGGGGATGTGAGCCACCCTTAGACGAAGCAATATGGTGATGATGCATGTTTGTACATGAATTATATTGTATATGAATACATTAGAGAATTACTTGAATAGAAATAAGTCTGTATTATGCAAACCCCAAGCTCGTGCCTCTTTATAATCCTAATAGCACCATCCCCGCCCCGGCAGCCCCCATGACGAGTAGAGAGGGACTTCCAGTATGAATGGCCGCCAAACCTGCCATGGTGGTGGTAGTGGCAGTAGCAGCACTCTCGCTACCATTATCATTACTGGCAGAGGCGGTAGGTGGTGGGACAGTGGCAGCTCCAGGTCCACTATCATGAGAAGCGACGAAGGTAGGAAGGAACACATCCGAATAGCTAGGCGTAGGCGAAGCCGTCGTGGATTCCTCCGTACTCGTTTCAGAGGGAAAAATTGGGGTGTTCGAATATCCTGGAGGCAGGACTAAAGACGACCCCGAAAGGTCTATAGCAACAGTGGTAATGGGATTCGGCGCTGGTGTTGCTCCGGGTACGGCATTGCTACCAACACCAATCTCGAGGATATGATCTTTGCCGGGGTTGAAGTTGGCCTGTGCCATAGAGATCTCATTATTGTCGAGATCGAATACCACGTAAGCGCTGCGGAGGAAGGAATCGCCTAGGATAGGGAAGAAATCCGCACTAGGGGCAATTCCGAAGGCGCAGCCCCTTTCTCCGTTCACGTCGAGGAAGTCGCCCTCATAGTAAATTGCTTCAAGCAGGACGAGTTCTTGGAGCGGGACCGTGATGGTAAGGTCTGAGAACGTGAAAGTGAGATTGTAGTCTTCTTTACCGTTTAGGTAGCTGTCGCATGGCACGTAGCCGAATTGTCCCGCTTCGTAGAACTGCACGTCGAGGTCGCTGTAGATCTTCTGAACAATATCGGCCGGGAGATAGCTGATGCTCGCGCCCGAGTCAAGGAGTACCACAACGGGTAAATCGGCCGATTCATAGGTTTTTTCAATATCGTCCGAAGCCGAATTGACCCCCAATCCAGTAAGTGTCACCCACAGATGGTAGTAGTTGTTAGAGTACGGGACCACAGGGAAAGTATGCAGGTCCCCGATGAATAGTGCCGTATTCACGCCGCCGAAAAGGACATTGCCTTCGTCTTCTCCGAGCCGATTTAGCCATAGGCTATATGCGTTCGAATTGGTAATCCGGTTTTGCGTTAGAAGCTGTGGAAAGTTCAGGTATATCTGCGCTGCAGCAACATTGGTGGGGTAGCCCAAACCGAGAATTCCCTCTAGAGTTCAATAAAATAAAGCCATTAGCTCCCGCAACATCATTGGGGATGTAAGGGGGAGGGAGGGGTAAGAAAGATATGTGACCGACTCACTATCTATACTAGAAAGTGTCGCAACACCAAACTGTATATCTGGAATAGTAGCACCAGCAATTTGTAGCTGGTCGGTGGCATAGAATCCTTCTGCCCAAGATTCATCTCCATATTCTATTGAGAATGATTCATCGAGGGGGTTGTATGAGTCAGAATTAAGTGGGTTATATGTCCCGAACGAGTCGCAATGAGCACCATTATAGGAGCAAACACTGTTTTGACTTTCAACTACCCAGAGATCGCTACTCCCAGTGTCAACAGATACTTCTATTTGTTGCGGCGGAGATCCTAAAGTGAGATTGGCGGAATATAGATCACCGCTCATCTAGCAAACGTCAGCAGGTTGGTCACAAGGCGACACATAAGAAGAATCAGGAGAAGAATCTGAACAAAAGGCCAATTTCCTGCATGACCAGAACAAAATTAAATATTATGCTCCATACATACCCCATAACCTGTAATTTTAACATCCACGGTTCCTCTCTTGAACCGTCTGCGGTCGCTCTGGATCGGATCGCTGACATGATTGCGTCTGACACCGAGTTGGAGGATAGCAGGGGCATCACTCTCGTGAAGAGTCAATTCGCATGTGCCGGGAACCACTAGGGCCAGAGTGGCCAGCACCGAGGGGATGACAGGAACAGAACGCATGGTGTCGTTTACTTCCCGGTGCCAATGCGAACATCGAAGGAGCGATCTGACAGACAAAACATCGAGCCAGAACAGGCTGCGGGGGACTCTTTATTGACCCCGACTAAAATACTCTCGGACGATGATCTGTGGGGAAGGGGGTTTCGTTGTGAGCTCTAGAGCCAACGATCCCGCGATAACCCAGCCTCCCGCATCCTGGGCTTCTGAATGGTTAGATGGAAGGTTTGGTCGGTCCTCGGCGCTGATGGCGTTATTTTGGCTCGTTTGAAGTGTGGGCAGCTTCTGGATCCACTCACGGGCAATTTAGTCCTTTTTTAGTCATCAACTCAAGCATGTCAGACTGTTATCATTGGTAGATGCTCGTTTATTTTCCCTTAGGTCTAGAAAGGAAAAATTGGGGTAGATGGAAGAGCCAATGCAGTTGTGGGACAATACTAAGGTGAATCATCAACTCCGTAGTAGTTAAATACCGCTGGATATGTGAGAACTTAAATTGTTTAAACATCTGAGGATATCATCAAACAAGAAGTAGTCAAAATTAAAAACCCCATCCAAATAAACTGTGGTATCCCCTTTCTTCCATCATCTTATCCCCTTTCCAAGACAGAGAGCTCTCACACTGCCCGTGTTTTAGGCCACGCGTTCATACGAACACGAAATGCCCAGCACCCATTCTAGATTAAGTGTCTTTTAGACACGTCCAATCAGACATGCATGTGGATGGGCAAACAATAACAGCTGACAGCGCACTCATAGGTGGAGATGAGTTTCCTAAATCCAAGTGGACTTCTAATCTTGCTTGGCACTGTAAGCGGACACCAGTAGTATGAGACAGAATTAATGTTTCTTACACACCTAATCCATTTCTATTCTAAATTACACTAATATCGTTCGTGAGGCTGATTAAGGTAGAACCCGTCCATATTACTAAGGCACCATTGGGCCAAAAAAAAAAATAAATAAATAAAAAAGAATGTTATTCACCGAGATGTCAGCTCTCTCAAGCTTTTCTTGCCTTTGGTACAACAACCGACAAACAATGCTGTGAGGAAATTTCGATATCCAACCAATGTGACGTATGTTCAAAGGGATGGAACATCTTCCACTACTATCTATTTTCCGAAGTGCTTCCTCCTTCTTTTATCCTCCTTTCAGCCTCTGCTTTTGCCAAGGCTAGGCTGTAGAAATCTCACCCTGACTGTTCAGTCTTCTGGGGTGGGTAATACAGAGGAATAATTCAGGACCTCCTCATCTTGTAGACTTCTCACATGGTACACAGTCTCAAGCGGTATCCACGGCGACCTGAAGCCATTCCTCCTGGTTCTCTTGAAAAACTGCGCGGGCAGGAACAGCAATGCTGCCAAACAGCGACGCCTTCACAATAGCCTTTCCAGGAAAAGAGGGGCTAATTGTTATGATCGCACTGCCATAGTCAATATGTCAGATAGGTCAAAGATAAAAATCTGTCAGATTCAGTGTTATCGGAATCAACGCACCTGCCACAGTTGGAACAGAATTTTCGCTTAAAAACAAAACCAGGCTCATCAGCACACCTCCTTTACCGGTAAGAGGGGATTGTGTTTACTAACATCAATAGCATTACCGGTTTTAGTATTTCCATCTTTGTATACCTTGAGGCACCCGGTTGGATCTTCAACGGTGACGAGATCCTCACTTAGGATGTAGTTGGCTGAGAATGCTAATAGTACGAGCACGAGCGTAAGTACGGCCAACCAGCTAGCACATTATAGGAGATAACAGAGAAAGAGAAGAAGAAAAGACGAGGAGGAAAAAACAAGGGAAGAAGAAGATAGAGCTAATTAACCTACCACCACCCCCAGCCTTTTTGCAGTTTGTGCTATGCGAATTCGTTAGCCAGTCTGGCCACGCTGAAGAGCAAAAAGAACAAAGTACCAGTGACAAATTGCCGAGCTGGAAGGCTTTTCCGCCAATATGAGGTGAATACTTTCACAATTGCAAGCTCCGATCACAGACATGATGCAATTCAATATTTCTCTAGGGTTGAATTGATGTCAATAAGATTGATCTTGATGAAATTGAAAAGGGTGGAAGTGAAGAAGATGATAGATATGTATGTTTAAAAAGGAGCACCGGGGGAGAGGGCGTATATTAATAATGGAAGTTTAAAAGGAATTTCTAGAAGGAATTTATAATGGCTCGGGGTATGATTTCAAATCAACATGCTACGTGGGTGATAGACGGAAAGTCGGTAAATTTTTTCTTGTAGACACGATAAATTCCCATTTGGAGGGGGAAAAAAAGAAAAGGCACCAAGAAACTACGTAGTTTATGAGTTCCCTTCAAGGCAAATAAAATTAAATGGCACATTGTGGAGTTGATCTCGAAGCTGCGGGGGTGCCGAGGACCTCACATTCCAGGATCCGCGGACGCTTCCGTAAATTCCGCCATCATAAAACATGCTAAGAGAATATACACATCTAAAGGAGGTAGGAGAAAAATAAAGTGTAGTGTTATGTTCCATTGCCATGGACGCTGTTGTATTTGTATCATCCATGGAGCCGATGATACGTCCGACCGAACATATGTACCAAAGTGATGCTTCTGTTGTCATGAGATGAATTAATTGTACCTATCCACTCGGGACGACTGGATTTGCCCTTCCTTCCGCTCCTCCGCCCGCTAAGGCTCTAAACTGTAAAAGGTTGGGTATACTTAGGTACTAGGTAATTCTTACCTTCATCATAATCAAGATTTTATAGTCCTTCCTCGATCGAGGCAGAACCTTGTTAAGGCCGAACGGATCATACATTGCCGCAGAAGAAACCTGCAATAAATTAACAAGAGCGAGGAATGGAGATTAACAAGTAGTCAACCTTGATAGCTCACCTCTATTTCGGTCAAGGCCTTCTCCAGCGACTGCCCGGCTAGGAGCGGAGCAACAATTCCTATGACGGCCTTTCTAGAGACCGGCATAAAAAAACTTAATATCTAACAGCAAAGGGCCTAGATATACCTTTAACAACATCACAGACTTTCCATATTTTCTACCAGGGTTGTTTTGAACATTTTATATCAGTGCCCATACCATGGGGTGCCACCGCTAGTGGAACTGACCTTTTATATTTCTTTTTGTTTTCTTTTGGCTATAAAACACCACACCATCCTACATGAACCACGTAGAATTCCCATGCATCGTGGCTAACTCCAATATACATATGTATTTTCTGGGTGTGCCGCCCAGTTAGTTGTTTCTACCTTTACAATACCCTCACATAACATGTCTGTGTGAAAAGGGCAAATAGGTAAGTGGTAAAGTTGTAACCCCAATGACAAGCAGCCGAGACTAAGATAGTTTCAATGCTCTGGTTCGTCTCCAGAAATAATTGTTATAGAGTCGCCAGGTTGCTGTTACTAGTACTACTAATTGCTACTAGTAGCTTTTAAGTAGAACTGATAAGAAAAAAGGTATTAAAACCTGGCGACCTTATTATATATTTAATAGTATTTGCATACCATATAAAAAAGTAACTACTACTAGTTAGGTTTCATAGAAGATAGAAGAAAATAAATTAGTATAAAAGTAAAGTATTTATTATTATATAATCTGAAGCTAATTAATTTAATCGTATCTAGAAGTATTTATAAATTGATTTTTAAATTTTTATTTTTATTAAGTACTAAATACTACTAGTATAATCTCCTTATGACGCACGTGAAAACGGCTGTTTTTACCACTGAGCCAAAAGAGGCATCTAGACATCAGCTTCCGCTGCTGGGTTGATTATATGCCCGATTTTCCGTCTGACACCTTGTTTATTTATCTATACTTAAAAATAATTTGATATATAATCATTTATTTTATCTAGTAATTCTAAACTGGATTGAATGGCTACTAGTAATATCTAATTACTATTAGTGTAATTATTAAGATCTAGTAGCATATATTTCAATGTATAATATTCTGTAATTATATTTTTAATGATATGTAAATACTATAGAATACATAAGGTCACCAGGTTCTAAAACCTTCTCTTTTATAAGTTCTATTTAAAAGTTACGAGCAGCAATTAGTAGTACTAGTAACAGCAACCTGGCGACCCTATAAATTACAATATTACCTCCTGGCAAGGCCAATAAATACAAAAATATCGACCTGGCGAGGTGGCGAGATGGCAAGTGAGATATCATTTAAATACTGGTAACTTTTAAATTCCTCTAGTAAGGGACTGGTCTGGTACTAGGATACCGTAGTAAGACCTGGCGACCTGGCCAGTGCGACCTGGCGGCAGGCTTCCTCCAAAGGGTAAGTACAAGAGTAGTAACTACCTAACTGAGGAATTAGGATGATATAAGAGCGCTCATTACTACCCTATGAACTTAATCCAGTTTTCCATGCTCAATATATTGTTATTCAGCCAATGCATTATTAGACATTTACTCTACTAGATCAACACGTCTGCACGGTATACGTTCTTCGTTATACTACTGTTTAAACCCTATCGAAGTCGAAGCCCTTTGAGCTTTCCCTAAATTTGAATATCGGACAAGTCGTAGGGCTCTTGAATTACCTAGTACTAAGGTAGTACTTAGAGTTAAAGACCATCAAAGTCCGGAACAGTCAGGCAGCTGCCTAAGAGCCAATCACCTGGCAGGCATACGTATATTTCCACAATAGTGACTACAGGTACTTAACTACTCCGGAGTAGGTATCTCAGGATAGATGGGTAGTATCCACCCTAAACTAAATACAGGCTAATTTGCCTAGTTGGTGACTAACAATTGAGAGTAGATGGTGATGATATCACTTGCTAAGCCCCCCCCCCCCCTTTTTTTCCCCCTTTTTTTCCTTTTCTAACTATTTCTGCTGTAAGTGAAGTGCAGTTAATATCTGATCAGAGATTTTCTTTTATATAGTTGGTAGGTGGAAAGTACCTTACAATTTGATCCTGCTAAGCCAAATTCTTCCAATTAGACAGTGATGGGTGGATCAAAGGAATCGAATTTTTACCATGACTGCAAGTTCAGCCACTGGGCAGGATGAACCCCTGGGAATCCAAGAACTCTAACTTTCTTATTTACCTTAAATGAACCCCATGGAGCTCCTATGCTCAAGTCGGTCTAGACGAACTTGCTGAATATAACTCTTCCAGATTCCTACATAATATATCCGCGCTAAAAGGTTAAATAATTCTTTCCTTATTCCATGTAGGCGGGGGGGGGGGGGGGGGGGGGGGGGGGGGGGGGGGGGGGGGGGGGGGGGGGGGGGGGGGGGGGGGGGGGGGGGGGGGGGGGGGGGGGGGGGGGGGGGGGGGGGGGGGGGGGGGGGGGGGGGGGG